>CM019156.1:11663177-12296252 GCA_009733165.1 Naja naja | reverse complement strand
TGTGTGTTTTTTGCTGAAAACTGGCCAAAAGTGGAATGCTATAACTGGCCGTAAAGGTGAGCAGGTTGCCAAGTGCCCAAAATGCAGGCATATGACCAAGAGGCTATATGCCACCATCAGAACTCCAGAATGAGGCTGTAAGTATTGTTTGTGAAGTCTGTTGTAACTTCAAACAATCACTAAACCATTGGTCATTAAGCGAGGATTATCTGTATTTTAAAATGGGATAGTTGTTTACCCACTTCTTCATTATTCTCCTGCTTCATTTTTTTTCCAAAGTAAGTCTTCTCTACAGGGTATGCAGCTCTTTGACTTGGACTTGGTTGTCCTCTTTAGCAAAGCTTGTCTTTAACATTCTAAGGACTATAGCTAGGAGACCGAAGTTGAAAAGACACAGTTTTGGTTAATGCCCAAACAAATATTGGGAATTAAAATGTTGCTATGATTCATTGTATGCTAAGAAAACAGCTTATTTCCCATCATGTGCAGAACTGCAAATTAACCCAACCCTAGGCCACTCTAGCATGCTGTATAAAACCAACCATTTGGTCTATGGGACAGGGGTGGGATTCTACCAGTTCTGTCCAGCTCTGTAGAACCGGTAGCTCTGAAGAGCAGCAGACATAGAACCGGTTCTATATCTGCTGCTGTTTTGGCCTGCCCACCCACCCGCCTAGGCTCTTACCTGACCTTTATTTCCTGCTTTTTCAACCTCAGCTGCTTTGCGCGGCACAGCTGCGGTTGAAAAAGCAGGGGGGGAAATGCTTTTTCAAATGCTGTGCATCTGCGTGCAGAGCTGCTCAGCTGTCCAGGCATCAAGCAAACAACGTTATACAAGTGTGCAAAAAATAAAATCACTGAACCGGTAGTTACACTGGTCGGATCCCACCCCTGCTATGGGACCTTTGTAGTTCTCAAGTAACCAATAATGCATAATGTCAGAAGTGAATGAATTGTGGTTTTGGATGTCTACCGTGGATAGTTCAGATTTTTAATCTTTTATCTCATGGTCTCAGGCGGTTTGCAGCAGAGATTTGGGTCTGGAGGGTGGATGCATGAGAGAAATTAACAGAATATGCCAGTGTGGAGATGGCAGTTTCCTGCATTCTTCTTCAGCTGATCGTTGTTATCGGCAGTTGTTATTAAGTCCTCACTCCCAGTTCCTGCAGTGGCCTCTCCATAATTCCCACAAGGATGGAGTTGAACAGAATGTGCCTCATTGGTTCTGCGACTTTGGTTTTCCTTATTTATGCTGGTGGAATGTTAGAGTTAAAATCCAACAGACATAGATCTCCCATGGGATCAAGGCAGTGGGAGTTTATACTATCATAAGCTGTTTATGTTCAGACAATGGAAATCTTTGGTTTCTGTCCAAATTGCACTCTTTGTTGAGTGTAAGCCCATTGCAGGAGCTCATTGCCAATAGGCTTTCCTTGAGAGGGAATGTGGCAAAATGTATTAACTCCTTGTGGGAAGGTTCAAGCTTATCCCATCCCAGAGGGTCCATAGCAGAAATGGGCTCATCAAAGCACAAGTAGAGCTAAAGATTGCATTTATTTTGCACAGCACTGGAGGGATATAGCTGGAGTTACTTCTAGACTTAATGGTGATTGAAGTCTGGATAGTTACAGAATTAGAGGGCTGGAAGTTAAAACATATGAAGAACAGTTGCAGGAGTTGGGTATGTCTAGTCTAGTGAAAGGAAGGACATGATAGTAGTGTTCCACTACAAGGAAGAGTAGGGTCAACCTATTTTCCAAAGCACCTGAAGGTAGGACAAGAAGCAAAGGATGGAAACCAAAGAAGCAAAGAAGCAAAGGAGAAAACCAACCTAGAACTAAAGAGGAATTTCCTAACAGTGAGAACAATTAACCAGGTCTTTCCTTCAGAATTTGTGAGTGCTCCATCATTGGAGACTTTTAAGAAGAGACAGGACAGTCACTTGTCTGGAATGATATAGGGTCTCCTGTTTGAGCAGGGAGTTGGACTAAAAGACCTCCAAGGTCCCTTACAACTCTGTTATTCTGTTAAAGAATTGGTTTTAAGGAATCCAAATCAGAAGCAGATCTTTAAAAAAAAAATATGTAGATGAGAATAAGAAGTGTAAATGTATAGCTCTATGGTCTGGGCAGGAAGAGTTATGTAGCAATATCATGTATTCTCTGTCATAACATCTGCCTTCTGGAACAGCACCCATCCAGAGACTCCAAGACTCCCATTCTGATGAAGTTCAGAAACTTAGTGAAAACCTGCCTTTTCTCCCATACCTTCAAGGGGGGTAATGATGAGCCCCTGGTTTGTCAGCCATCATATTGTAGAAAGTTAGCACCCACCCCTCTCCTAGAAGAATGAAATATTCTAGGAAATATTAAAAAGGCAGAATATTATATTTCCCTGGATGAGGAAAGGAGAAACATGTTTTAAAGACAAAGCAGTTCCCTGCAGCTCCCTGCACCCCCCCTTCAGCTCCAGGGTGATGGGATTAAGACATGACCCTCAGGACATGATAGGATTACCCATCTCACTACATGGCACCTGGGAAGATTGCATCACCCAGCACTCAGGTGAAGTCATGTGGTCCAGATAAAGTCTACAAAATTAACTAAGACCCCTGCCCCCACCTCTAGGAGTCTGACAGCCAATGGGATACATTTCTTACACAGGAACAGGAAGCACTAAAGTGGGGCCCAACAGAGGACATTAAACCAAGGGACTCTCAGCATCTTTTCCCTTTTCGCTCAGGAGCTCCAAGACATGTGGTCCTGTCCACCATTAAACCTTCTTTCCAAGCAACTTCCATGAATCCAGTGTCTTTTTCCCCACTTGGAACTGAACTCAGAAGGTTATTTCTTTCAACACTACTTTCTGGATGCTGAAAATCTCTTTTTTATTGTTCCTGCTTTCTGAATGTAAGCTTCCTGGAGTCATTTGCAGTCAGGTGGTTTCTAAACTAATGAAGTCAAAATTAAATAAATGCCCATTGCTAGCCACCTGTGCCTTCTTTCATTGCATCACTAACTAGGAAACTCTTGCATGTTGTTCTGAGTCAGGGTTTCTTATTCATGGTTTATTTATTTATTTATTTATTTATTTATATTTGAACTTGTATGCCGCCCCATCTCCGAGGACTCGGGGCGGCTCACAACTAAAAACACAGAACAATAAATATTTTAAAAACCATTAAACCAATGACAAGCCCAAATATTAAAACTGTTAAGTTTGCATGAAGAGTCAGACGCGAGGAGTTCCAGCAAAAGACTTTATTAGTGACTACAGCTCGAATAGACCCGTTCTGGCTAGGCTACGGCTGCTTCTTATAGCCTGCAGGCGTAGCTGCCAGCCAATGGGAGTGCAGGGATTCTTCCCGCACTATTTAAACCAATACCATTTGACATTTTACAAGAACAGTTCAAATAAACCAATAACATTCAAACCTACATATATAACACCCCTCCCCACTAGGTTCAGTCCATACCAAACCCCAACCTATCTAATGTATTCCTTTAAATAGGTGGGGCTCTTACGTGTTGAGACCTTCGTGGTTCAGAAGCTTTAACGTTCTCACCCAGTGAGAGGGGAAATGTGTCTGCTGACATTTCCTGTTGGGACTTCCTGTGAAAGGAGACCCTGTTAGACTGTTAGAATCTGGTCTCTCCTCCCAACCCATCTCCATTCCAATATCAGCACCCAAGTCAGGTGGTGGTGTGCAATCTTCCACTTCTAAGGATGAATCTTGGCATTGTGACAGGGTTCGGATGGTTCCTGTCGCAATGGCTCTACTTCTAAGGATGGATCTTGGCATTGTGACAGGGTTCGGATGGTTCCTGTCGCAATGGCTCGCTACACATGGGGTTGATTCCTGTTTGCTGATTTTCCTCCTGTTCCTCCCTTCCCCTGGAAGAGACATTAGGTGAGGGACCCAGAGAGACAGGGCGATGTTCCTGAGGGAACCTGGATCTAAGTTGGTCAACGTGCCTGCTCCAGAGGAGGCCATCCTCTGTTTGTACCCTGTAAGAACGAGGGCCAGTGATGTGAGTTATTTCAGCAGGAATCCACAAAGGTTCACCTATAAGGTTCCTAGCATATACAGAATCTCCCACACTAAAAGAACGAACTTTGGAAGTGGAATCCAGTGGTGCGTTGGGTGCATAAGTGGGATGAAGGCGTCAAGGGAAGACCTAAGTTTCCTGCCCATCAACAACTCTGCTGGGGACAAGTTAGTTGATGGGCTAGAGTGATGTGTTGAACACTAAGAAGCTTTTCAAGCTTCTCAGTGATGTCCCCAGGACCCAGCTGCTGAAGCTTCTCTTTGGTAAAGCGCATGCGTTGCCCGGCAAGGGTGCCCAGGGGCAGTGAGGGCATGTCTGATGCCCTGTTGAGCTAGAAAGGATTCAAAAATGTTAGATGTGAATTGAGGGCCATTGTCAGAGACAAGGACATCTGGTAACCCATGGGTTACAAACAATTTTCTGAGCTGTTTTATAACAGCCTCAGTAGTAGTGGATGTCATGGCAATTACCTCTAGCCATTTAGAGTATGCATCTACTATAACTAGAAAAGTGTGCCCTCTTGTAGGGCCTGCAAAATCAATGTGGATTCTAGACCATGGGCCCCTAGGACATTCCCATTCCTGTGTGGGGCAGGTGGTGCAGGTCTGACTACCTGGCAATTGGGACAAGAGGCTACCCAGTTTTCAACCATTTTGTCAATACCTGGCCACCATACATAACTCCTGGCCAAACCTTTCATCCTTACAATCCCAGGATGACCCTCATGTAACATTTCCAAAACCTCCTTTGCAGTTTTGCAGGAATAACCACCCTGTTACCCCACAAAATACATCCTCTTAATACAGATAATTCAGTTTGCCTGGACTTAAAAGGTTGGGCAAGGTGAGGTAGATCTTGAAGAGGCCAACCTTTCTTAATCCAGCCCATAACAGGTGCCAACACAGCATCTTTGGCAGTTTCTTTGGCAATCTCAGCAGCATGGACTGGAAGCTTAGCAACGGTCTCCAGGAAAAAGGTGTGAGTTTCAAGTTCAAAGTCCTCCTTGTGGCAAGGTAGTGGGCAACGACTCAGTGCATCAGCATGTCCAATGTCCTTGCCAGGCCTGTGAATCAGTTTGTAGGAATAGGCTGCAAGAAATTCAGTCCACCTCAGCATTCTTGGTGACAGGATATTAGGTGTAGGTTTATCTCCTGCCACAATGCCAAGTAAAGGTTTGTGATCTGTAACAATGGTGAATGACCTGCCATACAGATATTCATGAAATTTCTTAACAGCTGCAACAACTGCTAAAGCCTCCTTGTCCAATTGGCTGTAATTCCTCTCTGCTTTGGACAGCGAGAGTAAATGCAATTGGGGCTTCCCGTCCATTGGGAAGCCTGTGACTCAAAACCCCCACTCCAAAAGGGGATGCATCACAAGTCAGAACAACAGGTAAATTCTCAGAGAATTGTATCAACACAGCATCAGACGTGATTAGTCCCTTAATACTGTTAAATGCTGACTGTTCCTTCCGCCCCAGATCCAAACAGCATTCTTATCAAGTAAGCGATGTAATGGCTCAGCAATAGATGCTTTGTGAGGTAGAAACATGTGGTAAAAGTTAATAAGTCCAAGGAAGGCTTGCAAATCTGCCTTGCATCGAGGTTTAGGGGCTTCATTGATTGCTTTAACCTTGGCATCAGTAGGATGGATGCCATGCTTGTCAATCATATACCCCAGGAACTCAACTCTGTCTGTTTTGAGTGTACATTTGTCTTCCTTGACTTTTAACCCGCTTTTCTGAATCTGGTAAGGACTTCTCTGAGTCTTTCTTGAAGCTGAGTGTCATTTTCAGCAGAGATTAATACATCATCAAAATAAGGCACTACCCCTGGCAGTCCTTGCAACATTCTTTCCATAAGGCTCTGAAAATGCCAGGTGCCACGCTTACTCCAAATTGTAGTCTTTTACATTTGAAGGCACCTCTATGGGTCACAATTGTTTGTGCCTCTGCAGTGGCATCATCAACTGTTAATTGTTGATATGCCTGAGCCAAATCCAGTTTAGCAAATACTGTACCCCTGCCAAGGGAATGGAGCAGATGATGCACAACTGGTACAGGATATGCCTGCTGCAGCATGGTTAAGTGTCCCCTTGTAGTCACCGCAGATTCTCACTGATCCATCAGCCTTGACTGGTGTGACTATGGGTGTTTCCCATCTGGAGTGGTCAGTAGGCTCTAAAACCCCTTGAGCAATGAGTTTATCTAATTGTGCATCAATTTTTCCTTTAAAGCAAATGGGACCCTCCTGGGCTTTAAACGAATTGGGGCACCTTGGGGTCTAGGCTGAAAGCAATAGGGGTCCCCATATACTTGCCCAGTCCTTCGCTGAAGACCTCTGGAAACTCAGACTTCAAGGACTCTTCCCAGTCAGAACTGCTCACGTGATGGATGCCAGTCACCTCGATGCCAAGTGGCTTGAACCACTCAAGTCCCAGCAAACTTGGGCGATCCTTGTCCACGATGGTCAAGGGCAAACGTTTGGTGTGGCCTTTAAACTGCACGTTGAAATCTCTTGCTCCAACTACTGGAATCTTGTTCCCTTGGTAGTCTTTGAGAGTCAGTGCTTGCTTCTGGAAATGCTTTTTCTGAATTTTGGGAAAGAGTCTGTGGATAGTGTCCCATGACACCATAGATAAATAAGAGCCTGAGTCCACTTCCATTTGGCAAGGCCTTCCTTCAATAAACACCTTCACATGTACTTTCTGCCTTTTAAAGGTGAAGAATGACCAATAGTGATTGTTTGGTGAGTTTCCTTCTTGCCATGTGCTTCTAAATTTCGCCCCATTTTTTCAAGGAAATTGTTGGGCTTAAAGTCTCTATCAGGAAATTTCTTCCTAGCTGGTGGAGTTCTGGATGATTTGCAGACTCTGGCTATTGACCCGTTTCTCTACGTAGGCAAATGGAGTCAAAGAACTTGCAATCAGTGCGGGGTGGGCCCCCACAGCCTCTGCAATATAACCCTTGCCTGTTCTTCCCAGAGTCTTTTCTTTTCTTTTCCATTCTGAGTTTAAAAATCCCCTCTTCTGCCTCACTGCCATCAGAATCAGAGTCTATTTGTTCAATGAGTAGATGTGGATTTATCCCCATCAGAATGGCTTGAGGCCTGGCTTGAAGCCTTGTTAATCTTTTTCATGGCCGCTGCTGAGGACTTGGTGGCTTCCGCTGAAACAGCTTCTGCAATGGCCTCTTTAAACGTGATCTTAGGTTTCATTAATAGTTTGCTTTGTAAAACCTTATCTTTAAGGCCTAAAACAAACCGATCATGCATGGCCTCTTCTAAGTTGGTAAAGTCACAAGCACCCCAATGTCCCTTAAACTTGCCATGAAGTCATTAACATTCTCGCTATCCCTTGATCCCGACGGTAAAATTCGTGTCTCTTAATGAGGCACAATACTTGTGGGTAATGGGCTCTCAAAGTTTCTCTAAATCGGGCCATTCCATTACCTTCAGCTCTGCTGCTCCCGCCACGCCTTCGCCATTTTGAAGACTGCGGACGCAGTGCGTGAGAAAGACCGCCCTCTTCCGTCTCTCGGGGATGCGGCGATCGTTTCCCTCCAGGAACATGTGGAACGATCCGCATACGATTCCCAGTCTTCCGTCGCCGGATCGAGCGGTGCTGGGGGTGTTCAGCACAGCCATCTCGCTCAGTTGCTTGTTCGTCGTCTTCTCTTCAGGGAAATCCCACCTTCGTCGCCAGTGTTAAGTTTGCATGAAGAGTCAGACGCGAGGAGTTCCAGCAAAAGACTTTATTAGTGACTACAGCTCGAATAGACCCGTTCTGGCTAGGCTACGGCTGCTTCTTATAGCCTGCAGCCGTAGCTGCCAGCCAATGGGAGTGCAGGGATTCTTCCACTAAAACCAATACCATTTGACATTTTACAAGAACAGTTCAAATAAACCAATAACATTCAAACCTACATACATAACAAAAACATTGCAATAATGAACATTAAAACCATCCCTCCCGCAGGGAGGGGTCACAGCCCGGGTTGGTCAAATAACCAGGTCTTTAATTCATGGTGGAAGGTGCGGAGATCAGGGGCCAGACGGAGCTCCAAAGGCAGTTGATTCCAGAGGTCAGGGGCCGCGACAGAAAAGGCTCGTCGTCGGGGAATCACCAGCCGGCATTGACCCGCCGACGGGACCCCGAGGAGTCCTTGCCTATGAGCTCGCACAGGGTGGCCGGCATTTGATATTGGAAGAAGACGCTCCCTCAGATATTGAGGACCCATGTCATGTAGGACTTTGTATGTCAAAACTAAAACCTTGAATCTCACCTGGAGCGCAACCGGTAGCCAATGCAGGCCATGCAGGAGTGGGGTAACATGGGAGAACCGGGTAACTCCCATCACCACTGCGCCGCATTCTGCACCAGCTGCAATCTCCGGATGGTATACAAGGGCAGTCCTAAATAGAGAGTGTTGCAGTAGTTGAGTCTAGAGGTGACAAGGGCATGAGTAACTGTGCGCAGGGCGTCCCAGTCCAGAAAAGGGCGAAGTTGTCGAACAAGACGGAGCTGGGCAAAGGCCCCCTGGTGACGGCCCCACCTGCTCCTCCAACCAGAGCCGCACATCCAGGAGGACCCCCAGATTCCGCCCTATCCACAGGGGCAACACCTCTCCCCTATGGCCAAAGATGGACAATCTTGACTGGGCCGAGCCGATATGCACAGCCACTCAGTCTTGGCCGGGTTGAGTGAAGCATGTTCCCACTCATCCAGATCCGCATCGCATCCAAACACTGGGACATCAGGGAGAGGGCATCGCTGATCTGGTTTGGGGTGGAAATGTACAGCTGAGTATCGTCCAGCGCTGATGGAATCTCACCCCAAAACCACAGATGATCTCACCCAGCGGTTTCATATAGATGTTGAATAAGAGAGGGGAAAGGACCGACCCCTGAGGGACCCCACAAGAGAGAGCCCTTGGGGTCGACCCAACCCCTCCCACCAACAGCGATTGCGACCACCCCGAGAGGTAGGAGGAGAACCACTGAAGGACAGTGCCCCCCACTCCCAACCCCCCGAGGCGACGCAAAAGGATACCATGGTCGATGGTATCGAAAGCCACTGAGAGGTCCAATAGGACCAGGAGAGAGTCCCGGGCTCTCCAGAGATCATCCATCAGCGCGACCAATGCCGTCTCCGTGCTGTAGCCGGGTCGGAAGCCCGATTGATACGGATAACCCTGGTTTATATGGCATGCTGAACTATAAATTTTAACTGATAGGTGCCAGCATTGAATTTGCAGAATAAAATGAGCCAACTAAATAAACAGACTTGTGCAATGTGTTAAGCAGAATATGGGTGAGACTCTGCCTCAGTTGTGTGCAGATGAGAATAGTGCCATACAGAAAAGATTTTTTTTCATTTTTTCTTATCAATTCTCCCATTAATTCTCCTCATCTTTTTCTTTATAATCAGTAATGGTGAAAATGAACTTTCAAGTTCAAGATATCTGAAGGACATCTACAGTCTCAGCTTGAGAATTTTCTCAACCTGCCTGGATATGGTTGGAATTATGGAGATTTTTCAGGGTTTTACTACGAGCAACCTTTTGTGTTGTTGTTTCTTATAATATCTGTTGGACTCAATGACTAATTTGCACAAACCTGTTGTCTAGATTAAAATGTGGTGGTGTAGTGCATGTGATTGAAAAATGGGAAAGTAGCCATTGCCTTACCATGCTGTTTGAATCAAATCATGACATTGAGTTTAATATGGTGTGCATCTTTGGACAGAGCATATAAAGTATGGTGAAAATGGGAACTGTGCTTTGTTAAGAGAGATTTAGCTCTTTTAGGTTGAACTCATCAATCTGTTCTTGGAGTTGTGTTCTCCTCTTTGTAATCAAGAAGAGTTGAATCTGAAAATAGTGGGTTATTTCTATTTTGATTGTTAATCATCAGTTACATATTGAGTTCTTTTCTCTAATGTTTGTGCACGCACACACACACACACACACAGAGTTTTAGAATTTACCTTACTTTTTGGCTTGTATACCTATCCAAACTTTGCCCAGGTGACAAGGAGCTGTTCCTTCAGCACCACCCTCTATACCTGGCCATTATTATTGTATTTATATGCGATTCTATGAAGCTATAAACAAATGATTGTTTTATTGTTGCTGTTATTGTTTTACAATCTGTTTTTGAAATAATATCAGTGTTCGCTTTCAGCTTATTTTTTATTTACAATATCAGATTCTGCTGAAGGACCAATCCATGCTTCATATAAAGCTTAGATAACAAAGAATCAAAATCATCAGGCATCTTCTGAAGGCATAGTCTACAAGGAGGAACAATGGAGTCATCTATCTTTCTTTAGAGAACTGCTTTTAAAGCTTCCTGAGAACAAGTGTGCTTGTTCTCAGGAAGCTTTAAAAGCACCTTTAAAGCTTTAAAAGCATCTTTAAAAGGTGCTGGTGTTAACCTATAAAGCCCTTCATGGCATTGGACCGGGGTATTTGCAGGAAACCCTGCTGCCGATAACAGCTTCCCAACGACCTGTGCGCTCCCACTGGCAGGGCCTGCTCAGGGTGCCGTCAGCCAGGCAATGCTGGCTGGCGGCTCCCAGGGGTAGGGCCTTCTCTGTGGGGGCACCCACCCTTTGGAACCAGCTACCCCTGGAGCTCCGGGTGGCCCCTGACCTCCGATCCTTCTGCGGTGACCTAAAAACTTGGCTGTTCCAACTAGCCTACCCAGACTGAAGGAGGGAGGGGAGGGTTTTTTAGTGGTAGTTTTAAATTTTTAACCTATTTATGAGATTTCTGGTTTAATTGATTTTTAATGTTTATATTGTGTTGTTTCTTAGTATTGTAAGCCACCCTGAGTCCTTAGGGAGATAGGGCGGCATATAAATCTCATAAATCTCATAAATCTCATAAATAAATAAATAAATAAATAAATAAATAAATAAATAAATAAATAAATGACTTAAAAATTAAGTTTGCACCCTCCCTAGGCCCTCTCCATCTTTGGTTAAATCCCAAGGGGAGATGTTGTAAGCAAGCCTCTACACTTTTAGCTCATCCTTATTAGGAAATAGAAGCAGCCTCTGTTTTGTACAGCGTAAACATTTCTGTTTACCAGAGGTATTCACTTTTTCATCTGGGATTGTGACTGTTCTTTACAAATTCCTATTCCCATTTAGTATGCCTTTAACACTATAAAAAAGAGACATGAGGAGATGTTGACAAGGAATAGTCTGATCTCAGAACTGCTGATTGGGCTCAGGATTTTCTATCTTAGAACTTCTTACTTGTCTCTCAAGAAACATGAAGTCTCAATTTATAAAATACTATCAGGGTGGGTAAAGTATTAGCAGCTGTGTGAAACCAGCCATGGTTAGATACTTTTTGTTCCAAGCAAGTGCTGGCAAAAAACACCTGCTGTTAAAAAGGGATTCCTCACCAACAGCCACAGCCCTGATAATGTGATGAACTAATGGTCTCCACCCCCACTCCAGGAGACAAAGAGGGCCTTTAAGCGAGGAGAAAGAAGTCCACCATCTAACCTCATCACAAAACAAGGTGGGTGGAGTCTCAGTTCCAAAGGAAATTATTTTTGAGCTATGGAAAACAGGACAGTCTTTGTTCTGAGCAGGGGAGTTATGTGGGCTTTGTGGATTAGTTCCTGGCCTAGAATGGTATATGCTACTTGCTGCTAGATCTCCCCAGAAAATGTGCTGCAAACATTTTTCCTTGCAGCTGGATGCTTTGAGAAGGGAGGTCCTTTCTTCTAAACCCCAGCAGTCCTCTCCCTTGTTTGGAAATGAAGCTTTCATGTTTGTAATCAAGAAGAGACTATCCCAAAACTCAGGAGAATTGACCATTAATTTAACCAGGCAATGGAGTAAAGCAGGGATCCCCAAACTTGGCAACTTTAAGATTTGTGGACTTCAATTCCTAGAATTCTGGGAGTTGAAGCCCACAAGTCTTAAAGTTGCCAAGTTTAGAGATCCCTGGAATAAAGAATAGCTGGTTAACCACACAGACATGTGAACCAATCTTCATCCTTTTAAGTGACATATTTCAAAGGGCTACATGATAGGCCATTACTGTTTTCTTACACATACTTTCCTCAAGTGGATTTCACATGGAGAACCCTCATAAACCTGACTCAGTTTCTCAGAAGAAGCATCCTTACTCTGTCCCAAATGCAAGGTGAGACTTATGATTACATAAATTATGCTAAGCTTAGAAATTTATTTCTCTTTTTTCAAACCAGCAGCTCTTAATTTATATCCATTAATGAGTTTTCAGATTCATGTCTTCCTCTTTTTCTTTGTGCAATTCTGGTCAATAGGGTAAAGAAAAAAGAAAGTTATACCATCCAGGGGGGAAAATCAGTATATAAAAAGGACTCAATCATCCTCTGTACAAGGAAAAATGATGGTGTTAGAGACTTTTTGTCTCTTGGGAAAGAGGATAGTCTGTCAGGTGCAAATAACCAGAGGCATTTGTTGAGTTCAAAGTACAGAAGAGTTTATTATTGCTATTTCTGTACAAGAATCTAGTTAAATAACAGTAAAAGCTAAGCTGGCACTAGATCAGGGTCAACGGAATTCATGGGGGGCTGGACTTGGGTCTTTTGTGGCAACACAATGACTCCAAACATATGACACATTTAACCCCATCTTCCAGCTCAGCCTTCTCTTCTTCCACAAAGTCAAGGGAATAAAATAAAGAAATGTATGATAATGCATCATATGTCGATTTTTCCCCTCTGTCTCTCTCTCAGACATGTTAGAATTTGAAGTATTTCATTTTCATACAAGAACATACCACTAACTTTGATAAGTTATAAAAAGAACTGGACAAGTTCATGAAGGAGAGGACTATCTGTGACTACAAGTCTGATGATTGCATATTGTTACCTGTATCAGAGACAATATCCCTTAGTCACCTGCTATTAGAGCATAAGAGTGAATGACAGCTGTGGCTCTTCTTGTGAATTTCCCAGTCAGATTTATCACTTTTTCTTCTTAGACCAACACACGAACTGCATCTTTTCTAGGAAACCTTGAACTGGTCATTCTCTTCCATTCTCCAGTAGCATTCATATCAGATTATAGAAATTGTCTCTGCCTTTGAAGAGCATGTAGAATTTCCAGTGATTTGAGATGAAACATGGCAGGTGGCTGCTTGAGAGAAATCATCATCATAGCTGAATCTTCAAGGAAGGCAACTTGTACTCTTCAGATGTTTTGGACAATAGTGTCTCACCATTGCCTATCTTGGTTAGGGCAGATAGGAGCTGAACTTCCAAACATCTAGTTTAAGGCAATCAATGAATGCATAAAGCAAGCGTGAATAATATGTAGCCTGCATATTGGTTTGGGTTGCATTTTAAAAGTATGCATCCTTTCTCTAAAAGGTTATGAGCAAAGGGAAAAAGAGAATATGAGAAAGTGATAAAGTCTGCAAAGAATCCTTTTTACTCTCAGACTTCGGCTTACTTCATTTATACCAGAAATGTAAGCTTTGCTTGATGAACCAGAGAAAAAGCAGTAAGCTCTTATATTAGCATCACATATGCTTGCACTCTGAATGTATAGATGTGGCTTTACAGATGTGAATCACATCATGTCTGATATATAGCACAACAACTTCAAACTTCAGAAACAGTATCTTTCTATTTTGGGTTACAGAAGACATTAGCAATAACTTCTCAATGCATCTCACTAAGCTTTGAGTCATGAACTCTTGGGTTCAGTTCTTGGACTGCTTCATCTAATATTCATAGGTGTGTGATTTAGATCAGTAGAACAAAGCAAGGATAACTTGCTTATTGTTAACCTTGCTCATACTGTTGCTTGAACTATCAATAATAGAGGCTGTGGAAGACATTGCAACAAAATAATATAGTACCCACAGCTTGTGAGCTCTTCTAAAATGGATAGCGATAGGAATTGCACTTAGACTTATATACCACTCCATAGTGCTTTACAGCCCTCTCTAAGAGTCAGCATATTGCATCTGCTTCTCTTTAATGCTCTTAACCTCTTCGTCTAAAGAATAACATTGACCTACCTTGCAAGGAGTTCATCATAAGATCACTTAAAATATCTCAGAAAAGAGGAACCTTAGCAACAGTTTAATGTCATATCAAAAGCAAAATCTTGGCTTTTTGATAGCTAAACTCTTCATTTAGCATTTAACTTTCTTAATTAATGAGCTTGCCTCCTCAAAGAGTTTTGCCTAGGTAAACAGTAATTAAACAAAATTGCAAATTGTGCAGATAATTGTCATCATTTTCTGAAGGATCAATACTGCCTTCTGATTCTTGTGTCCTTCCTTACTCAAAAAGGAAAATACAGACAGGAGCAGAAAGAGAAAGTACAGGAATGTGTGTATGTTCTCCCTATGTGTGTGCACACATGCCTTGCTGAAAAAAATGAACTAGTGATTTGTGGATTTAACAATTAGAGGTAATTATGGAAAGAAGGAAATTAAGATATAATGTTAATAATATAAATGCACTTATAACTGCTGTTAAGAAGGCTGGAAACCATTTTATTATGTTTCTCTTCTTTCTTTTTTCTTCTATTTCTTTGTCACTTTCTTACTAATTTTCTCTATTCTTTTTCTCTTCCGTTCAACATTTGCATTGTTTTTATTCTGTTGGAAGCTTCTTTAATCAAAATTATAAAAACCAAGTGCCGGAAAATATGGCAGAAAAATAAAGGGGTCCTACCCTTGGATATATCTCCCAAAAAAGTAGACTAAACTAAAGGCTTTCAGTTGTCAAAAAACGCTTTAAAAGGCCAATTGTGATAATCTTATACCAGGGCTAGGCAGTTTTCGCATTCAGATGATGAAGTGTTTTGGGGCCGGGAGTAGAGGGAATCACAGGTCAAGGCTATGTATGGGGGCTATCATTGTGAGAAATATTTTAGGAACACAGCTTCAACATCTCTAAGAAGGAGAGAAAGTGTTGCTGCCTTTGAAAGGGGTAATCTTCTGTTTATGTTCAGGTTTCCCTTCCTAAAGCTGCCTCTTGAAAGAGATGAATAACTTATTCAAAGCACAGGTGGGCTTGAGCCATTTGCCCCATCTCCTCACCAGAAAAATAAACCATTTCTGTTTGTGCATGCACATTCAGACACATTCAGATCTTTGCCTTCCTGTGAAATGTAGAGACATTTCCTTCCTCTGCCTGATGAATTCACGAATTCCATCCCCAGCTGCTCTTTCCAGATGCATGCCATAAATTTAGCAGCCAGACCTTGGGGGGAAAATGGTTCCTTTTTGCTTTGCTTCTTGTTGATGCATAGATTTGTGACTCCACCTCCACTCCATTTTCGTTTGGATGAAATCATCACTCATCAACCATCTTTAAGCAAGAGGAATTGTTTTTTCCTGGCCAGCCGGCTGCCATTTGATTGCCTGTGTCCTTAGACTTTAGAGTGTGGTGGTTTTCTTCAAGCCAGCAACCTTAGAACAATATCATATTTGACACAATTAGCATTTTTCCATTTGGATATGGGTGTTAGACTGGTTCCCATGGCAAACTTAAAGTTGGACTCCACGTAGGCCTAAATATAATTGAGTTGGTACATGATATACATGCATCTAACCATGGCATCTACCACATCGTAAATCCAGATAATTATTATTATAATTCTGATTAAACCAACCACTGCATGATTGTGTGTATTAATCAGTATAATTATAATAGTTATGATTAAAGGGGAAACTAAAGCTAAAAACATTAGGAAAAGAGAATAAATCAATCAAAATATCACAGGGAAGTGGTGATTTTTGAGGTTCTAGCAGATGTGTGCCATTCCATCTCATATTCACCCAAATTTCATTGCCATGGCTCTGTCTTATGCACTTGGTAACTTTGGACTGTTTGGAAAATTTAAAAATTATTTTTCCCAACAATTTGACAGAAATTTCTGCAAAGTTGAAATATCCCTGAATCCTACTGAAATGTGTATCCTATGTGTTGATCTCCTCCTCCTCCTCCTCCTCCTCCTCCTCTGCAAGCCCTGTGTGAAAAGTCCTTTGCATCTCCTCTATGACTATGGTGTCTCTTTTCTCCAGCAATTTCACAGCAGCCTCCTATGTCTGCAGTTCTGCCATGATATTTTCTAAAAGGGAGTTGATAAATCTTTGAGCTTCCTCCAAACTGGGCACCAGACAGAAGCCTTTTGTAATTGCATTGACGAGGGCCCTTCATTCTGATTTATCACATGGTTAAAAGAAAACTTCAGATGAAAAAGAGCTTTGCCCCAAGGATTTACACCAGTTATTCACTTCTGGTGGCTCTGCTATGCCCTTACCCTTCTTAGTGCACAGGGCAAAAATACTGTGATCTATAGTCCAACTCATAATAGTGAGTTTGACTTCTCCATTGAGATGTTGCTATAGATGAAGCAATGCTTAGCATGGTTAGACAGCTGCTGGAATTCCAGCTTTTGTTGGGAGAAGCCAGGATTCCAACTTGCTGTAGAAAAGGCACTCATCCGATATGCTCTTATCAGAGATACAACCTTGAAACTATCCTTGTGTGGAAGTCCACCTCTCTTGAAAAAGCCTATATTCGTAGAGATTAATCTATCTAAATACAGACGTTGTTATATTCCATCCTAGCCAAGTAGATTTACTCAAAGCTTCTGGTTCAACTAAATTGTATAGAATAGATGAAACTGATACATTGTAGTGAACCAGGCAAAAAGGAGCAAGTTTGTTCTTTAAGGTCTTATATTTTTCTATTGGCTGGTAGCTCTCCTTTTTCTAGCCAGAGGACAACCTTACACATAGACAAGAGAAGAACCAACCTTTTAACTGTTCTCTTACACATCTTGCAAGCTCTCAGAAACTGGGGCAAAACAAGTGAACAATGACAAGAAAGGGTTATAGTTTAGGAGTGGCATATCTGCTCTATAGACAGAAGGATCTCAATTCAGATCTCAGCTTTTCCAAATAATTTACACCTGAAAGCTTAGACAGCTGCTACCATTTAATGCCAGAAAAAATAGGCTAGATGGACCAAGAATTTGACTTAGAAGATGGACTTTACTAGGTTCCTACACACATCCATGATCCATCACAAGCACTGGCCCCAAAACATAAGGAATGCTTAAAGCCAACTGCTTTTATTTCTTGCCATCCCCCTCTCCCTCCCTCCCTCCCTCCCTCTCTCTCTCTTTCTCTTTGTGTGTGTATGTGTGTGTGTGTGTGAGAGAGAGATATGCAGTATAAGTTATCTCCTCCCCACAGTTGGACAGCTGCCTCCTCAGGTCAAGGGCACCAGCCATTCAAGCTCCAAAATGCCTCTGTCCTTGCAAGCAAAGGAAGCTCTTCTTTCCATTTCTCTTTGTTTACGAGTTCTCTGAAATCAAATCTCATTTAAAGACAGGCCATATATGGCTCATAGTCAGGGCTGGAAAGAATGTGTGCCAAAATGGAAACTAATCTGATTTTTTGAAACATTTTTACTCCATCCTTCATTCAAAAGACAGAACACATGGTCTCCTTCTACCCTCCTCCTCTGACTCCTAATTTTGTCTTTGCAAAGATCCAATGAAGAAATCCAGGCTGAGTGGAAGCCGCTCATCTGTATTGGCCTGGTTTTGTGGCTGAGCAGAGATTCTTAATGTGCCCCTCTAATCTTAGAGGAGACACTCCAGATGTCCCAGCACTACTACAATTTGCAGGGTCTCTCACCATTGGCCTTACTGCTGGGAATTGTAGTTCTCAGCCTCTGAATTACTATGGGAGGTATTGTGACTACATTTGCTCTGCTGGATTTTTTTTGTCCTTTTGTTTGAGGACCTGGAAACCTAAATCTGTAGGAGAAGTGAAGTCCCAAAGGTGCTTTTCAAAAGGCAACTGGACTTCCTTAGTTTTTCCTTGAAAACATTTTGCTTCTTACCCAAGAAGTTTCTTCAATTCTGACTGTACTGAAGAACCTTCTTGGATGAGAACAGAAACATTTTCAAGGGAAAAAAAGTCCAGTTGCCTTTTGGAAAGCACCTCTGGGACAACCGTGACCTGGATGGCTGAGAACCTCCATAGACAGGAGAGGTGGAGGTGTGCTCACTCCCCCTGTCCATTCTGTCTCATGGGAGGTAAATAGAGTAGGATATAAAACAGTATGACTGACAAAGAGCAACCAGGTCCTCAGCAATACCATTTGGGAATCTGCACCCTATTCTTTCCTTGTTTGAAAACTAGAAAGTTGCAAGGATACCTATTCTTTTTTGCAAAATGTTGGAAGATCCCACTGTTCTCAAGAAGAAGGTCCATCTGTGTACACATGTTGGTGGCTGGTGTGTTGTGCATGTGTACATTTCAGGCAGCATTTGAAGAAGTGTTTTTGTAATGTTTGAAACTCCTCATTCCCACTTCCAGCTGTCTCCTTGGGATTAAGAGGGTGGGTTCGCTGGTTGCTTTTGTAATGTTCAATTTTATGATTTAGAAGAACAGCTGCAGGCAGTGTGGTCTGCACTCGTCCCTTCTTTCTCAAGAGCCTGCAGAGAACGATGGAGGGGAAAGAACGGGGCGGGTGGCGAGCAGAGCAAAGGAAAGAGGAGAGCAATAACTTCATGTCCGCGAGACTTGAAAAAGCCTGATCTTATCACCAGCACATTTCAGAACTGCAAAATTGGCAGGGCAAGGACTAGCCAGAGCTTTGAGCATAGGAGAGGGAGGAAAAAGGCTGATTGAACATGGTCTTCATGAGAATAAAGGGCTCAGGTCCCTCACTGTATTTTGTGGAATACAGTATATGGATCATTTCCATAAGGAATATGGATGCAAGGACTTGGTCAGAGGCCTTGTATTAACTAGAGTAAAGCTTTGCAGCATTTTATGGACTTGTTGGCTTGACCAAACAACATACACAAGACAAAAACTCTACCCCATGGAGTACTGTTTCTCTTTTATTCTCCTTTTTCTAAAGCAATGCGTAGCTACTGTGGATAGGAGTTCTTATTTTTATCTTATGTTCCCCATTTCCATCCCTCCTCCAAATTTTTATTTCTAAAGATTTTTAAGATGAATAAATTTGGAGGTTTTCCAAAACTTCTGAAATCCCTTCTTGTAGTGTTTATATGGCAACGGGCTTTTTTAGTTTTACTGGAATCCGCACCAAGAACATGAATATTTAGGCTTTTTAAAAAATTATTATTCATATTTATATGCTGCCCTTCTCCAGAGACTCAGGGCGGCTTACAATCTTTGGAGCACAACCCAGTGTGCTCAGCAATAGCCTTCATTCCATTATATGCCTGCTTATTACTAGGGCTTTTTGCCCCCCACCCAAGCAGCATTTTTACAAAGTCAGTTTATTGCCCCCAACAATCTTGGGTCCTCAATTTACCTACCCCGAGAGGATGGAAGGCTGAGTCAACCTTGAGCCTGGTGGGATTCGAGCCTGCACTAATTGCAGGCAGCTGGAATTAAGTGCTAGATGTTTAACAGCCTGCACCACCAAGGCTTCTTTGTTTTACATGTAAAAATTGAGTCAATGTTTCCCAAAACTTGGAAGGTCTGCTTAATATCTTTCTCCATATAAGATTCCTCAACATCTTCAGGTTTGCATTCACATGGAAAGACAAACATGGCAGATTTGTTTATATTGATATATTTTTCTCCTTCTCCAATAATAATAACTGTTATTATTGTTTGCTATTTAACACCATCAAGCAGTCACATATGCCTATCCCAAGTCCTTGGGAAGGACTCAGTAGGTTGACAAAAATGCCAAATCCAGTCTGAATATCTGGCTGACTATGCAATGAACAATAATTATTTGTTAAACTTTCCGGCATACAATTGCTATTATCAGATCAGTATGATGTAATTTCTTTAAATGTAACTAATTTTGTTATGCTGCTTACAAAATTAGGCAAACTTTGACTGCCCACTAACAATCAACCACTAATTGTAATATATTATCTTGTCTTTACAGTATTCTTCTTATGTTGATGCTTCTTATTTCTAATCCTGGTCTGTGAACATAATAGAAATTATTATTATGTTATTGTTCAACATCTATGCCACCCAACTCTCAACAACTCTCTTCATCTCTTCCTGGGTACATTCAGTTTTTAATACTAAGCAATATATTGCTGTCACGATTAATAATTAATACTGGGTAATAGTAGTAGTAGTACTATATTTAGATACAGATACAGATGAACAGAGTTGGAAGGGACCTTGGAAGTCATCTAGTCCTACCCCCTGCCCAAGCAGACCCTACACCATTTTTGACAGATGGCAATCCAGTCTCTTCTTGAAAGCTTCCAGTGATGAAACTCCCACAACTTCTGAATATTTTGGTTGCTGGCTATCCTTATACAACATAAAACATAGGAATAAATAAAAATAAGCTTAAAAGATAAGATGAATAAAACAAACTGCAATATGAACTAGTGTAAGTTCAAGTAAAGCAGTTCAAATATTGAGTGGTTGTATACAGGTAGTCCTTGACTTACAACGGTTCATTCACTGACTCTTCAAAGTTACAATGGCACTGAAAAAAGTGCCTTGTGACCGTTTTTCACACTTATGACCATGGCAGCATCCCCATGGACTGTGGCAGGAAAGGTCATAAAATGATCAAAATTCAGATGCTTGGCAACTGATTCACATTTATGAAGGTTGCAGTGTCCTGGGGTCATGTGATCATCTTTTGTGACTTTCTTACAAGCGAAGTTAATGGGGAACCCAGATTCATTTAACAATCATGCTACTAACTTAACTTTAGTGATTCACTTAATGACTGTGGCAAGAAAGGTCATAAAATGGGGCAAAATTCATGTAACCAAAGTTTCACTTAGCAACAGAAATCTTGGGCTCAATTGTGGTCGTAAGTCAAGGGCTACCTATATTAGTACTAAGGCATGAGTGAAGAGATCATCATCAATCATAAGAGATAAACAGGAGAATTAACAGCAATTGTTATTAATAAACCTTGAGCATGTTTAATCAAACCAAATCTGTTCCTAGTGAGAGCTTGCCAGATCTTGCTGTCTATTAAAGAGAGCTTGATAACTTTCCTATAATATATTATTCAGACAGTTAAAGATAATTGAGACAGAGTGTATGGCCTGGGCAAGGGTTAAGGAAGATGTAATAAATTTGTGTTACAGATCTTGCTGATAAGGTTGAAAGTAATGGTTCCTGATTTCGTGACAAAGGCTTTCATGGCATGGGATTTTCTGGAATCTCTCAGCCAAAAAGAAGCTTGGAGAGCAATAAATAATGTTATAGCATTTGTTTATATGCTTTTTCAAGCCTTCCAAATTGCTGATGAGCCCTAGATCCTGTGGAAATGATTTCCATGTATTAACTGTGGCCACTGCAGAAAACCTTCAGCCTTACCCCTAATATTCATTCCAGTAGCTTTGTTCCAGATGGTCCCTCACAGATCATTATGTTTCTAGTGCAAGAGCACCCTGTCTCCATCTAGCTCTGTTCTACTCCATCTTTATTCTTCCTTTGCCTGGAAAAAATATACCTGACCCAACACAAAAATTAGCAGATTTTGATGCCACCTGCCAATGCTGGAAAATTCTGACTAGGATTCCTATCCTGCATGGCATCTCCAAAGACTCTATATATAAATGGAGCAGAGTATCCTCCCCTGAAGGAAACCAGGACTTCAAAGAACACAGTGGCTGGACACCATCAAAGTTGACACCAACCAGAGCATAGAAAAACTCAAAGAAATAGTACAAGATCAGAAGATGTGGAGAGACCTGGCCCAGAGAATCACCAAATGTCAGATACTCCTCCTCCTCCTCCTCCTCCTCCTCCTCCTCCTCCTCCTCCTCCTCCTCCTCCTCCTCCTCCTCCTCCTCCTCCTCCTAATGTTCCTTGCCAGACACTGGATCATATAATGACTAGCTGCTATTTGAGAGCTTATACAGGAGGAAAAGCAGATTTTCTCCAACTAACAAATACTGCACTTAATTGGATAAATGACCTAGATATTAATATACAGAGCACTTGTTCCATTCTCATGAACCAACGTATTTCCAAATGTAACCTACAACTTACATAGAACATCTTGAATTCCTCATACCTTACCAAATGAACTATTCCCATCATACCTGTAACTAAAGTATCATGTGCTCCTTTTATATATTCTTACTACTGTTATCCAGGTACTTTATGCCATAAACAAAATAAATAAATCTTCCTTTGTCATGTTTGCTTTCCCCAACAGTGAAATAAGAACACCCAGCCATTGGATGAGTGAGAGAGAAAGTTTTACTTGAAAGCAGCTAGAGAAGATGGGAGATGGGTGTATCACAGTACTGTGAATATAGAAGGAAAGTGCAGTTCCTGCTAATGGGAAGAAATTGCTGCTTATTTCCAAGGAAGCACAGCAAAATTGGCTTCATGCCATTTCCTCTGGCAGGGAGCAAAGTGATAGTAGATCAGTTTACCACTGCAAACAAGCTCTGTGGCATCACAGGGTATAAAAACAGCCTAAATTTTGAATTGCTATTTTCCCTGATCCTAGAAGGGGCCACTGGGTTTTATCTCTCCTGAATATAACAGAATAACAGAGTTGGAAGGGACCTTGAAGGTCTTCTAGTCCAACCTCATGCTCAAGCAGTCCAACCTCCTACAATATTTCAGACAGGTGGCTGTCCAGTCTCTTTTTAAAAGTCTCAAGTGATGGAGCACCCACAACATCTGAAGGCAAGCCCTTCCACTGGTTAACTATACTCACTGTCAGGAAATTCCTCCTTAGTTCTAGATTGGATCTCTCCTTGATTAGTTTCCATCCATTGTTTCTTGTCCTGCCTTCAGGTGCTTTGGAAAACAAGTTGACCTCCTCATCTTTGTGGTAACCCCTCAAAATATTGTAACACTGTTATCATGTCACCCCTAGTCCTTTTTATTAAACTAGACATACCCAATTCCTACAAGCGTTTTTCATGTTTTAGCTTCCAGCTCGCTAATCATCTTTGTTGCTCTTTTCTGCACTCTTTCCAGAATCTCTACATTTTTTTAATATAATATGGCGACCAAAAACTGGATTCAGTATTCTAAGTGTGGTCTCTTTCAAAGTTCAGCTTGATGTTAGCCTGCTTGGCTTGATACTGGGAAAGTATGAAGTGTTTAGGAAGATTTAGAGGCAGCAGAAAGCTAGTAGATGGGAAACGCTGCTTTCTTTTTCTGTGGAACAGAGGATTTTGTTGCTGTCCTTTTTGGCAAGAAGTCATGAAATATGGGTGGGCTTGTTTGTGTGAGTGAGCACTGTTGTTTTCTTAGTGCCTGGCATAAGCTGAGAGTAGGAAGAAGTTACAATTACAAGGGAAGGAGGAGTCCTGATGGTGATCCTTAATGAATTACAGAACAATAACAAACCTTATATCTATAAAGCCTCCTTTGATGTGAGCATAGTGTTAGAGGGGCCTTTGGACTCTATGGGACAACAACTAAGAGAAACTTATCTTCAGAAGATGGAAATCCATCACTGTGTTTCAAACAATGAGGAAGTTTGTTCTCTGAGAAAGAACATCCAAGGGATTAATTGGACTTATCCAAAAGTTAAGTAAATATCTTGTATTCTTGGGCAACAGTTCATCTTCCTGTGATGTTACCAGAAGTGGGCAAGAAAATAATTATTTTTACTTTTGTTCAATACATAATGTTTTATGAAGGATGTTCTTCAAGCAATAAAAGACAAATCTAAAAGAAAGAAAAGAGAAGAAATAATAAAGAGAAGAAAAAAGTGGAAGAATAATTAATAGAAGAAAGATCAGAAAAATAAATGACTTCAAATCTCTTTTGCAACAAAAGTTAGCAATTTATGCCCAACCTTCTTTCTTCATAGTATAAAAATCCCTTCAGCCTCTTATTTAGTCCTTTTTTAATCATCAGATCCATGAATCATCATCTAATTTTCTTTTTAGTTCTCTCAGATTTGTAGTCAAGTTGATCATTAATTATCCCATTAAAATCTCCCATCAAAAAATATTTGCATAGTTTAATTCGATCAATTTTTGATATAATTTCTTATAAAATTCTTCTTGATTCTCACTTGGTGCATATATTGCTATCAAAAGCATTTTAGTGTTGTTGTCTATTATCTCCACCATTAAAATCCTCCCATCTTCATCTGTATAAATCAATTCTGCAGTAATTATATCTTTAATATACAAGACCACTCCTCTCTTTTTGCATTGAGCCAATGATGTAAATAACTTTCCTAACTTTTTTGTCTCAATACATATTCATGTTGTTTTTTAATGTGGACTTCTTGTAGGCAAATTATATCAAGTTTTAGTTTCTCTAATTTATGAAATATTTTCCTTCTTTTAGCAATCGAATTAAGTCCATTTATATTCATCGAAATCAGTTTTTTCCCTTCCATTTTAGGTCTTCACTTTCAGCAAAAAGTCCATAAAAGATTTTCAATCTTCTAAAATGGTCCTTATTGTTTTATGCCTCACCCAAATAAGTCAGTTACAGTATTTATTCACAGTGTGAAACTCTTCTAGAAGGAATCAATTTGGGGAAACTTGATTTAGTCTGAATAAAATCCAGCAGGACTTTTCTTTCTGTTTTCTTTTCTCCATCTTGGAAACAACTGAAAAAAAACATGCCTCCATTATCAATTTCTCAACAAATCACAGGCAACTCTTTAATTCTAAATAAATAATTTGACATTTCAAGTAAGTATAGAATCTTTGGGATATTTTATTAATGGCTAAAGTGTCAAACACTAGAAAGTGGAACATTTAGACTCCCAAAGAGTTAAATTGATTCCTGCTTCCCTGGGGGGAAAAAGGGTGGGGGTGTAAATGTCCATTATTATATTAAATAAAGTAAATAAATCAGTGAAAACCTGAGAAACAGCCCACACATGGGTGAAGCAAGGAAATTTGGAATAATTTGAAAGTGTTTGAATTCTACTGCACATGGTGGCTATTTCAACAAGGCTTTAAATGTTATAAAGTAAGATGCCACTCGGGATTATGAATATTTTAAAAAGTACTCCATTTGTGATCTTGTTTAAAAGTTTTTTTTTCTCAAAAGCATTTTTGTAATAAATAGGAAGAAGGAAGTAAATGAGTGTGGAATAGAAAAGGAAAATGGAGATCTTTATGTTTATCAATATATAAAAAATGCAATGAAAGATATAATTATCTAAAGGCATAAATCTTTGTTTTAAATATTTTGGTTTGACACATTTTAATGAATCAATTGTTAGGGGATATACAGTTTTTATTTTTATTTACACCTATTACTGTTTTAGATTTATTATCCTGGTAACAACTGTATTAACATAGTAACAGAGGAGCAAATGGTATGCTATGTGATTTATTTTGCTAGTTGTTAGTATATTATTGTATTTATTTGCTTCACTTGGGTTTTGTTCTTTTAAATTTTGGTGAGAATTAACTGAATAAATATTGACTGGTATAAAGGAAATAGAAAGAGTAGTTGCCTTAAGAAAGTTTCAACCCTAATCCTCAAGGATCCATTAAGAATAAAATTCACCCATGCTTCAGTGCAACATCTTATGTTTCTTTTTTCCTTATTTGCCAGAGACCTAAAGAACAATTTGATTAGCACCATTCAGCCTGGAACTTTTCTGGGTCTTCAGGACCTAAAACGCTTGTAAGTAATAGTTTCAACTTCTCCAGAACATATTCCAGCTAATTTCCTGCTCTTGATTCTTTAGTCTGCAAGCTACCTTTAATATTTACATGTGAATTCCCATATTCCCTCTCCCCCATTGCTTAACTTCCAAGCCCAGAGCCATTTCAAAAAGCTTTAAGTAATCTGTAACCTGTCCATAACTCATAATGCCTGGCTGTTTACTATAAGTGTCAGTTTCCTGATAATTTCAACAAAGATGCATGTGGTCACCATCTTCTGAGCTGGGTGTTTATTTTTCCAAAAGTAATTGCAAAGTAGCTTGGAAAAGACAAATCTATCCTTTAATTCTCCACTGGTCCTCTGCCAGTTGCACTCATTCAAGTGCTCAATTTTAAAAAAACGTTCTGGTGATTTCATGGATGTATCCATGCAGTTGTTTTTGCAACAATACTAAAATGATTGGCCATTCTTTGTAGGGGGGGGGGGTTTGTTGTTACTTTTCACTCTGGTCTACAATCTCAACATTTCTAATAAATCTCCCAAACAAATGCTGATTCTGCATAGTTTTTTCGAGGTTAACCAAGAACTAGATGTTGGCATTTAAAGGTGCTCAGCAATTCAAAAGCATGCAAATGTAAGTAGATAAATATGTACCACTTCAGTGGAAAGGTTACAGCATTCTGTGCACCTTGGTGCATAGTCATGCTAGCCACATGACCCCAGAAGCATCTTTGGACAATGTTGGCTTCCTCGGCTAAGAAACGGAGATGAGCACCACCCCATAGAGTCAAACACAACTGGACAGGGGAAACCTTTACCTTTACAAGTATACATTCAAGGGGTACAAAGCATTTTGGCCAAATTCAGACTATTCTGTGTCAACATTGGGATGTCCCATGAAGAGAAACCTCATAAACCCTTAATATCCATGGCTGTTCACGGTCTGTCTATGGCTCGCATTTTTTTCTCATTATTCTGTAGGGATCTCTCAAACAACCGCATTGGCTGCCTCAACATTGGCCTCTTCCAGGGACTGTCCAGCCTTATCCGTCTGTGAGTATTCAGTGGCAATGGTGAAGGTATGGTTTCTCTTTGAGCCTCTGTATATGTGCTGTTGACAGGAACCCTCATTTCTCAAATCTGTCTTCCAAAATCTGGGTTCTCTCCAAAGGTGCGAATGCCACCTTCCTGAATTCCCACTTGACAAAGTCAAGACAGACAGTTCTGATAGCTGAAGTCCACATAACTGAAAACTGTTCTGATTGGAGAATACTGTGTCAAAGAATGTTGCTGAGCACAGATGTCAAACATGATGGTTGTGCTTTTCTTTCATTGTTCCTTTTCAACTTATTTTGTCAGGGAATCCTGAAATTTGAAAGGGAAGGCTGAGGGATTTATAAGAAATACTTCAGATTGGAATCTATAGATTTATGAACCCAACCACCCATAGCAGCAAACCCACTAGGTCTCTCAATAATTAAAAAAACACATTGAATGCTTTTGGCTAATTTTACTTATTCATGTTCTTTAGACAAATTCTTAAACTTAGCTATCTACAGCTATTAGTCATAGTGATGATACACCCTTAAAATAAAAGCAGTAGGTTGTTGGGAAGAACAGCAGAAAGGAATTATTGTTCTCACATCTGTCCTGGGCTTCTGGAGGTCCCTTAGCTGTCTGGTTGGCAATTGGACCATGCTGGATGAGATAGCTCTTTGATCTGATCCAGCAAATCTCTTGTTTATTCTGGAGTAATTTTAGCATTTATACCCTGATACTTTCTGTGAAAAGTTCCTGGAAGAATTTACGGAACAGTACAAGGCAGAAGTCCTGTCTTCAGGCTTACTAATTAAGGAAGAAATGGTACAGAAGAGACAAGGGATAGGAAGGGAATAAGAAAACCAGAAAGCTCAGGCATTATTTGCAGTAATTCTGATTTGTATTATATCTAGCTGTCATGGAAATGAGCAACCTAGGGAGGCTCAGATAGAAACTCTCATCTCTAAAGCTGATGGTCTTGGGAAGATGTTGGTCTTCTTTGCAAGTTCCTGATAGATTTTGTAGGAGAGGACTTCAGTCAGAAACAGAAATAGCAATTGGAGACTTATGGTCTCCTGCCATGGCTTATGTTCTTACACCCCCAATAAATTAAATCTCCTATTGCATTTCTTGTTCACAGTAAATTTATGGAAACAATAGCCAAAAGAAGAAGTGAGGGAAACCGACTTTAATTATTATAAAACTATATCATCATTTGCTATGAGGGCTCTATGGAGCCCTGATGTTCAGAGAAAGAGTATTTCTGTCTAATGACCAAATGCAAAGAGAATACGATTCCTACCATCCAAAGACTTCCCTGAAGCAGCTTTCTTGTCACAATGAATCTCATCTTAGATAGGCCTCTTGGTCTAATCGCATAAATTTTATCTTATTTTGTTATCGTCTCTTTGACAGGAACATATCAGGAAATATCTTCGCCACCCTCCAGGGTGGAGTGTTTGATGAGTTGCTGTCTCTGAAAGTTCTGTAAGTATTTTGTGTTTTGTTGGGAAAAGGAAAAGGCAAGAGGAAGCAATTAATTTTTTTAAATGATTAATGTTGGGATTGGTGGGACATTCTGGGTCTTTCTACATGGAAAGCCATGCTCAGTCACATTGTCCTCCCCTTTGAAGCCCTCTGGAGAGAATAGACCAAGCCATCACCCAGCTGTGGACAAGGTTCCTCCATGTTCACTGTGCTATCTCAAGATGCTGGAGCTTTCTAGAGATGTTTTTTTTGTTTTTTATCGAGCGGGACAGGCATCTCTTTCCTGTGTAAATCTTCCTCACTGGCACTTCCTCTTCAATTTACATTTCTCTTGTTCTCCAGTGACTTTGCCACTGAATACCTGACCTGTGACTGCCATTTGCGCTGGGTCCTAGCTTGGTCCAAAAGCCATTCTGTCCAGGTATCTGATAAGACGGTGTGTGTCTACCCCAGCAACTTGCATGGGAAGCTACTACGAAACATCAGAGAGAGCCAACTGCGCTGTGGTGAGGCACCCTGCTGAGTGAGTGAGTTTGCTTGGTGTGCAAAGGAGATTTGTTCAGTAGTCAGGTGCTCCTTTCTCCTTCCGGAATACATTCCTGCTTCTATTCCATCCTTCATTCAACAGACAGCATTAGCACTTATATACCATCCCCATAGTACTTTATAGCACTCTCTAAGCGGGTTTACAGAGTCAGTACATTGCCCCCAACAATCTTGAGCTGGTCAGGATCGGAGGAATTGAACTCCTGGCAATATGAGCAGAGTTAGCTTACAATACCTTTTTCTAACCACTGTGCCACCATGCAGTGGTTGGAATTCTATTACTGCTTAGCATGGATTATCACCATGAAGGGATAGTGGTGGTGGTCAGCTGCAAACCTCTGCAACTGATAATCCTTTTAGGGTTCCAGTTTGATTACTGAAATATCATAGCTCAATATGTAAAGCGTGTCTACTTCGTTTTACAATTCCAAGAGGACTTACCAAAAACCTCACCCCCAGCTCCCATGTCAAGCAAAGCAACATGATTCCTCTGGGATGCTTGCAGGGAAAATTTTCTGAGGTCATCTTCCCTCAGCTGATGGAATCCTCAATATGGCTCTTCTTTCCCATAGCTTAGCCTGAGTAGCTGGATCTCCTTCACCATTGATGTTGGAAATAAGTTTTTCCTTGCTGGCAGCTCTTAGAAGCAGCAGAATCTTACTCAAATGAACAGGGCTGTAAAGTACAATCCTCAGACATCTTGCAAAAAGTTTGGCAGATGTGGAATAATGCTAGTATAGCAGCAAAGCAGAGAGGCAGCTTTGGAAACTTGTGGTCCTTGGCCAGTCTGTACACATTCTGTTATTCAGCATACAGTTTCATGTTGACTTCATGTAGAATTTTGTGACTTGATGGCTCAGTGGTTAAGACTCTGGGCTTGCCATCTGAAAGCCGGTAGCCCATTTCAAGCCCTGAATGCCAAACGACGGGGTAAGCTCCTGCCTCGCCCCAGCTCCTGCCAACCTAGCAGTTTGAAAGTCTGCAAATGCAAGTAGATAAATAGGTACCACTTTGGTGGGAAGGTAATCCATGGTGTCATGCTGACCAAATGACCACAGAAATATCTTCAGACAGCGCTGGCTCAGTGGCCTTGAAACGAAGATGAACACTGCCATAGTTGGCAATGACTAGTGGAGTAAAATCTACAGGGACTCCTTTACCTTTTTTAACCTTTTACATTCAGAATTTAGCAAGCTTTCTTTTTTATTTTAAGTGCAGTATCTATATGAACATTTAGTTAATGGAATAATAAAGGCAGGATTTTTAAAAACTAAGAAAAAATCCAAATAGACATATAGATAAGCATTCTGGGCATGTCCTGGATCTACTTATTTCTTTGAAGGGTTGAGCATAACTGGCTTTGAATGCTGACCAAGTGGGCCTTTGGTTAGGCCCACTTTCTGTGAGAGGGTCCAGGACCCAACTGATTTGGGCTTTCTTCTCTCCCTTTCCCTAAAGCCTAAGTGAGGTTTCTCTTTCTCTCTCTCTCTGTCTCTCTCTTACCCACAGAAGGATCCCCAGAGCTGCATACCCATCAGCTAATCCCCTCTCTGAGGCAAGTTGTCTTCCAAGGAGACCGACTCCCTTTCCAATGTACAGCCACCTATCTGGACAACAGCACACACATCCTCTGGTACCACAACCGTGCACTTGTGCAAGAAGATGAACCTAGCGGCATCATCTTAGAGGACAGCCTCATTCATGATTGCACTTTAATCACAAGGTACTAAGGGGTGAACTGAGTCGGTCAAAGATGGAAAGGTGATTTCCTAGTTATTTCCAGTCTTTGGTGTAACATGGTCATTGAGCAGGTTGATTTCCACCAACATGGTCATTGGGTGAATTGATGTTGACTAATACCAATAGGAATTAAGGTTTAGAAACAATGTCCTATTGATTCACACATAAGCAATAACTATGGACATACAGCCATTTAGCTCATTTTTGTAGTTGAGTTTGACTTGATTCCATGCAGAATGTCCTAGAAGGAAGACTGGTGGCTGCTTTCTTAGTAGTGGCTCCCTGTTTAGGAATTCCCATCCAAATTGATTTGCCCAGTGACAATATTGCTATCTTTTCAGAGTCTTGAATATATATATGCTTATTCCTTCAGGCATTTTCAGATATTTGAATGCATTGTTCTTTGAATAAACACACATATATATATTTCTTTCTTTTTATTCCTTTTAATTCTTTTACGTTTGAATATAAATGCACATATATATATTTCTTTCTTCTTTAATCCTACTTACCCAGAAGGCAGTAAATAAATTTATTAACTGGGGAATAAGTTAGTAGCTTTCTGTCCTTTGCTTCACGCTGGAATTCTCTCTGGTCACACCCAACCACCCAGTAAATACCATATACCCTCCCCATTTTTAAAGACATCCATGGAGAAAAAGGAAATACCTGTAGGTTTGGGTGACATGTATGACATTATAATAATGTTACTTGAATACTGCTAATAAATCTGTTCTGTATTGAGCTCTGAAAACTTTTCTATTAGGATGTTTGGATCAAGAATATAAAAATGTTTTGGCAAAGATGGATGCATGCTCATCACAGGTCCCTTCACCTCCTTAAAATAACCTGCACAACCATGGTAGTCATGCAGTCCCAGGAAAGTAGGCATTTTAATTAGCTATGCAGTATGCTATGTTGGTGCTTTCTAAATCAAATGTGTATTTACTGCCTTTTCCTAGGCTTACATGGCTCCATGTAACCTAGGAAAAGGTACTTCAGGAGGCACTGAAAGATGCAGTGGGCATGACCACACCTCTCCCAAAGTTCCTGCTTCAGTTCCCAGCAACTATATATTGCTAATTCTATGTGTAGAGAATGTGATGTAAGGAGAGGAAATATGGGTTGGGCTAGTCCATAGTTCAAAAGCTCAATTGATCATGAGCCCATGTTCTCTTCTAAAAAGCATTCTCTGTTTGCAGTGAGCTCATCTTGTCAAACATCCATGTCTCAGCTAATGGTGAATGGGAATGCACCATCTCCACTGCCCAGGGCAATGTTAGCAAAAAGGTGGAGATTGTTGTGCTGGAGACCTCAGCCTCATACTGTCCACCTGAGAGGGTTACCAACAACCGTGGAGACTTCAGGTAGGGGCCAAAGTGTGGCAGAAACTGTTATCAGAAGCAGAACTGACCATCTACCATAGGTTCCCCAGACGGTGGTTGGATTGGTGTTCTAGAATTCTACTCATTTGGCATGGGCTAATATGGGAAGAAATAGGGAATGGTTTAGTTCTGCCCTGATCCCTTTATGTCTTTGGTTACTGGAGAATCAATTTTTGAAGAAAAATAGGCTGGACATTTGCAATAAATGATAACTTACATAACAGATAAATGAGGGAAAGATTCAAGGTTTGAGAAACAAAAGTGTGAGCTGTGGCCAAGAAATAAAAAATTGAAGTTGAATTTTTGGGGAACAGTCAGTAGACTTGAATCTGGCAAACCCATATTTTCCTAATTAGTTGCAGCCATGGAAAAGTGATCAATGAGGACAAGATGGAACGAAGAACCATACAAACATTAGAAGTTTTGGCTCATAGGTTTGTAGCATGAATTACACACATGGAGAACTTTGTTGAAAACAAGGATGGCCATACACTCCCCCCCCCCATTCTGTCACGTACAAGAAATTATGTCTGGGACTGTGCAAATATTTGAAAGGGGCAATGGGTTCAAAGAGGCACTTCTTCAAAGCTTGGTCATAAAGTGTTTTCAACTGGCAAAGTAGCTTGTCGAGGCTGCATGAGTTGAAGCACGTCAAGAAAGCAGAGCAACCTCAATTTATACAAGCCTACCTATGTGCCTGTCTTCCAGCAAAAAATGCTTGCATAAACTCAGTAGGTCCCCTTCTCTTTTTGCCCATCCCTGCCCTCTTGTGCCTTGGCAATAGAATTGCAGGGAAAGACCAGAATCTGAAGGAGCACCCCTTCACTAGCATCTTCCTCGAAGAGCCAAAGTTGGCTTTCCCCAGGAAGCCAACCCCAAAAGGAACAGAGCATTTTTTGCAATTGTAGAAACACCCCGACATCCTTTAATTGAGAAGACGGGAAGGTGAAGCTGCTTCCCTTGAGCCCCTGCTGTCTTTTCAGCCCTGCTGGACAAGGGTTGGGTTGGAGGAGCAGCTGCAGATGAACTGTCTGAATCCTACTGCAAAGCTCCCCCGCCCCTCCCGGGGAAGGCAAAGCCAGTGAGGGATTTGGGATCGCTGGCAATTGAGGCCTGGGAATGATTAAGCATCTGTTGCAAGGGAGGCCATCTGAGAGGCCCGCTCTGGCAGTGCAGACAGGCTCCAGAAACAGGAGGTGTTGGAATTTTTCTGGCACAAGAAAAAAGGATCATGGAGTCGGCTGTAACCTTGGCAGGGTCTTGATGGAATATAAATTACTGTGCAGTCAATGTGGCTTAAATTAACAGCAGGCCTGTCTTCTAACTCCCTCCCCTTCCTTCCATCTGTAGCCTGCATGAGCAGGATAGGGCCTGGGATTAGACATAAGAAAAGCAGCCGCAACAGAAAACCAGTGGAGGGTTGGAAGATCTTCCCCATCTGTGGCCCAGTCGGGTATCCCAATGGGGACCAAAGGCCTGGCCTGTTGTGCATAAGAGCTGTTTTGCAAGATTCCTCCTTTTCAGGAAATCCCTGATGGGAACTTGATTGAATGCCAAATGAATAAAGAGATGATTAGGAATTATCTTCTGGATTTTACTTTATTGCATTTTATTTTACTAAAGAAAGGGAGGTGAGGATTCGATATGCTGGTGGAGGAATAGCATATTCAGGACCCTTCCCTTCCCTTTCCCTTTTTGCAGTTCCAGAGGGTTTTTATCCTGGGGGTGGGCGGGTGGGGAGAATCAAGACTCCAAGAGCTCAGCAAACCTTTTAATTGAACCATTGCATGCCAAAAAGTCCCATCAAGAAGGTCCCATCTGCTCTTGTTAGCCCTAGTGTGCTACTGCCATGCAACTCATGGCTTTGGGGGAACCTATTTTGTAAAATTAAAATCACAGCTCCCTGTTCTAAGCTTCCAGATGAAATGTTTTCTCCCCAACTCTAAATCTCCTTCTTGCCCCATTAGAAAATGGGAGAGATGCTCCTTAAGGGTCTTGGTGCTCATTATAAACATATTATGGGAGAAATACCCCCCCACCCCCATGCTACATCAATCAGCAGCACAGCTCCAATACTCCCCTTCCCCCCCCACATTGTTGGTTTTCAAACAGCTATGGAATTATGTGTCTGATTTGTGCTAGCTTGTCCTTCAGTTACATCATGATGCATGAGCTGCTGGACTGGTGTATTCAAATGCTCTTTTTTAGAGTGGGGGCTGGAGAAAATATTATTCTTGGAGGATAGATGGAGAGAACTAGCAATCTGCTTTTCACTTGATTTGCACATTAGTGCTAAAGCAACTTGTATTCCCCAACCCTTGGAGGGGGGGCCGCAATGTCTGTGAAGGCTTGAAGAAATATTATGATTTAAATTTTAAGTCTTGGGGGTCCATGGCCATAAAAGATATTTAAAGGCAGTCCATGGTGAAGAAAAGGTTGAGAATCATTGTACTAAGATCTTCCTTTCCCTACCAAATGTAAAACTTGCTTGAGTGTGAACAGGGACAAGAGAAGAAACTTGCTTTGACAGTTGGCATCCAAGGTGTGGGAGTATCTCTGATCTCCATTTGCTTTTGCTCAATTCATCCAGCTGTTGCTGCTGGCATGGGAGGGAAGTGGCCTCAAAATTCTGTGATCCAGATGTTGAAGCTGCTGAGCCAAGGAGAGCATTCTAGGAGGCAAATAAAATAACTGGCATTTGACATTTTCCTATTATTCTCAGACCTGAGCTGAAGCAATGGAGTCTTTTTTTCCACATGGTGGAAGATCTGCAATCTTGAACCCTCCCACATCTATCCCCTACTTTCCAGCCCTCTTATGCCACCCACCATAATTCTTTCATTTTCCCTCAGTTGATTCCATAAGCCATTTTTCTGGGATCTATCTAACATCAGCATTTGATTAGATACCGTGTTTCCCCAAAAATAAGACCTACCCCGAAAGTAAGACCTAGCACTATTTTCTAAACCTGCCCTAATATAAGACCTACCCCGAAAATAAGACCTAGTGTAAATCTCCAGTTCCAGGAAGACTTTTCAGGGAGCAACCGCACCAAAACACCCCCCTACACACTCACACCCACTATTTGGCACCATAAATATATAAGACCTACCCCGAAAATAAGACCTAGTGTGTTTTTGGGAGCCAAAAAAAATATAAGACAGTGTCTTATTTTCGGGGAAACATGGTAGATGTAAGCATGCTTTCATAGATCACCTCCTCTTTGGTTCTAGATGGCCACGGACCTTGGCTGGCATCACTGCTTATCAATCCTGCCTCCAGTATCCCTTTACTTCTGGGAATGCAGGCTCTGGCCATGAAAAGCAGGCATGGAGACACTGTGACCGCACAGGCCACTGGGAAGAAGGGGACTATTCACACTGCTTGTACACCAATGACATCACCCGTGTACTCTACACCTTTGTGCTGGTGAGTAGGACGATAAGAGCTTGGTCCTCTGGTTGTCCTTGAGTATTTTGCAGCTGCTGGGCAGACCGATTTAGGTATTGCAGCAAAAAAGGATTAGCTGCAATGTCCAAGAATTGCTGGTTTATTCCAAGAAGGAGATTGTTTTCTGGGATGGCTCAAGTGATACAAAACAAAATGATAGTGAATGTTTTGAAGCACATGGAGAGCCCTTTTCACTTCTTGCCATGTATAATGAGGATTTATCCTTAACATACCTGAAGTTTAGAGATCCGTGTGGTCCATTTCAGCACTGCATTCACCCACTTACTCCTTCCCATGATTTTTTTTTACATGTTTAGGAGTACTATGTACCTCTCTACATATTTTCCATATACCTTATTAAGGCCGTACCTTTACTAGTCAAGAATGATTGTAACAGATTCCATGTCTCCCATTTGTCCATCCACCTATAATAGTGTGGTCCATATAACATCACAGGATGCATGAGCCCCTTTCTTTCAGACCTCTGAGTTATAGCTGATCACAGTTGACTGGCCTGGCCTGCTCATTATTGTCACTTCACTCTGACTACATCTTTTGAACACTTATAAGATGGCATCTGCATTGGCAGATCTCAGTACTTCTCTCAAAAGTACTGGCTGTTTTGTTTTATATTCCATCACATTGAGATTGGAGAACTGTCAGGAAACCTAACATTGCAGCTAAGCAGGCTTTAAGCCAGCTATCTCCCCATTTTGTAAATTAAGCATTGTCGGATATTGGGGATGGGGAAAGGGGGCTTAGACTGCTTTGACATTTATCCCCATTTATCTGCTGACAGATGCCCATCAATGCCTCAAATGCACTAACCTTAGCCCATCAGTTGCGGGTCTACACAGCTGAAGCTGCCAATTTCTCAGATATGATGGATGTCATCTATGTGTCTCAGATGATTGAAAAGTTCACGGGTTATGTAGACCAGATTAAACAGGTAAGTGGACCTGATGTCCATGTGTTCATTTCCCCACATTCATGATGGTGAGGAAAGAAAAGGGGGTCTACATTCTATTTGTTGCTAAATATGCTCAACATATACAAAGTCTAAAGTAGAGATGGGCAATTTATGGCCACCATTTGATCTTAGACTCTTAACTTTCCTCACAAGATGGCCTAACAAGCACATCTTTGATCTGGAGTGAAATGTTCAATGATTTCTTATATCCCAAATTGTTTGCTTTCACCCAGCTGACCGACGTCATTGTAGAGATGGCAAGTAACATGATGCTGGTAGATGACCACGTTCTGTGGATGGCCCAGATTGAAGACAAAGCTTGTACCAGCATAGTGCATTCCTTGGAGAAGATTGCAACTTATGCTGTCAGCGCCAACTCTCAGCATATGGCTGTGGTAGGGATCCAAGCTCTTCTAGTGGATGAGCTGGGAGGGATGGCAGAGTAAAAGGCTAAGCTTGAAGATTAGGTGTGGTGTACTGACAAAAATGCAAATTATAAATACATGGTTTGAGGTGTGGGTGAGGGGGCAAGGAACTAGGAATCCATAATGAAAAAAACCCCAATTACTGGTGAAGTAGGAGAATTTTTATAGTGTGGGAAGGATTTTGAGTTGGCTGAGACTGAGATATACAAGGGCCCGATCGTATTCTTAAGACAAATCAAACATCCTAACATGTCCTACTTGCTGATGATTGTCTCCTCTCCCCCTCAGTTCCTTGTCCAGTTCCTCGATGTCCCTATTGCTTTAAACTTTCTGTAGTACCTCAGAGGAGCACAACCACAATGTAAAAGCTATTAGGAGATCTTAGAGAGGGAGAGGACTTTATGTGGCTGCTTCTATCTGAAAAGCCCATATCCAGGGCAGCAACTATGGGGGAAATGTCCCACAAAATTGCCATGGGAAAGGCCATTTGTCCATGAACTTGGATAGCAGTAAGTTTTAAAGAGCTAGAGACTTAATATTAGGACCATTAACCATTAGGTTTTTTTTACTAATGGCTGACATTTACTAATGTTTTAGGACCATTAGCCATTAGTTTTTTTTACTAATGGCTGATGATCCAATATATGATGGCCTAGATCTAGAAAGGTTGCCTGGTTTCACAAAGCTCCTGGTTTTGTTTATGCAGAACTCCAGGAATATCGCCTTTGAAGCCTACCTTATCATGCCAGAAAGTTATCTGGGCATGAGCTGCATGGCTTTTCAAAAGCTTGAGAACCTTGGTCACCATTCTCCACGTCAGGAACGGTATTCTGAATCCTTGGCAGACCAGCAGCTGAAGTTCCGATGTGCTACAGGCCAGCCTAACATCTCCTTGGCCACTTTCCACATCAAGGTGAGATAGGATAGAGAAGAAAGATTTCTGGTAGATGAGTGTAATAGCATAAGGAGAAGGTACTCCTTATCTCTGGCATAGCAAGTGGTGATGTGGGGTTTAAATTGAGGAAATAGCAGGAGAACCTAATTTCATTTCCATATCACTTTTCCATGTAGACAAGCATCCTATATTGCTAGGTTTCTCATATCAGAACATAAAGCAAAAGAACCAGGGCAGCCTGGAAAACATTATTGACATATCTGAAAAACTCATTGACATGTCTTAATCATGATGATGGAGGAGGAGGAAGAGATGATCTTTATTGGTCAAAATGACTGGATACACAAGGAGACAAATTCCTTGTGTGTCCAATCACATTTGGCCAATAAAGAATATTCTTCTTCTATTAACCAATGATTGACATTTGTTGATGGATCGAGATGTCATTAATGTTGCAAGGATAGCTATCAAAAGTTGTATTTCCTAACCAAGCAAGAAGAATGGCACTGTCCTATTTTTGAATCGTTCCTTGTCCATGAAAGAAGAGAGAGTCAACCTATTCTGCAAAGCACCAGAAGGGAAGACAAGAAGTAATTGTTGGAAAGTAACCAAGGAGAGAAGCAACCTAGAAGTAACAAGAAATTTTCTGACAGTGAGAACAATAAACTGGTGGAATGGCTTGAGTCCAGAAGTTGTGGGTGCTCCATCACTGGAGGATTTTAAGAAAAGATTGGATAGTCCTTTGTCCAGAATGGTATAAGGTCTCCTGTTTGTGCAGGGGGTTGGACTAGAAGACCTCCAAGGTCCATTTCAACTCTGTTATTCTGTTATTCATTTTGCCTGGGTGTGTTAGTACTTTGCCTTTTTGGGATGGAGCTGGGAGGGGAGTTAACTATGGTAAGGGTCGCAAGGGTTTGGCTTGGCCAGCCCCATCTTTAGCTTTCTTTGTTCCTCTTCTCATTAGAACAGCATTGCTCTGGCCTCCATTCAGCTGCCTCTGGGCCTCTTCTCTCCACCAGTTCCCCACCAGCCCATGCCCATCAAGTGTAAGCTTCAGTTCCTGGTGTTCCGTAATGGAAAACTCTTCTGCAGCACTGGAAACTCTTCACACCTCGCTGATGATGGCAAGCGACGCAGCGTGGCCACCCCAGTGATCTATGCAGGCACACGTAAGAGTTGCTGTGGCAGAGAAGGACATTAGCCCACTGGGGGAAGGAACTGTGTGGCTAGCAGCTTCGTTGGGAGACTTGGGACCATGGCATGGAGATGCTTATATGACAGCTGCTGTGGGAGGGATTGCCTGGGAACAAAGTAGCTGACAGAGTTAGTGGAGCCAGTCTGAAAATTCTTGTCTCCCAAAAGGTGAATATCTATGGAGATTCTCAATCATCCATGCCATGGTTGTCCCAAAGGTGCTTTTCCAAAAGGCAGTAATGATAAGTGCTATATGCTTAGAGCTCACACACCCAGTTCACAGTCTGTTTCTGTTGTTCCCTCTGGGAGGAGGTTTCGAAGTATCTATCGTAGAACTACTAGATTCTGTAACAGCTTTGTTTCCTATGCCATCCGTCTTGTAAATGTGCAGGATTCTTTTTTTTTGCCGTGTATATGTATACATTCAAACTAGACTGTGATGTAAATTTTGTGTCATATATGTGTGTGTATGTGGGTATATGCATAATTGTTATCCATGGGCGCATCATAATTGTTTTAATGTATGCTGATTAGGGTACATTTAAAGTGACAATAAAGTTTCTATTCTATTCCATTCCATTCTATTCTCTTGGTTTTTTTCCTTGACAACATTTCATTCTTCAGAACTGAAGAAGCTTCTTGGATGAGAAGCAAAACATTTTCAAGGAAAGAAACAAGCAAATCCAGTTGTCTTTTGGAAAAGCACCCTTGGGACCACCAAAAGTGGGTAGCAAGGTAGATATTCTCACCTGCTGTCTAGACACACTTCCTAATGAAGAACCCATAAGCATCATCATTTTCTATTGTTCTAAAATACCCCAAGTCTTGTGTGTGACATCCTTGGAAATAAAGTGGATGCTAAAGGCTGGTGCTTGATATTATTGTTGTTTTTGATCAGAAGACTCAAGCTTTATTTGCTTTCCCTTGCTGAGCAGTATCTCTGTGGAATTTATTTAAGCAACTTTTAGGGTGTGAGGAAAGGGCCCTGATCCTGAAAAAAAGGTAGAAGATTTCCTACCCCAGTTAGGCAAATCCTATCTGAGCAAACAAGCACCTCCTGAAGCTAATTTGAGTTCTGAGCACTTCCATTAACTACTTTGATAAACCCCTCCCTCAGATGGCTGTGGTGTAAGCAATCTCACTGAGCCCGTCATCATATCGTTGCGGCATTTGGACGAGGGCACAGATCGCACAGCCGCTTTCTGGGACTTTGACATTCTGGGTGGTTATGGCGGCTGGAGAGCAGAAGGTTGCCAGCTGATCCTGCAGGAACCCAACTTCACCACTGTGAGCTGCCGACATCTCAGCAACACTGCTGTGCTGATGGTAGGCAAGAGATGGTGTATGATACTTTGATCTATTACATTTCTGTTGAGCCCCTGGTTATGTCACATAAATTTCTGCCAAATTCTCTTTCAACAAAGCAAGAAACACCACATTCCCTTCTATATGCATTTCTTAAAGATCTTGAATGCATTTTTCAGCATACATGCCTAATGGTATGCAGCTTCCTTTGCTCCCAACCTATGATAGTTAACCTCCAGATATTCTAGTCCAGAGCTCCCAGGTTTTTTTTGCTACTTGTTGAAGTGGATAGAGCTAAAAGGAAATGTAGTCCAAAATATTTGGAATATGCCAAGTCATCTATTCGTGTTTAACCTTCCTACTCCAGATACTTGTAAAGACTTAGCATATATTACTGTTAATATGTAGTTATAGTAATATTTACTAGAGTTATATTTTGCTTGTCCTTCAGTATCTCAAGGGTAGTGCAGTGACTCAATGTTTAAGATGCTGGACTTGTTGGCTGGAATGCCAGCAGCCCAGGTTTGAGACCTGGGGTCCACATAACAGAGGGAGCTCCCATCCTTCCCTAGGGGTCCTGCCAACATAGCAGTTCGAAAGCACACAAATGCAAGTAGATAAATAGGTACCACTTTGATGGGAAGGTAAAAGTGCTCCGTGACATCATGCTGGCCATATGACCAGAAAAATGTCTTCCGACAGCACTAGTTCAATGGCCTTGAAACGGAGATGAGCACCATCCACTATAGTCAGCAACAAGTTTTTTTCAGTATCTCAAATTGATTAAGACACAATTCTCACCTCCCAATTTCCCTCTAATAACCACCACATGAGGTAGACTCAACTGAGACAGAATGAATGGCTACAGTACATTGGCCACACGGCCCCTTTCAACTGTGGAATGATTTTTATAGAAGCTGCCTTAATATCTGTCCTCCTCCCATATTGTGCACTAATGAAATGTATTCTCAAATACAGGAACTGAGCAACTTCCTGCATGACTCACTGAGTCCCGCTGAGGTGCTATATCCTGTAATTTACAGTTGCACGGGTCTCCTCCTCCTGTGCCTGTTTACCACCATCATCATCTACATCATCAATCACAGGTGAATCACTTTTAGAGATGAAGTTGTAGCTTCCTGAAATTCTCCTCCCCACTGCTGAGCAGGTAGCTACAATACCATGCTACCAGAAGAAGTCACATCCAGGTTTTTCTCAGTAATAACACTTTATGCTTTGAATAATAGCAGCATCACCCCACCAGAAGAAAGCAAACTCAGGGCTTTCTCACAACCTGCTTATCTTTTAAACAAAGATGCCTTTACTTGAATATAGGGCCCTTTCCTGCAGAGCTTTATTGTTTGATGTCTTAACTTTGTTATCCCTGTTTTCTTTTTCAGCACCATTCATATTGCACAGAAGTGCTGGCATATGCTGCTAAATCTTTGTTTTCACATCGCCATGACATCTGCTGTGTTTGCAGGTGGCATCACTCTCACCAACTATATAGCCATCTGCCAAGCTGTGAGTATGAGGGCAGGATCTGATTAATTTGGGCTTGTTGGTTTTGTCAGATGATGCATCACTGAGACGTTTTCTTCATGCACAAGGAACACGGAGAAGTTGTAAAGTGTTCCCTTTGCAATGTGGAACTAGTCCAGCCCTTTCTGCCTTTTTCCAAATCTATCAACTTCTATTTGGGATAGACAGAAATTCCCATCACATCAAAATCACATCACATTATATACTCTGGTTTCTCATCAGATCATATAAATCTTTCGCCTTTTACTAAAGATTTTCGTGGAGAAGAACATACATGAGTTTTGCATGGATGTGTTTTACCAGTGGTTGGATAACAGAAGTAGAAATTAGAAGAAAAAAGATCAGTAAATATACTATTGTCTCTATGGAGATTCTTAATCAAGGTCATAATTGTCCCAAAGGTGCTTTTTCTAGAAGGCAACTGGACTTTCTTGGTTTTCTTTGAAAATGTTTTGTTTTTCATCCAAGACGCTTCTTGAAAACGTTTTCAAAGGAAAAAAAAGACAAGAAAGTCCAGTTGCCTTTTGGAAAAAGCCCTTTTGGGACATTACTGTAAGGCCATTTTGATTGTCTTTCTACCTACCTCTAGATGCAGGGGACATATTTGCCTGGTAAGGAACCAATGAACAAATATTCCACCCTGAAAATTACCATCTCATTACCCAATGGTTTCACTCTTAACAGAATCACCTTCTTGAGTGATCAGCCCAAATTTACAAAAAATACATTGCTAGGTAGCTGAGGACATTAATTTAAAGGCAAATTCACATGCATGCACACACAGCAGCCCTTAGCTACTTTACCATTTAGGCAAAATTGGGAAGTTAATGACCCTCCAAGTTTTTTGAGATTCCCATACCAATCAAGCAGATGGTCCTAGTTTAAGAAACAACCAAAACCCATCTAAAAGTTTTTTTTAATCTGCTCACCTTTGAACAATATATTTTTCTTAGACTTATAGGGAATAGATAATCCCACAAATGAAGTCCTGGAAGTTGTAGCAACTCTTATTGACTTCCAATTATGTCTGTTCTGCACATCCCCTCCCCTCTCCAGGTTGGGATCATTCTCCATTATTCTTCCTTGTCTACTCTTCTGTGGATGGCAGTGATGGCACGAGTGATCTACAAGGCATCCACCTGGAAGGCACCCCAACAGCAGGAAGGGGAACCAATTCAGCCTGCTCCTCGTCCAATGCTACGGTATTAAGGAAGTAGGAATTATAGGATGTTGTAAGACACCTGAAGGTTGCAGGGAATGGATGAGGGTTGCCATGATTTACCTACAAAAGAAGTCCTAACTAAGTTAGGACTGATTTACCTACAAAAGAAGTTTAACTAAGATTTCTTTTGTAGGTTAATAGGTATTTATATACCCATTTAACTGGGCATAGTAGTGATTCTGTATGTGGTGGGAACTTATTGTTTGATTCCTTGCCTCAGGTTGTAACACTGTTGGGGGCATCAATTTCCCCCCCACCCTCAAAACCTTATAAATCATTCTGAGATTCTGGACAGGAAATGAGAAAATTAGCACCTAAATGAACAAAAAATACAAGAATAAATTTGGTGAAATTTTCTATGATAGTTTGCATATTCAACTCATACCAAAAACACAAAGAAATAGGGCCAACTGAACATGCATACAAAATGCAAGGAAGTTTATGTAGAAACAATTGTTTGTTAATTAAAGATCAATATGCTGTATGAGCCTAATCTATGATTATTGTATCCAGTTTAGGATTTAGTTCTTGTATCTTCAATAGATACAAGGCCTGAAGGAACGTTGTCCATGGGGTCACAATGGGTCAAACACAACTTCGCAACTAACAAGAACAACAATCTTCAATAGATACCCAACTCGCTCTAATACATATGATGAATTCTGCATGATATTTTGTGATTTTCTTTCCAGGTTCTACCTGATTGCTGGAGGGATCCCCTTGATCATCTGCGGGATTACAGCAGCAGTTCGTATTGACAATTATGGAGATCAAGACTCGTAGTAAGTATTTGCAACATCCAATTTGATCCTAAGGTATCTTGATTGTGATCCTACTTGAACATTGATTATGAGTCATGAAATTGGCATTGACTTTTAACAGCCATAAAGATAGATTTTCTTCAGGACAATCTATCCTCAACCTACTCCTTTAGATCTTCCATCACTGTACCCACAACCACCATAATTGAGCCCATGCACCTTAATGCTGATCCACTGTTATCTACTTGCACGTATGTATTCAGTTGTGTGAATGGATCCCAAAAACTGGGGTGGAAATCCCCAGTGTTGTTTTCAAGTTTTTGAAGATCTCTTAGGGATCAAAGATGTTCCCCCTAAGTCCCCCTTCCTTGCCCCATAAATCCTGTCTAATCTTATCCTTCAGGTGCCATCTTACCATATTTCAGAAAGGACAAGGTGTGCATTAACAAGCATTCTATTCTATAGATCAGGGCTCTCCAAACTTGACAGCTTTAAAACTTGTGGACTTCAACTCCCAGAATTCCTCAGCCAGCTGTGCTAATTGGGGAAGTCTGGGAGTTGAAGTCTACAAGTCTCAAAGTTGCCAAGTTTGGAGAGCCCTGCTATAGATTATCCGAATAGAGACATTTGGTTTAAGTATTTTTGACTATGAGCCACCAATAGATGTCTCCTCTCCTGTATATCAGTAGTTTCCAGGGTCTCCGTTTGGCTGCCTTAAAATTGAGGTAGGCAAGAGATTGTAAGGGAAGGGGCTACTCACTGTGGCCAACTCACTGTGGGACAACTTTCCATGGCCAGTTGCCAAGGAATAACTCACCACAGGACAATTCAACAATTCAATTGAATAATTTAAAATAATTAAAACATTATTTTAATTTTGTCATTCACATTTCATTTTGTCCCTTCTTGGCATCTTTAACAATTCTATCCCAACATTTTTTCTATATTAGTATAACTCTTGTCCTGCGGTAAGTTGGCCATGGTGAGTTGCCCATGATGAAATCTGAGATTTTATATTTGTCATAAAGAACAAGAGCAAAGATAGAAGAAGGAATAGGAATTATCAATAGAGGCATAGATGGAGTACAATACATTCAGGTAGGAGTTAAGACTTGATAGAATATATAAAAGATTGCTAAGTAATTATCACCACAGGTTGTTTTGAATACAATATTTTTAATGTTTTAATGGTTTATGTTGGTGTGTCCAGCAGTTTGTGTTTGGTGTGGGTTTTGTGTGTGTGTGTGTTTTTAATGGTAATAAAAGTTAAAAAAAGAGCAAAGTTGCTGCTGCTTTGTTAGCTGTTCATAATTTGGCCAACCTTTTCTTTCTCTGCCCAGCTGCTGGCTGGCTTGCCGACCAAGCATTGGAGCATTCTATGTGCCTGCAGCTTTTATTCTGCTCATTACCTGGATTTACTTCCTATGTGCCGGAATCAGTCTGCAGTGCCGAGCTAAGGATCCCAAAGAAATACCCAAACCCTTGGAAACAAGGCAGCGCTTCGGAGGCAGTAGCAACCTGTTAACCGATTCAGGATCGCTTTCAGCCACCCTGAATTCCAGTCCCCACGCTGCTGATGTTGATGGTGTGTATTCTCTAGGGGTTCAACTCTGGGCTCTTGTCATCACCCATTTTCTGTACCTCACTTTATGGACATTTGGAGCAATGGCAGTATCTCAGCGTTGGTTCCTCCTGAAGGTTGTCTTCAGTTGCCTCTACGGAGTCACCGCTGGAGCCTTAGGATTTTTCATCTTTATCTACCACTGTGCCCGGCGCAGAGACGTACAGAGTTTATGGTTTACCTGTTGCCCATCTTACAGGAATGCTTTACCTATGCAGGCTTATGGGCACACTGGAGCAGGTGTTGAAGATGGCTCACAGGTCTACATTGGCTGCAACCCAGAAGTAGCTCAGTCCATTAAGTCTTCATCTTCCCCTACCAGCACAATTTCAACCCCAGGGCCCTGCAAACTCAACAATTTGCAAGTGGCCCTTGCCCAGCCAGACAGTAACCCTGTAACAACTGCCTGCTATGAGGAAGCAGAGCCTTCCAACAGTAAGAGTACCCCCTCAACCAGGTATATGAACAATCTCCATGGGCGCACCAGACACCATAAAAGCAGAACTAAACTCTATCGAGAAGGGAAGCATCAGCGCCTGAAGGCAATGCGGGGACCTTCCTCAGAGCATCCTACTAGTGAGAGCGGGAGCCTTCAGAACAGTCATTCAGAGAGTTACCAAAGCAGCCGGAATAGCCCTTTGAACAATCAGAACCAAGGGAAAGTTGTGACTCTGGAATCCACCCTGACGCAGTCGGACTTGAGTGATGGCAGTGGTGGCCCACAGTCTACAGATGTTGGCCGAGGCCAGAGGAGAAGCATCAGCAGAGATAACCTTAAGCATCAGGCCAACCCCTCTGTAGAAAGAGAGACTAAGAGGCGCTCCTTCCCACTCAATGCAGCCAATCAGAACGGGGTCCTGAAGGGCAGCAAGTATGACATTAATCTCAGTGGTGCTGACAATGCAAGCAGCATGAAAACAGGTCTCTGGAAGAGTGAGACAACAGTGTAGGAGGGGGTCAAAGACCTCTGCAGCTGGAATCCTAGAGCAACACCAACTAAGGTAGGAAGCTGCAGGTTACCCTTGTTGCCACAGCCCAACAGACTCAGTGAACGGAACACTCTTATGCACTACATAGGCTTAGATAATATGAGATGGGTAGGAAAGAACCATGCTCCCCACCGATCCTCCTGAGCAGATGGAGTAGGGAGACTGTTCTGTCCTGTCATGAGAATCACAGCACATTTCACTTATGTATCAGGTGAAGTTGCTGTTCTTTGTGCCAGGGAACATTTTCTCCAGGGAACGAGCAGAAAGCCACAATCAGCCAAGGTGCCAAAGTTGCAAAGCAAGAGATAATCATCTGTTCTTGTGATTGTATGGTCTCCCTCCTTCATGTTCCTTTATATCCTTGATATTTCTGTACACAATCCCAAGGAAGACAGTGGTCTATAAGCTAAAACTTCTAATATGTTGTGTACATATGTATAGGCAAATTTGCTATCCATTGGAAAGTCTCTACATGTTTTATGCAAAATAACTCACATTATATGAGACAAGGGAAGCTCTTTCCAGTCATTCAAAGCTGTGCACATTAGTTTTGGTTTTGATAAATCTAATGAATGAGTGTAGATCTGTCAAGGAAAAAGACACAAAACAGAAAGAGGTGCACTATTAATTGTCCAAAGGTGCATGCTTAGCTGACAATCCTTAGTCTTCTTTAGTCTTTCTTAAGGAAGAGACTTGGGGAGAATATGATTTGTTGGGCATCATTGCCCAAAGATACAAAACATCAAGAGCTCAGAACAATTGTCAACTTTGGAGTGTCTTGTTTTACCTAGAAGAGTTTTCAAGAGGAGTTAAAACACTTCTAGAGCAAATTATTTCTGAGCTTGACATGTTTTGTATAAAAATTTTTAATAGCACTTTCAAGCAGAAGCTATCAGTAACCACCTTTCACCACTATTCATATAAATATGAATTAAAAAAAAGTTACCTGCTGTGGAACTAAATTGGAATAGATTACTTGTTTAGGTTCTGATTGCTAAGGCTGTTGGTGCACATTTGCCACACAGCTGCTAAACAGGCCTGAAGGCTTACTTCCAACTTTGAATGTTAGGCGAGGAACAGACTCAGACAGTTCTATCCTTTTCTGTGATTCCAAGTTGAGTCACTCCTCACGTTCAAAGGTGGAAGTAAGCCTTGAGGCATGTTTAACAGCTGTGTGGAAAATATGCCCAATGAAGCCTCACTAGAGGCATGATGCAGCTAACATGCCACATAGAAGCCTCTGAATGAAGCTGCTGCAATGTTTAACTAGTAAATTTGATCCATTGAAAAAACTGAAACACAATTTTATTGTTCTTACCTAGGGATAAGCACTGGGCTTACAAGAATTGGATGTTTTAATTAATAGATTAAAAATGGCAACAAATTTATTATGGGCAGTTATAAAAACCACAGAAGACTGCCCTGCATCTTAACGGATTAACAGATCTTAACAGATCTTAATGGATTCCCTCTCCTATATGAGAGATTTTCCTCTGCCTAAAAGTAAAACAGTCTGCTTGCTTCAGAAAAATCCAGGGTTTTTTCCCCATCAACCATTTTATTAAAACTGATTATATTTAGTTAGCCATATTTTTTAAAGAAAGCCCATAACCCCTCATTATATGAAGGAAAGCATGTGCATCAGCAAACAGGAAAAAATGAATAAGAAAAAGTTTAGAATAGTGAAAATTGCCAAGAAAAAAGCCTTAGAGGCTTGAATGACATTAATCCTTTAAGGATTTGGGAAGCTACAGAATATTATTTTTAAGCACCTTGGGGACATTCCCTTAATCTTTATGTATATGGGACATAATGTTTTTTTAAAGGCCTTTTTGCAATACAGTAACCATTTCACAGAATTGTGCAGCAATCCTGATTGAATCTGTTGTCAAAAATGAGCTGAATGAAGCCATTGAGATTCTTTCTTGAAGGCAGTTTCCAGAAATATTGAAAAGAATCAAGCTTATTATTCTGTTTGCTGGCATTTTAATTACTCTGCACCCAATTGTATAGGGGCACTGACATACCATATGCTATATTCAAGAACAAATCCCTCCTGTAGATATGAAAAATTCAATTGAAGAGAACCCCTCCCCCCCAAGAATTTCCTTGCTGGGTTGATGACAGTTCGAAGTACGTAGCACTGCATCTGTAATGTTACCAGTTGAGGAAAGATCAGGAGATGCCATAAATGAAATTCTTTTCTTCTAGGAATCTCATCTTTGCTTCAGGAACCTCATCATGGGATTCATAGCACTGATGTGCCTATAGACATTTTCTTCAACAATTTCAAGATTTCCTATTCTGCTTTTTAAAATCAAAGCAATACTTTAAACAAAGTTGGTAAGCTGTGGGAAAAGCTGCCAGCTTCTGTCATGTTCTTTATGTCCAGAAATGCCTCTGTTTGCCAGGCAGGGTCCTCATAGAAGGCAGCAATGGCAGTGTTTTGCTGTTGAAAATGTGACCATGTTCTTAGAACAAAAGAGGAGCTAATAGCTAATATTAATAGGGTAGTAAAGAGCATCCTTGCTCATTTTCTTTCTGGTAAATGGGAGTTTCAAACCGGCCCAACCACCACAGCAGTCCTGAGAATTCACAATGGGGCCATGACAGACATTTTGTGAGGTTGGCATATTTCTAGCATTTCAGAGGTTGAGGGATTCCTGCCTTGGCTTAAGGGGAATTATGATAGCATCTTTTGTTGTTGTTGTTGTTGTTGAAGAAAATAAGAGACAGAGGGAAATCTAATTCAAAATGGACGTACAGTAGTCCTTAACCAAAGTTACAATAGCAGTGAAAAAAGTAAATTATGACCACTCTTCACCCTCACAACCATTACGCATCTCCATGGTCATATGGGCAAAATGGGCTGGAACACTGGGATATATTTATGATAGTTGTAGAATCCCAGGATCATGTCTATGGAGATTTCCAGTCACGGTTGTACCAAAGGTGCTTTTTCAAGAGGCAACTGGACTTTTAGTTTTCTTTGAGTATGTTTTGCTTCTCATCCAGGTCTCATCCAGGTCTGAAGAAGCTTCTTGGATAAACGGCAAAACGTCTTCAAAGAAAAACCAGAAAGTCCAGTTGCCTCTTGAAAAAAGCACCTTTGGGATCCCAGGGTCAAATGATTGCCATTTGTAACCTTCCCAGCCAGGTTCCAACAAGCAAAGTCAATTGAGGGAAGTTGGATTCCCTTAACAACTGCATGGGTTCATTTAACTGCAATGATTTGCTTAACTGTCAGGGCAACAAAGCACATAAAATCAGGCATGATTCACTTAGCAACTGTCTTAGCAATAGAAATTCTGGTCCCAATTGAGGTTGTAAGTTAAGGAAGACCCTGTACCTGTTTCTCTGGAGGAACTGGTGAACATACTAAGTGATACCAGTGCAGACCAGTGGTGGGATTCAAATTTTTTTACTACTGGTTCTGTGGGCTTGGTGGGTGTGGCAGGGGAAGGATACTGTAAAATCTCCAGTCAGAGGTGGGATTTGCCGGTTTTCCAAACTATTCAAAATTTCCGCTACCGGTTCTCCAGACCTGGTCAGAACCTGCTGAATACCACCTCTGGTGCAGACTAAGAAATTCCTTCTTCCGTGGAAGCTGTGCTATCCTCTTTCATTTTTGATTTAAAATAAAAGTCTACAGAAAGATGATTCTGCTTTGAGATTCTTTTAGTTGAATCTCAGTGTTTCTAGAGGGTACCAGGCCAGGAAAGGCCAAATTAATTTCTTTATCTCCAATCCATTTGGTCTTAAACATCCAAATCTTAACAATAACAAAAATATATTTTGCTCCCTCCTTCTGTATTTTTGTTTAAATTTCCCAAATATAGTAGGATGGATACAGTCATTAAGATTGATTCAGTTTAGAGCAATCATTTTCTTATTGTTAATGTATTGCAAAATCCAGAAAATCCATTACTTCAATTATGAGGTTAAGTATGGTGTATGAATACAATTACACTCAAACAAACCTTCCCACATAAGTAGTTGATGCCTTTTTAAAAAAAGTTCTAAAGTATACATACTTGTTCTTAATAGCATGAACCTCATAAAAAGGGTTTGGCCTATGAAATTGGGCATATCATATTTGTTTATACAATGAGGAGGCTTTTTTTATTCATGTCAGAGTGATAACATCAGTTCATTGGAATTGAAAGGAACAACAACAAAGATTGCTGATGAACAGCTAAACTTCCAAGTATTTGGAAGAATGCATGTTATCCATCTGGGGTAAAAAGGGGAGAGAAATGTATGTTGCTCATTTAAAATTACCCCTTCAGAGTACATCATGCAATTATCTCATGTACTAGCCAACAAAACAGCAAGGAACATTTTGTGGATAATCAAAAGCAAAAGGCTGGGATCTTACAAATACCACACCCATGTTTATATAGGATGTAGCAAGGTAATGGGCTACAAATTTTTGCTAGGTCTGAGGGAAGGTGTTGGCTTAAATTCCTTAATTCTTTAGGATGATTGCCTTGTTTTGTTTACAGAGACAGACACAATTAATTTTTAAGTTGGATTTATGAACTAAGATTACATCTGTAGGAGGCTGTTTAGAATAGAATAGTGGAGAAATGCAAAATTCCTTACTTCAAAGAGTCCAGCAAGACCAAGGTCACAGCACCCAACATTCCTTGGAGTTTTCCCATTCCAGTGGAAAATCTTTGGCTATGATTCTTGCAATTCCCAGAAATCTCCCTTGCAACAGTCACAGTATTTCCAGGATTGACATAAGTTATCAACAGTGGTATTCACTGCTGAATATCCAAAGGGCAATGCTTATAACAGCATTTTCATCCAAATGGTAAATTTTCCTTCAGTTGTTCTATGCAAAAATATCACAAATCTCCTTTTTGTCCATGTGTGTGTCTATTTGTTGATTTTATTTTTACTGCTCCACAACGCTTAATTAATTCATTTAAACTGATGTATACCATGCCTGTTTAAAAGGATAAAGAGAAATTCTTCCGTACAGAAATTCTGTACAGAAGGCAGAAGGGCCAGAAAAGAGAAAACCTATTCCACAAAACCTACCTCCACAGAACCGCAGAGGCTATGTGGTTTCACAAGCAAGGAGCCTTAAGCCAACTTTGAAATTGCCTAAGACTTCTGGAAAGCAAAAGCCATGAAAAGCCATAAAAGCACTTAATGTTCCTCATTTGAAAAAGGTCATTTCTCCCATCCTTCTTGGTTTTCATATGTATGATGTTTAATAGAGCCTTAACTATTTTATATGGCAATATTACAACTCACATGATATTGGCAATGCTGAACTTGTTATATATGCTTGCTAGAATGAAATATTATTATTGGGGAAAAATTTGTATAATTACCCTTTCTTTTGTTGGTTTACATTTTGAGCAAATGACATATCAAAACCAGAGCTCTTTGAGAGACAGCCATGCCAAAGAAAGCATTTAATACATTTCTGTTGTGTTTGCATTTTATACAAATGAACTGTTTTCAGCAGATGTTTCTTGTTTAATATATTAAAAGAACTGCAATATCCAATAAACTAGGCATTACTTTTATGTTCCACCCATGCTTTGCCATCACAACCTACACACTTTTAATATTTTTTAGTAGAAAAAAAACTTTAACAATTAAAAAAGCAAAACAGTATATACATCTAATACAACTTAACGTTGTTGACAAAATCAATATATACCAACACAATATAAATAAACATAAAAAACATATGCTTCTAATCAACTAAGACGGTGTTTTTTTTCCCTTGGTAATGATTTTACTACTATTCATTTCTTATTTGGTAAATATTCTTAATTTAACTACTCCATTCGTCAAATACATACCTTTAAATTCCTGGTTTTTTCTCTTTAATCCACTTATACCATTTATCCCAAGCTGTAATATATCTTGAGTCTTCCTTATTCCTAAGTTTTTGTGTGAGTAGGTCCATTTCAGTGCAGTCAAGTAATCAAATTATTTGTTGGCATTTGTTCGCCCTTCCAACATTGTGCCAACGCAATTCTTGCCACTGTGATTATATGGAGAATTAAATATTTAATTTTATTTACATAGTCCCCTTTTAACATTCCCAACAAAAAAATTTCAGGTTTGAATTCTAACTGAATACTTGTAATTTCCTTTATCCACAATCTAATTTTTTTCCAATATTTTTTACTTTTTGGGCAGAGCCACCAAGTGTGGAAGAAGGTGCCCCTCGTTTGCTTACATTTCCAACACATCGGGCTCATGTTTGGATAAATGTTAGCTAACCTTAAGGGTGACAGATACCACCTGTAACACATTTTGTATTGATTTTCTTTATAGATCGCAGATTTTGTTATTTTGTAATTTTGATTCCAATTTTTTTTCCCAATCTTCCAAATTAATATTGTGCCCTACATTCCTTGCCCATGTGATCATTGGGCCTTTATTTCTTCCGCCATTTCATGTTCTAACAGATAGTTATATATTTTTGAGATTAATTTTTTATCTGTTCCCTCCAATATTTTATCTGATTCTGTTTTATCTCAATTCCAAACTCTTCCATGTCTTTTTTATATTTTGCCTTGAGTTGTAAATATGACCATCATTCTAATTTCATCCCTTGCTCTCTGATTTCTTGATTCGTCATTAGTCTTCCTTGGGGAATTAATACATCATAATATGTAATTTTTCTTCCAGTTTCTAGTGCGTTTCCATGATGGAAACCCATCCTGGGATCTTCATATAATGTTTGTGTTTAACTTCTTTCCACACCTTTAATAGCGAACATCTAATTGTATGCCTATTAAAGTGTGTATAGTTTTTATTTCCCGGGTTCCACATGAAGGCAATTTTAATATTTAATATTCCACACTTTCAATATTTTAGTAGTCATAAATCAAACTTGTATACTGATTCCAAGCAGTGGGACTCACTTACCCAACACTTAAAAGATGTGTGGGAGGTGAACAGCCATTCAGGCAACTACACTGGTCATCTCACACACTGGGGATAGGAGGCAAATCTCCTGCACACTCTTAATGGTTTTCCCACCTACTTATTCATGAGGGCTGGAATGTGCACCCATTCAAAAGGCGTTTATCATCCCAACTGGACCAATTCTTCTCAAATCTTTCTATTGCAGCTTTTTTTATATATAGCTGAAGTCAAGCACAAAAGATTATAGGCACTAGCCAAATAACAAGGGGAAAAACACAAGCTGAAGAGTGGAGTTTAACCCATAAGATTTAAAGGGATATGCTGATTTCATCCCATTTATACATTGGCTAATCAGCTTATTTGCATGATGACATCATGGCATGCATGACCATACTTATTCCTCTTGCCTCCCCCTCCCCAGATGAAGAGATATGTGGATCACAATATGCCCTTTTCTATACTACGTATGTCACTTTCAACCTCAGTCAATGCCTGCAGACCCTAAGTCCACATAACCCACTGAATGCTAAATGAATGTTTACCTTCAGTGTTACCAGACTCACATGGGAAACTTCTAAAATAACATGCAAAGCAAAGTTTGAACTGGAAAGAAGAACAATCCAGTTCAAAACATGAGAAGCAAAATAAACCAGGAGTGTATCTGATGCAGATCATTAAACTTCAATGTGGTAAGATTAAATCCATTTTTTTCTGATGTTCAGGACTAAAAATTAGCAGAAGCACATTAGTGTGTTCACCAATATACAGGCCCAAAAGCAACCTTTTAAGAAAATTATTAATTACGTTTATTCCAACATCTAGCACAAAAACCTAAAGATCATGTTCTATTGCTGCTTTCCCCAAACTTTATTATAACCTTCTACATTTGTTGGTAATGTGAACCCAGAAAACCCCAACTAATGCATACAAAGCAACAGACTGCAGAAGACTAATAAGATACAAGGTTGTACCTTCCTGAACACAATGACTTCATCTAATCGCAGGATAGAAATACGTCTGGGACTACGGACTATAAATATCAGAAACCCAACCCCTGTTGCCACTGACTGCAGGCTTTTAACACTCACTAAATACCTTCACTAGTACAGGCGAACTTGCATTTTGCTGAACAGTTCCGTTTCTTCTGGAGTCCGGATGTATTGTTCAATCTCGCTGTCTAAAATGGGCTCGTCCCCTGTGACAGTTGGGCCTTCAGGGTCTGGATTGCTGGGTCGAGGCTTCTTTGTTGGGTACAAGATACAAGGTGGAAGCAAAGGCATCTGCTTCTTCCCAGCAACAGAAGCCTCTTCTGTCAAAGCAACAGTTGGTTTTATAGGCTGATGGTCTGGTGGTGCTGTGAAGTTCTCAGGCTCATGGTCTTTTGTGGTATCCACCATACAGAAAGCCGCCCGTAGAAGCACACGGCGATGTTGCAGCAAGTCTCCAATGTATTTCGACACAGATCTCCGGTCCACTTTGAGCCCTCGCAACCAACCTAGCTGAGGGGCCATCTGAAGGAGAATATTATGCAATTCCTTCAGTCTTTGTGGGGCTGGCCGTGGCATGTCCATGCCAGCGAGCTTACAGAACTTTGTAAGGGTGCAAGCGAGGCGATCAACAGGTCGCAAAGACTGCCATGCCAAGAAGGCTGCTGCCATTACAATGGGGATGGGGTGCCGACCAGTCACCAGCCACGTCTCGCTGGCAAGCTCCACTATCTGGATTGTCCTGGCCAACAGTTTCTCCTTGTCTTCCAGAAATTTGGCTGGGATGCTGGATGATTCCTGGAAAAGCTTAAAGCTGAAAGGGACAAAATATATTGGGAGTATGGAAAAGCCTATCAATACAGCTCATTTTATAGTTTTTGTACTATAAACTGCAATATTTAATCATTTAATATAATTAAAATGTTTTCACTGATTTAATGCATGGCCCAAACAATGTAGCAAAGAGTGTATTTTTTTAAACATCATTTAGATCATTGCCATAGCTGCTTTACTACTAAAATTCTTGGGATCATTGTTTAGAAAACAATAAATATTTGAATATGCCTGTCTAAATTTCACCATTCCATGATTCCTGATCAGAATATAACACACAGCCGATCCAGAGCAGTCAATTCAGAACAAAATTTTCACTTCAAATATACATCCTGAGCTCATATACATGCCTCCGAAGACTCCTTAATAAGAGCTTTCTTCTATTTCTCACCTAGACATAACAAAAATTCACCCAAATCAGATAGATATCAGATTGCATTCAAAAATGCACAATTAAAAGCTGAAGTTTGTCAGAAGATTAACTGTTAGTAACTTTCTGAAACCTGCATTTGAATCTTACATTAGGAATAAGAAACCAGCCCTATGTAACACATTTTCAGAAAGCAGATTGGTTCAGGAGAACTCTCAGACCTGCCTCAGCTTGAACCTCTAAGTAACATCTGTAATTGATTTTTGGTAAACTATACCTTGCTCAATAAATGGAGTTAAGGATCGTTCTTACTGAGAGGTTCAAGCTGAGACAGTTCTGACAGTTCTGAAAGTGGACCTCCACCTCCAAAGTATAAGAAAACCTCCAAGTTCACTAGAAATATTTCTGAGCAAGCATCAACCACACTGAGCTCTATCTAGTTTCAGCAAAGTGGCGCTATACTGCACTTCCAATCTATAGAACTCTCTTAGAACCATTATACTGAAGCTTAAATAATAAGAATTAATTCTATCTATAACTCTTCAACAACTGCACATTAATGGTCCAGACATTTATGAGAAAAGAACATTAAAAAACCAAGTTACCTGTTGAGGTGTGTTTTCACAAGATCGATCAAGCTCAGAGTTGGTACATCTACTGCCAATTCCTTCAAGAACCGCAGGTAGGTTCTGGCAAACAGTTCCTTGTCTGCATAAAGGAGCAAGCAGATAGTGCCCATTGTCAAGGGCCAGTTGTGCTGTCTACAGGTCACGAAAACACAGCAACCTATAATTATTTCCTTCTTCTCTAAGCTGACCAAAGCAAAGCAGGGGCATTTGATTGCCTGCTGGTAATAAGACACAGCTGTATCTTCAAACAGAGAAGGAAGTCGGAGAACTTTGCAGAGATCCTGAACACGTCTGATTCCTGTGGAAGAAGGCAATGTACATAATTAAGAAAAATGTCGATTTGGCAATACTGGTGGGGCTGTAGTCTTTGAAGACCAACTTCTTGCTTCAGAAAATTTGTAATTGTCAGAGTCAACACTCTTTTAGTTGCGATACAATAACTGATATGACCCAAATAAACAAAGCTATATGGCATCTACCATACTTCTATTGAATGCAATTGTTTTCCCATATTCAATTCTACTGGACAAATATCACTGTTTGTTCTAAGAGCATTACTGCATGTGAGGTTTTAAGAAGGACAGCAAGATTTTTTTCAATTCCCATTTTGAATTATAGAATTCACAAATATTTGCTGTTAGCAATCTTCTGGAATGGAGCAACATATTGCGGTTGGGGAAAGATAGCAGAATCAATGTAAGGAGAAACTCAAAGGATTTGCAAAGCAGAATGGGTATGTATATACATACAGCCATGTTGTAATTTAAATATTTTTCGTTTTAAGATGGATGTCTGTTCTTCTCATAAAATCAAAACCAAGACAGCTTTATTTGGTCAACTGGATTTTACATACATACTATAAAAATATAAGGCACATTAAACAAATTAGTAATTTTTATGTAATGTGTGTAAAAAAATCACTGGATGTCTCCCCTTAATATTTATCTGTGGCCTTTTCTTCTGTAAAGGTACCTTGTAAAGGTAGTCCTCAATATGCGACTGGTCGCTTCATAACTGTTCAAAGTTGCAATGGACCCCACAAAAAGTACTTATGACCTATTTTCTAAGTTATGACAGGCACATATGCTCATGGGATGACTTGATCACAATTTGGACACTTGGCAGTTGGCTCACTTATACGGCTGTTTGTAGCATCCCATCATCCCATGATCATGATTAGCGACATTTTTGCCAATTACCAGTGTTCTGGCAAAAAAATGCCCATTGGAGAAAATTGATTCACATATTGATCATCACATTTGTTTAACAACTCCCACATTCCCTTAATGACTACTGCAAAAAAAATTTTTTTTAAAAAAACCGAATCTGTTCTTGCCTTGACTTATGACTGCAATGAATCACAACCATATTTCTGGGCTCAACTACAAACATAAGTCAAGGGTTATTCTCTATGTAGTACGTTTATGTATTGTGGGTGGGTAGGTGCATACAGGTAGTCCTCAACTTACAACAGTTTGTTTAGTGACCGTTTGAAGTTATAATGGCACTGAAAAAATGACTTATGACCATTTTTCACACTTATGACCACTGCAGCATCCCCATGGTCACATGATTTAGATTCAGATGCTTGACAACTGGTTCATATTTATGACGGTTGTAATATCCTGACATCCCGTGATCATCTTTTGCAATGTTCTGAAAATCAAAGTCAATTGGGAAGCTGGAATCACTTAACAACCATGTTACTAATTTTTTTTTTTAATTACATTTATATGCCGCCCTTCTCCGAAGACTCAGGGCGGCTTACAATTTTTGGAGCACAACCCAATGCGCTCAGCAATAGCCTTCATTCCATTGTATATGCCTGCTTATTACTAAGCGGCATTTTTACAAGGTCAGCTAATTGCCCCCAACAATCTTGGGTCCTCAATTTACCTACCCCGAGAGGATGGAAGGCTGAGTCAACCTTGAGCCTGGTGGGATTCGAGCCTACAGTAATTGTAGACAGCTGGATCTTAAGAGCAGGCATTTAACAGCCTGAGCCACCAAAGCTCTTCTTAACAACTGTTAAGTGATTTACTTAACAAATGGGGCAAAAAATGGGGCATAACTCACTTAACAAATTTTTCACTTAGCAACAGAAATTCTGGGCTCAATTGTAGTCATAAATTGAGGGTTACCTATACATTACCACTTCTGCAGTAATGAGTTTTGCTTTTTTATATAAAATTTTTATAATTGTATAATTTTATATAGGTCATTTAAAGCAAGGTGTCAAACTCAAGGCCTGCAAGCTGAATCTAGCCCGCAGGGTGCTTAGATCTGGCCCATGGGGCCGCCCTGGAAACAGCGAAGGACCTACCCGGAGCTCTGTTTTTTTCTGGCAGAGGGCTGCAGGAGGCAGTTGCTGCCGAAAACAGGGCCCAGGGGTGCAGGCACAGCCCACCTGAGCACTATTTTTGCTGGGAGAGGGCTGCAGGAGGCTGTCGCAGCTGAAAATGGAGACTGGGAGCCTGTTTTTGCTGGCAGAGCGTTCAGGCCACCACAGTCGCTCCCGACACAAGTGACGTCAATCTGGCCACGCTCACCTAGGCCACGCCTACTGCAGCCCCCAAAGTCAAACACAACCCTGATGTGGTCCTCAATGAAATTGAGTTTGACACCCCTGATTTAAAGCCTACCTATCTGGCAGAAGCCTGGTTCCAGCTCAAGATTATCCACCAGGGATTTAATGAGCTCTTCCAAAAATCTGAAATGGGAAATCACCCTGACCTTAACAAAGGATATAGGTAATTTAAAATACAGAACGGTTTTGCTTTTAGATAGGAACTACACCTTCACAAACAGGAAATACAGTAATTTCTACAAAAGGTGCTGACTGGTAATATTAAACATTTACCTCGCTGCAAGCAGCGGCTCAGCTGTTCACTTTGACCAGTACTTCGTGCATATGTCACTTCTAGAAAGACAAAAAAAATAAATTAGAAGGGAAAAATGACAAAAAGAACATCACATTTCTCCAAACAACTTTTTAAAACTCATACATTTTTGTTTAATGTTTAAATGTTTGAAGTTTATACAAAAGACCACAAAGGATATTTTCATCTATGTAGATCACAGGTATCCAAAACATACTTAAACTTTATGATCCAAGGAGTTTTTAGTTCCATTGTTATTCTTTGATTCACCTTGTAAATGTTCTTCATCAGCATATGTAGTGGTGAGAAGTCCTTCAGTTAGAATAAAGCCACAATCAGCACACACTAACTGGTTCTGAGTGTAGTGGGAATCCTCCACAATTTCCAGGGAGCCACAATCTGGACACTTCTTTTGAGTGGACATTTTAATAGCCTGACAACAGAATTATTTTAAACTGATGATTGAAAAAATATTGGAATTTGATTAACATGTTTGCTGCATAACTTTTCCCATATTCCATGACTCCCATAAATCTGCCTCCATCCGTCTAATTTATATATTTGAAGTAATCTTAAGAAATTAACTAGTTAGGAAAAAGTAAGTTTGACCAATTTGATGGGCATACTTCAAAATACAGTTATAATGATTTTAGCAAACATATTAATAGCAGTGCTCAATCATTCTGTTCACCTTTGAATTCTTGCAATGCATTGTATGCTTCTCAGCAAGCTGCATCATTCATGAGTTTTGTGCATCAATTGAGCACATGCACATAGAAAGTAACATCAATCTAATCCCAGCAAGGATATCTTCTAATGCATTCATGATATATAGGCATAAAATCACTAGAATTCAGAATAATAGGAAAGGACCTTGGACATCTTCCAGTCCAAACACCTGCTCAAGCAGGAGACAAAGGGCTGTCCAATCGCTTCTCAAAAATATCTACTCTTCAATTTCTGTGTCAGGTAAAACAGAATACCAGATTTGGAGGTCTTCTAGTCCAACCCCTGCTCTGGCAGGAAACCCTCTACCATTTCAAACAAATGGTTGTCCAATCTCTTTTTTAATAACTTCCAGTGTTGGAGCGATTCACAATTTCTGGAGGCAAGACGTTCCACTGACTAATTGTTCTGTCAGGAAATTTCTCTTTATAAATTTAAACACTTTTTGTTTTGATATTTTATTGCTAGTGCAGGCAAAGAGGAAATCCAGGCCACCGAGTCAGAGGACCCAAGTGGCCTAAAACCTTTTGCAATCAAACAGAGCCACAAAGAGAGATTGCTGGGGCTGCGTAGGGATCTTGAGACGCCAGGTCCGCATTGTGCATACTCACCTATGGATTTTAATTAAGCCAGAGCCCTTCAAGAAGACCCACACCGTGCGACATGTCCCCACGCGTCATAACCCATCTAATCCCGGGAACGCTGAGGATTCAGGGAGTTGGAGAATCCCCACACCGAGTGCAGCTGGTCGGGGAAAACCGACCTATAGCAGCCGCTGAAGGGCATTCGCGTACCTTGTTGCGAGTCAAAGGACGAGAAGGGCTATCATCCCACAGCTGTATGCCGAAAAGAAACAATTCCGCTCCATTTTATCCAATTCGGCTCAAACCGGAAGCAGACCCGTTGGGGGGACTTTTCCCTGGAACACATGCATTTTCCGGTGCACTACAGTATCCAGTCAGCAATGAATTCATCACCGTTAAATGTTTCCGAAGAGAAACAAAGAACGAAGGAAAAGAGTTCCGGGTAAGCGCTGAAGCAGTTTTCTTTTTCTAGACAAATTCGAGGGAAACTCTGGAGACCTGCTACGTCTTTTATTCGAAGTGAAGGATGCCTAGTTGGCAGAAGCGCATCACCACCATCACAACACCATCATCATCTCTTTTACTCATTAAACATGAAACTCAGTCAACTGAACATTTAAAAATGTATCACAAGTACAATTGACTGGCACTAATGGTTGACACTGGTTGCTGCCAGCATCCTAGGTATCAACAAAGTATTTTCTTAAATTGTATGATGTTCTGAGTTGCTCAGCTTTTTGCAGTTCCACTACAGTTTACTGCAGGAAGCTGAAATTTCTTGATGCATTTTATAAAATTCTTGGACAATAGGTATTACTTTATGTTTCATCTATAATCGCGTAGTTTTGATGGCCAGGTCACGATATTTTGTGATTTTTTTCCAGTTCTTTCTTTGACTCTGACCGACCTTGGTACAACGATATCAACAACTGTGATATCTGGCATGTTGTGTTCCAAAGGACAATCTCTCTCTATTCAAAAGTTGTTTATATTATTATTATTATTATTATTATTATTATTATTATTATTATTTCAGTTTAACTTCCTTTTCAGAGGTGGAGGGTTTTTTTTGCGTTGGGGCCTGTTCTATGCCAGGAGCTGAGGTATGCAGTTGGGCATCTGAAACTTAATACATCAATAATTGGATATCTATTATGACAATAATCAATACTGTCTCATCTGTAGCGCCCTCCTCATTATCCATTCTTTATAGGTGTTTTCTTCTAAGAACAAAATATTTCATTGGGTCAGTAGATAAAGGAGTCTAACTGGATTTTTGTCATTTAAACCTGAATTCAAGGTCAACCTTGGCTAAATATGCTTGACTTAGTCTCTAGCACAGGGGTCTTCAAACTTGACAGCTTTAAGACTTATGGACTTCAACTTCCAGAATTCCTCCTCCAGTCATGTTAGCTCAGGAATTGTAGGAGTTGAAGTCCACAAGTCTTAAACTTGCCAAGTTTGAAGACCCTTGCTCTAGCTCAATGCACTATAGTCAGAACTACTGCCAACTGAACCGAACTATAAGCTAAACATATTACCTGGTTCAATATAGCAAAGTAAACCAGAAAACAGGGTTAATTTGTTAAGCCAGGGTAAGTTACTTTGCATCAACAAATTGTGCTAACACAGCCATGCAGGTAATGTTCTGGATTAAACATGTATTAGGCATAGTTGGTTTCAAGGTCTGGCTGCAGTTACCCTAAGGATATTACTCATGTCAATTAAACTCCCCATTTGTAAAGAGCTAGTAGAATTGCAGTCATGTCAATTGTATTGCTGTTGGCTGAAAAAACTGGCTATTTAGCACCTCAGGACTGTGCTGTGGTATTCTTGATATTGTAATGCATTACAGGAGCTGGATAGCTGTAACAAACCATTGAGCAAAACAAATCCAAAAATTCCTTACAGAGAAAACGTAGATCCCGAGAATTGCATGTTTTAGCATTAAAATGGTAAGTGGTTTTACTGGGAGTTGTTTTTATTTTCAAGATTAGCTTAAGCCTGAACATGTATTAATTACATGTATTATAACATGTATTAATTGCTTGAAATGGAACTTGGATATTCTGTTTACATGTTACACAGAAGCCCCAGGCATCTATTTGATATACTCATGGCATTGCCAACAGATAAAATTTGAGTTTCCAATCCACAACTATTAATCTTACAGAAAAGGAGATCATAGAATCCCATTGAGGGAACAAAAAAGCTGAATTTTCATGTGCAAAGTACTAACTTTAAAGTGCATAGTATAACCTTAAGTCATGTTTTATTGCCTTTGAGTCCATGTTGACTCTTGGCCATACTGACTAATCCAGGTAGTTTTCTTACTGATGTTTTTGGGGTCATTGCCTAGGGCTGAGTGCATGTGACTGGCATACAGTCATCTAGCTAACTTTGTTCATGTGATGAGAGTAGAACTCACTTCTCCTGGTTTCTAGCCTCTAGCCTTAACCCCTATAGCACAACAAACTGACTAAGAGTCAGAAATGTATAAAAGATTAGCACACCAACTTCTGATTACACTGACAGTTAACACTAAATAAATCTGATCTGAGCAAAACATAGATTTATTTTTCGAAGTCTTACTACAAAACTGTAGAAGCAAAGGGACAGAAGTAGTATGCAAGCAATAATTGAAGTATTATCTTATGCCTTAATGCACTCCACTCCATGAAAATCCACAACCAACACTTAGTTTATTTTAAAATGTGTTATGTCAATCTTTGGAACATAGGCAACAGTTCAGCCAGATATTTTAAGTTGTAAATATGAAGCAACAATGTTACTATCTTTAGAAAAGCAAACTATCATGTGAAATGTTTGTTAAATAGTACTAAAGTACTAAAACAAATATTTCCCCTGTAATTCAAATTTCCTCTGTATCTGTTTGCTCAGATAATCCAGTTCCTTCCTGTGCATTACAATTACTTTTCCAAATTGGGCTCAGACTATTGTAGCAGGAATGCTTTACAGCAAAGGGCCAATTTTTGATACTGCAACACAGATTTTTTTTAAAAGCACATTTATCAGGATGTCAGTTTTAACTGCAGGATTTTTTAAAAACTGGAACTACTTTTCATACAATCCTCAGTTTTTCAACTCAGTCTGCAGAGCTATGAGACTAGAGACTACCCATCCTGGATTCTCCCTTCGACTCAGTGGAGAACCAACTGTTCCATTAACAGATCATTAAAATAGAATTTGAAATATGCATGTAAAATAGCCTGAAATTTCAGTCTCACCAAATATGTAAAAACAGAGGAAATTAGAAAAAGACATGTTTTCAATATCAGCAAATCAGGATGGTTTTAATCATCCATGTTCATAATTGTATTTTTTACAATATCTATATTAGGTTTGTCATGTGAATAAAAGATGTCATTGGTTGTTAAAAATATTGATATGAAATACAGGATTGGGCTGAAATAAATCACCATGACCTAAAATTTTAGTCCTATTTTGGTATGTGTGTGTGTGACTATGTGATGACACCATTCCTTTTCATGCACGGAACATTTTACAACATGCAAAAAAGACATTTAAGGACTTCAACATTTGCACATCTGGAAACATCAGCATGTAAAAGTACAGTAGAGACATTTATGCCCCCCCCGATCATCAAAATTCTAACTTCCCAACAAACTTTTACTATATTCAAAAATGCATTGAAAATGAAAGACATAGTACATCTTACTTCCTGCTTAGTGATGAACCATTAGTTAAGTATTCTATTCACTTCATACGTGCTCTGCTTCCCTCATTTGCTAATCTTTATCACATTCATAAAACTGCCTTCATAAATACTTCTATTAATCATATGAAGAAAATTTATGCTTAAACAATGGATTGGATACAAACTTTCTAAGCAAATATTCACTAAACAGTCAATATGCTTATTCATTCTTGGGTCTATCGGTGGATAAAATATATAACAAGGGACACATATTTGTTTAACTTTAAATAACTTTATTTTAACATTTAATAAGACTGAAGGTTTTTGTATAAATACCATCAGGCAATGTACCAACTGTAACAAAGCATAAACATACATTCAAATCCTTCTATGTTAAATATACAGAGGGAGACAAATTATTCATTGCATAACCATTTTATTAAAACTCAAGAATTTACATGAACTGATTATATTTAAATCATTCAGTAAAATACTGATTTTAAGGCACTGTTATTTCTACATTATATATTGAGTGATATATAATGCATGAAGACTAAGTTGGCAACAACTGGGCGCAGATGAAACTCCTTACACAATATGTGAAACTGCCCCACTTAAAACCCATTAAATAAATACAGTTTTGACTTAAAACTATCTTCCCCCAATTTAGTGTTCTTTGTGTGTGTTGAGATCAACCTTGTGCAAAAGGTTATTATGGAACATTCCAAACACAAAATGGACCTTTCCAGTTATTGGAACTGCAGACAGCCTGTTTCAGTTTGGAAAATTCAGAACGCTCCTGAGATTGCAATTCCTGTAACTTTCAACAACAATGACTAACAACAATGCTATCTTATTGGAACTTACATTATTAAGGATTCTAAATTTGGATTTTCTCTATCTGCTCAAAATTGGTCCAGCACAAGTTTTGGGGGGTTTGGTGTTTTTTTTCTGTTTTTCTACCTGCCATTTTATTAGTAGACATGTTTAGAATATAATTCCAGTCTATTTCAGAAATGTATTCCTAGGGAACATAGTGTTAAAGTAGCTACTTGATATTCTGGAATCAGAAACACAATACAAATTCCTGCATGCCTTTTCATAAAAGCATATTGCATTATGTTACAACCAGTAGAGGGAAATAGCCAGACTTTAAAACACCCTCCAATTTTTTTTCCTTCTACGTATAAAATATGTATTGTTACACATTTCAGTTCCAGCAATTTCACAATATTGTACTGCCTTCAATATGCTATTCTTTTCTGTGGAAAAGTCCAAAATGTTTCTTCTAACTCAACCAAACAAATGAGGCAAAAAGAAACCTTTTATAGTTTCTCAGAATTAGAACTATACTGCATAGGAAGAGGCAGGCATATCTATTCAACACATTTTACACTCAGTTTATGGCAACAACAGAGTATGATCTACTCCTCCCTCAGAATCTGACATTCAAATGTATTACTCATTTTATACCAAACCTTAAAATATGTAATTAGGTTATGAATGCATTTATAACGTAAGTCATACAAACAACACCTCTTCTCAAAACATGAGTACCATAGCCACCTATTCTGCTCTTTGGTGATTGCCAGATTATACAGTGGCAAATACACTGGTTAGTAAATGTAGCTGACAAACTTATATTGTAATCCAGCGTCGTGACTAAGTATAATAAGAGGACTGAAGAACTGTTCAGTGCCAAACAGATTCTTCATTAAAGTGCATAGGATGATGATAAACAACAGCTATAGTAAATAATTAAGCTAATTCTTCAATGTCTCCAAACGATCCTTGGATTGCTGCAGGGACCTACATTTAATCAGCTAGCTGTGATTGCTAACCATTTTGAATCAGTAGATTTGAGTGGCTAGAACATAAACATGCATAGACTTGTGTAATTCTGCAAAGTACCTTGCTAATCTCTACAAGTAGTTTCTACCTTCTAAAACAAAATTAAAGGTTTAAAATAGATTAATCTGTAATAAAACAACAATGGACTTGTTGTAAATCATAAAAAGGAAGATGCCCAGTTCAGAGTAAGTTTTAAAATACGCATAGAAAATGTGGTTTTCCCACTACATCCAGAATAAAATGTTACTAGATCTGGAGTATGCATTCTTTTTTTCAAGGCACATCTCACCCATGTATCCATTGTCCTGCTTTAGAATTAAAAACCTCTGGAAAGTTAATTCCATTTAAAAAGTTTGCAAGATTTAAAAGTTCTGTATTTATTTTTCCCACTTTACCACATATTATTTTCACAGGAAAATGGAAGTTTGATTTATTTTATATAAACCTTGCAGGAACTATATGCTGAAAATGTGAAAGTCTTTATCAGAAATAATATAGGCTACCTACTGTGGAAAAATAATGTAGATCTCATATGTATTCCAGTAATTACTGCAACAAATAGATCAGGCTACATTTCTCTACCTCTGGGGAAAGAGAAGTTAATTGTTGGAAAGTCTGACAATTCAAAACCTTTACATCAGAAACACAAGACTACCAGCATAACACCCTGGCCAAGCTCAAACAAAGCTTCCAGATTTCCAAAACAAATGCCTCAATGTAAAAAAATTGCTGCATGCTGACTCTCTCCCTCAGACTCCCTCACATCAATACTGTCCTGTTTAGTTTTCTTGATCAAATAAAATGGAATTTAAGTATCAATGAATATTCTCAGATTTGACCAATTTATAAGCTATTCAAGTTTGTTCATTTCAAACATAGGATATTCTTAAAGAGAAAGGAAAATTTGAGTTAACTGACAATATTGCATATACAGCTCTGGGCATATAAAAAAAATTACAAGAGTTTACATGGCTCAGCAATTCCTGAAAAGGAGCAAAGTTTAACCCAAAATTTCACTGCATAGAAAAGGGGGAAAGTGTTCAAGAATTGCAGATACATTTGCCATGGCATCTGATGAAAAAGAATGTCTTTTCTTCACCTTAACAAAAATTACCTAAAAGATTTGTAACTGCTCGCTTATCAGTTACTGATTCTGAAGGGCTACAATTTTATCTGAGATGATTTTCACCCATAATCACCATCACAAGCAATTTTATCTCTGAAGAATACAGAATCTGGAACTACTTAAGAGAGACTTCTGGAACCCCAAAACTGACCCTTCCTGACAAAATTGATTGTACTAGCCTATGTAAATTGTTATTCTAAAAAGACTTAAATACACCAATTTTCTTAGATTTTCTGAAAAGAACTTTATTAGAAGAATTTTTGTGTGGGTGTTCGCAGATAGGAAGACATTCTGGGAACACTTTAATGAGTGAAAGGGAAAAAAGAAAAACACACCAATTTCTGAACAAAGAAGATGTGACTAAAGGCAAGCTTAGTCAATATTCATGGCCAATTAAGAATTGTGTGAATATGTACTTTCAAACTGTTAAAAAGTCTGGGAACATTCCAGTTATAACCACATTTCTAGAGTCAGAGGAATAACAACCTAATACTTCTTCTGGAGTTTTGTTCTTTTTAAAACCCAAGGTTACTCATCCCTGCTTTAATCTCTATTTAGAAATCATCACCTACAACTGAGCAACTAACTATGGTGCTCTAATGCTATTAGCCAGTTTGTCCCAATCCAGATCAAATACAATGGACCCCAGTCATAATTAGAGATTATAAAGCTCAGTGCTGAATTTTGCATGCTCACTTGCCATTTCAATGTAGACAACACAAGCAATGTTTGTTCACCAGCTGTTACTATGTATTTTTTAACCTATGGTTCCCAAATGAATAACTCAAGTAGTTCAGTACACAATCCACTGTAAACATCCACAGCATAACCCCCAATTGATAAGAACCTGTGAAAGTCACAATGATGATTTCAAAGGCATCCAGTTTTCCAGTAATATTTTCATTTTCCAGCTAATTAAAATGAGGGACTTGATGATATTCCAGTGTTTTCAGTGAATTAACATGAGATTACTTAGGATAAGATTCTATATATTGCACAAAAATTTAATATTACCCACAGAAATTTGAAAACTCTTGCCAAATGTTTTTCAAATTTACATAAAATTCTGTATAAATGCTCCAGGTACAATATTATTCACAGTAGAAAACTGATTCACATAGCTCTCTTGAAGTTTCATAAGCTCATACTTTTAATCATAAACAGAGAAGCAAAATATGTGCATTTTATTAGAAGAGTATCTAAAGATAGATTGTCATTTTGGTTTATATCTAGCCAGTCTCTAAGACAAGAAAACCAATTTTACCCAAAGAAAAAAATAGCCTTTGTTTTGATAAAGCAACAGTTATTTCATTTCACATTCTCTATTCTTTAAGTTGGACTAAGAAAGGTCTTCATACAAGTTGAGGTGTCATTTTACATCTTCCCAGCTTTCTTTTTGGGGTGGACTTCAATTCGAAGAATGTTGGGGGTTGCTTCCATGACTCTAACAAGTAAGTTATCTATGTAGTCTTCCAGCTCTCGTACCTGGACATCTCGCTTGGCAAGAATATCTTTTTGTTTCAAGACCAGTTGGATCAGTTCATCATGAGTTAACTGAGCATAAGCATAAGCAGGATCTGAACGGTCATATTTCTGTAGGAAAGAAATAGGGGTGGGGGGAGTCATTTCAGTAGTTGTCATGAATACACTCAAAAATCAGAAAGCAGCTCAAACTTTTAGCTTCAGAGATGGAGCATGCACTTCAAAATTGCTTCATAATGCTTAAAAGCAACGGCTTTAAAAAAAACCCACAAATGTAAAAATGCAACATTAGCAAGTACATTTATGGAGATCAAGATTTTAAGCCTTTCTAAGGCCATTTCTGGTTGTTGTTGCTCAAACCAGAAAAAAATCAAGACAATCTTCTTAATATATCACATGTAAATCATCCATTACAATTGTCTCAATTGAGAAAAGCAAGGTCTAATTTTTGTACAAAATCAAACTATTACAAACTTCATACACATAGTCAATAACCACTGTATAATCCAATACCAAAATCTCTTATGTTGAAAGCCTTTAGAAGAGTTTCAAGATTTCAGCATGTGCAATTCATACATTCTCCAGTCAATCATATTTTGAAATGGATTATATTGTCCTTCAACTATTGTCTTCATAAAAAGTAGTTAAAACACAGAATACAAGCAGCCCACACTTTAACTACAGCTACAAAATATTACACTGTGCTTTAACATATTCTAATATTTAATTTTCATTTACTCTATGGTGAGAACTAACAGAAATTACAGAATCAGAGATTGTCCATACATTTAAAAAATGTCTTATGTACCTTCAGATTGATTTCAGTTTGATTATCCAGGATCTTAGTATTTATGCTCAAGGTTTTTGCAGATGGTTGGTTAGTTGTAGCATTCATTGGCTTCACAGGATGAAGTCTAAAAAAGATAACGTTTACAGTGAACAACATACAGATAAAGTCTGGATGTAACACAGCATTGCACATATGAATCCTGCAAAGTCACGTTTTTCCTTATCTCTTACCTTTCACCTTCACATTTAAGACAAACACTTTTGTATGGCTGGCATCTCCATATGATGGAACTACAAGTTGAAACAGTGTATTAAATAACATGCTCAAATAAGACTAAAGGTTTACTTAATACATTTATGTTCTGTCCTTCCTCCAATGCATTTATGCCAAAGTAGAGGATTTTCACTTTTACTATTTTATTTTCATAACAAATTAGATACATGACAAAATAATGAAAGTAAACCAGAAAATGTACTGAGTATATCCCCATGACTTATTGTTTCCCCATTCCGTTTATTAAAGTTGCAAATAAAGTTGGCTTTTCACATCTTCTCATCAAGAAATCAAGGATGCAACAGCAGCTAATGCTTTTTATATTGGATCTCCCATACCCATCTTGTCTCCTCACCTGAGTTTGGCAGAATTTCCACCAGGATTGGGATGTGTTTCAGAGGGTGAAACCCATGCCTGAAGCAGCTTCTTCCTGCCAGAGCTTTCCACTTTGGCATCCAATTCTTCCGCAGTAGCTTTTTTTGGAGATTCTGCTTTATTAAAGCCATGAGAATCAGACTGAAAAGAGCTAACAGAACAAGACTGAGAAGAATCAGACAGAGGGTAAACAGAAGCAGGCTTAGAAGATGACTCAGGACAATCACCCTGCCTATTTTTGTTAGAGTGTTCCCCACACTCCTTTTCTATACCTGTTGGGTTATGATTTAGGTTTTTATGTACATTGTTGGTTGGATCTTTCAACGATCTGTTGGGTGAATTGCCAAAATTACTCATTTTCATGATACCAAATACAGTCTCTCCAATAGCTTTCTTAGTTGATGTCAGATCTGTCCTCTCAACAGAAGACCACAAGTTCATAAAGCCATCTTCATTTCTTGACAAATCTTCACTTAATGTCATACTTTCAGGATTCTGCTGATAATCACCTAATTGCTCATCATCTGAAGCTACTTCTGGAATAACAGGAAGAGTAATAGGCTTTACATTCAGCTCTCCGGGACCTGAAATCCCAAGTGATGTTCTCATTATGTGGTTAGAGTCATCCTTAATACTTTGAGATGGATCTGTATTACCACTATCATATATATGAGGAAGGACAGCCATTTCTGATGTTAATGAGCAAATATGGCTTGGGTTTTCACTTAAGATTGAACTGTCTGAAGAAATCTCTTTGAGAACACATGCATCTCCTTTTGGTTCATCAGTTACAAGTACACATTTTTTCATTTTCAAACCATTTCTTGGTGCTGGTTTTGGTGGTACAGTATGCATTTTGTCACTCAGTTCAGGAACTGACATTTTGGCTTCCAGAGGAATGAGGACTCTTGCAGTTGGTACTGGTGGCTCCTTTTTAGATAAGCCAGATTCAACTTCCTTCTCTAAAGGGTTCCCACTAGTATGAGCAGAAATTATGTCTTCTGCATAAGGCTTAGAGCCACAACTATTTTCTATGTTTAATTCAATTACCTGGCCACTATTCTTTTCAAATGAATTTAGTGCTTCTTTATTTTTATTTACCTCAAATGTATCTTCATCTGCACGGTCATTATGACTATTTATTACATCCTCTTTGGATTCATCAAGGGCAAAGGCTACAGACTTTTTCAACTCATTTTCTTTAAAAGGCAGTACTATATGCACTTTGTCATCATAGGAGGCTTTTTGATTCACTCTAACTATGTCAGAAGACTGTAATGGAAGACTCTCAGATAGAGAGCCAGAGAAATTGGATATAGTATCTATCTGATTAGTTAATTTTTCATTTTGAAACTTTTCTGAAGAAACATCATCAATGTACTTGGAATTATCAATGTTTTCAGTTAAAGAAACAGAACTTATAGATGTAGGAGGACTTTTAATTCTTTCAGATTCCTGTCCTACTTTGATTACAAAGGGATCATGAATGTTAGAAAGCTGAGAAGGTATAGTATGAGTTTCAGTAATGGAAGCTGCAGAATGTAGAGAATATAAGGAAGAGGTTTCCATTTCCTGCGTCTGAGATTCTTGTCCCCATTTAGGAGTGAAGGGATTATTTTCACGGCCAGAAGTTGAAGGAAGGCAGGTAGAAACTGCAGAGCATTCCAGGTCTCTAGAATCCTGCATCCATTTTGTAGTGAAGGGATTATTAACAGAAACATTCTTTGAGCTATCAAACCTACCAACTTCCTGAGTTTTCTGTTCTGCATCAAATTTAGAAGTAAAAGGATTATTTTCATTATCTGAAGCATAGCAAGTAGGAGGAAGAGGAACAGGAGGAAAAGAGGTGGCTTTGGTTTCATCCTCTGAAGACACGCCCAGTCTGTAAGAAGGAACAAAATAAAACCTGCATGTCAGTTGCAGATGCAACCTGAGACAAGCAGACATATTTTAGATAAAAAGTTTAGAAAAATTGCTGTATGTTAGTAATAAGGAGGGACACAGGGTTTTAGTGTAGCACCCAAGCATACTCTTTTATGTTGTGATACTTTTTAATGGAGTAAGTGGAAAAGCAATAAACTTAGGAAAATATGTCTATAAGATACTACTTTGTTAATCTCAGATTAAATAGACTATATGAGCAGCAAAGCCTTCAAATACATAAAGCAGCAAAGACACAAAAGTTAGAAAGCATAGCACTATCTTTGATAGTTACACCTTCCTTACAAAAGGTTATCTGTCTCTAAAATATAGTTAAGTACAAAGTCAGTTACAAGACATAGCATGTAAGTTTTTATATGTATGTCTGTCTGTCTGTCTGTCTGTCTGTCTGTCTGTCTGTCTGTCTGTCTTGGTGTATTCGGGTCTTGTCCCGTGTAAGATTGAGAATACCTTGGCGACGTTTCAACGAAATCTCATCCGTCATCTTCAGGTTGGTGTCTTCAGCTTCGTTCTTCTGGGAGAAGTGTGTGATAGTGGCTGTTTTTCCCTTTTAAACTCCAGAGTTGGCTGTGTTGTTACTTCTTGATTGGCTGATGGAGTTGATGTATGCAGATTGGATGGCTTTTTCCTGAGACCCTGTGTGGCTGAGGTGCTGGCTGTGTGTCTCTCAGCCTTTTGTGTTGTAACGACCTGGGTTATGGGCTGTGTGATGATCTTCTGAGTTCTATTGTTGTGACATCCTGGGTGTGGTGCTGTAATCTCCTGGGTCGTTGTCTGTGTTGCAACCTCCTGATGTTTTGTGTTGTAATCTCCTGAGTTCTGTGATGTAGTATCCTGGGTGGAAGGCTGTGATGTGACATTCCGGGCCTTGGTTTGGCTCAGAGTTTGAGGTCTGGCTATGTGTTTATAGCGTGTGTCAGTTTGCTTAGTTTGGGGGTCGGAGGGGGGTGTAGCAGCTGGTGTTGCAGCCATGGTCTGGTTTCTGGATGGTGGTTGCCTTTCATCTGTGGCGTGGGCTTGGGTTTGAGTCTGGTGAAGGACCCCCATAACATGAATAAACGGGATGATACTTCCCACCTACCAGACATCTGGAAACTAGCCCTAATCAACAAACGAGTCCCAGCCACGAAAACCAACACCAGACCCAAAATAACACATGATGCCACCACTAATCTCCTTCACCAGACTCAAACCCAAGCCCACGCCACAGATGAAAGGCAACCACCATCCAGAAACCAGACCATGGCTGCAACACCAGCTGCTACACCCCCCTCCGACCCCCAAACTAAGCAAACCGACACACGCTATAAACACATAGCCAGACCTCAAACTTGGAGCCAAACCAAGGCCCGGAATGTCACATCACAGCCTTCCACCCAGGATACATCACAGAACTCAGGAGATTACAACACAAAACATCAGGAGGTTGCAACACAGACAACGACCCAGGAGATTACAGCACCACACCCAGGATGTCACAACAATAGAACTCAGAAGGTCATCACACAGCCCATTACCCAGGTCGTTACAACACAAAAGGCTGAGAGACACACAGCCAGCACCTCAGCCACACAGGGTCTCAGGAAAAAGCCATCCAATCTGCATACATCAACTCCATCAATCAATCAAGAAGTAACAACACAGCCAACTCTGGAGTTTAAAAGGGAAAAACAGCCACTATCACACACTTCTCCCAGAAGAACGAAGCTGAAGACACCAGCCTGAAGATGATGGATGAGATTTCGAAACGTTGCCAAGGTATTCTCAATCTTACACGGGACAAGACCCGAATACACCAAGACCTACATACCTTTACCCGTGAAAATCTACGAAAACAAATATATATGTCTGTCTGTCTGTCTTGGTGTATTCGGGTCTTGTCCCATGTAAGATTGAGAATACCTTGGCGACGTTTCAACGAGATCCCACTCGTCGAAACATCACCAAGGTATTCTCAATCTTACACGGGACAAGACCCGAATACACCAAGACCAACATAACTTTACCCGTGAAAATCTACGAATATATATATATATATATATGTGTGTGTGTGTGTGTGTGTGTGTGTTTTCTCGTAGATTTTCACGCGTAAAGGTATGTAGGTCTTGGTGTATTCGGGTCTTGTCCCGTGTAAGATTGAGAATACCTTGGCGACATTTTGACGAGATCCCACTCGCCATCTTTAGGCTGGTGTCTTCAGCTTTGGGCACAAAGCCGAAGACACCAGCCTGAAGATGGCGAGTGGGATCTCGTCGAAACGTCGCCAAGGTATTCTCAATCTTACACGGACATACATACACACACACACACACACACACACACACATATATACACACACACACACATATATACACATTACACACACACACACACACATATACATATATACACATATATACACACACACACAACATAAAACAATAAACCTGAGTCAATAGTCCTCAGTATCTGTACTGACGTTTTTTGATTAAAAATTTAGTTTGGAAACATGTGGACAACTTTACAAATATAATCAACTTATAAAACATAAAACAGTCCAGTTTTCTTCTCAAATAATTCCTCCAATTCCGTTCATGTTCCAGCTGTAGAACTTCTATGAGGAACATTTCAACCTTGAGTGCAAGAATAGCAACTATTGTTTTTTCTCTTTTTAAAAAAACAAGATAGCCTGCAAGGGCCTTGGTGGTGCAGGCTGTTAAATGCCTGCATTTAAGTTCCAGCTGCCTACAATTACTGTAGGCTCGAATCCCACCAGGCTCAAGGTTGACTTAGCCTTCCATCCTCTCGGGGTAGATAAATTGAGGACCCAAGATTGTTGCGGGCAATAAGCTGACTTTGTAAAAATTCCGCTTAGTAATAAGCTGGCATATACAATGGAATGAAGGCTATTGCTGAGCACATTGGGTTGTATCCCAAAAATTGTAAGCCGCCCTGAGTCTTCGGAGAATTAAAAAAAAAGTCATATATTACTCTCCTTTTTCAAGAAGACTGAGTCATGCATATCACCTGCAAAATGACCTGACTGCTAAATACCTTGATCAGATACACCCTAAAATTTATATCTGCCCCAGATAAAAAATCAATCTTGCTAAATGCATTATACGCTAATATATCTGTGACTTTGAAATGGCATCCTCGATCCCATCCCACTCGAGATATCTATGGCACCCTCTTTCCTGGGGTTCTGGAAAGCTCTTAAGACTTGGCTCAGTTATCAAACCTGAAGTTATTTTTTATACAACTTATATGCTGCCCATCTCCACTCTTCAGAAACTCTGGACAGCATATAATTCTTAATTGGTGAGTCTGTGCAGCCCTTCTATGTTTGTTTGTTATGGCTGCTGTTTTGTGTGGGCTATTACGTTTTGGTATTATGTTTTTAACTGTTTATTGTGTATTCCAATGTTATAAGCTGCCCAATTTTCTATTTCTGACAAATAAGACGGTGATGAAACCATCTTTATATTAGCAAAAAATTAAATGTCTCTCCTTACTAACCTGGGTTTGACAGGTTTCGTCTGAGAAGGTTTCACAGAAGCGGCATTCTTTTCTGGTTTCTCTCCTTCCACAATGTTCTCACTGAAAGGGTTTGTTGATGTCTTTGCAATTTCAACATCTGTGGCACTACTCTTAGGTGGACCATGGCCCCTTTTGCCATCCACAGGGAGCTCAAAAGGGTTCGTCTCTTTTCTGGCTGATTCTTTTTCATTACGCTTCACTTCCTTCACCTTCAGAGAACTTTCAGTGTTCCCCATCTCCTCGCTAATTTTTGTTTCTTTTTTCCCTGTCACAAGAGACAGCAAGCCAGACTTCTTGTTCTCCTGTTTTTTGATCTCCTTGGTTTCTTTTGGAGTGTCTGAAACAAATGGAGTGTTGTTTTCTACCGAATCCCCACCAGCAAGCAATTTATACGATGGTAGAGTCATGGCTTTAAAGGATTCCAACGAAGATGACCCAGGTGGCAATTTATCAAGGGCCAACCTTGCAGAGTTTTCAAGCTCCTTGTCGCGTTCGAAAGACAGGTTTTCCTGAGACAAAAACAGGTGTTTTCGCTGAGAAGTCTGAGGAGAAGATGGAGCTCCTTCTTTTGAAGTGAGTTCGCTCTTTGATTCATTTTCTTCCATGTAAACATGGCTGCCATTAATACACAGATTGGACCTGGAAACTGGGTCATTTTTGGATCTGAGGCCAAATAAAGAATGCATATCCTTCTTGGCACTGCCAGCAATTATTTGGTTTAACTGCTTGGAGTCTCCACTACCAGTTCTCTTATGGGTCATGACTGAAGGGGGACCAAGTATGTTATTGTTGGTTTTGATTGCAGAGGGCTCTGAAAAGAAAAAGTAACATTGCCATCAGAATTCAGTTAAGTACATAATTTCTGAAAATACGTATCTATACAAAATGAGGATACTTAGCAACAAGGTATTTATGATTGGAGATTATTTAAAGCAGACTTAAAGTAATCAATGGCATATACTACAGATCATCATGACAGCTCTATTCTCTCAAAGATATGGTGAACTCAAATTTTGATCAAAAAAGAAAATATATGATCTCTCAAACTTAGACACAGCCCTCAGAAGAGTTTATGAAACTGCTTCACCTAATGAAGAGGCTACTCACTCTCAGAGACTGTTGTCAAAGTGTCATCATCTTCATCATCACTCCACTGTGACTGAAAATCACTGGGTCGAAGTCGAACTCTCTCCGAAACAGGCTGGAGTGTGGGTAGCACAGACATGGACTGGGAAATATTACTTTTATGCAAACCAGGTTTAGAGAACAGTGTCTTGAACTTTGATTTTTTCTTCTCCTTGTCATTTAACTCTTCTTCACTATCAGCTGGAGAGTGAGTAATGCTAGGAATAATTGCTGAAGCCGTGTCTGGCAATCCATTGCCCCTTTTCCCTTTTAATTTGTTTTTCAGCTTGCTAAAGGGAGTCCGAGGCTTATCCTTCATGGACAGATCAAACATACTGGCAGTCATGTTGCTCCTCATGAACTGGATATCCACCTCAATCTCGCCCCGCTCTTTTTCCTTTTTCCCTGGTTTGGAGTGAAGCTTGTACCATCTGTATACATAGAAATTGAAAGCAAGAATTAGGAACATGAGGACACTAATTCCAAAACGCTTCTTGCAGAGTTTTAGCCCAAATAAAAGAAGAATCAAATTCTCTATAACTATGAAATGATGGAGCCTAGTGGTACTGATCCAGCAAAGGATAATGTAAAAAGAGAGAAAAAGAAATAACTTGAATTATTTATTCCTCCAATGTGCTGCATTATTCTCAAAATTACAATTATAGATAGCTCTTTTATTTTAAAACTAATGTATCAATATCAGAAAAAAGGGTTTCCATGCTTACATAGCTAGGAAGGGTGGATCTAAACTATCAGGCAAAGAAACTCTTGAAAAATTCTGCTCATTATTCCTAAAAGATGTTTATAATAATTTAGTGTGAATTTAAGTACATGTTATTTATCCATTTATGTATATTTCCATAAACAATAGTTTTATCATTCCCATCTAAGGAGATTTTCAAACTGTTTATCAAAAGAGGAACATGTTTCTGTAAGTAGTTAAAACCCTCTGATCAAAGTATAATGCATCCAGACTTTTTTTATATAACGGGTAGATAGGAGAATTGAGACACTTAAACAGGATGAGTCTTATCTAAACTGAGGATGTATCTGCTGCTAAGAGAAGTGAGTGCTTTCACTCTTAAGATACAAGAATATAATGGGGAAAAGTTTTGCTTTTAATAGGATTTTGAAACCCCCTAGTCTGTTGGTGGGTTTCTTGTTATGCAACAGTTTTGTAGGTTTAAATGACTACAATATAAAAACACAGTAAAGATCTGGCTGTTTCCCAAATTCTCTCAGTAAGATTTTAATATAATGGTAACTGCTGAAATGCCACAGTGCTGGCTTCTCTACTGGAGCCTAAGATGCAAGCCACCTTAGTTTCTCTAACCTTTTCATTCCCTCACTGGTACAACATGAACCAAGACAAGTACTGTAGTATAGTCTTGAATGGAACTGGATACAGCATAGGAGATAGCATGACTAGAAAGGAAGAAAAGAAGAAAGTTATTACCAGAAAAAGATTTCAGAAGCAGAAAGAGGAATCTATTTACAGCTAGTCCTTGACTTACGACCACAATTGGGAACACAATTTCCATTGCCAAGCAAGGTGGTTAAGTGAGTCACACCCAATTTTATGAGCTTTTTTTGCCAGTGTTGTTAAGCAAATCACTGCAATTGTTAAGTGAATCATTTGACCATTAAACAAATCTGGCTTCCCCTATTGATTTTGCTTGCCAAAAACTGGCTGGGAAGATTATAAATGGCAATCATGTGGCCCTGCGATGCAGCATTGCTGTAAATAATACCAGCTGCAAGAGCCTAAATTTTGATCACATGACCATGGCTGTGACAGTCATAAGTGGGAAGATGGGTCATAAGTCACTATTTCAAGTGCCATGGTAACTTTGGTTGTTAAACTAATGGTTGTAAGTCAAGGACTACCAGTATTCATGCAATTTCTCTTTTAATTTAAAGTATTTCCATTTTATTATAAGAAAATTGCATGCGTTAAAAGTTTACATACCAAGCCTGGGAAAAGAACAAAACAGAGGAACAGAATGAGAAAAAGCACCAGATATAAAACAATTGATTTGCCACATTCTTTCCTACCTCCCTCTGAACATCAGGGAGATTGTGCAACTGCACTTCAACTAGGTCATCTAAGTGGTATGATTCTAAGTGGGACATTCCTTAGTTCAGAACCATGTCCGTTACCTGCAACATGGTTGTGTATTTGCCATCCCATAGGAAAAATATATCAAAAACCACCCCCTTGGTACAAGCTGTCACTGTAAAAGGATACAATTTTCAAATGAAAAGATACCAATAGATTTAAAATAGATGATGCCATTATAGTCTATCAATTGCAGGTGTAAAGGTGATCAAATGGGGAAAAAATTAAGGAGATCAAACAGCTGTTTTCTTTTATAAAACCAATCCAATGATTTAGCTGACGTTGTGCTGCTGATTGTAGTAAAAAGGTTATGAACAGGGCCTTTCCTTCAAACATTCTCTGGATGCTTATCATGGTTGTACAAAGAATTCGAGACTGTCAGTGTAAACTTGGTAAGCCTGCTGGACTTGTTATAGTTCAGCATTTACAAGAGAGCTGCCATTTATCAACTATACCTGATACGATTTTAAGAAAATAATGTTATATATTGCAATTTACATTCCTAACATTGAAATATGAGCTGACTCTAAAAACATCGCTGACCAAAGGAAAGGATCATGGTATTTTGTTCTAAAGTATTTTTTTCCTGTACTCCCAAGACAAAACAGTGATACATTATCTACTATGCATGTATACATTTATATTAAATGAGTGGTTTTATTCAATAGTGATAGTAAATGAATAAATGGTTTTATTCTATGCAAATATGGTATTCAACTATTATTACTGGAATATAATTTCATTTATATCTAGTTGTTTTTTCAGACTGGAAGGATGGCAGAAAAAAGGACTAACTTTTCCCTCCTAAGGTTAGAAGGTCAAAAGAAGAAATTTTGGCACAGTTAACAGTCTGAGACATTTTCCAAAGGGCCATAGAATTACAACCAAATAATACAGTCTTAAATATTTAATCTTACTTTTAAAGCATGCTTTTAACCACGTGCAGCTATTTTGCAGCAGAAATCCTGACATAATAGGGAAATGCCTATTTTAAAATAACAAATGAATTCTTCATAACAGAACAAATCTTTTTTTAACAGACTAACTATGAATCTGGAAGTTCTCTGCATTACTCCACAGAGGCCATTTAAAAATAAACACAAATGGCCTTTATTACGACATTTAAACAATTATAAAAACATATGTAAAAATTAGGGGAAGTACTATAAACACGACTTTCAACAATGAAGATACAAGCTATCCATTTTACTACCACTTCCAGCTTGAAATTTGAAGAAGGAACATCTATTTATTTTATTAAATTTATAAAGGTAAAGGTTCCCTCACACATACGTGCTAGTCATTTCTGGCTCTAGGGGGACGGTGCTCATCTCCGTTACAAAGCCGAAGAGCCAGCACTGTCCGAAGACGTCTCCATGGTCATGTGGCCAGTATGACTAAATGCCAAAGGCGCACGGAGCACTGTTACCTTCCCACTAAAATGGTCCCTATTTTTCTACTTGCATTTTTACATGCTTTCGAACTGCTAGGTTGGCAGAAGCTGGGACAAGTAACAGGAGCTCACTCTGTTATGTGGTGCTAGGGATTCGAACTGCTGAACTTTCTGATCGACAAGCTCAGAGCCTTAACAAGTAGCAAAAACACTGAGTTATACCTTATGTAACAATGCACATTTGCTTTCAAAGCGCATTCATTCTCACCACAAAGAATATACAATGATTTTTAATGTATGAAAAACTACTTATGGGAGGAAATAATTTTAACAAAAGGAAATATATCAAGAAATATGAGTTGAACTGATATAATAGGTTGCAGCATAGTAAATGATACTGTATTAGTATGAATTACATTTTATTTTTTAAATGTTGTTTACTAGTATTTATCTGATGGTATTCATGTTTTTAATCACAAGGTGGATACAGCAACAGGTATATATGTAAACTCATTTTTCCAACTTCTCTCTGAACTAGCAACATTCAAATTCTTATGTTACAAAATCAAGCAGGCTGTTTTGTGGGGCTGCTAAAATCCAATCAGTAAATGGCTATAAGGAGATGCAGAAAACTCTGACTCATTCCTAGCAGCTACTGACTATATTTTACCTGCCCCATCTTATGATGCACCATTTTATAAAAGGAACACACCCAACATGAGTTTACAAATTGTCATATGAACATTTGAAAACATTCTCATCTTGATCGAAAGGACACACCTACTGAAACCTTGCATTAACCCTAGAATTTCAGATTCCAGTATTTTCCTCCAAAGATAAATGTCTAACTCAATCTTTTATTAAATAGGATTATAGTTTGGACTGAAACTGAAATCTTCATTTTTTCAATAACTCCTAATTGTTGGTACCTTAATCCATTTCATTATTATTATTGATCCTTCTTTCCCCCTAACCCCCAGTATCACATTACTAGTAATTAAAGTATGCTATTTCAGTTAACACTGGATTTTGGAAAAAAAAACATTCAAAGTTCACTGGTATTCCATCAAATCACTGGATTCTACTCATGCTCAACTGTCAATGTGTTTCCTAACTTAATTTTATACCAATATTCTATATTACTATATTTTTGGGCAATTTACAATTCTTTTCAGTTCAAGATGTAATTTAAAAATGAAGCTTCTTTTATTCCACCACTGTCCCCAAATTTACAATTGTAAACATCATTCTCTGCTTAGGTTTTCATAATCAAGCAAATTCATTCTTGGCTCCAGAAGACACTTATTTCACTGAACTCTTATTAGATTCTTAAAGGACAGCTTTTGTTTGCAGTATCAAAAACCAATTTTACTGACAAAAAGTAATGGATATTTGCTTTGAAAAATGTAAAAAGAATGTAAATGCATTTATACAGGGTAAATTTATCTTTAACTATTAGCAGATCAACACCTATTAAACAGAAGCACCATGATGTACTATTAGCTGCTGAGTGAAAAACGAAAAGACTTGACCATTTTATACCTTCCTTGGGCATTTCTTGGAAGTATTATTGCGTTTTGTACATTGGCATTTACTTCTAGAAGTTGAATGGAGTCGCCATGGTGTCCCATGTTACACCCCTCCTGCGCGGCTTGCATTGGTTGCCGGTTGCCTCGGTCAGCCTTCAAGGTATTAGTTACAACTTATAAAGCCCTTAATGGCTTGGGTCCAGGGTACTTGCGGGAACGCCTCCTGCCAGCATCACTTTCCGATCGCCTGTTCGCTCTCATAGGAGGGGCCTCCTTGGGGTGCCGTCAGTCAGATATTGTAGGCTGGCGGTCCCCAGGGCTAGGGCCTTCTCTGTGGAGCACCTGCCCTCTGGAATCAGCTCCCGTCGATCTCCGTTTGGCCCCTGACCTCCGCTCCTTCCGGGACCTGAAGACTTGGTTGTTCCAACGGGCGCCTTGAATGACCCGGGGGGGGGGGTTTATTTTAATTTATTTGGCTTGTTTACTGTTTAATCTTGTTTTATTGTAAATTCTGCTCTGTTTTAATGTTCGCCGCCCTGAGTCCTTAGGGAATAGGGCGGCATACAAGTCGAATAAATAAATAAATAAATAAGTGAGATGGCAGCTATGTAAATTTTCTTAATAAATAAAAAATAAAGTACAATACTTGAAAACAGGATGTTGATTTTTTTCAAAAATAGGCTTCCCTTTTAATTAAAAGCCAGGACAGCCTCTATTAAAAGCACAAACTAGGGTGCTGGTTAGTCTCTAATTGTATCAAGCACAACTATTCCACCCCTCCATTTAACTAAAATGAGTATTTTAACTGAAAGCACAAAACTAAACTAAAAATTTGTGGAGCTGGCCCATCCAAAACTTTTATGTTAAATATGAGCATGGCCTTTAAAATAACATTTTATTCTCCTAACAAAGGAACACTATCTGGATTATCAACTTTTGGGGGGCTCACACAATACACCTTATTATGAACTAGCTAAACGGGTGGGTTCCCACAATACACAACAAAACATGTCCTACCGCAAGAAATTCCCTCCTTCCCCATTAAGGCTGCTTCATGCCAATTTCTGCCATATTCCCCTCATTTCAGGTGCACACCATACACACTGCCCCTGAAGGTGGAGGCTCCGTTTGTCTAAGAAATCCGTCATCTCACACCACACGTCTAATGTGCAATTATTTAGAGAATCAGCTCTCCAGATGTGAGAGATCTAGAGGTCTCGTGTTAGATCTCTAGATACTTGACAATGAGGTGTCCAGACAACTCGATCTTCAGGTGAGGGGGAAGGGAAGGGGTCAAAATATATAACTTCACATTTCTCTGGGAAGCGAAAACCAGCCCTTGGCCCCGACGGGCGCATCACCCGCCCCGCTTTCTTCCTCACCGCGCAGGTAGACTGCCTCTGAGCCCGGAGGCTCCCCCCGCTCGCTCACCGGGTGCTGCGGCGGCCGCCTTCGCTCTGCAGCTCACCGAGGCTGATCTCGGCGCGGCCCAGGAACTTATCGAGGCCAAGCAGCGCACGGTGGAGGACGCTCAGCTGCAGCACGGCGTTCGGCCCAGGCCCGCCAGCCTCGCCTAGGCCTCGTCGGGGCAGCGAGGGCAGCTCGAAGGTGGCCTCCTCCCGCCACACGGGCGAGCCGAGGCAGCGCTCGGCCACCGAGGTGGCGAACTTCTCCTTGCCCAGCGCCATGACGGCGTAGGCATCGCTGCCGCTGCCGCTGCCGCCGCCCTTGGCTTTGGAGCGCAGCCCCCGTGCCTGGAGGACCGTCACTTGGACGTGCGTGGGGGCCCAGCGCGGGGCCGGAGAACTCGGGGAGCCTGGCAGCGACATAGCGGTGGCTCCGTCCGCCTCAGCAGCGCATCCGTAAAACCGGCGACAGTTCCCCTTTCTCGCGCGGCCAAACTGAGCAACCGGCACAGCGGAGACGCCGATCACCAGGTTCCTAGTCTCGCGAGAGCTCTACACCCCGCCCCCTTCCGAAAGGAAAATGCTGGAGCGCTCTCCAGAGCCGAGCCAGATCCCGCGAGATCCGTCGGGGAGAGGGGCGTGGCTTCTAGCGCAGAGACTGGAGTTTGTTTACGCAGGCGGGGGCGGTACACCGGTTCCTCCTTTGTGGTTTGGTTTGGAGTAGTTCCCATTAGCCATAGCAAGGACGGCAGCGGGGGTAGTGCAAAATATGCGGAAGGCCATCGGTTGCTCTGCCTTTATTTGCACATAGTTGCGGTGCAGATAAAGGCTTCTTGGGAAAAAAAAATAAAGGACTCGACTGAAAAGGGACAAATCTGGAGAGGTTTATAAGGATTAAAAATTGTTTATGCTTATACCTTTGCTTTAAAAAGGGAAATTCAAGAGCAAGGACAAGGACAACTGTTCTAATAAAAATATCTAAAATCCAGCAAGTCGATTTGTATAAAAAAGACTAAAGGACATATGTGGTGTCCTTGGTGCTCTTTGAGCTTGGGGGTTTTCTTGCAGATGTTTCATTACCAAAGTAGATAACAGTGCTATTCTAGTTCCCTATTTTTCACAAGGATGCAAATAAAAGACTGTCATTTGTAATGAATGGTCACATATACATCAATTCTATCAAATTGACAGCTTTCTGTTGCTTTTTATTTAAAAATTGGCATGTCTATAGCTTATTAAATATAAATACGTTTTCACCTTTGAATCCCCTGTCTGTAATTGGTTGCTGGATACTATTGATTGGGGTTTTTAAAAAAACTCTGGACACACACTGATTTTATAAATGCAGTATATGAAATACACACTGCATTCAACTTACCAAACAGATAAACCACATGATGACTTGGCATCAGTTGTAAATGTGCCATGTTGGAATGCTGACATGCCCAGAAATTGAGACAAACATATCAAACAATGCCTACATAGCTGTGGCTACTAATTTGGGGAGCAAACTATGGACAACAATGAGATCTGAAAAGAGGTTGATTTTTTTAGCCTTTCCTGCCATTTCCTGGCTGAGTTTTTGAAGTAGCTCAAAAAGCTGGCAAAAATTCTGACACTAAAGTTTCTTGAATATCTTCTTTATACAGAGAATAAATTTCTGCTGATTTACTATTCATTTCCATGTTAGTGAAGACTCACAACAGGAAAAAGGGGGGGAAACCCTGGTATTTCTTTTCTGAAACTAATGAACCAATTTGTTTTAGAGTATGTGCAGAGTTCATTTCTTCCTGAGGATGAGTAAACATGGCCCTGTTCACCAGCTAGCAGTTAGATAATAATAGTTTCACCTCAGAAGGGTGTAGTAGTTTTCCACCATAGGCAATCTGAATGCATTCAAGCCTGAATGTCTTGCATTTCCTTTTTTTAGAAATGACTTAATACATACAGACTCCACCCTGCATTGTGACATTTAGAAGCCTGTCTAAGAAGTTAGTGCTTCCCAAACCTGGGTAAATTACCCCAAAATAGATTAACATGTTTTTTCCTTTGGACAACACATGAACTCATTACCCAATCCCAATAGGGACACTTAAATAAGAACTTTTTGATAAGCAGTAAAAAGGACTTTCTGATAAGCTATTTCTGTGCAATTGAGGGTAAATTTTGCCCAGTGAGAGCTGAGAAGATCTTAGTCTTTATAATCCCTGACCTATGATTACAGTGGATGTAACGTTTTATTGAGGTATATTACATTTGAAAATTTTGCTGATATGAGGTAATCTAATTTAGGGACTAAAACTCACCAACTGACCATTGAAGCCCAGTATAGTTTTCATTTCTGCAACTGAAGCATGCAAAAGTATGTATATTTGCATGAAAGTAAATATTGTGGTATAACTCTGAGAAGTAAAGGCCGTACAGTAATCCAATGAGGTGGTATTCAGCAGGTTGTGACCAGTTCTGGACAACCTGTAGCAGGAATTTTGAGTAATTCGGAGAACCAGCAAATACCCCCTCTGACTGGCCCCGCCCCCATCTATTCTCTATCTCCCAAGTCCTAACTGATTGTCTGGATCTTCTTTTGTTGCCCTGAACAGGAGAACGGAGCTGGAAAGCAGGTTAGTGGGATGGGGAGGGAATGGGATTTTGCACTAACCTTCCCCCAGGAGTGAGGAGGGAATGGGATTTTGCAGTAACCTTCTCCCTGGAGTTGGGTAGGAATGGAGATTTACAGTATTCTTCCCCTGACACGCCCACCAAGCCAAGCCCACAGAACTGGTAGTAAAATTTTTGAATCCCATCACTGAATCCAATGTCTCGCGGCTGTGAAGGTTTGGATGGGATGAAACAAGTTATAACCTAAGAAGATGAAGCTGCTATTTGAAGTCTCCAGTGTTATTTCTGGGTAGGGTATACTTGAAGAAGCACATGAGAGATTTCAAAATCACAGGGTCCCAGCAACTGTTAGATGGGCCGATGGAGGTTGCAGCCATCAGGACCTTTTCCCAACTTAGTTTGGTGCACCAGTTGTGGTCCTAACTGAAGCAAGAGGTCTTAGGGCTGAAAGGATCTTGCTTTTCTTCTAGTCCAACCACCTGCCCAAGACAGGAGACCTTACACCATCCTGGACAATGGTTGTCCAATCTTTTCTTGAAAACCGCAGGTGATGGAGCTCCTGCAACTCCAGGAGGCAAGCTGCCTTCATCACTATTCATCAGTCTACTGCGATGTGCCCCACATGGGCTTGGCTTTGAAGATGCTTTGAAAACTTCCCTGAATTCAGTGGCCTGCTATTGGTAGGTAGATAGTCACCAACATGACCCTATCAGTCCTACCCTTCAAACCCTGGGCTGTCTTTCTATTACTTTCAATGCAATTCAAAATCCTTGTTCTCAATCCTTTCAAGCCATACTTGGCTTGACTCTAAAGTGATTGCAGGAATTCTTACCTGCTTCAATTTTTTTAAAATATATAAACACGAAGATAAAAGCAAATACAAAGTAACACAAAGTAAGGAGGAAAAAGAAAGGAATCAGAGAGAAAGCTAAAAGTGCAAGAAAAGAAAAAAAGTAAAAAATTTAGAAAAGAAAGAAAAAAGTAGTTTCCAATATACTTCAAAGCAATTATAAATACAATTTTATTTTAATCCTGGTGACACAGTGGTTAGAATGCACTATTGCAGGCTAACTCTGCCCACAGTCTGGAATTCGATCCTGATGGGCTTAAGGTTGAGTCAGCCTTCCATCCTTCTGAGATTGGTAAAATGAGGACGCAGATTATTGGGGGCAATATGCTGACTTAGAAATCATTCAGAACGTGCTGTAAAGCACTGTGGGGCGGTATATAAGTCTAAGTGCTATTGCTATTATTTCTCTCTCTCTAAAGTTACATCATGATTCTCTTCTTGGTATAATCCATCCTATCTAACCATCAAGGCCATTCTGTATTTTTTTTTTCATTTTCCATGGGGGTTTCTATTCACGCTTACCTGCTTTAATTTTGATACTCCTGATTCAAATTTCAGGGTTATTTCACCTTCAGGACAACTATATGATCGTGTTTATATTTTTATTCTAGATGCTTACTAGGTTTCCACTAATGTGAACTGCTGAGAACAGTCTGATTACAGCAGTTCAGTCTGATTACAGAGTATTCCAGTAAATAAATGAATAAATATTATGACACGTAAATTCAACTTTATTTGAACCATCAGTCATCTTCTCCATTTTTCTCCAGAGGTTGTATTAATTACAAAAAATAGAACACAAAGAATTCTTACCAGACATGTCAGCTACTTAGACTACAGTTTAACAGTAAATGTACATTGTCTTTTTACATCATTCTATTGTATTGGTTAGTTTTATTTATCCATTGGAGAGTTTAGAAGCAGCAGTACAATTTTATTTATAGGACTTAGAGCTATAATATTTTATATCATGACGTTACTAATATTAAATTTGATTTAATGCTGAAGTTGTTGTAATCCTTTGTATTGGAATTGAGTTTGTTATGTATGTAGGTTTGAAGTCATTGGTTTAGTTTGAACTGTTCTTGTAAAATGTCAGAAATGATTGGTTTAAAAGTGCGGGAAAACCCTGCACTCTGATTGGCTGTCAACTGCGGCTGCTGGCTATAAGTAGCAGCCGCAGCCCAGCCAAATTGGGCCCATTCTGAGCTGTAGTCACTAATAAAACAAAAGAGCTTGAAGCACTCCGCGTCTGTCTCTTCATGCAAACTTAACAGAGTTTATATCATTTTACCCTGGTGTTTGATGGAAATAATGATTTGTCAAAGCTGACTTCCCAAAAATGTAAATTTAATCATCCTTTTTAGCTAAAAGCCTAATTATTTACAGCTCTGAATCTGTCACTGCTATATGTATATAAAAAGGGATATATGAAGTTGAATACAGAGCTTTCTTCGGCTAAATGGAAAGTCTTCCTCATGACCTGGGTTACTTAGACAAGACCTTTCTTGAGGAAATTTCACAATAGTTAATGTTGTGTCTAAAGATTTGGATCAGACCATCTGCTGCTGATTTCTCCCACACAATGTGGAAGGCATGGTTGTGACTGTCCACATTTTGCCTAGCAAAGTTCAGATTGTAAAAGATTCTCAAGCATAAATTATGTGCTTGTAGTTTTGCTACAGCTCATCCTTAGTCAAAGCTGAGAAATGATAGAGTGCTACAGCAGGATGGCAATTATTAATTATTAATTAAACAATTATTAATTATTAAGGGGCGTGCATAAGTGCACCATCGTGCCTACCATCTCTGTCCTATTGTCCCCATTTATTTGTACTTATTTCCAGGAGTGGGATTCAGTTTTTTTAACAACTGGTTCTGTGGGTGTGGCTTAGTTTGTGGGTGTGGCTTGGTGGTCATGTGACTGCGTGGGCATGGCCAACTTGACATCACTCCATGTCAAGGGGCACTTCTCCTCACCTGGCGTCTCATGACAGTGGGGATGCTGCAACAGTCATAAGTGTGAAAAATGGTCATAAGTCACTTTTTTCAGTGCCATTGTAACTTTGGTCACTAAATGAACTGTTGTAAGTCAAGAATACAAAAATACAAAAAGCTTCTTTGCTTGCAAAAAGCTGCCCTGCATACCAATCATTAGATTAAAAATACCTGCAAGCCAGAGTTACAAATCAGACAGGGTGCCAGAGCACCTTGAGGAATGAAAATAGTTAAAATGCAGTGTTAACTATCAAGCAGCCTTACAGATACCAGTTGGTCTCACTCACCTCACAAGATATCCTAAGGAAATCATCCAGATTTAAGGAAAGGTCACATGCCCCCCAGAAAGGCAGTAAAAAAAATCAGTGCCAAGCTTGCATCCTGCCCCTTGGAAGTATACCCCAAAAGGACATCTCCAGATAGTACTAAAGCAGTGAGGAAGACCCCCTCCCCAGATAGAAAAAGAAACCATGAGGCAGGAAAAAATTCAAACACAATACAAATAATTAAATCACAACAGTAGCTGTTGCTTGTTGAAGCTGAATAGGGAAAATTATCCCATCAATAAACACAGGATTAAACGTCACCAAGCACAGAATTAACCTTCACCAAAAACGAGCTTTAGATCAAAACTCAGAAAAGGTATGTAAATTCATGTTTGAATGTCAATCTTTCTAGCTAGCCAAGAAGCCTTGCTGAATGTCACTCATCTTGGTTCCCTGTCACTAAAAGCTTTGCTTCATTATTCAATTATTTCTTCAAAGTGCTGATTGTCCAGGGAAGTAACAACAGCAGTGTAAAAATCTTAAAACAACCCTTCCCCTTTAAGAAACCTCAGAAGCTACAGAGACAGGAAGTCTAGGCTGTCTGCCAAGAATGTAATAAGGGTGGAAAAAAACAAAAGGAGATTGCTTCTAACTACCAGTTCTCCAAACTTCTTAGAAAGTTAACAAGGGGTTCTATAGAACTGGATAGAACCGGTAGAATCCCACCTTTGCCTATTTCCTGTATTCTTACTCATGTTTATACTTATACCTATTATCTTGTAAGTGATTGACAAATCAAATAAATTAAATAAATAAATAAATAAAATAAAATTAATAAGTATCTTTGAAATCTGTAGGATGGCAGATATAGGCACAAACTGAGGGGTGAACCACCATTTTGAGCCAGAACTTATGAAGATCCTGGTATAAGGACTAAATCCTGAACAACATTATGTTAGTGATTCCTTCCTGGCAGTACCAACCCCACTTATGAACAGATAGGAAAGATACTTTTCAAAAAGCTCATTGATTGGAAGAAACCAATATGCTTAAGTTCTTCAGGTTATATGACCTATAAGGTCCCTTCCAACTCTGTTAATCTGCTGAATCTGTTATCCCTCCACCAAGTTGTTGTTTTGTTCATTCTTAAGAGCAATTTCCTGCAATAGCAGCTTTGCAGGCCACAGAAATGAAGCTGGACACATAGCCCTGAATTTGAAATCTTAGCTTATGTAGCTAACAGGAAAATTCAGTCAAATTGGAGTGATTCAGTAAACTGTGGTTAATCAAACCATAGCTTATTCAGCAACCCAAGAGATGTAAGAATGACCTCTGTGCTCTGTCACTGTGCCAGCATTGTGATAATATTTATGTTGCTTTATTTAAGCTTCCATACCAGAACTTAAATTATCTTGGTTTGGTGAGGTAAAGGGATTTGCTGTGCACTTGCTGACTCCTTCTACCCCTCAATTCCCTTTTGCTAGATCTCTCAGCTTTTTTCAGAAAGAAAAGACAAATACAGGTAAATGCCAGCATTGATAGCTTCTCCCTGCCTTCTATTATGTACCTGCTCATTTCTAAGCAGGAGGTCCTGTTCTTTGAAGAGGAACTAGTGGAAAGAACAGCCAAGCAGGTGAAAAGTGTGCTAGAGAGTTTCGGTGTTTACACATTCATAACATTAAAGGGTGTGGTTCTCTTTGATTGAAGAGAGCAAACTCATTTATTTATGCATGGGTTAGTAAACTGTGATTTGACTACTTTCTGTCCATCCTAATGGGGATTATGGATCAGGTCCTCCTTTTTTACAAAGGTGTAGCTTGAAGGTAAATGGTCTCTTCTCATGGGCAAAAGAACTCAAGATTGCAACAGTGAGGGAAAAACCTCTGTCACTCATTCTGTCCTGAGGGCAGGAACAGATGCTGATGTCCTATCCCCAGCCCAGCACCCCTAATTCATTTAAAATTGCTATTTTTAAGACTTTACAAGCAACTGGTCTTAGCTGCTTTGCTCCAGTTTGGCTGCAGTTCCAGCCCCAATACAGATAATTTTACCATTGATCCATTAGGTCAATATCCTATTCTAAGACCAAGATTTTAATGCACTATCCATAGTGCATTTACATATGCCAGTGGGCACCATTTTTCTTCTGCTTGGGCTGTGTGAAGTGTGCTCCTAATGCTTTCCCACTCCATGCCCATAGTACAACAGTCCTTTTCCTTCTCCTCCTTCTCCTGAGGGACTATCCTTACTCTTTTTCTGTCTGCTATCCAGCTCTGGGCTGGGCTGCCTCTTAGCTCATCATCACCTCCACCTTCCTGGAATGTGCTTCCACTTTCCTGGGAAACTGTTGCTTCAGTGTAGTTCACCAAGCTCTTCTCCTCCCTCCACTTCTCTCATAACGGAAGACCTTTGGAAAATCCGAATTCTACAGATCTTATTGGGAATCTGGAAAAAATATGTACTGGAAGAAAAAGATAAGGCAATTTTGCATGGGACCAAAGACCAAGTTTGGGTCAACAGAGGCTTTATTTATTCTAGTACACACTGCATCAGTTCCATTCCGAACAGATCCTCCTTACAATAATTTCCTGGCAAATCAGAAATTTACAGAATATATTTGAGGTGCTTCAGCTATGAGGTGAATGTGAGTGTTCTTAAACATACAGTATACAACAGGCCCATAGTGAGATTAGTTTTTATCTTGTTTTTAATATTTGGAAACAAGGAAATGGGACTAGTTTACTAACTGATTCTTATTTACAAGTCAAGGATGGAGCAAGTGAGAACACTTGAGTGACATGCAGAAGCTAAAAGAGCATACAAGCTGAGAAGTTAAGACACATGTTTGTTATTGATCTGAAAGAAAAACACAGCCATAGCTGGAAAGTCCCAGAAATACTTTAGTAATATGCAATTAAATCTCGTTTTACCTGGTGACTTCTAAAGAATCTGGTGAGATGACTCATCAACATCATTACAGCCCCTTCCACAGGAAAAAAAGTCTCAAGAAATTGCAAAGCAAAGTTCCACACAGTGCTGGTGTAAAAGCAAAACTGAGTTGAGTGGACCAATACAGTATTTTTATATTGTTAATTTCTATTATCCCATTAAAGTCTTAACCTGTATCATCAGGTATAGCTGGATATTTGAGTCAGTGCTCTTAAGCATTTTTTTCTCCTTGGCAGCTCTTGGTTCCTGCTATTAAAACAAGTAGTCCTTGACTTACGATCACAGTTGACCCTCAAATTTCTGCAAAACCATTGTTTAGTGAGTTTTGCCCCATTCTACAACCTTTCTTGCCATAGTTCTTAAGTGAATCACTACAGGGGTGGGATTCAACCGGTGTTACTACCGGTTTGTTGACTACGCTGTGCGTGCGTGTAAAAAACCTTAAGCTGTGCTGCCTGGACAGCTGAAAAGCACTGCGTGCAGGTGCGCAACATTTGAAAAGCCACTTTTTTTCCTGCTTTTCAACCTCAGCTGTGCTCCGCAAAGCAGCTGAGGTTGAAAAAGCAGAAAATAAAGGACAGGTAAGAGCCCAGGTGGGCAGGTGAGCCAAACAGCAGCAAACACAGAACTGGTTTGGTGTCTGCTGCTCTTCAGAGCTACCGGTTCTATAGAGCTGGACAGAACCGGTAGCATCCCACCCCTGAATCACTACCATTGTTAAGTGAGTACGTGACATTAAATCCTTGACATATGGGAAAAGAACTAAGGGCAAAGGTTGATTAATGTAGTAGTCATTGAAGCAAATGGATCCTGCTCAAATCTAGCAGAGGTCTCTTTAGGCTGTAGGTATGTCCGTATTTACAGAATAGGAAATAAACACCAGCTTTATATGGATTTGGCATGGATAGGAAGCTAAAGTCAGAAATAATAAGGAACAAAACAAAATTTGGGAGCATTCAGACATGTCTGTGATCCTAAAAAGAAATACACATTTTAATTATCAACATTCAATATCTTTTCAGAATAGCGTTTCTAAAAATGAAGGTAGTATATTTTAAAAATATTAATATTATTAGTGCTTGACAATCAGACATGGGTTAATTTATCCTTCAAACTCTAGGAGGTGTTTAAAGTTTGCTGCTCCACATACTTTTCAGCCAAAACAATTTCCCAGTCTTTTAAAGGTTATTAATTCAATGAAAATTGTGTTCTTACATTCCTATGGATATCTGCTGTGTCAAACAGGATGATTCCCTGCATGTCGACCAGATGCTCCCATACACTAACCTATTTGTGAGTGCTTGTTTATTGCATTTTTGCTGAGCCACATTTTTACTGCCTTCTTTTATTTCTTAAGCAATCTGCAATAGGGTGCAATTTTACATGTTCCCTACAGGGAGCCAGTTTGGTGTAGTTGTAAGGCACTGGGCTTGAAACCAGGTGACTATGAGTTCTAGCCTCGACACAGATGCAAATTCAGTTGGGTGAGCTTGAGTATTGCAGATTCCATTTTTTTCTCCCACAGCTGGAATACAGTGGATTTATTTGGTAGTGGTCCGCACTGCAACATAGCAGATGGTTCTAATGTATTTACTGATGCTAACCTCTGAAGGTAGCATTTACATTTATTTATTATTTATTTGATTTGTCAATCGCTTACAAGATAATAGGTATAAATATATACATAGTTATGAATACATGAAATGGATACATATAAGAAAAATAAAAAGAAACAATAGGACAGGGACGGTAGGCACATTGGTGCGCTTATGCACAGATGGAGGATCGTGCCAAAAAAAGAGGTTGCACCATCTCACTTCATGGCCTCCTTTGGTGGTAATGTCCACCCACCCTCCCTCCTCAAAAACCATTTTACAGTATTTCTAGGCTTCATAATAAGCTTGACTGACACTCATATTTGGCAATCAATCCCTATTGTTGGGAGCATCCTTAAGATCATTGCATGACTCAGAGGAAATCACAGTTCAAATAGTTTCCCAGCTTATCCTGTGGGCCGTGAATGGTTTTCTTACTAATCACTTGCTCCTATGATCCTCTCATCTTCATTCCCTCTGCTCAGAATCAGCTTCCCTAACTAACAACTTTTGTAATTCTTCATCAGAAAAGGTGGGGTGTCTCTAGATAGATTTCAAGGACTACAAAATGCTGCTGTTGCTTCTTTAGCGTTTGAAGCCCACCTGCTGTCTTGCTGCCTCTCCAAAAATGACAGGGATTGATCCTGCAATGCTGCCTTAAGTTAAGATCTCTGAGAGATCCCTGTTTTAAGATTACTTGATTGGATTTTTTAATTCGAAAGAAAATTAACAAAAGCAAGTACTTAAAAAGGGAAAGAGAAAAAAAGTACTATAAACATAGGAAGGAAGGAAGGAAGGAAGGAAGGAAGGAAGGAAGGAAGGAAGGAAGGAAGGAAGGGAAAGAAAGAAAGAAAGAAAGAAAGAAAGAAAGAAAGAAAGAAAGAAAGAAAGAAAGAAAGAAAGAGGGTTCTGACTTTTTTTTCTCTGTTCTGGAGAACTCTAAGAACTACTCAATCAGAGTAATTTGTATTCTCACTTCAGATATCAAACTAAGCCACAATTAGCTTGCTTGCTTTCAATTTTCTGTATTACCTGAAGCTAGCCATTTCATTTTATAAACCATAGTTTGTAGCTTTGGTGCAAAAACTCAGGACATTGCAAAATAAATGTCCTCATGAATGCTTTGATGTATTTTGGAATCAACCCCAGATTGTGCCACTTTACAATGTTATCTATTTCTGAGTTAGGTTGTTTTCTCTTCCTGTTTTGATGCAGATTCTTTGGTGTGGTATGGTTCTTGAATGTTCTAAGCACCTGGTCAATCAAGGAGTTAATGGACCTCTGAAATGAAGAAGAATGATTTAGTTGAGAATTATTAGCCATGCAACTTCCCCTGTACTAGGTTTGTACCAATTCATAATTTGAGTTTTGGCTTAGCATTTTGTGTTAACCTAGGTGACCTTGGTTTATTCCATGAGCCATGATTAAGCAAAGCTTAGTGTGATGTATGAGCTAGTCACAACCTGTGCTCTAGACCAATGTAGTAAATTATAATTATAATGGCAGCCGTTGGAAAATTAAAAATAAAATTGTGTTTCCTAAAGGAATTTTGTTGGGTGCCTGATCTATCCAAAATCACATTTAAACATTAAATGTTCAAATGCAAAGTGCTTTTGAAAGTTAAGTTCATATTTCAGGAATTCAAATGGAAGCTTATATTTTTAAGCCTAAGCATCCCAGAGCAATACCATGGATATGCATCACCTGTGAAATAATCACTTAACCCAGGACAACTAAATTATAAGAGAAGATTGCCATGTTGCAAAGCAAGCAATTAGCCATGCTTTTATGGTTATACTGTTTACGCCATATCCTTTTTAAAGCTCATCCATCCGGTATCATCAAAACCACAAAGTAATTAGTTTTCACCTGGCACATTTATAACTCATTGATCATACTTCTTGGCATGAGGTGCTTTGGTCACATAGGACAAAGCATGTGATAATTCAATATCACAACAGATACAGTACTGGGGAAATGATAGAGTTTGAATTGACTCCATTGCTATCTGATCCAAATTGGGTTCATAGTTCATGGTAAGTCATGGTTTGTTATGGTTTGTTACACTATGCATGGTTGACCAAGCCACAGTTGGCAGGAACATGCACTAGGCTAAGCCAGATGTACAGTACAAATAATGAATGTCTGGATTCATATAACTTGCTAAGTCAAAGTCAAACAACTATATTATTATGGCACAATGCAAAGTATAATCTAGTTAGGCAAACATATTCCAATTCTTCCAAAGTTAGTTTCCTACCTCATTCTCAGACTAATTAAATTTATTTAATAATTAACTTTAATTAATTTTATTAAAATAGAAATATTAATTAAAATAAATAATTAAAAAGACAACAGCAAGAAAAAAACTTTCAAAGGGAAGAGTCAATGAACTACTAGGTCTTTATCTGTCATTAGTTTTCTATGTTTTTATTTAAGAGTATATTTTTATTTTTCTTAATTTTGTTTTTGTTTTCTTTAAAAAGGAAAAGTTATTTAATTTTTGTTAAATGAAAATGCTTGAAAAGCATTGGACCGAGAACTGGAAGCTGACTTTGTTGATGGCATTTTTAAAAAATCAATATAAAATGTTTTGTAGATGGCACTTAGCGCCGGCAAGACTGCCAAAAATGTATTCAAATATAAAACCGGAATGCTGGAAGTGCAAACAAAAAAAAGGAATGTTTTTCCATATGTGGTGGCAATGTATAGAAGTTAAAAAATATTGGAAGAAGGTACAGAGATGGCTTCTCGAGATTACAAACCATAGATTGAAACTGGAACCAGAAACATTCTTATTAGGTATGGTTAAAGGGAATTTGAGCAAGGATAAAGGATATATCGTGGTACATGTTAAGTTTGCATGAAGAGACAGACGTGGAGTGCTTCAAGCTCTTTTTTTATTAGTGACTACAGCTCAGAACGGACCCAATTTGGCTGGGCTGTGGCTGCTACTTATAGCCAGCAGCCGCAGTTACCAGCCAATCAGAGTGCAGGGTTTTCCCACACTTTTTAAACCAATCATTTCCAACATTTTACAAGAACAGTTCAAACTAAACCAATGACTTCAAACCTGCATACATAACACCCCTCCCCACTAGGTTCAGTCCATACTCAAACCCCAACCTATCTAATGTATTCTTTTAAATAGGTGGGGCTCTTACGTGTACGTTGAGACCTACGTGGTTCAGATGTTTTAATGTTCTCACCCAGTGAGAGAGGAAATGTGTCTGCTGACATTTCCTTACTTGGACTTGTAGTAATGGTAGAACCTGTTTGGTTACTACAACCTGGTCTCTCCTCTCAATCCATCTCCAACCCAATGTCAGCACCTAAATCAGGTAGTGATGTGCAATCTTCCATTTGTGAAAATGGTTGTTGGAATTGTGACAGGTTTTGGGATGGTTCCTGTCATGTTAGCTCGTTACACATGGGGTTGATTCTTGCTTGCTGATTACTCTCATAATCCTCCCCTTCCCCCCTAGAAGAGGCAGTAGTTATGGGACCCAGAAAGGAGCAAAAGCAATGCTCCTGAGGCAATCTGAATTTTAACTGATCAATGTGCCTGCTCCAGAGGACACCATCCTCCGTTTGTACCCTGTAAGACCTGGGCCCTGTGATTTGGGTTATCTCAGCAGGAATCCATGATGGTTCACCCATAAGGTTCTTAGCATAAACAGAATCACCCACAGTGAAAGTGCAAATTTTACTAGTGGGATCTAGTGGTGCGTTGGGTGCATAAGTGGGATGGAGGCGGTCAAGGGGAGACCTGAGCTTCCTACCCATCAACAATTCAGCTGGGGTTAAATTAGTTAAGGGGTTGGGAGTGATATGCGGAACACTGAGAAGTTTTTCAACTCTCAGTGATATCCCCTGGACCCAATTGCTGAAGTTTTTCCTTGGTAAATCGTACCATACGTTCAGCCCGGCCGTTAGCCGAAGGATGCTCAGGGGCTGTCAGGGCATGTCTGATACCCTGCTGTGCTAGATATGATTCAAAAAGGTTGGATGTAAATTGAGGGCCATTGTCAGAAACAAGCACATCAGGTAACCCGTGAGTTACAAAAGCTTTTTAAGCTGTTTGATGACAGCTTCAGTTGTGGTGGATGCCATAGGGGTAACCTCCAGCCATTTGGAATATGCATCAACTATAATAAGGAAAGTGTGCCCTCTGGTAGGGCCAGCAAAATCAATGTGAATCCTGGACCATGGGCCCCTAGGACATTCCCATTCCTGTGGGGGGGTGAGAGGTGGGGCAGGCCTGACTACCTGACAGTTGGGACAAGATGCAACCCAGTTTTCAACCATTTTGTCAATACCTGGCCACCATACATAACTCCTGGCCAATCCCTTCATTCTGACAATTCCCGGATGACCCTCATGTAACATTTTCAAAACCTCTTTTTGTAATTTTGCAGGAATAACCACCCTGTTACCCCACAAAATACATCCTCTTAATACAGATAATTCAGTTTGCGTGGATTTAAAAGGTTGGGCGAGTTGAGGTTGATCTTGAAATGGCCAACCTTTCTTAATCCAGCCTATAATAGGAGCCAATAAAGTGTCTTTGGCAGTCTCTCTGGCAATTTGAGCAGCAGGTACTGGAAGCTTGGCAACAGTTTCTAGAAAAAAGGTGTGAGTCTCAAGAACAGGGTCCTCAATGTATGAAGGAAGTGGACAGCGACTCAAAGCATCTGCATGCCCAATGTCTTTACCAGGTCTGTGGATCAGTTTGTATGAATAAGCAGCAAGAAATTCAGTCCATCTCAGCATTCTTGGTGACAGGATCGTGGGCGTTGGTTTGTCCCCTGCCACAATGCCTAAGAGAGGTTTGTGATCTGTGACAACAGTAAATGTTCTCCCATATAAATACTCATGGAATTTTTTGACAGCTGCTACAATTGCCAAGGCTTTCTTGTCCAGTTGGCTGTAGTTCCTCTCTGCTTTAGTCAAGGTGCAAAAGTAAAATGCAATAGGAGCTTCCCTCCCACTGGGTAGCATGTGGCTCAATACCCACCCCACTCCAAAAGGGGAGGCATCACAAGTCAGAACAACAGGAAAGTTCTCAGAGAACTGTATCAGCACAGCATCAGACATGATTAGTCTCTTGATATTGTTAAATGCAGCTTGTTCCTTCCTCCCCCAGACCCAAGCAGATTTTTTGTCCAGGAACCTATGTAGGGGTTCTGCAATGGTTGCCTTCTGAGGTAGAAACATATGATAGAAGTTAATGAGTCCCAAGAATGCTTGCAAATCTGTTTTGTATTTTTGCCTGGGGGCTTCTTTGATTGCCTGAACCTTTGCTTCTGTGGGGTGGATGCCATGTTTATCAATCAGGTAACCCAAGAATTCCACTTTATCTGTTCTAAGTGTGTATTTTTCTTCTTTGACTTTTAACCCCGCTTTTTTGAATCTAGTTAAGACTTCCCTGAGTCTCTCTTGTAATTGAGTGTCATTTTCAGCAGAAATTAAAACGTCATCAGAATAGGGCACCACCCTGGCAACCCTTGTAACATTCTTTCCATAAGGCTTTGGAAGATGCCTGGTGCCACACTTACTCCAAATTGCAATCTTTTGCATTTGAAGGCACCTCTATGGGTCACAATGGTTTGGGCTTCAGCAGTGGCATCATCAACTGTTAATTGTTGATATGCCTGTGCCAGGTCCAACTTGGCAAAAACTGTGCCCCCTCCAAGAGTGTAATAAATGATGCACTACTGGAACTGGATATGCGCTCTGTTGTAGTGCATGGTTCAATGTCCCCTTGTAGTCTCTGCAGATTCTCACAGACCCATCAGCCTTGACTGGTATGACTATGGGTGTCTCCCACCTGGAGTGATCAGTGGGCTCTAAAACCCCTTGGGCTGTTAGTTTATCTAATTGTGCATCAATTTTTTCCTTTAAGGCAAATGGGACCCTTCTGGGTTTTAAACGGATTGGTTGTACCTTTGGATCTAGGTTAAAGGAGATAGGGGTCCCCAAGTACTTGCCTAATCCATCACTGAAGACCTCTGGAAACTCAGACTTCAAAGCCTCTTTCCACTCAGTGTTGCTCACATGATTGATGCCAGTCACCTCGATGCCCAGGTTGAACCACTCAAGGCCCAGCAGGCTTGGGCGGTCCTTGTCCACGATGGTCAGTGGTAGGCGTTTGGTGTGGCCCTTGAATTTCACATTGAATTCTCTTGTTCCAACTACTGGAATCTTGTTCCCTTGGTAGTCTTTAAGAGTCAATGCTTGCTTCTTGAAGTGCTTCTTCTGGATGTTGGGAAGAAGTCTGTGAATAGTGTCCCATGACACCATAGATAGATATGAGCCTGAGTCCACTTCCATTTGGCAAGGCCTTCCTTCAATAAGTACCTTGACATGCACTTTTCTGCTTCTTAAAGGTGATGAATGACCAATAGTTACTGTTTGATGAGTTTCATTCTTCCCATTTGCTTCTGTGCTGCGCCCCATTTTCTCACTGAGATTGTTGGGCCTGAATTCTTTGTCTTTGCTTGTAGCAAACTTTCTTCTGTTGGGTGGAGTTCTGGATGATTTGCAGACTCTTGCTAGGTGTCCTCTTTTATCACAATGGAGGCAAATGGTGTCTAAAACTTGCATTCAGTGCGGGGTGGCTTCCCCACAACCTCTGCAGTAGAAATCTTGCCTCTTTCTTCCCAGGTCTTTCTTTTCCACTCCATTCTGAGTCTGTAAATTCCTTCCTCCACCTCACTACAGTCTGACTCAGAATCTATTTGCTCACAATGAGTTGTTGTGGACTTTTCCACATCAGGATGGCTTGTGGCCTTGTTGATTTTCTTCATGGCTGCTGCTGAGGACTTGGTAGCTTCTGCTGAAGAGGCCTCTTCTATTGCTTCCTTCAGCGTGATCTTAGGTTTCAGTAATAACTTGCTCTGTAGCACCTTGTCTTTAAGGCCCAGAACAAATCAATCGCGCATGGCCTCTTCTAAATTGTTAAATTTGCATGCACCCCCAATGTCTCTTAAACTTGCCACGAAGTCGTTTACGTTTTCGCTTTCCCCTTGATCACGACGGTAAAACTCGTGTCTCTTAATGAGGCACGATACTTGTGGCACGTAATGGGCTCTTAACAGTTTTTCTAAGTCAGGCCATTCCATTACCCTCACATCTGCAGCTCCCACCAATGCCTTCGCCATCTTGAAAACTGCCGGACCGCAGTGCGTGAGAAAGACCGCCCTCTTCTGCTTCTCGGAAATGTCAGCAAGATCGTTTCCCTCCAGATACATTTGGAAACGATCTGCATATGAATCCCAATCTTCTGCCGTTGGATCGAACGGGGCTGGGGGGGTGTTCAGCACAGCCAGCTCGCTCTCCTTCTGTTCCGCATTGCCGTCTTCTTCAGGGGAATCCGACCTTCATCGCCAGTGTTAAGTTTGCATGAAGAGACAGACGCAGAGTGCTTCAAGCTCTTTTTTTATTAGTGACTACAGCTCAGAATGGACCCAATTTGGCTGGGCTGTGGCTGCTACTTATAGCCAGCAGCTGCAGTTGCCAGCCAATCAGAGTGCAGGGTTTTCCCGCACTTTTTAAACCAATCATTTCCAACATTTTACAAGAACAGTTCAAACTAAACCAATGACTTCAAACCTGCATACATAACAGTACACATCTTAACGGCAGCAAGAATCACCTTTGCACAAAATTGGAAGAGTGATAAAATACCATCAGATGAAGCTTTAATTCAAAAAATAATGGATTGTGCAGAGCTAGACAAATTCACTATGGAATTAAGAGGCAAGGATGATTTAGAATATTACACGATATGGGATAGGTGGTATGAATGGGTGGAGAATAAAGACAAAAATGATGTATAGTCACAAAATGAGAAATATGTATATATAATGACACAAATACTGTTAATAAAAATGAGAATTTTGTATTTTTGGTTTTTAAAGAATAAAAATTTATATATATAAAAAAGAGAGAATTCTTGAAAAAGGCAAAACCACTAGTGAGAATAAAAGGCCTCGTGAGGGTATTTTTCTTCTCTGCACTCTTTCTAAGGTCTCAGCTTCTTGCAGCTGGAGATCCAAGTCCTCATTCTGTCCAAGTTTCTTGGATGACTTTGCATTGGTACAGTATGCTACGGTATAGAGAGAAAGTTCCCCTTGCCCCCTCTCTCTTTTGCTCGGCCCACTCAAGCAAAGTGCTGCACTTTTTTGATTCATTTGTAGGTGAAGGGCTAAGAAAAGATCAGACTATGTTTTTTTCTAATCTGCCTCCCAATCAGAAACAGAAGAACTGCAGCCAGTCAACATTCACAATTCTAGGTAGATAAATAATAGACATCTGATAATCTGTTTTGGTGTAATGCCTCTCTTTATGTTCCTAACCTTAGTTCCCTGTATCGTATGTTTGCACCTACAGTAGCCTAATGCCCCCTGACTTGTGCTGTATGGAAATGGAAGTATACACAAACACATACAAACAAAAGCCTGGAGCCCATTATGGCATAATCACTTCTAGAGTGAGAGGCTTAGACAGGGTGCAATCTAATTAGATCCTCAGAAGAATAGTCCTGATGTTCTAATGCAGAGAGAAAATCAAATTATTCTTCCTTTGCAGAAGGTGGAAAGAACATCTACAAAAGCAAAGGTGAATGATGAAGCTTTAATAAGCAAAAATGGTTTTGTACCAGGATTATATTAGAAGCTGTTGAGATGGGGTAGGAGTGGGCAGTCTTTTCAAATAATTTTTTGAAGGAGGGCAAATTAGCCTGTTAGTAGGAAATATTTGATGCTGGTTTATTAGCCTTACAATGTTTTCCTCTGGAAATTCGTTGTTTTATGATGCAACTAGTACCTGGAGAAATAATGGAGAATATAAAAAGGCTGATAGCCAGTGGTGGGATTCAAATATTTTTGCTACTGGTTCGGTGGGCGTGGCTTGGTGGGCGCTCTTTGCACACGTGCACACACTTTGTGTGCGCACGCGCACCAAACAAACACTTTGCGCAGGCGCAGAGGCATTTGCGCAGGTGCAGAGGCGTTCTAACTCACCTCCTGCAAGCCTGCACAATCCCGTCGCTTCAGCAGCTGCTGCGCAGCACTACTCTGTGCTGCGCAAAGCAGCTGTGCTTCAAATTCAGCAGATAAAAGTGAGTATGGGAGCCCAGGCGGGCGGGCCCAACAGCAGAGCATCGGAGAGAACCGGTTCGGTCTCCACTGCTCATCGCTGCTACTGGCTCACCAGAACCGGGCCGAACCAATCGAATGCCACCACTGCTGATAGCAGATAGCCTAAGATAGCATTTTCTTCTACATTACAGCTATCTATAATAAAAGGAGACCAGTGAAGGATGACAGATGCCCGACTCTGGAAATAAAGGAACATTGAACAGAAATAAAACCAATAACTCTGTATTGCCCTTTCATTTTACTTAAAATTCACTGCTTAAAATAGTCACCTTGGTTTCCAGAAGGAAATTATTGTACTGTCTGGGAGATTCTTCTGTCCTCAAATAAAGATGTTTTGTGAGTAATATTATGACATGATGAAACCAGTAGTTGCCATGTCACCATGAAGGAACACGATGGGCAAAAAGTAAGTGCTTTCTAGGGCAGGATAATGTTAGCTCTTATTGTGCAAGCTGATTGAGAACATTTATAGGTCTTTTTCACATTAGACTTCAGAGGCAGTATTTGTAATAATAATAAAAAAACTACAACCCAGTAGCTAAAATCAGCTTAGCATTGAAAACCATCGATGGAATAAATTATAGTTTTTTTCTTTGTTTTAAAGGCTAATCAATGTACAGGCAGGGAAAACAGTTTTTATCTGGCTATAAAGATGAGAGATGCTTTAATAAACAACTTCCTGTTTGCGTATTGATGGAAAGTAAATGCAGGGTTTATTGAAGGATATTAAAGTAGGATGAGTAGCTCATTCCCAGGAAAGTGCTGTTGATGGCCAATCAATCATAAAATAAATAAATGTTTCAGGACATATTACAGTTTGTGTGCTAGAAACTGTGTGTCATCATTTATACTGTAGCTCTGCAATAGGTGAGAGGATTTGCCAATATGACAAGTGTGGCTGAACACAGCACCCTTACTGCATGAGGCAATGGGGAAGGGTGCCACGAGCTATAGTTCAGCAAAATCTGAAAAGTTACAGTTTTATAAATGTTCTAGGCAGATTTGTCTGTGGATAAATCCCACTGAAAACAGGACTTGCTTCCGAGTAGATATATTATTCATTGATGGTTGGGTAGATTAATGAATCTAATTAAAATATGCAGGTGTAAATATGAAGAAATGATGCTTTTGAAAAGTCATTCTTTTTTATTCGTTTTAAGTAATACAGTATGCATGACAGAAAAAGTTTTCCCTCCATATGAGCTCACTTTGCTATATGTAATTTTTTGTAAAAATTTGCTTTTTAAAAAACAGTTTCATTGTGACTTATTTTCTAGTATTTAAATTTGACCTTTTGCTTTTTGTCAATTCAGAAGGTATTTTAAATCAGTTGATCTGGCTTTCTTCATTGTTGTAAATCTAATTTTTATTGAAATATTTTATTAATAAAAGGGGAAAGGGAGACCAAACAAGAGGGAATACAACCTGAAGCTGGATGGGAGACAGAGGAAAAGAGTTGGAATAGCCACTCCCTAGAACAAGGATCCCTAAACCCCAGGCCATAGCCCTCTATTAGGTTGTGGCCTATTCAGAATTGGGCCATGCAAGTGACTAGCTGGAACATGCACAGCTCAACTTGCATGAGTGGTGTGCTGTGGACATTTGCACATGTGCACGCCAGGTCACCACTCACAGAAGTCAAGCTGTGTGCTTAAGTGCCATCTGCCACTTGTGCAAGGGCTACATGTGTATGCGTATACACCGGTTCACTACTTGCTCAGTCCAGTACCACTCTCTCTCCCCCGCCAGGATGTCAAGCCATGAAGGTTGGGGATGACAGCCCTAGAATCTCTCAGGGTATATCCATTAGGATGGGAATAGTAAGGACTTAGTCTGGCAAGATTCTGTCTGATGACTGTAAGCAAATAAAGAACTGAACTCTGATGGAATTGCTCCTCATTATTTTTGGGTTTAACTGGACACCTGACCATTAGCCATTCCTGGTTTGAGGTAACTGGATTTGTAATTCAAAATATGTGAAGCACAGAACAATAAATCTATTCCTGCATGTACATATATGCCCTTTACTATATGAAAACTATATAAACACCTCTGTGAAGTCATAAGCAGTTGAACTCAACTCAAAACAGACTTTGCCTTACTTACTTGCTGCAGGAATTGAATCTATATCTAAAGCATAACACTGACTGCAACACAATTATTGGCAGGGATTATCCTCTTCTTGAAGGTGAACATTTCTTTCAACTCACTTCGGAAGCGATCATGCAACCAGGCATAAAGGAAAGGGTTATAGCAGGAAGAGCTCATGGCAAACCAGTGGCAGAGCAACTGCAACAGAAGGAAGTATTCTTTGTTAATGAGGTTGATGTTGATATCGCGGATAATATTGAAGACATGAATGGGGAGCCAGCAGACAGCGAAAGCAGCCACCACCAACACCAGGAGGCGGAAGATCTTCCTTCTTCTCAGGCGGTCAAACTCTGCCTGGCTTTGTGTTGGATGACCTGGAACGACACGGTTCTTCAGCTTGATGGTGATGCAGATGTAGGAGAGAGAGACAGCTGAAAGAGGCAAGATGTAGGTGATGATCAGGGTGCTGTAAGCATAGGCCAGGTGCTCCCTCTCTTCTCCTATCCAGAACTCCTCGCAAATGGTAAAGCCTTCCTTCTGGAACTCCACGTGGTAAGTGTGGGCAACCGCTGGAGCTACCAGGGCACATGAGAGCAGCCAAATCCCACCAATGATGTACACACAAGTTGTAAATGAGATACGCTTCCTCAGGAGATGCAGAGTGGTATAATATCTGGAAGAGCAGAATAACAGAATTACAGAATAACAGGGTTGGAAGGGAGCTTGTAGGTCTTCTAATCCAACCCTTTGCTTAAGCAGGAAACCTTATACCATTTCTGACAAATGGTTGCCAACCTCCAGTGTTGGAGCATTCACAACTTCTGGAGGCAAGTTGTTCCACTGATTAATTGTTCTAACTGTCAGGAACATTCTCCTTAGTTCTCGGTTGGTTCTTTCCTTGGTTAGTTTTCATCTATCCAGCAGGGAGCAAGATAAATTAATATGACCTCTCCTCTTGCTTCTTTCTCTTCTCTTTTATGGAATTCTTTCTGCTTCTCAATCATACCCTAACCGCAGCTCTGTAGGGTGCTGCCAAATCTTTTAGAAACAATACATATTATGTTAAAACAATAGAAAAATTAAAACAGAGAAGAGGACAACATCCAAGATAAATTTCAAGGACAGTAATAATTAAAGCAAGAAAATGCAGCATACTGTAAAAAGCAATCTTGTTTCTTCTGGTCATCATCATTATCACTGTTGCCATCATTATGCGCATTAGGATTAATACTGATATCATAGACGTAATAGTAATAGGAACTTTCTTAGATGCCCAGTGCATATTCAAGACATAATAATCTTAATATATAGAATAATAATAATAATAATAATAATAATAATAATAATAATAATATAGAGTAATCAATAAAACAGCAAACTCAATCCATGGTGCAGATAGACCCAGCAGAGGAACAACTATTCTTCCCCAGTACCTTTTTACTTTTAATTGGGTGTGTACCTAGCTGTACTACTGCTGTAATAAATGGCTGTCTTTCCAATCAGCATGCATTGTTACTCCTAGCTTAACACTTAGAGATTCAGTGAATACAAATATTGATTAGTGGCTAGCAACTGCATGTTCACCTCCACCTCAGGTTCATGTCTAAACACAAATGTTTTCCCACTTCACAAAAATAAATTGCTAGTGTTTCCTGTTTCTATGCTTACTATAATGCAACCCTTTGTTATTATTCAAAGTTTAACTGCTGATACTCTGGCAATTCTATATTTGGGCTTAATTTGTAAAGTAGCATGAAGTAGGAACAAAATTTACCCACCCCAATAATACCACCAGGGTCAGGAATATATTAAAATAGCTTGCATTTTCAAACCCTTGGTTATGATATGGGACTAACAGATGCTCATCTCAATACCTCTCAGACCAAATCTTTATCTGGGAAAGCCAAAAAAAAAAAAAGTTCAGGGTTTTAGCTATGGTCATTCAAGTATCTTTGATAGTATTCAAAAGTGCAACCTTATCAGTGACTATGTATATCTGGCCTTGGATACTCTCCATTGTGAAGGAATAGACTATATAATTTCCAAGCTCCTTTCCATTGTTATTGTTATGTATGTAGGTTTGAATGTTATTGGTTTATTTGAACTGTTCTTTTAAAATGTCAAATGGTATTGGTTTAAATAGTGCGGGAAGAAACCCTGCACTCCCATTGGCTGGCAACTGCAGGCTATAAGCAGGCTATTCGAAGTCACTGAATAAACTCTTTGCTGGAACTCTTTGCGTCTGACTCTTCATGCAGACTTAACACTGGCGACGAGGATGGGATTTCCTGAAGAGAAGACGACGAAGAGAAGCAGAAGAGCGAGATGGCTGCGCTGAACACCCCCAGCCCCGTCGATCCGGCGGCGGAAGACTGGGAATCGATGCGGATCGCTTCCAGATGTACCTGGAAGGAAACGACCTCGCGACATTCCCGAGACGGAAGAGAGCGGTATTTCTCACGCACTGCGGTCCGGCAGTCTTCAAGATGGCGAAGGCATTAGCAGGAGCTGCAGAACTGAAGGTAATGGAATGGCCTGATTTGGAGAAGCTTTTAAGAGCCCATTACGCCCCACAAGTATCGTGCCTCATTAAGAGACACGAATTTTACCGTCGGGATCAAGGGGAAAGCGAGAATGTTAATGACTTCGTGGCAAGTTTAAGGGACATTGGGGGTGCTTGTGACTTTACCAACTTAGAAGAGGCCATGCGTGATCGGTTTGTTTTAGGCCTCAAAGATAAGGTCTTACAAAGCAAACTGTTAATGAAACCTAAAATCACGTTTAAAGAGGCCATTGAAGAAGCTGTTTCAGCGGAAGCCACCAAGTCCTCAGCGGAAGCCACCAAGGCCATGAAAAAGATTAACAAGGCCTCAAGCCAGGCCTCAAGCCACTCTGATGTGGAAAAATCCACAACAGCCCATTGTGAACAAATAGACTCTGATTCAGATTGCAGTGAGGTGGAGGAAGGGATTTTTAGACTCAGAATGGAGAAGAAAAGGAAAAACCCTGGGAGAAAGAGGCAAGAATATTATTGCAGAGGCTGTGGGGGCACCCCAAGACTGAATGCAAGTTCTTAGACACCATCTGCCTACGTTGAGAAAAGGGGTCACCTAGCCAGAGTCTGCAAATCATCCAGAACTCCACCTAGTAGAAAGAAATTTCCTGAAAAGGATTTTAAGCCCAACAACTTCATTGAAAAGATGGGGCGAAATTCAGAAGCAAATGGGAAGAATGAAACTCCCCAAACAATCACCATTGGTCATTCTTCACCCTTGAGAAGCAGAAAAGTACACGTGAAGGTGTTCATTGAAGGAAGACAGCATATACAACGGAATGAAGGCTATTGCTGAGCATTGGAAAATTGGCCTGAGTCTTGAAAGCAAAAATGGAAGTGGACTCAGGCTCTTATTTATCTATGGTGTCATGGGACACTATTCACAGGCTACTTCCCAACATTCAGAAGAAACATTTCCAGAAGCAAGCACTGACTCTTAAAGACTACCAAGGGAACAAGATTCCAGTAGTTGGAGCAAGAGATTTCAACGTGCAGTTTAAAGGCCACACCAAACGTTTGCCTCTGACCATCGTGGACAAGGATCGCCCAAGCTTGCTGGGACTTGAGTGGTTCAAGCCACTAGGCATCGAGGTGACTGGCATCAATCACGTGAGCAACTCTGAATGGGAGGAGGCCTTGAAGTCTGAGTTTCCAGAGGTCTTCAGCGAAGGACTGGGCAAGTATATGGGGACCCCTATCACTTTCAACCTAGATCCCAAGGTGCCCCCAATTCGTTTAAAGCCCAGGAGGGTTCCATTTGCTTTAAAGGAAACAATTGATGCACAATTAGATAAATTAATTGCTCAAGGGGTTTTAGAGCCCACTGATCACTCCAGATGGGAAACACCCATAGTCACACCAGTCAAGGCTGATGGGTCAGTGAGAATCTGTGGAGACTATAAGGGGACACTTAACCATGCGCTGCAGCAGAGCACATACCCAGTACCAGTTGTGCATCATCTGCTACATTCACTTGGCAGGGGTACAGTCTTTGCCAAATTGGACTTGGCCCAGGCATATCAACAACTAACAGTTGATGATGCCACTGCAGAGGCCCAAACAATTGTGACTCACAGAGGTGCCTTCAAATGTAAAAGGTTACAATTTGGAGTAAGCGTGGCACCTGGCATTTTCAAAGTCTTATGGAAAGAATGCTGCAAGGACTGCCAGGGGTAGTGCCTTACTTTGATGATGTGTTAATCTCTGCTGAAAATGACACTCAGCTTCAAGAAAGACTCAGAGAAGTCCTTACCAGATTCAGAAAAGCGGGGTTAAAAGTCAAGGAAGACAAATGCACACTTAAAACAGACAGAGTTGAGTTCCTGGGCTACATGATTGACAAGCATGGCATCCACCCTACTGATGCCAAGGTTAAAGCAATCAAAGAAGCCCCTAAACCTAAATGCAAAACAGATTTGCAAGCCTTTCTTGGACTCATTAACTTTTATCACATGTTTCTACCTCAAAAGGCATCCATTGCTGAACCTTTGCACCATCTGCTTGATAAAAAGCTGTTTGGATCTGGGGAGGAAGGAACAATCAGCATTTAACAGTATTAAGAGACTAATCACATCTGATGCTGTATTGATACAATTCTCTGAGAATTTGCCTGTTGTACTGACTTGTGATGCATCCCTCTTTGGAGTGGGGGGGTTTGAGCCACAGGCTTCCCAGTGGAAGGGAAGCCCCTATTGCATTTTACTCTCACTTTGACCAAAGCAGAAGGAATTATAGCCAACTGGACAAGGAGGCATTGGCAGTTGTTGCAGCTGTCAAGAAATTTCATGAATATCTGTATGGCAGGTCATTTACCATTGTTACAGATCACAAACCTTTATTAGGTATTGTGGCAGGAGACAAACCTACCCTACTATCCTGTCACCAAGAATGCTGAGGTGGACTGAATTTCTTGCAGCCTATTCATACAAACTGATTCACAGGCCTGGCAAGGACATTGGACATGCTGATGCACTGAGTCGTTGCCCACTGCCTTGCCACAAGGCGGACTTTGAACTGGAAACACACACTTTTTCCTAGAGACTGTTGCTAAGCTTCCAGTCCATGCTGCTGAGATTGCCAGAGAGACTGCCAAAGACACTGTGTTGGCTCCTGTTATAGGCTGGATTAAGAAAGGTTGGCCTCTTCAAGATCTACTCACCTTGCCCAACCTTTTAAGTCCAGGCAAACTGAATTATCTGTATTAAGAGGATGTATTTTGTGGGGTAACAGGGTGGTTATTCCTGCAAAACTGCAAAGAGAGGTTTTGGAAATGTTACATGAGGGTCATCCTGGGATTGTAAGGATGAAGGGATTGGCCAGGAGTTATGTATGGTGGCCAGGTATTGACAAAATGGTTGAAAACTGGGTTGCATCTTGTCCCAATTGTCAGGTAGTCAGGCCTGCCCCACCTCACACCCCCACACAGGAATGGGAATGTCCTAGGGGCCCGTGGTCTAGGATCCACATTGATTTTGCAGGCCCTACTAGAGGGCATACTTTTCTGGTTATAGTAGATGCATATTCCAAATGGCTCGAGGTAATTCCCATGACATCCACCACAACTGATGCTGTCATCAAGCAGCTCAGAAAACTGTTTGTAACCCATGGGTTACCAGATGTCCTTGTCTCTGACAATGGCCCTCAATTCACATCTAACATTTTTGAATCCTTTCTAGCACAACAGGGTATCAGACATGCCCTCACTGCCCCTGGGCACCCTTTGGCTAACGGCCGGGCTGAACGCATGGTACGTTTACCAAAGAGAAGCTTCAGCAGCTGGGTCCTGGGGACATCACTGAGAAGCTTGAAAAACTTCTTAGTGTTCAGCACATCACTCCTAGCCCATCAAATAACTTATCCCCAGCAGAGTTGTTGATGGGTAGGAAACTTAGGTCTTCCCTTGACCGCCTTCATCCCACTTACGCACCCAACGCACCACTGGATTCCACTTCCAAAGTTCGTACTTTCAGTGTGGGTGATTCTGTATATGCTAAGAACCTTATGGGTGAACCTCTGTGGATTCCTGCTGAAATAACTCACATCACTGGCCCTCGTTCTTACAGGGTACAAACAGGATGGACTCCTCTGGAGCAGGCACATTGACCAACTTAGATCCAGGTTCCCTCAGGAACATCACCCCTGTCTCTCTCTGGGTCCCTCACCTGATGTCACTTCTAGGGGGGAAGGGGAGGAACAGGAGGAAAATCAGCAAGCAAGAATCAACCCCATGTGTAGCGAGCCATTACGACAGGAACCATCCCAAACCCTGTCACAATGCCAAGATCCATCCTTAGAAGTGGAAGATTGCACATCACTACCTGACTTGGGTGCTGACATTGGGCTGGAGATGGGTTGGGAGGAGAGACCAGATTCTAACAGTCTAACAGGGTCTCCTTTCACAGGCAGTCCCAACAGGGAAATGTCAGCAGACACATTTCCCCTCTCACTGGGTGAGAACTTTAAAACTTCTGAACCACAAGGTCTCAACGCACGTAAGAGCCCCACCTATTTAAAGGAATACATTAGATAGGTTGGGGTTTGGTATGGACTGAACCTAGTGAGGAGGGGTGTTATGTATGTAGGTTTGAATGTTATTGGTTTATTTGAACTGTTCTTGTAAAATGTCAAATGGTATTGGTTTAAATAGTGCGGGAAGAAACCCTGCACTCCCATTGGCTGGCAACTACGGCTGCAGGCTATAAGAGGCAGCCGTAGCCCAGCCAACTCGGGTCCATTCGAGCTGTAGTCACTGAATAAACTCTTTGCTGGAACTCTTCGCGTCTGACTCTTCATGCAGACTTAACAGTTATGATTTATTGATTTAATGCATGCTCTTCAAAGGAAGAGTGAAATTGCACACTAAATAAAAAAGTATCCTGAGCTTTTACTTACTTTTGTAAGTAAATGTAAGTAATGTAAGTTTGCATAAAATTGTAAGACTTAGCTGATTACTTGCACCATTTTCTCTTGGGAGTTGAATTATTCTGATATTTGCTTCACTGCTTGGCCCAGACCATATAGACATTTTCTGGCTTAGCTTTGGTAGTGCTGTCAGTTAATAAAGATCTGCCTGAAAGAATAAGGAACCAGATACAAGTATTGGGACCAGAATTTCTATTGCTAAACTAGCTGGTTGTTAAGTGAGTCATGCTCCATTTTATGAATTTTTTTGCCATGGTTGTTAAGTGACTCATATGGTCATTAAACAAATCCAGCTTCCCCAACTGATTTTGCTTTCAGAGGCCAGCTGGGAAGGTTGCAAATGGCAATCATGTGACCCCAGGATGCTGCCACGATCCTTAGTACATGCCAGTTTCCAAGTGACCGAATTTCCCCCCCCATAACTGTGGGGATGGTGCAATAGTCGTAAGTGTGAGGACAGACCTTATGTCATTTTTTTTAGTGCTGTTGTATAACTTCAAATGGTTGCTAAGTGAATGTTTGTAAATCGAGGACTACCTATAATGATCAGTTGCAGAAAGTACCGCTTTATAAATCCTTAGTAAGGACATGCCTGGAATGATGCATCTGGTTTTGGTCAGCATGTTACCAAAAAGATGTTGAAACTTTGGGAAAAGTGCAAAGAAGAAGATGATTAAAGGCCTGGAGGCTAAAATATATGAAGAACAGTTGCAGGATTTGGGTTTGGCTGGTCTAGAGAAAAGAAGGACTATGGGTGTCATGATAGCAGTATTCCAATATTTGAGAGGCTGCCACAAAGAAAAGTTGGTCAACTTATTTTCCAAAGGACCAGAGGGCAGGACAAGAAACAATGGATGTAAACTAATCAAGGAGAGAAGCAACCTGGAATTCAGGAGAAACTTCCTAACAGTGAAAACAATTGTTCTGAAGCACCCAGAACTTGCCGTCAGAAGTTGTGGGTGCTGCATCACTGGGTTTTTTAAAGAAGAAACAGGACAGTCACCTGTCTGGAATGGTCCCCTTCTTGAGCAGGGGGTTGGACTAGAAGACCTCGAAGGTCCCTTCCAGCTCTATTCTGAATAGATTGAAATTTCAGACTGGAGCACAGAATCTGGCAAAACCTTCAGGATGCCTGATGTGAATTTAGTCCAGTAGTCTTTTCTTCCCTACTCCCTGCTTTGATTTAATTTATGTTTTATTGCTGTTGGTTTTAATTAAATTAGAGAGGAATGTCCCAAGGTAAAACACATCCCTGAACAATCCTTGGCCATTGCAATTATCCCATCAGCAACCTCATCACAGATTAAAATAATGGGGACAATCTATAGATTGAATCACAAAGGCTTTTTTCTTTCTTTTCAGGTGGTCAATTAATACCACACACAGCAGGTTCTTCCTGGTCTCTCTCAAAGCCTGCCAATAAACTTCTCAAAGCCTGCCAATAAACCTCTATCTCCAACTTTAAAAATATGTGCCAAATCTTTCTAAATTTTGATTTTCTGAGGCAAGGGCTATTTCCCACTGCTGAGCTGTTGGTAGAAACTGATATTGGCATGAGAGTTGCTGCCAATTCCCAGTTTCTAACCTACTTAATGGTCTCTGCAAAGTTTAACAGGTACTGTATACTTTGAGGTTGTCTTTGGACAACACCAAAATAAAGGGGAAAAGACTTATATCTGTATAGCCCAGAGTTTACTCATGTAAGCCTGTTTCCATCATGTGAGATTTTGCTAAATAAAGATTTGCTTCCTTCTCTACAAGGTAGTCACTGATTAGAGGAAACACATCACCAAAAATCCAGGTTTGCCAAAATTTATGTATATCATAATAACCAATGTCATCAGTTGCTGCTTTGAAAAATGATCAATGGAAATTCAGAATGTTCACTGACGTCCCCCTACCATTTCAAAAGCAACAAATAATTATTTTCATAAATTGTGTTCAGTTCATCTCATCCCTGCAAAGCTGTGCTGCACTCAACAGCTAATTTGAGAATGGGAACTATCAATCAGGAATGATCACTGTCTGCATTCTAATATTGAATTATGAACCTGTTCTCCATGGGAAGACTCTCCTTGAGAATGGAGAGGACACTGCAAAAGATAATCCTCCATAACTACTGGGAGAACATTAATTTGGTTATGGAGGATTTTCTGTATGAGCACTGATCAATATAGGAACACTTTCCCTTTTATTCCCTGTAGGGCCTCTTCTGAAGACGCTTCTCTGTATGAAGAGCTGTCAAACCACAGCTGTTTATGGAATGTATTATTTTGATGAATACAGAAAGGAGCATGTGGACAGTTCATCTACAGCCCTGAGTTCTCTGAAGGAAAAGGAGATTAAAAAGGTAATTAAAAATAGTATAAGTCTACCTTAAGCTAAGAAAAGGTAGCTTCTTCTTTGAAGTTTTGAAGCCTTCCAGATTGTACCACCACCTTGGTTATGGAGGAAACTGCCAAAGACTTTTTTTGCCACATTGGTTAAGTGAATCACTGCAGTTGTTAAATCAGTAACATGGTTGATAAGTGAATCTGTCTATGGAGGTTCTCAGTCATCCAGGTCAGGGTTGCCCCAAAGGTGCTTTTTAAGAGGCAACTGGACTTTCTGTTTTTTTCATTGAAGACATTTTGCTTCTTCTTGGATAAGAAGTGAAACATCTTCAAAGAAAAACTGGAAAGTCCAGTTGCCTCTTAAAAAGCACCTTTGGGTTAAATGAATCTGGTTTCTACATTGACTTTGCTGATCAGAAGGTCGCAAAAGGGGATCACGTGACTCTGGGACACTGCAACTGTCATAAATGTGAGTCAGTTGTCAAGCATCCGAACATAAATCAATTGACCATGGAGTTGCTGCAATGGTCATAAGTGTGAAAAATGGTCATAAGTACCTTTTTTTCAGTGCTGTTGTAATTTTGAATGGTCACTAAACAAATTTGTAAGTCGTGGACTACCTGTATTGCTCTTTGATATGCTTAATAAACCTATTTATGGTTTTTTAAAGTATTCAGCATAGGGAGGGCTGAAATTCCTTTCCCATCTCCTCTGGACACTTCATTGCATTAGCATCTGAGCCCTTGCAGTTTGTGACAGTCCTAATATACTATATTAAATAACCATGGACCGGACAACAGAAACCTGCTATTGCTTCTACATGCCAGCAATATCATACCTGTAATTAGCATTGCTTTGTTTTGAGTCAACTCTGATCTTGTATGGTAGAGAGGCATTCATTATCCCTGGCCTGAGATTACCCAATGCACCCACCCAGATTTGCTGTTTGGTACATGTGAAAGATGTTCCTTTTCTCTTATCTACTGTTTCACTGAGCAACCACATATACCATTTACGAAGGCCAAGACAAGGGGAATATGGTGCACATATTAAATCCAGGGGACTACATGGCCAAGAATCAGATGTAATCTAGTTTTGTCCTGTTATGGACATTACAAACACATTAGCCTGGAAAGGTTGAGGAGCTGGTCCTTATTTTCTGTCACTAGAGGGGCTGTAGATATCATTAGATCTCTTGTACAATCTGTCCCATTGTTTTCAATAAATATTGTTCGCAACTTGGCCCAGGGTACCACAAACCCTCTAAAAGCCCAAACAGAGACTCTCCAGAAAGATATGCAGTTGTTATGTTATATTTTAATTATTTATTTAGTCCCATCAGGATCGATTTTTCTCTTGGTCTTATCTACTTTTTGGAATGTGTCCATCTCCTCTTGGATATGCTATTCAATGTATTGGCAGAAAGTACAGAGTACAAGTTGCATCCCCAATCTTTGCTAGAACTAGGTTGCTATGGAAACGTTCTATCACTCACTCCCAGTTCCAAACACTTTCTACATTTGTCTGGCTTTCCAAAGGCAACAGTTGCATTCAGTGGCCATGGCACTGAGGTTTTTTTTCTTTGTGGCAAATAATAACATACCACATTATTAATTGAAGGATAGGGACAATTCCCATTGCAGTGAGAAACCAGCTTTGTGATCCTTCCTTGGACCAGGCTGTGAAAAGGATAAGCAGAATAAACAAACCTAATTCTTTGGTCATAGTCACTCAACCCACCCATGAAGGAGAAAAGGTGTAAAAATTAACTTATTTACCAAAGCAGTTGGCCATAAGTTAGAAAAGAGCAAGCAACAGGATAATGATAATATGACAGTTTAGCAAGAGGTATGTGAGCCAGATCTCTCTTTAGACCAGTTTTCTCAACCTTGGCAACTTCAAGAAGTGTGAACTTCAACTTCCTAAATTTTAGGAGTTGACATCCTCACATCTTCCAGTTTGCCAAGCTTGTGAAACACTGCATTAGACTTTTGATTAATAAGAAGCATTTGTTTACCTGTCCACAGCAATGGCAGTAAGTGTGAAAACAGAGACATAGACGGTCATGGGCTGCATTAGGAACACAAAGTAACACAGGAACTTCCCAAAGATCCACCCCTGAGGGTTGAAAGCATATGCCAGGGTAAAGGGGATGCAGGTTGTGCACATCAACATATCTGAGAAGGCCAGGTTTCCAATGAAGAAGTTGGTGACATTGTGCATTTTCTTGGTCTTGCAGATTACATAAAGAAGAAGATAGTTGCCAAAGATGCCAACAAGCACCACCAACGTGTAGCAGGGGATGATCAGAGGTTTGAAAGACTGGATCAACTGCACACTAGTAAACTGGGAGCTGAAATTGGAGCTGTTCCTTAATGCTACCCCAGAGCTGCTGCCATTAAAGAAGTTCCAATGACTGGTGGCTTCCATGGGTCAACCACAATAGAACGATTTAACCATAAGTAGACTAGACAACTTTTACTTGGAGCTCCATCTCACATTGTCTGAGAAAGTAGTTGACCTTCTTGGGGATCAAAAGCTAAGCAGGATCAGTTCTGCTTTGGATATGAATAGGCTATAGACCACACTGACACGTTGAAAGAAAAATATTCCAGGAGAAGGAAACAGCAGCCCACTTTTCTACTGTTGCCCAGAATATTATACAAATGTGTCCTAAAAGCCACCCAAAGTCATGCTCAACTTGGATGGTGGAGTAGCTTTAGCATTGTTTCACACCAATCAGATATGGAAAAACAAGATATATGTTAAATACTGGATTTAGCCTGGTTCAGATATCTATATTTCAGAAAGTTCCTTCTGTCCTGATGCATTTCCATATTCATGGGCCATCTTTTGAAGGACTTGTCTTTAAAGCCACCACCGTAGGATTGAGAGGAAATGCTTTCAAAGGCCATGAGTTTGAGTACTTTCAGCTCATTAGGTGTCCCTTGCCTTTTGATGCCTTCCCCATTTACCTCTGAGTTGCTTCTGTAGCTCCTCCGTAACTTTACTCTTTCATCTGAAGATCACAACCTCCTTGTTTACTTTTCCAGGGGAAGGATTTTGCTGCAGGGGTGCCTGAAAACAGCAATTTAAAAAGAAGGAAAAAAGGGAGGGAGAGGCATAGAATGACAGGGAGTTGGTAAACAACTTTCCCTAAAGACTGTCAAACTGAAAAATATATTAGCAACATACCGGGCCCCGAACTGCGCTGATCAGAGCTCACAGAGCTGCGTGGCAAAGTGATGGTGGCATGAAATATTCAGCAATAAATAAACTAATAAAATGCTTTTCTAAAAATAGGATAAAGGAAAATAGGTGTAGGAAGGTGTGTTGGATATGTTCACCACACACATATACATATACATATATATAGGATACTATCTTCAACTTTCCTAATATTTTTTGTTAACAATATATTTGTTAACAAATGAACCATAAAATTAAGAGGCTTTTTTGCCTGTGCAATATCTGGCACACATGGAAAGTGACAATGTTGCCAATGTCCAGCTATGAAGTACAAAATGTACTCTACCATGAGCTGTTATTAACCCCGGTCACAGATCCACCTGGAATCCTGAAGCAGATGAGGTCAATTTAAAGAGATTTTGTGTCTCACTGAGCTACTGATCCAGGATCTCCTTAGAGCACAGGTGTCAAACTCATGGTTCAGGCATGGGCTTCAAAAAATTTAGCAACCGGTTCTCTGCCCGGTTGCTGGGTGGGTATGGCCATGTTGGGCATGGCCTAGCCATCCTCCTGCACCACCCTGGCCTGGGTGCAAAAATGGGACACGGGGGGGCATTTTCACCCTCCCAAGGCTCTGGAGGCTTTCCTCAACTCTCTGGGAGGCCATTTTCACCCTCTCTGGGTTCTGGAGGCTTTCCTCGAGCCTCCACAAGAGTGTGAAAATGGCCTCCCCGGGCTCTGGAGGCTCTCTTCCGGAACTTCCAGGAGGTCTGGTTTTTGCCCTCCCTGAGCCTCCACACAGGCCCTGCACTTACCTGTGATCCAAAACAGGCCACGCGGGGACTCCTGGGAGGGGTGGGGTGGATGGGGCCAGCCAGGGGTGGGATTTGCCAGTTCGCCAAACTGGCCATAAAATTAACAACCGGTTTGCCCAAACCAGTGCGAACCAGTAGCAGCCCAACCCTGGTCATGTTGCTGTCCCGTGACATTTCATGACGTTTTTCCCATTTACGGAGCTGGGGTGGGCATGACATATCTGGCCCGTGGGCCACCAGTTTGACAACCCTGCCTTAGAATTTGATGAGCATTTCAGAGCATTAGGGAGCTAGAGAAATTCAGATAGTGACCATACTCAAACCCTGGACTGTTGTTTAATTTTGGCTAATGGAATCAATTGCTGACTTTACATGGAAGCTAGGTCAAAATCAATCAAGTCAACCACATTTAGCATTTGGGGCAAACTAGATCAATTTGTCTGCCAAATCCCTACCAGTTAAATTGTGCTCTTGCATATATGGAATATACCAGCTGGGGAGGGCAAGAAGGAAAAGGAGATGAATGAGTCTAGCTTCTATTCACAAGGACATCCAATTACAGTGTTTAAAGGAGATGCTACGTGTTCTATAATGGTTGGTTCTCAGCTATGCTTTTGATTTTTCTTAATTTTGTTTCATCCAAGTACAAATGTTAAAGAACTTTGGCAGAGCCATCTAGTTCCTTTTCCTATAATCAGTTTTTTTTCCTGTTCAAGTCTGTTTGTTCTAGTGATAGGAAATCCACATAAAGGAATGTAATTAGACATAAGAACTGGGTACGGAAAAATAAGGTGAAATTATACTGCATTTCTTTTTTTATGAAATTCACGTGCTTCCTGCGACTGCTCAGATGATGACAAACCCATTAACATCTCATTTTGCCCAGCAGCAACTGCCTAAGGTTGGCCAAGTATTTTAGATTGAAGATTATATTTTTCTCTTTGAATGATCTGCTGGAGTTTTCTTTCCAAAATGTAGGATTTAGGACATTTAAAATAAACATTAAATCTAAAGTAGATAAATATACTACCATTTTAGAATAGAATAGAATAGAATACCTTTATTGTCATTGCATTCCACAAATACAATGAAATTTGAAAGTGCCCCAAACACCACATCACAATCACACTACAGAGTATATATAATAATAATAATAATAATAATAATAATAATAATAATAATAATGGGACTAAATCACAAATGCACTGTTTGATTCAAGACAATTACTGCCTTGAAAAAGAAACTGTTTCTCAATCTATTAGTCCTCATTTTAAGACACCTATAACGCTTCCCTGATGGTAACAGTTCACCAGCTTCGCCCTTACCTGAACCGAGATGCCCTTCGAACGGTCACCCATGCGCTCGTCACTTCCAGAATCGACTACTGCAATGCTCTCTACATGGGGCTACCTTTGCGGATTACTCGGAGATTGCAGCTGGTACAGAATGTGGCCGCACGGGCTGTGATGGGGGTATCCCGATACTCCCATGTTACACCCCTCCTGCGCGACTTGCATTGGTTGCCGGTTGCCTTCCGGGTTTCCTTCAAGGTGTTAGTAACAACTTATAAAGCCCTAAATGGCTTGGGTGCAGGGTACTTGCGGGAACGCCTCCTGCCCGCATCACAGTGTCAGCTGGCGGCTCCCAGAGCTAGGGCCTTTTCTGTGGGAGCGCCCGCCCTGTGGAACCAGCTTCCTGCGGATCTGCGTTTGGCCCCTGATCTCCGCTCCTTTCGTCGAGACCTGAAGACCTGGCTGTTTCAGCAGGCCGGCCTGGATTGACCATGGGGGTGGGTAGTTTTAAGAGTTTGTTTATTTTGTAATTTTACTGTTTTAGCTGTTTTGTAATTTGGACTTGTTTTTATTCATTATTTTATTGTATATGCTTTTTGTATGTTCGCCGCCCTGAGTCCTTTGGGAGTAGGGCGGCATACAAGTCTAAGTCTAAATAATAAATAAAATATTATTATTCCTTCTGCATTCAGAAATGTTCTTATGACTTTTCAATTTAAAAAAGTAACATTTTTCAATCTTGGCAACTTTAAGCTGCATGGAGTGTAACTCCCAAAATTCCAAGCATGGTAGCTGGGGAATTCTGAGAGTTGAAGTCCATACATGTTGACTGGAGAGTTCTGGCAGTTGAAGTTAAGATTCAGAACAATTTGTGGGTTAGTCACCATGGGATCTGCAGTCAAAGATTTATACCCCAGAATGAATTGAAAGGCTGTTGAATTGAATTATCCCCTTTATTAGTCATTAATGAAATAAAACACATTGTCATCTTAATGTCCATCTTAAGTCCACTGAAATTGACCATCTAAAATTGTCTAACAACATACTGTAGATGTAAGCATCTGTTTTCTAGGTTTGTTTAGAAATCTTTTGTTTATCTAGGCAAGAGGAGCTGATATCACTTAATTACACAACATTCAAAACATTTGAAGCACATATGGAGTCATGAATGTATGAAATGTATCTGTAAGTTTTGGCTTATTTTATAAAATAAGATTTCAACCTTAGCAGAGAATTGCAGGAAGAAGGTATATAAAAATGTTAATTACACATATGAGCTATCACTGAAAGGTAATGTGTTTTTCCCTTGATAAATGACATGAATTTCTTTCCTGAAAATAAGTCCTATAAAATATAAAAGAGTGACTGGTGTGGCTAATCCTGTGGCTATTAAGAATTAGCATTTTTGAAGCTTAACCCTTACTAAGAATACATAGAAGATACACTCCCTGAGCTCAATATATTAAATTCTAAGTAAATATACTTGCAATAAGTTCTTTTATTCAAAGGAAAGCCCTACTGTTTTAATTGAGATTCCCTTTCTGCCCAGGCAAAACTCCTAAAAATGCTCCAATAGCTTAAAAAGCAGAATGCTAGCAAAAATCTTGCTTTTAGCTTATATGGTCCTTCTCTCCCTTTTTCTTCTCTCTCTTTTTAAATAATAAATAATGCCTTTCTGGATCATGTTTCAGAAATGTATTCTTTTGCAAACAGAATGCTTAAAGAAGAGATATTCTCCTGCAAAAGCTGTCTCAAAATCTTCACCACACTTTGAGACAGATTCCCTTTTACTTAGTACTTGGCTAACAAGCTGATCAACATATAAATATCAACGAGATGTTTACTGACCTGTATAATAATTCAGGATGGGAAGCAAACTAAGGATGCCAGGAGCAAAGGATCGGAGTAACAGAAGGTATGCATATCCAGAAGGGAGAGAGAACGTGCAGGTTGCATCCTGAGATACTATTTTCCAACTATGTACATTTCAGCTTAGTAGCTGAAGTTCTAGGATAGCTTTCAGCTTGTTACTACCCTCTGCTGGCTACTCTTGTTTTAACTTATTTCCAGCAAAATTGTGTTAACTTGTTGCAACAAAAATATAGCCCATTAGTTATGGTGGTGCAAACTGCAGCCTATTCATAAATTAATTTTTTTCTGTGCATGAAACAATATTTTTCTATTTTCATTTGGCTTGGTTTTGTTCACCTTTCTTATTTAGGACAACCATATCTGAGGAGAGAACCACAAAGGCAGAGAGGAAACATCAAAACTTTGCTGCCATCTATTGGTTGGTAATATTTCTGCAGTCCTAATATTGGTAATATTTCTGCAGTCCTAATATTGTAGCCGTGTCCTTAGTGTATTTTAAATCTGGGGATCAAGTGAGATCGTAAGAGATCATTCTTAGGTTTGAAAAAAAATGCATTGAGATGGTTTGACCATCTAGTGAGAATAAGGATTGAATGACAAAACAGATATATGAAGGAAGAAAAAGAAATGAGTTGACACCAAGGTTGAAGAAATTACATTACAGATTAACAGAGCTGGTAGGGATCTTGTAGGTCATCTAGTCCAACCCCCTGCCCAAGCAGGAGACACTACACCATTTCTGACAAATGGCAGTCCAATCTCTTCTTGAAAGTCTCAAGTGATGGCACTTCCACAACTTCTGAGGGCAAGCTGTTCCATTGGTTGATTGTTCTCACTGTCAGAAAATTTCTCCTTATTTCCAGGTTAAATCTCTCCTTGTTCAGTTTCCATCCATTATTCCTTGTCTGGCCTACAGGCTCTTTAGAAAATAGCTTGACCCCTTCCTCTCTGTGGCAGCCCCTCAAATATTGGAACACTGTTATCATGTCTCCCCTGATCCTTCTTTTCATTAGACTAGCCCTGCCCAGTTTCTGTAACTGTTCTTCATATGTTTTAGTCTCCAGTCCTCTAATCATCTTGATTGCTCTTCTCTGCACTTTTTCTAGAGCCTCAACATCTTTTTTTTATAGTGTGGTAAGGATTAGTCTAGGTGTGGTCTACTAAGGCTGAGTCTACCTTGATTTGATTGTATATTAGTACATTTTTGATTGCAGATACAGGGCCCAGACTGATCCCTTTCACATTACTGCTATTAAGCTGGTCAAGATCCTTGCCTAAGTGTAAGATTTTACTGTCTACATTGAATTTCATGTTAGATAGGGCCCAGTAAGTCTGTCTATCTGGATTTTGTGCCTATCTTCTAGGGTGTTAGCTATTTCTGTCAACGTAGTATCATCTGCAAATTTGGTAAATTCCCCTTCTATTCCTTCCTCTAAGTTGTTTATGAAGATATTGAAGAGTACTAGGCCTAAGACGGAACCTTGTGGCACCCCACTGCTTACTTCCCTCCAGACTTAGACCCATTAAGGACTACTCGTTGAGTACAGTTTGTCAGCCAGTTGCGAATCATCTGGTGGTGGTGCTATCTATATCACTTTTTTCTAGCTTACCAAGAAGTAGGTTGTGGTCTACTTTGTCGAATGCCTTGCTGAGGTCTAAGTATATTATGTCCACAGTATTTCGCTGGTCTACTAATGTAGTCACTATGTTGAAGAATGAAATAAGATTGGTTTGGCATGATCTGTTTTTAATTGTGATTGTGATTGTGATTGGATGGAGTTATGAGATCCTGAAAAAGAGAGATGAGACATTTTGAAGAACCAAAGTGAATGTATAAAGCAATGTATGGACATGACAAAAGAAAGAATGGTTTGTAAACTTGTTTCAGCCATGCTTTTTTCATTTCCTGTCTCAGTTTTTTAATTTCTAGGCTTCCTATTTCTTATCCTTTTCTACACTTGCTTAATGATGTTGGCCCTGAAAGGAACGACTTAATACAGTAAGTATGTAGCATGTGGTGATATAGCACATTAACCTGACCATCATGTTAATTATTTTTTTCATTTAATGTCCTATTTTGTTTTTCAGTGCATCCTATCCACCTTTTCAGTGCAATGCTAAACATTGGATTACAATTTTGGACTGTTCAGTAAGCCATAATATGCTTGTATTTTATTGGTTAAGGAAACACAGCACTTGGGATTTGTAGAGCATGGCTTATTTAGCCATGGTGATTTTTTTCCCCCCACAAGTGGTAAATGAAACAATGGAACAGGGCTAGCCTTGTGGCAGCTGAAAGATAAACACATTTAGAGTAAATAAACTCTGATGGTTTGGAGCTGGCTGTTGCATGGAATTACAAGTGAACATGCCTAATGGTATTAAATTGGGACTTAGTCATGCTTAGAAGCATGGAACCAATCCTTTCCATGAAAGTCTTTAAAGCAGAACCCTGATGTGCCAGCAGGTGTTGTTGTAAAGAAAGCAGGGAACAAAAACAAGTGAATGGAAACAGAGAAGGGGAGAGGTACAATTACTGAGTGTAAGCATTAACAAAATTGCATCATTGTGTCTGTGTACCTTTCTTTCTAAGGTCTTGCACCCTACATCTGATAAAGCAGGTTGTGAGTAAACAAAAGATTAATGAGGAGTTGTTCTTTAATGTGCCACAAGATGTTTTGCTACAAAGGTTGTAGAAATTGCTCTTTTGGAAATGGTCAAGGGAACGTCACCACTAGAAGATGATTACAGAAAATCAATTCCAGTATTTCAAGAGTCAAATAATAATTTTTAAAATTGCTAAATGCATCCCTTTCAGTTCTAATTCTGAAGTAGATATGTATTCATTTAGATTATTCTTCATCTTTTAGTGAAGCTACCATCTGCTTTTCAGACAGATTTTTCCAGACAAGTAGTATTTCTGTTCTAAACATATGCTCATCGTAAGCGATACTTAGACACAGGAGTGGTCTGAGGACCATGAACCACAGTGGAATCCCATAATGATACATTACTTTTGCTCAATAATTGTTTCAGTGGACTTTGGCGGCAGGAAAGCAAAACAAGACTGGAAAAACTGTTAAAATTTGTGTTTATCACTCTGATTTTTCTTACCCTTGACTTCGTACTCAGTGGACCAAGGCTGAAGACTGAATTTTCCCATGTGTTGAAATAGCTGCTGGTGCATTTAATTTATGCAATGTTTCCTGAGAACTTTCATGTTTACCAAGTGCTTGAGAGATGCTCTTTATTGGGAATAATTTAATGATGTGGCCCATTTTTGTTAATCCCTCCCCCTCCTTTTCCTGCAAAGTTCTTCGGCATGGTATCCATTATTAAGAATGCATCCTTCTTCATCCCAATGGACTGTGCTACCATTTCCAAGTAGCCGTTGAATATTCATGCTGGCAAAAAGGACTTGCATTATAATGTGGGAATAGCACACATGTGTGCTACAGGAAACCACTTAGTAGTAATCAGTAGTGGGTTCAGATACTTCACTAAATCTTAATGTGATTGGTTTGGTTTGGGCTTGGTGGGATGTGTGAATGGGACAGTAAAAAAGTTGGTCTTGTTTTAGGACAGTAAACCACCATTTAATTCTGCAATTAAACTTTGGACAGTTGTAATTTTATGTCATGTAAAAATGGGGATGCATGGTTTGTGATTTCCTGATTTACTTCTGATGCGTTCTAGTTCTTATTTAAGTCTATAGCCAATTCTAAGGGAGGAATGAAACAGCAGGTAGAAAAGGGAAAACATCTGAAGCAGAAACTGACTAAATTAAATCATTGTTTTATTCATCTATAAAACTGACTTTGGCTTTGCCTGATATAGAAACTATGGTTGGGAAACTTAAAGATTATTGAATTACAACTGCCAGCACCCCTGACTTTTTGACATTTGACTATCATTTTTTGCGAGTTGGAATTCAGTAATATCTGGAAAGCTGTAAACTCCCTACTCTGTTCACTGTATTGTGTGGACAGTCAAAACAGTTTTCTTTTTAGATGATGTTAAATCTGTTGGCTTTCAGCCATCCTTAGCAGCATAGGGAAGATAACAGAATAAAGAGTTGGAAGGGACCTTGAAGGTTTTCTGTTCCAACTCCTGCTCAAGCAGCAAACCCTATACTATTTCAGACAAATGGTTGTCCAATCTCTTCTTAAAAACCTTTGCCTACAACTTCTGAAGGCAAGCTATTCCATTGACTGATTGTTCTCACCATCAGGAAATTTCTCCTTATTTCTATTATTGTTGTTGGTGGTGGTGGTTAATCTTTTGTGAGATTCACAGCCTTTGGGGCTGGTTGGTAGCTCAACAGCTTGAATCCTAACCAAGGACCTAGGAACAGTTAAGGTAGTGTCGGAGGATATAAGCTGCTTTATTATTATTATTATTATTATTATTATTATTATTATTATTACTACTACTACTATGCTGGGTTTCGTATCACAAATCACTAGTCAAACACTTCCCAAGTGTTTAGGACTGCGTGATGTATCGGCGGATTATGCAAGCAGATCCCAGGAAGGTAGCCTTCTGCAGCTGACCAATGGTGATTTTGTTAGTGCTTGCCTAGGTCTTTAGGCACAGCACTCAGTGTGCCAAGTACCACTACAACCACCTGCACTGGTTTATGCCAGAGTCTCTGCAGTTCGATTTTCAAGTCCTAATATCTGGTGATTTTTTCAAGTTTTTTCTTGTCGATTCTGCTGTCACCAGGTATGGCAATGTTGACGATCCACACTTTTTTCTTCTCCACAATCGTGATATCTGGGGTATTGTATTCCAAAACTTTATCTGTCTGTATTCGGAAGTCCCACAGTAGTTTTGCATGCTATTATTATTATTTTATTTCTTTTATTCATTAAACATGAAACTCAGTCAACTGATCATTTAAAAATGTATCACAAATATAATTGACTGGCACTAATGGTTGATACAGGTTGCTGCCAGCATCCTAGGTATCAACCAAGTATATTATTATTATTATTATTATTATTATTATTATTATTAATAATAATAATAATCTTTTTTTCTGGTAGCTAAGGAATTTATTTGGTTCTTTCCTCTCAAAATTTTTATTTGTTTATTGTTTAATTATATAAAATACAAAGGAAAAAAAGTAGGAAATTAAGGGAAGGGAAAAGGAAAAAGAGGTGTGAAATACAAAGGGGGGAAAAGCGGGGGAAAGCATTGACTTCCAACTCTTCTTAACACAGTACAAGATAAAAACACTCCAACCTCAACTTTGCTTTTACACATTAATATATAATTAGCCATTTCTATAATGACAAATCTTTCTGATCAACAAAACCAAAGTCAAGGTTTCTTTTTTTTTCATCACAAACAAGTGATATCAAGAAATAATATCCAAAATGAAAATATATTTTCTTCTTTGAATAAAATAATCAATTTAACCATTCCTGCTGTTATCTTCCTTGCTATAGAAATAGTATGTATTTCTATTTACACCTAATAATCTTTGTGAACTGACACCATTTTTATTACAAGATTCATTGTATTCTTTAAAATTCATTGACCTTACTGGAAAAAAGACCACCCCTTTTTCACCCTTTTTTGAATTGCTAAATTTTCTTTAAATGCTTTTTTTGAAGTCAAAACTTTCTAATGCATCTTTTTCTTTAACTTCTTAACATACAAGCTTTAAACTTCAGTATTACATTTAGATCCATCCCTCCAAAGTATTCTTATAGCATTTTTTTTCTTTTACAAACATCTTTTTTAACCCACAAAGTTCTTCTTTAAAATGGTGCATCATTTTCTTTAACTTTCTCTTAATAATAATTTGAGGTACTCTCAAATACGTTTTCAATAATGTTTGCCTACTTTAATACACACACACACATTGCTTAAATATTTCATGTGTGTGTGTGTGTGTGTGTGTGTGTGTATAAACACACATTTTCAAATTTCGGATTAAAACTTTCAGTTAAAAATATAGAATAAAGAAAGATCCATCCTAATTCCAGTTAACTCATTGAGTAAATCACTCCTTCCAGCATGTCTTTTTTTTTTTTTAATTACATTTATATGCCGCCCTTCTCCGAAGACTCAGGGCTTACAATTTTGGGATACAACCCAGTGTGCTCAGCAATAGCCTTCATTCCATTGTATATGCCTGCTTATTACTAAGCGGCATTTTTACAAAGTCAACTTATTGCCCCCAACAATCTTGGGTCCTCAATTTACCTACCCCGGGAGGATGGAAGGCTGAGTCAACCTTGAGCCTGGTGGGATTCGAGCCTACAGTAATTGTAGACAGCTGGATCTTAAGAGCAGGCATTTAACAGCCTGAGCCACCAAGGCCCTTCTTCATGGAGTAAAATCTTTTTCTTCTCTGGAAGTTTTATCAAGTAGTTATAAACCTTCCTTTTTATCACAGAATCCTCAACTTTGTTAATATCCTTAAAGAAAAAGTCCCAAATTTGTGTTTTTTCTCATTGAGAGGTTTATATTTAAACCATGCAGATGGAGGTGCTACTTTCTCAGAAGTGTTTTACTGTTGTTGCTTTCTTTTTTTTTCAGTCCATCTAATATCCTATCCTTGTAATCCTCCCACCAAAGTACCACTAACCAAGGTCTAATTCTATTAGTTCTTTCAAGTTCAGGCAAAGTTGGCTGGGACTGAGATGCCAGTATTGGAGATGCCAGTATTGAATCTGGGACTTTCTTGGGACCTGAACAGCATCTACTAGACAGTTACAACCATATCTTATTTTATGGAAGCTGCTTTAGATATACCATCAGCATCAAACAAATAAAGACTAAATAATTCTGTAACCCTCATAGCTATTTAGCAGTAGTTATTTTATCTCAGATGTATACAAGTCGTCCTCATTTAACAACCAGTCACTTAGCAAATGTTTGAAGTTATGAGACACTCCAAAAAAGGTCCTTGCATGACTCAGATTTGAAGTTCCAACTTCAAACTCTCATGGAATTGCATTTTGCAACTGCCCTGCATTTATGGCTGTTATCAATTCCTGTGGTCACATGACCATAATTTATAACCTTTTTTTGCCCCAGCATTCATGTTTACCTTTGGTTTTGGGCAAAAAACACCCATTGCTGACAATAGGTTTGCTTAATGACTGTGGTATTAATTAATGACTGCAGCATTTGCTTAAAAACCAACACACACAAAATGAGAAAATTAAATTGATCATGTGATGACCACTTAAATACTAGCATGACTTATGATTGTAATTCCAGGCTCAATTATGGCTGTAAATCAAGGACATAAGTGTATGCACTTTGCAAATAAGTAGGGTTTTTTCCCCTCCAAACTGTACTTCTTTTGAACCTGAAGCTGCCTCCAAGCATGTGAGTTCCAGAGCAGAAAACTCTATATAATAAGGGCAGATTCAATGTTGCTTGATCCTTTGCCTTTCATTTGTTTCCTTTCTCAGAAGGTATAAAGCTAGATTGTAAGGCTAGTTTTAAATGGAAAGCAATCAGAAGAAGAAAATGGGTTACTTCGTTACTCCACCATATTTATAGCCTTGGACTTCGTTTCTTCCTTTTTGTAATGAAAGAAAGGTTACCGGAATCTGATTGTTTGAGCTTATGAAATTTTGCAAACTGAATATACTTTTCAGTTCTGATGGAATGCTACGTCCAGGAAGAAAAATTCACGATATCTTAATGATTTTCTACCCACCTGCTGTTGGGTACAATAATGACTGTCAATTTGTGCTCAGTTATTAACATCCCAGCTTTCCTGCTGTGAAACAGTAGAACAAATTTTTACCTCTTAATAGGATTTTATCTAGGAGGTGACTGAGAACTGCAGGGGGAACCATCAGGAGAGCTCACTGGGGCCAAAGGGGCAATTCACAGATGGGACTCCTTATACCAGCATTAGTCATCACTTAAAGAGCTCATGGCTACATTGGAGGGAGCAGATCTGTTCTGGCCCAGAGCTTGCATGCAAAAATCATTCTCAGTGACAAATAGCAGGACTGGTGGATCAAAGTGGTGTCTTGGAATAAGTCTAGCAGGTTGCATCAGTATGAGGGCAAGGAAGACTACGATTAAAAAAAACACCTCCATATTATGACCACTAGATGGGAACAAAGAGTTTATTATATCTCTGTGCTGCCATCTAGTTGTTGTGCTAGATGTATGCCTAGAAGCTATCTTCTACCATCACCTGAAAACAAGTTATTGGTGTCCTTTATTAACAATGGAAGAACCAGAAGAAGACTCTCTATATATGTCGGCTTGGAGATGGCTGTCTTAACAAAATTAATACCCCTGTAGAGAATAAAGATTGTGGAATGATTGTCTTCAATCAGGAAGAAGGAGCCATCTTTTGAACTTCAGTAGTTCAGTTCAGGAGTCTTTTACTCTTTATTAATTGCAAAGGCAGATTGGCTTTGGGAATATTCCATATGTATTCAGTAGAAAGGTATACTTAGAATACCTGTTATAACTTAGGTAGGGATCCTTTTGTTTTCTTACTGCTTGAAGAGGAAAAGAGAAATGCAACATGTCTATGGAGAGTCTCAATCATCCAGGTCATGATTGTTCCAAAGGCACTTTTTCAAAAGGCAACTGGACTTTTTTGGTTTTTCCTTGAAGACATTTCACTTCTCATCCAAGAAGCTTCTTCATTCTGAAGTGAAAAAAACTCTTGGATGAGAAACAAAATGTCTTCAAAGAAAAACAAGGCCCAGTTGTCTTTTTAAAAAGCACCTTTGGGAGAAATGCAACAGATAAAATTAATAAACAGACAAATAAAGTGGGGGAGAAGATAGAGTAGAAGCTGATGTAGAAGCCTTCTAATTCTAGTGAAATTCCATCTTAGTGATCAGGATATGGAACAGAAATGTATGTGGGCATCAGATGATGAGGAGTAGAAATATCATCATCAACAACCCTTCTCAATTCCTGCATGCCAGGTTAAATGCGGTCTGTGAATAGTATCTTTGCGACAGAAGAAAAAATATGATTTTGTGACAAAGAGATAATAGATTTTATTTAATTTCATTCCTCTGGGAAATAGTTTAAAAGACTGACCCAGAAATTCTGGAGGAGCAAAAGAGGGGTTATTACTTTCCCAGCATTTGTTACTAATTTAATTTTTTTAAGGATAAGGATAACATAATATCAAGAAGAAAGGCCCAAAATACCAGATGTATTCCATTAAGAAATTTAAGCCATGTCTCCTACAAACTCAGTTGTGTGGGACTTAATGTAGTTTACTTGGCAACAGGAAGAAAATGGTTTGCCAAATCCCTCATCTAGATTTTATTTTTATTTTTATTTACTATTCAATCTAGCCTACAATCCTTGTATCCTATCATCAAGAACTCCACTTAAACTGAGTTTGACTAGATGCAACTGTAGGCTAAAGACAGAGGAGATGACCAGATTGAGCCTGAGGGAGGGGTCAAACACCTCATAAGTCATGAGTCCCTGCATGCCGGCAAGAGATCTAAGTCTAGCCCACCATTGAATGCCTCTCTTATCTCCCACTCATTTCCTTTAACCTCCAGTTGGTCAGATTCTTGTAAAGAGCTTATGCTTGCAATAAATCTTTATACTCTTTTGAAGAGCAGCCAAAAAGCTAATGTAGTCCAAAGTTGCATCAACAGAGGGATACAATCAAGATCAAGTGAAGTACTAATACTACTCTATAAAGCCTTAGTAAGACCACACCTAGAATACTGCATCCAGTTTTTGTCACCACATTATAAAAAAGATGTTGAGGCTCTAGAAAAAGTGCAGAGAAGAGCAACCAGGATGGTGAGGGGACTGGAGACTAAAACATATGAAGAATGGTTACAGGAACTGGGCATGGCTAGTCTAGTGAAGAGAAGGATCAGGGGAGACATGATAGCAGTCTTCCAATATTTGAGGGGCTGCCACAGAGAGGAAGGGATCAAGCAATTTTCTAAAGCACACAAAGGCCAGACAAGGAATAATGGATGGAAACTGAACAAGGAGAGATTTAAACCTGGAAATAACGAGAAACTTTCTGACAGTGAGAACAATCAACCAATGAAACAGAAGTTGCCCTCGGAAGTTGTGGGAGCACCATCACTTGAGACCTTCAAGAAGAGATTGGACTCCCATTTGTCAGAAATGGTGTAGTGTCTCCCGCTTGGGCGGGGGGGTTGGACTAGATGACCTTCAAGGTCCCTTCCACCTCTGATTATCTGTTATCTGTTAACTGCCTAAATCTCTTGATTTCTGTGGTGCTTGACAATATTATTCTGCAATGCATGGTGGGCTTTAAAAATTTTAGCAAAGGGTTCTCTGCCCGGTTGCTGGGTGGGCGTGGCCATGTGGGCATGGCCTAGTCAGCCTCCTGCACCATGATGAAGGAGGCGTTTTTGCCCTCCCTGGCCTCCGGAAGCTTTCCTTGAGCCTCCAGGAAGACGAAAACGGCTCTGGAAGGCTCTGGAAGCCAGAAACTGGTCCATTTCCAGCCTTCCCAAACTTCCAGGAGACCTGTTTTTCGCCCTCCTCAAGCCTCCACATGTGCCCTGAATTTACCTGCATCCAAAATGGACTGCGTGGGGACTCTTGGGAGGGGCAGGGAGCAGGGGTGGCATTCAGCAGGTTCTGACCAGTTCTGGAGAACCAGTAGCGGAAATTTTGGGTAGTTCAGAAAACCAGCAAATACCACCTCTGACTGGAGATTTTACAGTATCCTTCCCCTGCCACACCCACCAAGCCACGCCCACAGAACTGCTACTAAAAAAACCCTGAATCCCACCACTGGCAGGGTGGGATGGGAGGGGCCAGCCGGGAGTGGGATTTGGTGGTTCTCCAAACTGCACAGAATCTTAGCTAGGGGCTCTCCCGAATCCCCGTGAACCCACTGCGGCCCACCCCTGGCTTGTCCAAGTACAATGGGGCAATGTGTATCCATAAGTTTCCAAGTATTAATCAGATCTCTACTTCAGTAAACTCAACTTAGCTTTTTGAGATTGGATAAAGTGATGTATATGCTGCCACCTAGCTGGGCATTAAGGCATTTAACTGAAACCAAATTCCATTTTGTAGGGAATGTGACTTGGAGGCATGTTTGGATTGATTGGTCTGAAAAAACTGGGAAGAGGAGCTAGATGCAAATTAACTTGAAAAATAGCAGTCCCATCGGGTGTCACAAGCTTTCCAAATGCAAATTTTATTTGCATTTTTGGTGGTGCTAATTTGGATAGTGTTCTTTAGAATACTCTAAAGAGAGACTTTCTGCATTCATTGAATTCGTTTGATAAATATTCAGTATTATTTATGCAGCATTGATAATGGTGTAAGTTGGCTTTGATCTATGAGTTATTTGATGCAGACATTTCAGTGTTCTGTTCACAGTCTTCACTTTACACTGGTACCACTCTGCCTATATCTGGCACTGTCACAGCATCTGCAGGGACATCTCCAAGTTGCATAGTTCCTGGATGTATGGAATTTGGTTCCCAGAATTATCTACTATGCTCCTTCTGCTTGGGCAATTCTGGGAGATAAAGTCCACATAGAATAATAGAATTGGAAGGGACCTTGTAGAACTTCTAAGTCCAACCCTCTGTTTGAACAGGAGATGCTATGCCATTCTGGACAGGTGGCTATCCAATCTCTTCTTGAAAACTTCCAGAGATGGAGCACCTACACTTTCATATTTGAATGCCCCAGGTAAGGAAAGGCTGATGGCAGCAACACTTCCCTGTCAGCCAAAATGGGCCATAAAAGTGCTGATCAGACTAAGTAAATCAAGACTGCACTAAGGGATATAAAGGTAAACATCCATTTGTGAATAACATCTGAAACAGTCTAATGCCCCTTGGGAGGACAGCAGAATGGAAAGATGTCTGTATTGGATTATTTCAGCTTCTGCTGCTGTTCCTACTAGATGAATGGGGAGAATGCCAATCTCTCAGTGAGACTAATGCTTCAGGATTAGAGTATTGGCTTTCCATACATGCCAACCCATTTCTATATTGCTATCAAGAAAAATTTGAAGATGTGCCCATTGTGGCACTAAGGTCGAGCTAGGTTTAAAAAGGCCTTTACCCTTTTTTTGTAATTTTGAAGAATTGAAACTGAATTAGATACCCAAATAATAGGATGGGTTATAGGCAGCTTTCTGCATTTAGAATATGTTTTTGAATACGGTGACCCAGCTGTAGCTTTGCTTAATTAATCTCATTGTGAACACAATGGCCATTACCTAACAAATTTGTTATGGCATTAATGAATCCCTTAACATACAACAGGATGTTCCCTCTTAGATGTGCAATTATCCTTATTTTAGTGGGCTGTGATGGATTCTGCAAAATGCACTATGAGGACACCATACAAAGGTTCTCATCTTTCCTACAATGTTTTCTGGAGAAAAGACAGTGTGATCTTGAAGCAGAGATGGTATTTCACAGATTCTGACCAGTTCTGGTAGCAGACATTTTGAGTAGTTCAGAGAACTAGCAAATACCACCTATGACTGGAGATTTTACAGTATTCTTCCCCTGCCATGCCCACCAAGCCACGCCCACAGAACCGGTAGTAAAAAAATTTGAATCCCACCACTGTCTTGAAGTTTTCCAGAGTTATTTGTTATTTGTGTAGTGTATTTATTTGCAAAATTATTATTTCTCCCAGTGTCAATATAGCCAAGAGTTGTTCCATATGACTTAACAAGTTTCTCTCTACACATTGAACAACCAGCTGAGATGACAGATGTCACAGGGGTGTAACAAAAGTTTCTTCATTATTCCTTCTGCTGCTTCAGCCATTCCTTTTCTGCTTAGGGACATAGACATGTTCCCTTCAGTCTGTCCATCATCTTCTAGGCTAAAAGTTTCTACTTGATTAATATCAAGCTTCAGGTCCAACTAAGTTCTGGGTTTCACACATTATGCAAAACCTTAATGAAGTCTGCTCTGTTTCAGTTCAATAAAAGTTTCGGTTCAGTTCAGTTCAAAAGTTTCTCCTTAGTTCCAGGTTGCTTCTCTCCTTGTTTAGTTTCCAAAAATGCATGGAAACTAATCAGGGAGAGAAGCAAACTAGAACTGAGGAGAAATTTCCTGAGAACAATTAACCAGTGGAACGGCTTGCTTTCCGGGGTTGTGGTGCTCCATCACTGGATTTCTTAAGAAGAAACTGGACAGCCACTTGTTTGGTCTCCTACTTGAGCAGGAGGTTGGCTTAGAAGACCTCCAAGGTCCCTTCCAATTTCTATTCTTCTGTATTCTGTATTCTCACTAGTGTTGGTTTATGGTTATCTTTGCAAGTGAAGCAGCCCATTGTTGTTTGTTTAAAAAATCATAACACAATCATGTATTTAGCCTTTGAGAATATACATACTTAAGCCTGCTAGCATCAGGCTCTTTGCAATAATGTTTGAAATAACTTATGCATTTTAAAGGCCGCATTTTTGGAAATTTTTAAGAGGCTGCACCTTCAATCACATCTGGGTGGATATTTTCATCCATGATGTTGATCATAAGGGGAGGGAGGAGAAAATGGAGCCACAATGAGCAAAATCCTGTTTTTCCTTATTTTTGTCTTCTGGCATTAAGATCTGCATATGCTTGCCATATTGGATATTATCAAGGGCAATTGTAATAAAGTGTTAGCATCTGTGTTCCATATAATTTTGCTGCTCAGCTATGAAGAAGCTATATTTTTGGTACTAAAATCAACTCCAGGCATAATTGCAAATTATGTCTAATTGCTTTTCAATTCAATGAAGGATGAATAAAGTATGCAAATTAGACATCTTATCTAATTTGCTGTCATTTTGATACTGCCTATCTTCAAAATGAGGTAAATAGTCAAAAGAAAAGGTTACAAGAAATAACTTTTTAAAAATGCTACTGAAAAGAGAAGATTTGACATGAAGGAAATTAATTGTCAGATACACAACTGATGACAACTATGGAGGCACCTACTAGGAAATCAGGTCCAGGAGATTTCTGAGTTTATTATTTTTATCTTGCTTGCTTTCAGCTTGCTTAGAGTGTCAAAACCCTGTTTTTCTAAAGGCACCTGGAAGCAAAACTGGAATGACATTCCACCAAGAGCACAAAATAGGGTGCCAATGCCTTCAAGTCTCACTCAATTTTTGTACCTGTCACAAAATTGTGGAAGTGTTTTGCAACTGCATTCTCATAGGATGTTTTTGCACAAGTCTCCAGTAGTCCCAAAGGTGCTTTTCCAGAAAGCAACTGGACATTCTTGTTTTTTTCCTTGAAAATATTTCATTTCTCATCCAAGAAGTTTTTAAGTTCTCCAGTAGCAAAAAGTTCATTGCAATGATTATGGTAAAGTTCCTGTGTATTGGCTTGTCAAATTGTTAGTTTCCAAATAAGCCATGATGGATGAATTCATACAATTTGCCCAACCAGAAAGATTATTTCTTATAGTGAGAACGAAAGAAGGCATTTCAGAAACAAACAAAATGTAAAAAAGTTGTGATATTTAATAGTTACCAAGCACATATATAACCCTCTTGTAATAGAAGTTGTATATGACCTTGGGGGATGAAGGGAAGAGATGCTGTCTAGAAAACAATCTGAGAAGAGAGGCAGGAACCCTTAATGGCTTAACCATCAAAGGAAGAAACTTAGGAAGACCGTTGTTAAGTTCGGAAGAAGACAGGACGCGAAGTGCTTCAGCTCATTTTAATAATGTGACTACAGCTCAGAACTACGCCAGAATGGCTTGGTCTCGGCAGCTTATATAGCCGGCTGCCGCGGCTTGTAGCCAATGGCGGTATTCGAATTCCCCATTTTAACAACCAATCAGATTGAACTCTGCATATTTTCAACAACCAATCAGATTAACTCTGCATACATTACACCCCTCCCCACCTGGTCCAGCCCATACTCAAACCCCATCTATCTAATGTACTCTTGTAAATAGGTGGGGCTTTTACGGTTACGTTTGGACCTGCATGGTTCAGGTGTTCTAGGAACTTCTATTTGTTTTGAAGGAATGTTAGTTGTTGGAATCCCCTCATTTGGAATCTTTTGGCGGGTGATCCGGCTCTGTTACTCCAACCTGGTCTCTCCTCCCAGTCCACTCCCAGCCCATTGGTATCCCTTGAATAGGTGAAGTTGTGCTGTCCTCTACTGGAGTTAGCATTTGTTGTGATTGTGTTAGGGCTTGGGATGGCTCTTGTCATGTTATTCCATTTAAGAGGGGGTTGACTATTACTTGTTCATTATTCAAAAGGTCTCCCCCTTCCCCCATGGCTTGGGTTGTGTGTAATGAGTCCTGAAACGTGCCAGGGTAAGTTTCTAGGGACTTTCTGGACCTTAATTGGTCTATATGTCTTTTCCAAGTGACCCGTCCTCCGTTTGTACCCTGTAAGACCTAAGTCCTGTTACATGGGTAATTTCCACAGGAATCCATAAAGGCTCACCCACAAGGTTCTTAGCATAAACTCGATCCCCTATTTGAAAAATGCGAGTTTTGCTACTAGAATCTACAGGTTTCTCAGGTGCGTAAGTGGGATGAAGGCAGTCGAGGGTTGACCTGAGTTTCCTGCCCATTAAGAGCTCTGCAGGGCTTAAATTAGTGGAGGGGTTGGGGGTAATGTGTTGGATACTGAGCAGTTTGTCTACTTTCTCAGTAATATCCCTGGACCCAACTGTTGAAGTTTCTCTTTAGTAAACCGAACCATACGTTCAGCCCGGCCATTAGTGGAGGGGTGCCCAGGGGCCGTAAGGGCGTGCCTTATGCCCTGCTGTGCTAAGTATGATTCAAAAAGGGTGGCAGTAAATTGGGGACCATTGTCGGAAACAACCACATCGGGCAACCCGTGAGTTACAAAAAGTTTCCTTAGCTGTTTGATAACAGCTTCTGCAGTGGTGGATGACATGGGAAGAACCTCGAGCCATCTGGAATATGCATCTACTACAATCAGAAAGGTATGCCCTTTAGTTGGCCCAGCAAAATCAATATGAATTCTGGACCATGGCCCCCTAGGACATTCCCATTCCTGTTTAGGGGCGATAGGCGGTGTGGGCCTCAGTTCCTGACAATTCGTACAGCCAGCAACCCAGTTTTCAACCATTTTGTCAATCCCGGCCACCATACATAGCTCCTAGCTAACCCCTTCATTCTGACAATCCCGGGTGCCCCTCATGCAACATAGTCAATACTTTCTTCTGTAACTTTTCAGGAATAACCACTCGATTTCCCCATAGAATACACCCTTTAACACAGATAGTTCAGTTTGTCTGGACTTAAATGGTTTGCAGATGTCCATTAGTCCTTGCTGTGGCCAACCCTTCTTTATCCAATCGACAACAGGTGCCAATAAACTGTCTTTAGCGGTTTCTCTTGCAATTTCAGCAGCATCCACAGGTAGTTGAGCAACTGTTTCTAAGAAAAAGGTGTAAGTCTCAGGTGCTGGATCTTCAGTGTTCATAGGTAATGGGCAGCGGCTCAATGCGTCTGCGTGCCCTATTTCCTTTCCCGGATGGTGAACGAGTCTGTACGAGTATGCAGTGAGGAATTCAGTCCACCTCATCATTCGGGGTGAAAGGATGATAGGAGTTGGTTTATCGCCACTATTCGAGGAGAGGCTTGTGATCGGTGACAATGGTGAATTTTCTTCCATAAACGTATTTGTGGAATTTCTTGACAGCTGCTACTATTGCCAGCGCTTCCTTGTCCAGCTGACTATAGTTTCTCTCTGCCTTTGTCAATGTTCTTGAATAGAACGCAATGGGAGCTTCTCTTCCACTCAGTAGCTGGTGGCTCAATACTTCCCCCACTCCAAAGGGGAAGCATCACAAGTTAATACCACGGGCAGGTTTTCACTAAACTGTATTAATACACAATCAGACGTGATTTGGCACTTAATACTGTTAAAAGCTGCTTCTTCTCTTTTGCCCCAGACCCACGTAGCTTTTTTATCGAGCAGTCTATGTAGGGGTTCCGCAGTTGTTGCTTTCTGCGGCAAAAACATATGGTAGAAATTAATAAGTCCCAGAAATGCTTGAAGGTCAGCTTTGCATTTAGGTCTGGGGGCTTCCTTGATTGCCTGAATTTTTGTTTCTGTGGGGTGAATACCGTGTCTGTCAATCATGTAACCTAAGAATTCTACTCTGTCGGTTCTTAGTGTACATTTCTCTTTTTTGACTTTTAGTCCTGCTTTTTTGAACCTGATCAATACTTCTCTGAGTCTCTCACGTAGCTGAGTGTCATTTTTAGCAGAGATTAAGACGTCATCAAAGTAAGGTACTACCCCTTTTAAACCTTGTAATATTCTTTCCATAAGGCTTTGAAATATGCCTGGTGCCACACTTACTCGAATTGCAACCTTTTGCATTTAAAGGCACCCGATGGGTCACAATCAGTTTGTGCCTCTGCAGTCATATCGTCTACTGTTAACTGCTGGTATGCTTGGGCAAGGTCTAATTTAGCAAAACAGTACCCCCACCTAGGGAGTGTAACAAATGATGTACCACTGGAACCGGATATGCGCTCTGTTGCAGTGCATGGTTCAATGTCCCCTTATAGTCCCCACAAATTCTTACAGAGCCATCAGGTTTGACAGGGGTAACTATGAGTGTTTCCCATCTGGACTGGTCTGTGGGCTCTAGTACCCCTTGAGCTATCAGTTTGTCTAACTGTTCATCGATTTTTGCTTTGAGTGCAAATGGCACTCGTCTGGCTTTTAAACGATTGGTTGTACGTTGGGGTCTAAATTGAAAGTAATAGGGGTCCCCGGTACTTGCCTAATCCATCGCTGAAGATGTCTTGGAATTCTTTCTTCAATGACTCTTCCCATTCTGATTCACTGACATGGTTGATTCCGGTTACTTGATGCCCAGGGGTGGAACCATTCCAGTCCTAGAAGACTTGGGCGGTTTTTATCAACGATGGTCAATGGTAGAAGTTTAGTGTGATTCTTGAATTTCACGTTGAATTTTCTTGTTCGATTACTGGAATCTTGTTTCCTTGGTAATCTTTGAGGGTTAGTGCTTGCTTATTGAATTGGTTCTTCTGGATCTCTGGAATGAGTCTCTGTATAGTGTCCCATGACACCATGGATAGATATGATCCCGAGTCTACCTCCATCTGGCACGGTCTTCCCTCGATATAGACCTTGACATGCACCTTCCTGTTGTTCAGTGAAGAAGAATGACCAATTGTTACAGTTTGATGTGTTTCATTTTTCCGCTTGTGCTGCGGGTTTTATTTCTTTGTCCTTGTTATTTGGATTGAACTTCCTTCTGTTTGGTGGAGTTCTGGATGATTTGCAGACTCTTGCGATGTGCCCTTTCTTCTTGCAATGGAGGCAAATGGCTTCCAGGAACCTGCATTCTGTGCGGGGGTGGTTCCCTCCACATCCTGCGCAACGGAAGTCTTGCTTCTTCCGGCCCTGGGCGTTCCATTTCCGCTCCATTCTGAGTCTGTTTATCTCTTCTTCTTCTCCGCTGTACTCTGATTCTGACTCTAGTTTGTCAAAATGCGTTGTTGTGTTTTTTTCACCCTCTGGATGGTTGGTTATTCTGTTCATCTTCCTCATTGTGGCTGCGGAGGTTTTCGTGGCTTCTGCTGCTATTGCCTCGTCGATGGCTTCTTTTAGCGTAACGTTTGGTTTCATGAGTAGTTTACTTTGTAACGTCTGGTCCTTAAGCCCCAAGACAAAAAGATCACGCATGGCTTCTTCTAGCATGATGAAGTCACAGGCACCCCCAAGGTTTCGTAAGCTGGCCACAAAGTCACTGATGCTTTCTTCTTCTCGTTGATCGCGGCGGTAGAATTCGTGTCTGCGGATCAGGCACGATACTTGGGGTGTGTAGTGCGCCCTCAATAGCCTTTCCAAGTCTGCCCATGCCATCGCTTTCATGTCTGCTGGTGCAGCCAGAGCCTTTGCCATATTGAACATTGTGGGACCGCAGTGTGTTAGGAAAACCGCTCTTTTCCGTTGTTCAGAAATTGAAGCTAGATCATTTCCTTCTAAGAACATTTGGAATCTATCTGCATAAGACTCCCAGTCTTCGTTCTTTGGGTCGAACTGGGCTGGTGGCATGTTCAGCCCAGTCATCTTGTTTCTTTCTTCTGCGTTGTCTTCTTGTCCATTCGATCCCACCCTCGCCAGTGTTAAGTTCGAAGAAGACAGGGCCGAAGTGCTTCAGCTCATTTTAATAATGTGACTACAGCTCAGAACTACGCCAGAATGGCTTGAGCAATTTATTTATTTATTTATTTATTTATTTATTTGACTTGTATGCCACCCTCTCGATCGGACTCGGGCAGCTCACAGTTAAAACCAATACAATAAATAATTACCTAAAATAGAATTAAACCACAAGCCAAATTACTAAAACAAATTATAAAACAAACCCCTCCCCAAGAGGAGTCAGCACAGCGCAGCCTGCTCAAATAGCCAAGTTTTCAGGTCGTGGCAGAAGGTGCAGAGGTCAGGGGCCAGGCGGAGTCCCAGAGGTAGTTGATTCCATAGGGTGGGAGCCGCCACAGAGTAGGCCCGCCCCGCATCACTGCCAAGCGACATTGGGTTGCAGACGGCACGCCGAGGAGTCCCTGCCTGTGCGCTCGTACAGGGCGGTTGGTATTTGATGCCGGCAGTAGATGTTCCCGTAAATAGCCCGGAACCATGTCTCGTAGGACTTTGAATGTCAATACCAAAACCTTGAATCTCATTCGGAGGGCAACCGGCAACCAATGGAGGCCATGCAGGAGGGGCGTAACATGGGAGAACCGGGAAGCTACCATCACAACCCACACGGCAGCATTTTGCACCAGCTGAAGCCTCCGGATGGTATGCAAGGGCAGTCCTAGATAGAGAGCGTTGCAGTAGTCGAGCCGCGAGGTGAGAAGTGATATAGCCGGCTGCCACGGCTTGTAGCCAATGGCAGTATTTGGAATTCCCACCATTTTAACAACCAATCAGATTGAACTCTGCATATTTTCAACAACCAATCAGATTAACTCTGCATACATTACAACCGCCTTAATGGATTAAATGTTTAAAAATGGCAGCAGGAAGTTTGTACTTTCAGACTTGCAAGAGTCCATTAATGTAGCCTTACAATAAAGTTCATCTAGTTGTGTTTCTTGTCCAGAGGACTGACAATATTTTAGATTTATGAAGACAAGTTTTGATGCCCATTTGGTTGCAGAGGGAGTAAAAGAACATATTTTGCTTAGTCTCTTTGCATTTTTTTTTTAATTACATTTATATGCCGCCCTTCTCCGAAGACTCAGGGCACTTACTGGGATACAACCCAGTGTGCTCAGCAATAGCCTTCATTCCATTGTATATGCCTGCTTATTACTAAGCGGCATTTTTACAAGGTCAGCTAATTGCCCCCAACAATCTTGGGTCCTCAATTTACCTACCCTGAGAGGATGGAAGGCTGAGTCAACCTTGAGCCTGGTGGGATTCGAGCCTACAATAATTGTAGGCAGCTGGATCTTAAGAGCAGGCATTTAACAGCCTGAGCTACCAAGGCTCATTTTGGTTTACTGGTTCCCTGCCCCCTCTTAAAATAAATAAGGAGAAATGTAACCAACAATTTTTCCTTTAGTTGATGGGCAAAAATATGCATATTGCTCTACTCTCTTGAGAATGTTATGTACTTTCTGCTTAGGAAAGGATGTTCCTTAGAACAACACATCTAATTTGTTCCATAAAGGTTTGTCAGCTCTTTTCCTTGAAAACTAAAAATAAACTATCCAACCAGCTATTAATCCCTGCCTGATTGTTAAAACATGCATGTTGTCCTTTTTTCAGCTGAACCTTTAATACTTTTCATTTATTGCCATTGCTTTCATGAGCAATTCCTTGGACGTCTCATGCTTCCTGCTTTAGTGAATTCCAGTCCTCTGCTGTTTGTTTCCTTTTTGTTAATTAACCTTCTGGGTGTCTGCATCAGGGACAATGCAGTGTGGTTACCATAGAAACCACTGAGTTAACCCATCCTAGCACGCATCACAACCAGATTCAAATAGGCCCTAAAAACAAAACAAAAAATACAAACCAATCACAACACAAACCAATCACAACTCCAAATCTGACTGAGGGTCAAGAAATGCCAGCTAAATATTCAGAGCTGGAAACTAAGGCCCTTCTTGGATATTTTTGGGAATTGTAATCCCCAAATATCTAGAAAGTACCAGATTGGAGAATGCTGTTCTAACCTAAACCCACTATCTACCTCATATACGCATACCATACTATATCTGACAGAAAGCTTCTGGGGCAATCTGAATTCCAATGGAAACTTCCTTCAACCAGATTACTCAATTCCAGATTTTGCCTTTCTTTGTGTTGGAGGTTGTGTACGTATTAGTATTTCTGGGAACAGGTATCTGTCCTGAGCAGTGATTAATGCAGTAGGTTTACTACCTATAACTGAAAGGAGATTGATTTACAGGATATAGTGTAGAGTCAGACAACGCCTAGCACTAACTATGTCCTACCAGAAGGACAAATCAGAGAGCATTTACTCCAAATATATGAGCCTGAGAAGAAAGCAGTTTCCCAGACAGAGAGTAAACAGCAGTTACGTACTGGAAAAAGTAGATTTTGATGTCTTTTCAAAGGAGCACTCTACTCATAAAGCTTCATGTCAGAGATCATTTTAATGATTACTGAGTACATAGACTCAACATCTAGAAACTGGAGATCATGATTATGATCAGTTTTGAGAAACAAACATACATTGACCAGATCAAGTGTTTCTAAAATACAGTTTTACTAGAACACTCTTAATTTAAGGAGAATCTGATAAATCTACAGAACTCTTCTCAGGTTCTTGGTGAGCTGTTATGCAGAGATAGCTTGGATTTTGACAGGTGGTGACCAAGATGGCTTCGTGGATGCTTTGTGCTATGTAGCCCAAATTCTTGGAGTTAATGCTGCAAATGTTGATCTGCCCATTGGCAAGAAGATAGATATGTTTATGCTTCTCTAGGAACTCCACTTGGGAGGCTGGCAAGGAAAAAGAAATACTTTTCACTTTGATGGATCTCCAGCTAAGAATTTTTTTAGCTTAAATAGGAACAGTGTGTGCAGCTGGTTCACATGAAGGGCTGTGGGTTTTATGCTGGAAGACTGGCAATCATCTAGGAAAACTGTCTATGGAGATTCTCAGTCATTCAGTCATGGTTGTCCCAAAGGTGTTTTTTTCAAAAGGCAACTATTTCTTGGGGTTTTTTTGAAGACATTTTGCTTCTCATCCAAGAAACTTCTTCAGGTCTGACTGGATGGTGGGAAATGGAAGGATTTATATTACTTGTAGACAACTGGTCATTTGATTCTTTTAGAGAGTCATTGAAGCCATTTGGAGTTTTATCTGTGTCCTCAGGGTTACCTGAGTAGTGCAAATGGGTGTGGAGCCTACTTAGAACTGCTGAAAGGATTGTGTGGTAGACTGGAGATAGATGATGTTGTATCCCTCCCCCTCTCTTGAGAGAGGGCTGTTCAATTTTACATAGATGGCCCCTTTGACCCCTCTTTGACATCAGTGTTCCTCTCTATCCAAAATGCTGTCTTCAAAAGAGTGGCCTTTATCTTTTAAATACAGATGGACTGTTGAATCTTGCCCCTAGGATAAACCTCCAAGTGTCCTCAACAACTCTCTAAAAGAATGCAAATGACCAGCTATCTCCAAGGAATATAAATCCTTCCATTCCCCACCATGCAATCAGAGCTGAAAAAGCTTCTTGGGTGAGAAGTGAAACCATCTTCAAAGAAAAACAAGAAAGTCCAATAGCCTCTTGAAAAAAGCACCTATGGAATATCTAGGAATCTTCCCTTCCATTATTTAATGGAGGAGGAGAAGACATTTTGATATCTGGGGGCACTTCTTCAGCCCACATCCAAAGCCCTCTCCAGACAGCTACCAAAATCAGCCAGACATTCCCAACATTCAGAGGGGGGGACAGACATAAGAAAACTAATAAAAAAAACCTGCAATGGGTATAACATACTTTATAGAAAGACTTCCATTTTTATTCCAAAATTAAAGCAATAAAAGAGGAGAGCATCCAGACCACAGCCACATTCATAACTCAGTCTTTTGCATGATTCATATGCCCTCTGTGGCTTTTGCTTTCTGCATTCAATCCATTGCTGGCTATTCAAAGGTTGCTCGTTCATGGATCAATGTAGGCATGCCAGATTTGGGCTGCAAAACCCTGAATGGCACAAGATGTTCAACAAATTGGTATGGAAACCTCCAATGGTCATCTAATTTTTGTAGCCAAAATGTAATATGAATAAACTGAATGTATACATTTACTTAGTAGGTCTTCGGGGTATTTCTCTTGCCCCATCACCCTCTGGATGCAATCAACTATTGTAGAGCTAATTATCTGAGACAGTAATTATACCATAACCACATGGAAATATGTGGAACCCTTATTTGTTTCCAAAAGCTTTTTTTGATAAAATTTATAAAAAAAATAAATAAGTTATTAATTTTTGATGCAGAGCTTCAGTTTAGAAATATAAGTCAAAGCTGATTTGATTGAATTTTCAGATCAGATCAACCTTGTTAATCAAACTGGAAAGTTGCATGAAACTGCACAATGTCTCTTTTCAAATCAATGTGATAATTTGGAAAGGATGTTGCAAATGTGCAATAGCTGATTTTTTCCCCAATCAAATTGTTCAAAATAAAAAAAAATCCAATTATCACCAGTCCTTGAATTCAAGGATTGAATCAATGATCAGTATAGAATTCAAGGGTTTGATTGGATCAACATTGATTAGCCCAACCTCTGTGGAAGATATTTGTAGTTTGGACTGAGAAATAGGAAATGGCCCAAATGTCTCCCAAGTGCAACACTTTTACCACTAACTCCTATTGAGTTTATCATCAAGGAGTTCCATAGTTTTGACATACTCTGATGCAGAAATGAAAAAAGAAGCCATATAGCAGTTGAGGTTTCATTAGGAAGATCTATCCTGGGTTTGTCAACAACTGTTTCTTGAATACTTACAATTCAATCCAATAAAGCTATGAACTCCTGACTGCCTTGTAAGATGCTCCCAGGAACCTGGTGTTCCCAGAATCCGCAACTTCTCTTTCAACTTTTCCCTAATCAACATAATCCTCTTTACTAGTGCCTGAAGACTTTGTTTCCTAAGGAGGTTGGAGTTCGGGGAAAAAAAACACCATGGTTTGCAAACTGATCATGTCTATCTAGAATTGAATTAAAATCAAGTTTTATCTCTGATTGCAGCATTTAGTTAATGTAGCAAGGCTGGAAAGAGTATGTTCTTGCCAAAAACAACAGTTCTAAAATGGTACTGGTTGATCTGGCATATTAGCTTTCTCCAACATGATGCCATTCTAATGTGCTGAAGTACATCTTCCATATCCTTGTTAAATAGTGGATAGTGATATAACTGCAAAACCAAATCTCAGTGGGTCACCAGAACCAGATATTTATTCTTCTTTCATATTCATGCTGGAGTCCATCTTCAAGGAACTTCTTTCTACTGGAATATGTGCTTTGGGCTATTCTATGAGTCATATTTATGTGGTGCTTTCCTATTGGTTGATTGGTATTTTGATTGCTGTTTATTCATTTATTTTATTTATTTATTTGATTTGTCAATCGCTTACCAGATAATAGGTATAAGTATAAACACGAGTAAGAATACAGGAAATAGGTACAAATAAATGGGGAGAATAGGACAGGGACAGGAGGCACAATGGTGCACTTATGCACACCCCTTATGCACTCTTAGGAATGGGGTGAGGTCAATAGTGGATAGTTTGAGGTCAAAGGAGTGGGGATTTGAGGATGTAACAACAGAGTCAGGTAGTGCATTCCAGGCATTGACCACTCTGTTGCTGAAGTCGTACTTTCTGCAATCAAGTTTGGAGCGGTTTACATTGAGTTTGTATCTGTTCTGTGCTCTTGTGTTGTTGTTGTTGAAGCTGAAGTAGTCATTGACTGGTAGGACATTGTAGCAGATAATTTTGTGTACTATGCTTAAGTCCAACCATAGGTGGTGTAGTTCAAGATTGTCCGAGCCCAAAATTTCAAGCCTGGTGATATATGGTATTCTGTTATGAGCAGAGGAGTGTAGTACTCTTCTCATGAAATACTTCTGGACTTGCTCAGTTGTATTAATGTCTGATATACAGTGCGGATTCCAGACAGATGAGCTGTATTCAAGTATTGGTCTAGCAAAGGTTTTGTATGCCCTAGTTATTGATTGATCGTTGATTGGCATCACAAGGAAACAACAGCCAACCACCAGCTATCATCACACCAATCAACCAACAGGAAAGCACCATATAAATATGACTCACAGAATAGCCCAAAGTACATATTCCAGTAGAGAGAAGTTTCTTGAAGATAGGCTCCAGCATGAGTCTGAAAGCTCGGAAGAGTAAACCTCTGGTCCTGGTGACTGACCCAGATTTGATTTTGCTATATATATATTTGCCTTCATTAGTGACATTACTGGCCAGGAATTTTAGAAGCTGTAGTCCAATAATTCAAATGGGCACTACATTGAGAAAGGTAACTATGTACTTTTAAAGTGTGCATAGAAAGATGACCATCAGTCCTGCAGTTTAGAACTTCCTAGAATATGCACTGTAAAAAGACATTGAAGAAATAATTGATTAAAAGTGGTACAAACAAATAATTTCTAACCACTTCCAAATACATCAATAACCAGAGAGTCATGCTGTACTAATAAGCACCATTCAAGGTTAAACAATGTTGTCTCCTCTACTTCAAAAAAAAAAACCCTCAAGCTTCATTCTACTCGTTAGTTAAAAATTTCAGGATAGAAGTCCTGGGAATTATGAGAATTGAATTAAAAAACCACTCAACTGGGAAAACTAAATTGTCTGGAACCAGAAGACAATCCTAATGACTTATTCTAACACTTCTGTACTAGTTCACCAGGTGTTTTCCAGAATCCTTACTCTTCTTTTATTTAGATGAGGACACTAAAGATGACAGAACCTCCATCTGAAGGATGACTTTATTGGCTTTTTTACGTGTCTTCCCTAATACCAAGCAAATAGTGTATAACTTAAAGTATGTTCTTGGATACTTTATTATAATAGATGGATCATAACAGTCCCAAGATGGTAATACAGAAAGATGATCTCATGGCTAATACAGGTGAAACTCGAAAAATTAGAATATCGTGCAAAAGTTCATTTAGTTCAGTAATGCAACTTAAAAGGTGAAACTAATATATGAGACTCATTACATGCAAAGCAAGATAGTTCAAGCCGTGATTTGTTATAATTGTGATGATTATGGCTTACAGCTCATGAAAACCCCAAATCCACAATCTCAGAAAATTAGAATATTGTAAAAAGGTGCAATATTCTAGGCTCAAAGTGTCCCACTCTAATCAGCTAATTAAGCCATAACACCTGCAAAGGGTTCCTGAGCCTTTAAATGGTCTCTCAGTCAGGTTCAGTAGGAATCACAATCATGGGAAAAACTGCTGACCTGACAGTTGTGCAGAAAACCATCATTGACACCTTCCATAAGGAGGGAAAGCCTCAAAAGGTAATTGCAAAAGAAGTTGGATGTTCTCAAAGTGCTGTATCAAAGCACATTAGTAGAAAGTTATGTGGATGGGAAAAGTGTGGAAGAAAAAGGTGCACAAGCAGCAGGGATGACTGCAGCCTGGAGAAGATTGTCAGGAAAAGGCCATTCAAAAGTGTTGGGTACTTTCACAAGGAGTAGACTGAGGCTGGAATCAGTGCATCAAGAGCCACCACACACAGATGGATCCTGGACATGGGCTTCAAATGTCAGAAGCATCTTACCTGGGCTAAAGAAAAACAGACCTGGTCTGTTGCTCAGTGGTCCAAAGTCCTCTTTTCTGATGAGAGCAACTTTTGCATTTCATGTGGAAACCAAGGACCCAGAGTCTGGAGGAAGAATGGAGAGGCACACACTGCAAGATGCTTGAAGTCCAGTGTGAAGTTTCCACAGTCTGTGTTGATTTGGGGAGCCATGTCATCTGCTGGTGTTGGTCCACTGTGCTTCATTAAGTCCAGGATCAATGCAGCCATCTACCAGGAGATTTTGGAGCACTTCATGCTTCCTTCCAGACGAGCTTTATGGGGATGCTGACTTCATTTTCCAGCAGGACTTGGCACCTGCCCACACTGCCAAAAGCACCAAAACCTGGTTCAATGACCGTGGGATTACTGTGCTTGATTGGCCAGCAAACTCACCTGACCTGAACCCCATAGAGAATCTATGAGGCATTGCCAAGAGAAAGATGAGAAACATGAGACCAAACAATGCAGAAGAGCTGAAGGCCGCTATTGAAGCATCCTGGTCTTCCATAACACCTCAGCAGTGCCACAGGCTGATAGCTTCCATGCTATGCCACATTGAGGCAGTAATTGCTGCAAAAGGGGCCCAAACCAAGTACTGCATGCTTATACTTTTCAGAGGTCTGATATTGTTCTATGTACAATCCTTGTTTTATTGATTGCATGTCATATTCTAATTTTCTGAGATTGTGGATTTGGGGTTTTCATGAGTTATAAGCCATAATCTCCTTAATTTGTTTAATATGTTTTTAACTAATTTATTTATTGTTGTATTTTTTAGCTGTGAGCATGAGTCCTTTTGGAGAGGGGAGGCATATAAGTCGAATAAATAAATAAATAAATAAATAAATAAATAAATAAATAATCATCACAATTATGGCAAATCATGGCTTGAACTATCTTGCTTTGCATGTAATGTGTCTATCTCATATATTAGTTTCACCTTTTAACTTGCATTACTGAAATAAATGAACTTTTGCATGATATTCTAATTTTTCGAGTTTGACCTGTATAAATTCAGACTATCTGGTTACTTGCCTTCATTCTTACCATTCATAGAAATGAGCAGGGCTGTTCAGTACCATTGTAATCACACGTGCCCCTAAGCTGGTGGGGCCAAACCATGTCACGGTTATTAGCCGAGCTATCTGTGAGTGGATTCGGATCAGAGTTTGATTGTCTGTTGTCACCACAATGAGGTTCCCCACTCGTTCATCTGCATGATATAGTCAAGGAGACACAACACGGCAGTACTTAGTGTATTGTACTTGAGTCAGTATTTCTTTGAAACTAGCTGTTTCTAAATATTTCTTCCTCCCCCCAAACCTCTTAATATTAGGGTTCTTGTCATTCCATCAAATACAGAAACTTATTCTGATTCATTCTCTGTAGACTTCACCAATTACTTAAAAGAAGAGAACTTTATTTTAGGGATGAGATCTCAGAGAAGAGTCTACTTTTCCTTGAGGATAATATATTGTCCCAATCAGAAACAGAATCTAGATCAGAAGGAAATATGAGTGGACTGTTTCCTCTTCTTTCTTTCTCACCTCACAAATGCCAGGAGAAGCAGAATTGGATTACTCTTGCCAGAGATGTGAATTGATGTTCAAGGAAGATTTTTGAATTGGTCTAGGATCTCTCTAATTTCAGGCCTGAAAGTGGTCTAGCCTATCTGACATTCAATCCATCAGATGTTGGCAAGACAAATCAATGTCTAGAAATATGACTTCATGAGACCTACTGGTACTAGAGATGACAGATGAACTTCTACTTGTAAGGCCATCTCCAGAGGTTGTGGGCTTTCAAAAAGAGACTGGACAACCATTTGACTGAAATGGTATAGGGTCTTCCTGCTCAAGCAGGGAGTTGGACTAGAAGACCTCTAAGGTCCCTTCCAATTCTATTATTCTATGTTCTATGTTCCTCCTTTCCTACAATGCTTTTTGATAGGCATGCATTTTTATCCTTAACACAACAGAAGGAAAACCCATTTAAGAGATAGGAGCAAGAATACGTGCTCCAAATCAGGGATTTCATGGTCTCTAGGAAATGATGTGACAACAAAAACAGCTTCAGATTATTTAATTGCTGCCTGGCTTTGCTGGGGCTACCTCTCTTTGTATCTAAGTCCTTGTTGGATTCTTTTGCTGTACAGCTCCTTTCCTAATTCAGCCTCTTTGCTTAGGACTCATTCTTTTTATGATGGACAGCTCCTCTGTTTTCCTGTCACATTGAGGAATTGAGCCAAATAGCTTGGAAGATAAAAATTATTTAATGGGAATAATGAAGGCTTTATTATTGTTCAGCCCTTTTCATTTGCTATGTTGCCCACTGAGGGGAAAATTGATATAGTGATGTGAGGATTGGGCAATGTCCAAAAAGACCTGGGTTCAAATGAAAACAATGCTTTGGATATGCTCAAATCACACTATACCCAGACTGGTGTGAGAGATACTAGGAGTGATGCACAAGTCCTATTTTAAAAAATGAATAATTTCTGGTCTAAGAATTGGCCCATTGACACTTTAGTTTGTGACATGCCCACAAGCTTTCCAAATCTATTAAGTAACAAAGCAATTTTGCAGAGCCCAATTTATGACACATTAGAATGGCATCCATAGCTCACAGTCTTTGTCTTGTTTTTATCTTTGGATAAAACTTTCTAAACCATAAATAATCTAGGCACTGAGCCATTCTAGATCAATGTAGCAAAGAGAAGTCTGGGATTATTGTCAAAAAAGGAATAGATAAACTCTAAGGTTAACATTTCAGTCCTGAAAATTCAAGAACATAATTTCCTTTTTCTTGTATTCAGAGACCTCTAGTGTTTGGATATACATACTGTTTGATATCTTTTCAGAGAGCATGTATTTTAAGAACTAGAATGCATCTGCACTTAGATTAATTATGCATTGGTGTTCAATTATTTCCATTGCTATTTTGACAGAAAAGATCATATCTTGTCAGCAGACCTCTGGTTTCAATCTTCATGCCCTCAAATTCAATCTTTATATTTCCTTAAATGAAGAGAGCAGATGATGAAAACTTAAATTCTGGACTGTTCTTGAAATTTTGGAGAACTATTGCTAGTCAGGTAGTAATTTTGAGGTCTATCAGTATCTGTGAAAGTGAACCTTTGAGATTGTACAAGTACTGATTAAAGTGGATGATAATGACAAATATATTTAATCATGCAGAAAATGGTGTAGACAATTGACAGCAAATACAGGTAATTTTGCAGGTAATTTTGATGAAAACTAGGAAATGCAATCCAAACGTTTGCCTGATAAACATGTTTAGCCACTGAGAAAACAATCCTCTTATCCCGGTTGCAAATATCAATGCACCAAGGTACATAATGATGGATTTGCAGATGGTTACTACTTCAAACAAGAGTACACAAATTATGACTGGCTGTTTTATGGGTATATACCATTTCTAGAACCAAAATTAGGAGTCTCCTAATGAAAAGAAACAGTAGTCATGTAGTCAAGAAAAGATAGTCGGTGCATGTGCTATAGCAACAGCAATAGCATTTAGGCTTACATATCACCTCAAAGTGCTTTACATTCTCTGTGTGGTTTACAATGTAAAAGCATTATTTACATATTGCCCCAAAGCCAACTGCAAAACCAGGTTTTAAGGTACATGTACTTTCAATTTGTGCAGGGATTCACAAATTTATTTATATTTATTTATTATTTATTAATTCGACTTATATGCCGCCCCCTCTCCCAAAGGACTCGGGGCGACTTACAAAGTAAAAACAACACAACAATAAATTAAATAAAACCAGATTAAACAAATCAAGCCGAATTAATACTAAAATACTAAATGACATTTACTTGGTCCCAGTTCCCAGATGTGTGGCAAAGATGGTTGAGAATGCAAAGACTTACCATATAAGCCAAAGGTTTTAGAAAAGGACTGAGCACAGAACAGCTCAAAACCTTTGTTTACAAAGAGACGTACTGCCCAGGCATCTCTGTCCAGGTCTCCCGAAGCCAATCCTTGAGCTGCCACATTAAAAAAGGGGAAAAGATGCCTTCTCTGGGAAAACAATGGAAAAGAAGAAGGGAAAGATAGCAGATGTCTTCTTATAAATATAGTTCATTTGTTATGGAGAATGAATGTAATAGTACAATTTGGCCTCAATGCTGCCTTATGTTTAACTTAGAAATTGCTCTTCACTGAGACTGTGGAACTTCTGCAAGCAAGACAACAGAGATTATAGCCTTCAGTTTATATCAAGTACAGAAATGATGTGGGCTGACAAAGGAAAAAAGGTACATCTAACATTCACTTTGACAGTCCCCAGTATGTATATCAAGTCTTGCAGGCTAGTAATTTTGTATGTGTATTGTCTAAAAACAATGCATGAATAATGTCTGAGATTTGAAGCAGAGGCAACTTAACTGTTCTCTCTGACTCCATTCAAAGGAAAATAAACCCAGTCACTTTCTTCTAGGATATCTCAATCATTGGAAATGAGAGAAGTATGTTTTGCATACAGGTAGTCTTCAACTTATGAGCCATTGCTTAGAGATCATTTGAAATTATGATGAACTGTCCAAAACATAATGACACAATTCTGAAGTTCTGATTGCTGCCCACCCAGGTGGACTGCATTTTGGGCACTCAGTAATTAGCCTGTATTTATGGCCATTTACAGCAACCTATGGTCATGTAATCATGATTTGTAATATTTGTGCTGAAAACTAATCTTTCCTTCTGGCTTTTGACAAAAAATTGCCCCATAGCAAACTATGGGTTAACTTAATGCATATGATGATCGCTTAGTGACCACAGAGTTCTCTTTATGACTTCTGTGTTCATTATTTTACAGCCTTCATGACTTATGATCCTAATGGGCAGGCTCCATTGTGGTCATAAGTTGATGACTGCAGCACCTATTGTTCTGACTCAGGTTCAGTGCATTCATATTTTCTATAGAAATCATTCAGTTATAATTTGAATGCCAGTCATGGAAAATAATCATCACTGTTGCCATGCCACAAACCTTTTAGTTTCAGAATGTGTAAGATGAATTAAATTGGAAGGGTTCTTGAACTTCACAGGTCTTGCAGTTCAGTCTAAGCTAACTCACTGTTGGTCAAGAGCAGGGTTCTAATGCCACATAGGCATGGTGTCAATAGATGGATGCATCACTTTTGCAAGATATCATATAGAGGGTCTCTCTACATATTGTGACCTGTCTGGTCATGCTTCTCCTGATGTCCCCACTTGCCTTCATCATTGATGCAACTCTTCTCCATTCAGAGGGCTTCAAGCCAATTTCTTCAGGAGCATGCAGGAATATAATGGAGCCTTCTGGGGCATTCTGCAAGGACATTCAATGCAATAGCTATCACTTTTGGTGGGCAAGAACTTTTTAAGCTGAAGGCTTAAAAGACACAAGTGGAGGCAAAAAGAGAGAGATCTACCAATGGGTTATTTACCATAATTGCTAGCAGTTTTGGAAACAGTACAGTTGATTCTAAGATGCTAGAAACAGTATACACAAGTGTTTGCCTCCATGATGCATAAGAGCATGGGGCAAAATTATAGATCCATGATAGGGGACATATTCATTTTTTTCTCCTGAAAAGTCTCCTAAGTTCATATTCATGCATATCCTGTTAAAGTGTTGGAAGATAGTATGTGATGGAGAAGTTGTTAATCTTTTTTAGCTCTTATTAGCTGAAGTGGCAAAATTGACCAATAATTTAATGTGATATAGGTCAAATTCCCACATTCTTAAAACCACAACTATGCTCTGAAATTCATTGTTTTCTTTTTTGTAGAGGATTAATAATCAATTAATCAGTAGCATGCATTATTTTTTCATAGAAGAAGTAACATCTAAACCTAATGTGGCTGAAGTGAGAGGGATCCGATAGATAGCCATTCAGTTTCAGAGGTAAACAAGGATCTGCAACTGATTTTCTACATTTGTAGGAAAAGAGCAGTCAGAGCCTGGGGGCTGAATTAAGTGGGCCATCAGCCTAGAGCAGTGATGGCAAATCTTTTCATCACCAAGTGCCTAAACTGGAACGTGCGTGCCAGAGCACGGGAAACTGGACCAGCTGGTGGTGCGCATGCATGCGCCAAAGCACCAAAAACTCAAAGATCAGCTGGCCAGTGCACGCATGCGGACTGACCAGCTGATCTTTGGGTTTCCAGTGCTCTGGCACCTGCAAAGACCAGCTGGCCAGCATGCATACACGTGCCGGAAATCAGAAGAGCAGCTGGCGACAGTGCCTGTGCCCACAGAGAGAGCTCTTTGTGCCACTTCTGGTACATGTGCCATAGGTTCGCCATCACGGGCCTAGAGTCATTATGTTCCCACAAATAGTCTAAATCCAACCCATCTTCAGTTGACTCCATCTACTGCCAATTTAGTGCTAAATGACTAGATTCTTGTAAGCAATATATCTTCTTAACTGCGACTTAAGGTATGATTCTTTTTATATGACACATTTCCTTTTAGCCTAATGCTCAAACCACTACATCAGATGGCTATAGGAACGTTGCTCTAAGTAAGCACAGAAATTGTTGCTTTCTGATACCTGCAGTTCTGTCACAAACATGTCTATGTCAACTGACAGCTTGATGGGATCCCAGTAATGGTAAGAACAAATATCTGCAAAGCCAGCAACTTGGAATATGCAACCAAGAGTGCCTGAAAAATACAGGGACACCTTTTAGACCATTTTGTGCCACATTATTATTTTAAATCTGGACAGAACAATGCAATAATAAATTATGAGATGTGACTCATAACTCAGTGATTGAGTGTATGATTTATCTGCTGAAGGTCTAAAATCCAATATTCAATTAAAAGTCATCAGGTAGCTCAATTTAAGTCTATTGAGATCTACTTCATAAGAAACATGAAAACATTTCGCTAAATGAATCAATAGCTTTGTTATTGTTGTTGTTCATGAAATTGGAAATGGCTTGGTTTGGTTTCCCAGGCTGGGGACAGGTGACAGGTGTGTTCTCGATCTCCCAATGTTCTAACACACTAAACCAGTGCATGCATGATTTAATTGCTACATTCACTACAGGAAGACTTTTATTGTTATATTGAAGCCCTCCTGATAAACCCAAGTCTCATTCATATGTAGATCTACACAGTTACATCTTTAATCAGATGCTTAAAGTTGTTTCTGCTATATTCTGAGCCCTAGATGGGAGATGAAGGTAACCACATAACCTCCCAACTTCTTCATTTGTTCTTGCCCTGCCTGATTTTCCTTCCCAGCAATACTTCTAATGGCTTTAAGATTTAATTGTAGGACTAGGCCAAAACATAAGGACGAAAAAAAAAATTAGCTACCCAGTTGTGGTTCAGCAATATAGATAATTGCTGGAGTTGAATGGTTGGTTCGGTACCAACGGTGCAAAAATTCAGCTCCGATCCACACAGCACCTGTCCCACCTATTGTGTGAATACCACCTGCCTGTTTGGAAAAAAGCAAGAAATATTTTTATTAACTGATCATGTAGAATTGTTAGCTCAACATTTCAAAAGATTAATTTTCATAGCCAGTGTTTCTCAACCTCAACAATTTTAAAATGTATGGATTTTATGTCCTGAAATTCCCCAGAAAGCATATTATGCAAACTCAACTAATGATGGTTCCTCTAATAAGTCATGGTTAAATAAATCACTGCTTAGAACCAAAGATGAATGCAAGCAGAAAGTATGAAAGGCAAAAGAAGAATTTAGCTACACTATTTCAACAGGCAACCTAAAAATTGATTCTGGACCAACAGGCATTGGATTAGTGTTGATGACTGCTTGTCAGCTTATAGGTCCTCTGCAAGATTGAAGCATCTCTTCTTCCCTTCATTGGAGGAAGGGTCATCACGTTTGGGCCAAATCATAGTTTTCTTTGACAAGACCAACAGTGCAAGACAGAGAGCTGTTTAATTTTTTCATGATTATTCCCAAGCTGCTATTGGCCTTAAAGATTCATTCCTCCCATGCCATTGCAACAAAATAAGCTGTCATAGTTAAAAAGAAAAACATGCTACAGCACCATTTCCAACAGGGACTTCATACAAGCTTTTGAATGTAACCAATAAGGAAAAATAACTATTTGTTCCTTTCATATCTTTGTCTCTTAGGCATATGGCCATACTTGTATAAATATCCCCATACCCTGTTGTCTAAGAAAGCCTGATTGTTCTTGCCAATCACCAGTTCCATGGCTGTTTTGGTGAACTCCACAATGCCCAGTTCTCCGATGTATTCATGATCCAAGGTGGAATCTTGAGGGATTTGCAACAGAATCTTTTGCACAACTGGTGGGATCCAGGTCTCATCAGCATTATCAGTGTGGCATCCTGGGAAAAGCAACAGAGCTGGCCTGAGTCATAAATACTCAAAGCTTCAGGGATGAAAACTATTATTTTCATTCTAAGGATCACTGCCTGAGCCTTTTGAACTCCATAGAACAGGGGTGTTAATCTCAATTCCTTTTTTTTCTTTTGCATAAAGTTTTTTTATTTTATAACACATAAAAATTCTATTATTGGTTAAACAAATGTGTTGTCTGAGTTAAATAGTTTTAGGAAATAACCATCAAAGTGTTTACAATGATATTCATTACATTATAATCATTCTATCATAATGATCATAATAATAATACCGATGTTTGCTTATCCCTTTTAACAAGCCTCCCTTTTTTTCATTGTTCCTTTTCTTATAGTTCCATGTTTCTAACTCCTGCTTTTATCAGCTAACCATTGATAAAATAAGTCCCAAGTTAAAATGTATTGTTTCTTCCTTTTCTTTAATTGTACATGTTAATCTATCCATTTCTGCACATTCCAATATTTTTAATCATATTTTCATCTGTAGGGATTTCTTCACTTTTCCATTGTTGTGCAGTTACAATTCTGGCTGCAGTCAATACATGTAAAATCAAATATGTATTCGCCTTGTTATACTTGTCTGGTAACATGCCAACAAAAATATTTCTGGTTTTAAATCAAGATGTTGCTTTACCAATTTTTCCAACCATGTATGTATTTTTGTCCAATATGTTTTTGCTTTTGGGCATGTCCACCACATGTGATAATTTGAACTAGGTATCTGATGGCATTTCCAACATTTAGCAGACATATCCTTAAACATGTTTGCCAACCTTGAGGGTGGAAAATGCCATCTATAAAACATTTTATAAATATTTTCTTTGTATGCAGTTGATATCGTTAATTTATAATTTCTATCCCACGGTTTCTGTCACTTATCTAATTCTATTGTATAACCAAACATTTTAGCCAATACTATCAAGTCTCCTTGACTTGCTCACCTTCCATCTTGATGCTTAATAAATAGCTATATATTTTCTTTATTAGCTTTTCATCTGTCCCTGTTAGTATTTGATTTAATTCTATTAATTCTTTATAAAAACCATACATTTTAGCATCCTTCTCATATCGAGATTATATCTGCACTTGTGGCCACGATGCTATGTCAATCCCTTGACTACTCAGTTCTTGCTTAGTTTTAAGTTTGCCCTTTTCATTCAAAATATCTTTATATCTGGTAATAGTTTCCATATTAATTACATTTGGGTGAATCAGTGCCTCCATTGTGAAGAGCCAGACAAAATAGTGTTGTTCTTTAATTTTTCCCATACTGATAATAATGTACTTCTAATGTAATGTCTTTGGAAATAACTATGTAGCTTATTTTTCGCATCCCATAAAAAGGCATGCCAACCCAATTGGAGGAATTGATGTCTCTCCAAAGTCAATAGTCTTTTGTGCCTAAGATCAATCTATTCTTTCACCCATGTAAGTACCGAGGCCTGGTAATACAACTCCCAATCTGGCAGCCCAAAGCTCCCTCTGTTTTTAGCATCTTGCAACATTTTCAAACTTATTTTTGCTTTTTTCCCTTGCCAAATAAATTTTAATATTGTTTTATTTAATTCTTCAAAATATTTTTGCAGCTTTATTAGTATCATTTGAAATAGATATAATAGTCTTAGTAAAATATTCATTTTTATAGTAGCTATTCTTCCTGTCAATGACAATTGCAACTGTTAGTTGGATTCCTAAGTATTTAACTTTCTTGACTATCTAAATATCTATCTTCATTAATTCTTTTTTCTGTATATCTGAAAAAAATTTAACCAAAATTTTAGTTTTTTCTTTATTTATTTTCTATCATGCAACTTCACCATATTCTTCTATTTTTTATTAATTTGGGTCCAGTTGCTTGTGGATCTTCCAGGATGAAAACCAAATAATCTGAAAATGCCTGTAACTTATATTTTTCTTTTTTTATTTCCATACCTTTAATTTCTTTGTCTTGTTTAATATTTCTATTTGACACTTCCAGTGTCAATATGAATATGAGGGGATAGTGGACATTCTTGTCTTGTGCCTTTTTTTATATTAAAGTTCTTTGTTGTATCTCCATTTACCATCATCTTTGCTATTTGCTTATGATATATTGTCTTAACCATGTTGATGAATCTCTCACCAAAGTCCATAAATTTTAGTTGTAATAACATAAATTACCAATTTATGTCATGAAATGCTTTCTGTGCATCTAAGAAAATTAATGTCATTCATTTTCCAGGATGTGCTTCATAGTACTCCAGTGTATTTAAGATCATTCTCATATTATTTTTAATCTGTCTCTTAGGTAAAAATCCATTCTGGTCTGAATGTATACATTCATTCAAAAATCTTCTTAGTCTCTCCAATATTATTGAAGCGTATATTTCATAATCAGCATTCAATAAAGATTGAATCTATAGTCTATAATTCTTTATCTGCATTAAGTCTGAATCTTCTTTTGGAATTTGGGTAATATTTGCTTCCATCCACGAATTTGATACCTTTGCTTGTAACAATACTTCATTTTATATATACTTCCAACATTGGTGGGCCTAAAGTATCTGTTGCGGCCCCTGACCTCTGGAATCAACTGCCTTTGGAGCTCCACCTGGCCCCCGATCTCCGCACCTTCCGCCATGAATTAAAGACCTGGTTATTTGACCAACCTGGGCTGTGACCCCTCCTTAGGGGAGGGAGGGTTTTAATGTTTACTGTTTTTTATGTTTTATATTTGGGCTTGTCTTTGTTTAATTATTTTTTAAATATTTATGGTATGTGTTTTTAGCTGTGAGTCGCCTCGAGTCTTCGGAGATGGAGTGGCATACAAGTTCAAGTATAAATAAATAAATAAAATCTTGTAAATATTTATAAAGTTCTGCCGGTAGCCCATCTGGTCCTGATGTTTTATTATTCTTTTGCCTCTTAATCGCTACTGTTAATTCCATCATTGATATTCATTTATTTAACATGATTTTCACTGTTTCAGGTACTTTAGGTAATTCAGCTTTTTCCAAATATTGTTTTATTCTCTCTTCTAGAATTTTTTCCTGGTTGTACATCTTTCTTTCCCCTTTCTCCTGGTCGTACAAGGGTGTTAAGCTCAATTTCATTGAGGCTGCATTAGCATTATGGTTGCACTCAAAGGGCCAGTAGCCAAGTGGCTGTGACTAGGTGGGTTTGGCTGGGTGGGTGTGGCCAGCTCGCTGCCGATCATTGAGCATGGTTGACTTGTGATGGCTGGGTTGGGACAGAACAAGTTGCACCTCTAACTCGACATCAGGACAATTTGGTGCTTCCCTGAGGGGGCACCTGGCTGTGTTTATCTCATCCTCAAGGCTGCTGCTGCTGTGCTTTCTCCCTTGGCCAGGCTGCTCATGGTGAGTGCAGGAGGGCATAGGTCAGAAGGAGGTCCACTACCTTTCCATGTGAGGAGACCCAGCTTTGCAACCAAAGTATCCTCAGTGATAGGATGGGAGATTGCCAGGAAGAGGGGGAAAGGGGATGGTAAAAGGGCAGCGGGGCTGCTGGTGGACAAGTGCTAAGGCAGGACTTCCCTCAGACCCTCCCTTCCTCTCATTCCTAATCCTTCCTCCCTCCCTCCTTCCCTGCCTCCCTCTCTCTCATTCCAATCTCTCTCCTTCTTTCCTTTCCTTCCTCCCTCCCTTCCTCTCCCTTCCTTTCCTGCCTTCCTCCTTCTCATTCCCATCTCCTTCCTTCCTTTTTTCCTTCCTTCCTTCCTTCCTTCCTTCCTTCCTTCCTTCCTTCCTTCCTTCCTTTCTTCCTTCCTTCCTTCCTTCCTTCTTCCCTCTCTTTCTCCCTTACTCCCTCCATGCCCAGGAGGGGATGAGGGGAGGAGAGAGTTTGGGCATGCCACCAGTCCTTTCACAAGGGGCAGTCCTAGTGAAAGGGAAGAGCTTGCAGGCTGCTCCAGCAAAAATAATTACATTGTGGTCATGCAGCCACAGGATGCTGCAAAAGGCCATAAGTTCAGACTAGTTGCCAAGCACCTACCATGCAACCATGTGACCATGGGGGAGATGGCAGTTGGAACTTTGAATCTGGATCATAAAAACTGCTGTAACATTGAACGGTCACTAAGCAAAGACTATCTGTAGCTACACAGCATAGGATAAAGATTCTTTCCTGGTTAATTAGACCCCGAACTTTAACACTAGTTCCCTTTTCATGGAGACATGCTTTATTTTAATGTAGATATTGACCATAATATTCAAAATAAAAAAATATACTAACCTCATGTGATTACAAAATGGGCCTTTTCCATTGAATGACCTTCCTACAGACATCTATCTCATATCTAGGTTATAGTCTTTACCAGCTGACTCTCTCATTTTGCTATTTCTGTTAGTGCTTAATATTTTTCATTTTACTCCGCTGCTTTCTGTGATGGTTTTATATGATTTTCTTCATTGCTTTTAATGGTGTATGCAGCAGAGGTAGTATTCAGCAGGTTCTGACCAGTTCTGCAGAACCAGTAGTGGAAATTTTGAGTAGTTCAGAGAACTGGCCAATCCCACCACTGACTGGAAATTTTACAGTATCCTTCCCTTGCCACGCCCACCAAGCCACGCGCACAGAACCGGTAGTAAAAAAAATATGAATACCACCACTGGACTACAGCACATCATTGTCCCCATATCTTCATACCTATTCTTATCCTAAAGACTAAACATTCATCAGATACTCATTGTGATTCTGAAAGACTGCTGTTCTCACAAGATTTCCCAGGGAAACACTCCAACTTGTAGGGGACTATACTGTTTAGAGATAAAAATCTGAAATAGAACATAGAACATAAAATAACAGGGTTGGAAAACTTGGAGGTCTTCTGGTGCAACGCTGGGCTCAAGCAGGACAAAGGGGTCATCCAATCTCTTCTTGAAAACCTCCAGTGATGGAGCAACCACAACTTCTTTAGGCAAGCTACTCCTGATTAATTGTTCTCACAATCAGGAAATTTCTCCTTAATTCTAGGTTGGATCTCTTAAAGATCTTCTAATAATTTCCTACCCATTACATCCTGCTCTCAGGTGCTTTGAAGAAATGTCTACCATGTGGTTTCTGGAAACTCAATCCTATCACCAAAGTTTGTTGTGGATTATAAATCCTAGTATGTGTGAGTCAATGTTGAGCCTTGCAATTACCTTGACTTTTTTAAAGAGTTTTATTAATGAACAACAAACAAACAAAACATTAAAAACAATGAACATGATGCATACACAGCAAAAAATACAAATTTATATATGTGCATAAATATTAATCATCTTAGCTAAAGTTACTCCATTCTTTTTTTAAGCCAGTGGTAAAACTTCTCCCAAATTCTATAATAATCAGATTCAGTCTTATCTTTTAATTCTTGAGTTATTCTATCCATTTCAGCACAAGACCAAATTTTTCTAATTATTTCCATCTCTTCTGGCATATCATTTCCTTTCCATCTCTGGGCAAAAGCTAGTCTTGCGACAGTGGTGACATGGATTATTAAATATATTATCTCTTTGTTGTATTTCCCCACATTAATTCCTAATAAGAAAATTTGAGGTCTGAGCTCCATTTTAATTTTACACATCTCTTCTAACCAGTTTCTGATTTTCAACCAATATATTTGGGCTTTTTCACGTTTCCACCATACATGGTAATATGTTCCAATTTCTTTATTACATTTCCAACATCTAGGAGATACTTTTGGATACATTTTTGCTAATTTGGATGGGGAGATGTGCCATTGATAAAACATTTTTAGTAAATTTTCTTTATATGATGCTGCCAGAGTAATTTTCCTATTCCTGTCCCATAATATTTGCCAATCTTCCAAATTTATACCATATCTAAAATCTTTCATCCAGGCCAGCATCGTTTGTTTCACCTTTTCTTCTTCAAATTTACATTCCAATAGTACTTTATAAATTTTTTAAATCAATTTCTCGTCTGCTCCTAATAATATTTTATCTAATTCTGTTTTCTGTTTGCTAATACCCCATTCTTTCCTATCTTTACTATACCTTGATTGTAATTGTAAGTAGGCCCACCATTCTATCTCAAATCCCAAATCTTTCAGCTCCTGTCTTGTTTTTAAGTTTCCCTTCTCATCTAATATGTTCTCATATGTAATGACCTGTCCTCGTCGCAATAAATGTGGGTACATTAATGCTTCCAATGTAGATAGCCAAGTTGGTATTTCCACATAGAATTGAGATTTAATTTTGTTCCATGCACTTAGTAAGGTCTGTCTGATTTTGTGCCTTTGAAAGTAACCATGAATTTGGTGTTTGTCCTGCCACAAAAAAGCATGCCACCCTGCCTGGAGATTATATCCTCCTAATGTTAATATTCTTTTGTTTCTAACACTTATCCAATCTTTAATCCAGGTCAGAGTAGTTGCTCTATAGTATATTTCCTAGTCCGGTAAACCAAGTCCTCCCCTTTCAGTAGCATCCTGTAACAATTTCAGTCTAATTCTGGGCTTTTTTCCCTGCCAAATAAATTTTAATACTAACTTATCCAATTGATTAAAAAAAAATTCTAATTTTACTGTAGCATTTTGAAATAAAAATAATAATTTTGGTAGTATATTCATTTTTATTGATGCAATTCTCCCCATAAGAGAAAGTCTTAGATTACTCCATTTTCTGAAATCCTCAGCTATTTTTTTAATTAGTGGGGTATAATTATCCTCTTTAAGCATTATACATTTTGTCGAAATTACAATTCCCAAATATTTAATTTTATTTGTCGTCTGGATGTCCATTATCTTTGTTAAATTCTTTTTGTATATTTGTCATGTTTTTAGTAAGTATTTTAGTTTTTTCCTTGTTAATTTTTAGCCCCGCTACTTCACCAAATTCCTCTAGTTTCTCTATTAGTTTTAATCCCAAATTTTGGGGATCTTCTAAAATAAAAACCAAAGTGTCAGCGAAGGCTTGTAGTTTATATTCTTCTTTCTTTATTTTTCATCCTTTTATTTCTGATTCCTTTCTAATTATTCTCGTTAGTGTCTCTAAAGTCAAAATAAATAATAACGGTGATAATGGACATCCCTGCCTCATTCCTTTTTGTATTTCAAATTTGTCTGTTGTATGGTCATTTATCAATATCTTAGCTTGTTGTTTATCGTATATGGTAGCTACTACATTTAGAAACTTTTGCCCGAAGTCCATATACTTGATTTGTTGTTGAACAAAACTCCATTTTACATTATCAAAGGCCTTTTTAGCGTCCAGGAATAATAATGCTACCTGTTCTCCACTATGGTCTTCATAATATTCTATGGTATCTAAAATTGTCCTAATATTATTACTAAGATGTCTATGTGGAAGGAAGCCATTTTGGTCAGTGTGTATAAATTTATTTAGTATTTTCTTGAGTCTTTCCGCCATTTTCTTGAGTCTTTCCGCAGGTGCTGGTGTTAACCTATAAAGCCCTTCATGGCATTGGACTGGGGTATTTGCAGGAAACCCTGCTGCCGATAACAGCTTTCCGATGACCCGTGCACTCCCACTGGCAGGGCCTGCTCAGGGTGCCGTCAGCCAGGCAATGCCAGCTGGCGGCTCCTAGGGGTAGGGCCTTCTCTGTGGGGGCACCCACCCTTTGGAACCAACTACCCCTGGAGCTCCTGGTGGCCCCTGACCTCCAATCCTTCTGCCATGGCCTAAAAACTTGGCTGTTCCAACGAGCCTACCCAGACTGAAGGAGGGGGGAGGGTTTTTTTTAGTGGTTTTAGTGGTTGTTTTTAAATTTTTAATCGATTTATGAGATTCCTGGTTTAATTATTTTTTTAATATTTATATTGTACTGTTTTTTGTATTGTAAGCCGCCCTAAATCCTGTGGGAGATAGGGTGGCATATAAATCTCATAAATCTCATAAATCTCATAAATCTCATAAATCTCATAAATCTCATAAATAAATAAATAAATAAATTATAGCTGCAAAGATTTTATAGTCCATGTTTAGTAGAGATATTGGCCTATAATTTCCTATCCTTGTTAAATCGTTTTTTCTTTTGGGATAATCATAATTATTGCTTCCTTCCACGAGTTCAGATTTTTGCCTTCTCCAGGACTTCATTAAATAATTTAAGTAATCTATCGCCTAGTATTTCTTGTTGGGACTTGTATGATTCAGCAGGAAGTGCATCTGGACCAGCCGCCTTATTCTTACTTCTTCTAAATTTATGCTTCTATTCAATTCCTCAGAAGATTTACTTTCTTAAAATATTTTATCGCTTTTTCTTCTGTTACAAATTCTTCTTCTTTATATAGGTCCTCATAGAATTTCTGGGCTATATCCCTCTTTGTTTCTTCTTAGTAACATATTTCCCCCTCTTCATTTTGTAGATTAGTAATCCATCTTTTTTCCGCTTGCTTTTTCGATTTCCAGGTTAGCCATCTTCCTGGTTTGTTGGCGTTCTCAAATACATTTTGTTTTATTCTTTTCATTTTTTGGGCTAAATCTTTTTACCAACAGATTTATTTCATGTTTAATTAAATCCGTTCTTATTTTAATCTTTTTCTGTTTCGGTTTTTCTTGTAGTTTCATCTCTAAATTTCTATATTCCATTTCTAATGCATTTTCGCCATATTCTTCTTTATTTTATTCGCCCTACAGTTTATCCCTACTCCTCTCATAACTGCTTTAGCTGTATCCCAGGTGTTTTGTAAGGATGTATCTTCTTCTTTATTTTCTTCAAAGAAGTTTCATTTCCTTTTCCAATTTAATTTTAAATTCCTCCTCTTTTAATGTCATTCTTTGTAGAGCATCTAAGGGTTTTGGGTCGGCCTTTCCAGCTAAACCTAATGTAACTATGATCTGACCACAAGCTCGGTTCAATTTCTATTTCCATTATTTCAGAGATGAGCCTCTTAGGCATCCATACCATATCCAGTCTCAACCAGAACTGATGTCTGTTTGAGTAAAATGTAAATTGTTTCTTGTTTGTGATGTTCTCTCCATGTGTCATAGATTTTAGCCTCAGTTGCCAAATCATGGAAATTTTTTGGTATTACCTTTCTTCTTGTTATTTTTTTTTATTTTCACCTTTATAATCCTTCAGTTTATCTATAATTGCATTGAAATCACCTAAGATGCAAATCTCTTCATAATTCCTTTCCTTAATATTTATTTATTTATTTATTTATTTATTTATTTATTTATTTTATTGGACTTATATGCTGCCCCATCTCTGAAGACTGAGTGCTCACAATTAAAACATACAATACAATAATAATTTAAAAAAGAATTAAACAATTTTAAGCCCAATAAAACCAAATTAAAATACTTAAAATTATCCCATGGCCCTGGTGAGGTAATCACACCCCGATTTGGTCGAACAACCAGGTCTTTAAATCAGCGAAGGTGCGGAGGTCAGGGCCAGGCGGAGGTCCAGAGGCAGTTCATTCCATAAGTCGGGACCGCTACAGAATAGGCTCGTCGCTGGGGGACCGCCAGCCAACACTGACTTGCCGATGGGACCCCGAGGAGTCCTTGTATGTGCCCTTGCACGGGCGGGTGGCGCCGATATCGGCAGGAGCCGCTCTTAAATATTGTGGACCCATGTCATGTAGGACTTTGAATGTTAAGGTCAGAACCTTGAATCTCACCGAGTGCAACCGCAACCAATGCAGGCGAGGGAGGGGGTAATATGGGAGAATCGGTAACTCCCATCACAACCCTGCTGCATTCTGCACCAGCTGCAACCTCCGGATGGTATGCAAGGGCAGTCCTAAATAGAGAGCATTGCCGTAGTCAAGTCGAGGTGACAAGGGCATGAGTGACTGTCGCAGGGCATCTCAGTCCAGAAATGGGTGAAGCTGGCAACCAGTCGGACCTGGGCAAAGGCCCCTGGCGACGCGCCCCACCTGATCCTCCAATTGGAGCCGTGCATCCAGGAGGACCCCAGGTTCAGCCCTATCCACAGGGGCAAACCACTCCCCTATGGTCAACGATGGACACTCCTGACTGACCCAGATGCCAGTATGTACAGCCACTCAGTCTTGGCGACTCCTGAGCGAACCGAGATGCCAGTATGTACAGCCACTCAGTCTTGGCATTGAGCGAAGCATGTTTCCGTCCGGTCCGACCGCATCCAGACAGCGAGTCATTACGGAGAGGGCATCACTGATCTGACCTGGGGTGGAGATGTATAGCTGAGTATCATCAGCATACTGATGGTATCTCACCCCAAACCCACGGATGATCTCACCCAGTTTCATGTAGATATTGAATAAAGGGGAGAGGACCGACCCTGAGGGACCCCACAAGTGAGTGCCCTCGGGGCCGACCTCTGCCCCCCCGTCAACACCGATTGCGACCACCCCAAGAGGTAAGAGAACCACCAAAATACAGTGCCCCCCACTCCCAACCCCGAGGTCGCAAAGGATACCATGGTCGATGGTATCGAAAGCCACTGAGAGGTCTAATAGGACCAGGACAGAGGAAAGTCCCCTGTCCCAGGCCCTCCAGAGATCATCCATCAGTGTGACCAATGCCGTCTCCATGCTGAAACCCGGGAAGCCGATTGGTATGGATCTGGTAGTCCTTCATCCAGGAAAAGTGGAAACTGCTGAGCCACCACACTCTCCCAACCTTAGCTAGAAAATGAAGGTTGGAGACTGAGGCGGAAGTTGTCTAACACAGTCGGGCATAAGCCAACCAAGGGCACGGGTCCAACAAACATGTGGTGGAACTCAGGATAATCCTGTCCACTTCATCTTCGGGATCGAACTCAGTCCAGATCACATCAGCCAGACTGGTTGCACCACGATCCTCAGACCACTGCAAGGTGGAACACAACCTGCCCCGAATCCGCGCGATTTTATCCGACAGATATTGACCAAATTCCTCAGCTCTTCCCCGGAGAGGGTCCACCACCTCCCCCGGATATAGGAGGGAGCGGGTGGTCCTAAACAGGGCAGCTGGGTGGTTATCTGCGGATGCTATGAGGGTGGAGAGATAGAGCCTTCTCGCCTCCCTCATAGCTACCAGGTAAGTCCTAATATGGGCTCTTAACTGGATTCGATCGAATTGGGAGCGAGTGGCCCTCCACCTGCTCTCTAAACCCCGCCGACGGTGCTTCATCTCCCAGAGCTCCTCTGTATACCAACATTGAAAAAAATGTTCTTGTGGGCAGTTCGGCAATTACCTTGACTTTTGAACGTAGTTTGCCCTTGCCTTCTTCTTCCTAGGGCTGAGAGAAAGGGACTGTTCCAAAGTCACTCAGCTGGCTTTGTGCCTAAGGTGGAATTATGATCTTCTGTTTTTCCAATCACCAGAGAATCAAAATAGGTCTGCTTCAGATTTGGACAGTATACTAAACCACAAACCTTAGTTACTATGGTATCTAATAGGGCAGCATATACATGTTTGTCAATAGAGATTTCTTTCAAATTGGAATGCAATATGAACAGGGTTATTCATATCTGAGCAAGAACTGGTTTACCTGCATGGCCAAGGCACACTTTTTGGGGTGAGGGATCTTCCCTGTAGACATCTAAGGGAAAATCTACTGCCGTGGCCAAGGGAACATCCAAGAAGACAGAAAGAGTTGTCATCACACAGTTTATGTAAGACTATGATGGTTTTCAGACAATTGTTCTGTTGAAAAACTGGTCTACCAATTTCTAGTACAGCTTGCAGAGTTCCCAAGGCAACTGTTTCCTGGGAAACCAAATATATTTGCCCTTCAACATTCTGAACTAAGTAAAAGATAATGAATCAGATGGTTATCAGTCATGCTATCCTGCAAAAATGAACATATATTTGTTCATCTGTACCAAAAGGTTGACTGGTAATGCCAGAGACCATGTATACATATATCCTAATTCCACATATATCACTGCACTAGCTTTAGATTTAGGCCTTGTTCACAAATTGTGTTGATTGGTTTTTAGTACAGCAACTGGTATGAGCCCAGCCCATATACTTTGTAAGACATGTCTTTAAGCTCCATCTCCTTTGGTGACTTTCTCAGAATTGACACATTGAGAAACTACTGGGATTACAACAGCATAAATTCTCAAAGCTGCTTGCTCCAAATTCTAAGAGGAGAAGGAATCCAAGACATAATTACCTAGCATTCTACTTACAATAGCCCTATCATTGGCCAATGACAGAGAAACTTCCACAATTGTTAATAGATGTTTTGTAGTACAAATTCAGGTGATCCCTATCCAAAGTGTTGGCAAGTAGAAATGAAGCTACAGACACCCTACCACAATCAAAATATAGAACACTACATTAGTTGGTCTATCAAGACACTCATGTTCTAAACCAGCTTGCTGTTCATAATATATTGCCACTAATGCAGATTAGTGATTTAATGTTAGATGGGACTTAGTCATTTATTCACAATGAAACTAAGATTGTATTGTTTCTTGCCTCCGTGATCAGGTGGTCAGCACGCAGTTAAATACCAATTACTGGGCTATGCCAAGAGAGATGCTTTTTAGAAGTATTTAATAGGTTACATGGGAACAGAATTTTAATTCAACAGGATTCTTAATCTACCAGGAACAATAAAAGAGAAAAATTCCCTTTGGATCAAAGTGAAAGATGTTTAATTACTATTTTTAATTACCTATAGAATCTCAGGTTGTGCATTCCTGGGATAGACTTAGCTTGGGATGAGAAATGGTGAAGATGTTGGGGAAGAAATGGAAAGAATAGACAAATGAAAAGTAGACACATTAGTTGACAGTTTTTCTCTTAAATGACACAAAGTCTGGGAAGAATTTCAACTCATTCCAAGAAGAGGGGAGGAAGGGAGGGAGGAAGGGAGGAAGTTTTCTCAGACAGTTTCAACATTGTTTATTGACTTCTAGCTAAGCATTAAAGATACCATGCTAAAATCTGTGTGGTTCTTGTCCAATTGAATGAGCTGGACAAGTTCTAGGAGCCATGCCTGAGAATGTAGCAACCCTTTATTTAACTTATATCATATAGTATGGCATATCCTATCCAAATATTAGATCTGCGCTTAGGATCTCTCCAGACCAATAGCATAGGGGGAGCATTGGTAATTGACAAGCATATAGTCATGGACTGAATTTTAAAAAAACATAAGGCACCTTTTATTTCAGTTATAAACATTTTCCTTCAATTCATACAGAAGGTAATCTAAAGTAATGTATGCTGGTCATCTGTATCTTGAGCATGTCCTCTTGTGATCAGGACTGTCCTACCCATTTTGCCAAGTGGGGCCCTAGACTTAGAAGATGACCACCATTGTTCATGAATATGGGCAATGAAAAATGCTACCCACTTTCCACAGCATGCTTTCTTGCATCTGATAAATAACATTGGCTTGAGTCACTATCAAAAAAAAATAGTCACTGGTGATATCTTTAGCATCTGCCTTTTCCAACCACCCATCCAAAAAGGAGACTATGGTAGACCCACAAGCAACAATTGCTTTTACTGCAATACATTTTAATCAGGCTTCTTTAGAATAACCCATTAGCAGGAACCAATCCAAACTTGATCCTTTGGCAGGTCTCCTTCAGATAATGCTGCAGCTAGGAAATTTGATTTGATGTCTCTTCCTATGGAGAAGAAATCCAAAGATCACTCACACAACCCACATCACAGGATTGTTGTTGTGTTGAAAATAGGAGGAGGATGGATAATTAGGCATCCTTTGTGCCTTGAGTTATTGATAAAAATAATAAAGGCAATATAAAAATAAATCAGGACTAGAACTCACAGCCTCTCAGATTCTAGCCTGATGCCTTAATACTACATCAAACTGACTTCTTAGGATATTACCTATGTTCAAATGAACTTCATAGTCTATACAAAGAACATTCCTTTTCCATCTCAAAGAAGGCAGCCAAGGAAAAATCATGCTCTACCAGAGGGAAAGCTGGAATTTTAAGAACTAGTCTTGATAATTTGTTTCCTTGGTCATAAAATAATTGCTGTGGTGAATGTGGCTTATCCATGTTTATATTAAATTGCCCCTATGTCCCCTAGGTTGCATTCTGCTAAACCAGTGGAACCAAATCTACTAATCTTGGTATTTTCCTAAGCAGATTAACGTTTTTTTGGCAATGCTATTGAAAACCACTCACCAGTTTTATTTATTAAGAAAGCCAATGAAAATTATACAACATCTAGAGACTTTCTTGGAAATAAGGAGGATGCTGAACACTGCTTCATTATTTCTCAATACTAGTTCCATTATTATTTTTAATTGTAAACAAAAGAAAACCTAAAGCCAGAAGAAACAGGGAAGCTGGTGAGTTCTGTGGTCACCATATTGTCTAGGACAGACACTAACCTCTGTCCTTCCCTTTCAACTAGCATATGAGAAATTACATGTCCTTTTTCTGTCTCCTGATTAGTAAACAGTATGTAAGACACCCTATCTTTGCAATGATTTGCAAAGACATTATTATAGTTTGCTGTCTTTGAACTCAATAGCATCCTAAGGCCAATTAGAGAGATTGTGGTGATGAGCTCTTTATGTAGATGGAGAGCAATTAAGCATCAGGATGCAAACATTAATATATTAAAGGAATAGGGTTTATTTATTTAAAAAATGTATATATAACTATCTTAAATACAGGTAGTCCTCGACTTACAACCACAATTGAGGCCAAAATTTCTCTTGTTAAGTGAGACATTTATTAAGTGAGTTTTGCCCCATTTTACAACTTTGCCCCATGTTTCTTGCCTCCGTTGTTAAGTGAATCACTGCAGTTGGTAAGTTAGTAACTCAGATGTAAAGTAAATCTGGCTTCCCCATCGAATTTGCTTGTCAGAAGGTCACAAAAGGTGATCTTATGATCTTGGGACATGGCAATATGGTCATAAATATGAACCAGTTGCCAAACATCTGCATTTTGATCACATGATCATGGGGATACTGGAAAAGTCACAAGTCATTTTTTCCAGTGCTACTGTAACTTTGAATGTTACACAAAACAAACCGTTGTAAGTCAAGGACTACCTGTACATAACTCTGGACTGGGAATCACATAGGATGATAGATTTTAGATTTTTTTTTAAAGGTGGTAGAAAAGTCTGGAAAAGTAAGAAACTTAGCACAACTGAACTTTATCAATCCATCCACCCTGACTATGGAAACCCATCATCCATAAAATCGACTTAACTCACAGCTGGCATCTCTGGACTTGGTATTTCTTCTTCATCAAAGCTATCCTCATCAATATCGGCATCATCTGGAATATCATCATCTGTCGGCTCATAGTCAGAGTCATCTTCCACTTGCAGGAGAGAATTGCAAGGTAGTACTAAACATAACATCCACCACCACTGGGCCCCTTTGAAGAGCATCCCCTCCTTTCCCTTAGCACCCAAAAACACTCTGGACCACCAGCAAGAGACGTCTGAAAGCAGTGTGCCTAGCAGTGCCCTTAAGGAGGCAGCTGGTAAACTTTCCTTTCACCACCGTTAACTCAGCCACCGTCTTTAGCACCAACAAGAGTTCTGTGACAGTTAAAATGAATCCATGGGGAGGAGCAGCAGAATGGAAGCCAGAGCAGCATGATGTCACAAAGGCAGCTAAAGCTGGGATTTTTTTTAAATGCTGGGAGGAAAGTAGAGAATAACAGAATAACCAAGTTGGAAGGGACCTTGGAGGTCTTCTAGTCCAATCCCCTGCTTAAGCAGGAGACCCTATACAATTCCAGACAAATGGATGTCCACTCTCTTCTTAAAAGCCCCCAGTGATGGAGAACCCACAACTTCTGAAGGCAAGTTGTTCCCCTGGTTAATTGTTCTCACTGTTAGGAAAGTTCTCCTTGGTTATAGGTTGCTTCTCTCCTTGATTAGTTGCCATCCATTTTTCTTGTCTTACCTTTCAGTGCTTTGGAAAATAGGTTGACCGCTCTTCTTTGCGGCAGCTCCTCAAATATTGGAACACTGCTATCATGTCACCCCTAGTCCTTCCTTTCACTAGACTAGACAAACCCAATTTGTTCTGCATATGCTTTAGCCTCCAGGCCCCTAATAAATGGTTGTCCAATCTCTTCTTTAAAACCTCAAAAGTTGGAGCATCTACAACTTCTGGAGGCAAGCCAAAGCTTGCAGTTATTGGCCAAATTACTCTGACTAAATCAGGTTCGCTATGTCTCAGTAGATTTCATTGGGTTTTGTTTCATAGGAGTAGTCTCAGACTTTAGACACTGAAGCCCAAGTGTAAATCTGGGTAGGAGTATCAAGGTTCATGAATTTGAATTTCAAACTATTTATTTTGTATTCACATGTAAAGGATTGTTCAGGATGCCTTTCTAACCCATTCTTGGTTTCATTCCTCATAGCAAGACCTCTCAATAGTACCTTCAATACTGTTTTAATCCCTTTTATTATATTTGTAATACATGGTCTGTCTTTACCTAGCAATATTTCCAGTTGACCAAATATTAAATTTAATAAATATTAAATAAAGTAAATTGATATATAAAAATGCAAGAGTGTTAGTTTTTTTAATTTTATTTTTAAGACACTTTTTAAAGTGTTTTCTTTGTTGTGCATCTTTCTTCTTTTGCTTTTTAAAAATATTTTGGCATTTTGTATTTTAAGCTTTGAATAAACTAAAAATTTCAGTTAAAAATGGGGAAAAAATCGCTTTATAGATAAGATACCTGACTTCTTGTTCTATACCAATGTGAAAGGTGTTATTGACATGTTTTCATTACTAGCAATAAGAACAAAATCATGGAAATATCTAAAATGAGATCTAAGTAATGTTAGAAAAATTAACTTATAAATTGAAACCAGTTGAAGAAGAGAAAGGATATTGATTTCTGCATGGTATGATTTTATAAGGCACACATGTGTGGGTATTATTTGTTTGTAAAATGTTAAAATTTTTGTTCGTCTTAAATATTACAGTTTGTACAGCTGTTAACATTTAGCAACTCAAAATCTGAGTGTGTACATTACTTTCCTTAGCAAGAAAACACATTAAGTTTCAATATCTTTTAGATTATTGGTTTAGCTATACACTGCTTTGAATAGGAAATTTAAAAATGGCTCATAAACTGGATAAAGAATAAAATATTACATTCCCTGCAGAAGGGAGGGAAAAAAGCAACAGATGCCTGCAAGAAAATAAGTTAAATAATGATTTTTCCCCATATCTTAAAACCCAGTTAGCTGAACAAATTAGACCACACAAGGGGTGTTTAACCATTCTTTTCATACTCATAAATTCAGCATGCCTGTATTTGTCAGTTGCAGTTAGCGTGAAGAAGCAGCTTACAAAGACATAAGTTTTTTTTTAAAAGCCCAAACTTTGGAAAAGATTAAACACCCCTTCTCCTGTCTATCACTTCAATTGATAATCTCTCCCCCACCGAAAACCTTTGATTTCTTTTTTTAAAAGAAAGCAACGTCTAGATAGTGCTATTTCACAAAGCAATTTACAGATAACTCCTCATAGAATACATATCAGCCTTTCCCAATTTTGTAACTAGACCAAAACATCAATAATAACTTTCTTGTGATGATGGAATTAAGGGTTTGCTCCACTTGAGGGACATCAGGTTGGGGAAGGTTGGCATACATGGTCTTAAAAAGCCATCATAGATTCATATATTAATCATGTCAATCATACTTACTTTTTCCATTCCATTCCTACATTGGTATCTGGAGACTGTATCCAGCTATTGCCAATGTTGCATTGAGCAATAATTCATTCACAACAAAAATTGCATGGATTAACTGTCATGGTGTTTTAGCTGCTGCTACATATACTCTCTGAAGATACAAATATATTCTCCCCATACCATGTATATTTTTACATGAAATTTAAAAAACTTTTACTTCTTAGTTGTTATCTAGGTATATGGATTCAGTTCTCTACATCTCCTGGTGGTTTGAATTTCTACACACAGACTCCAAGTCACATCTTCTGATGTAATTATCTACTCACTACTTCCCAGTCTCTTCTCATACATGCACTGAAGAGACATGGCTTCTACTTACAGATCAGGTGCTGCCCGTGGAGATATACTGGGCCCATTCCCGATTTTAGGATAAAAGAAACCGGAGGAAGCAATTCAAAGCCATCAAGACACACCTGTTATAAAAAACAGATACCATGTTTCAGAATGCTACTCTTATCCTTCTCCTACAATATATGTAGGATGGTAATGAATATATTGCATGTTTGTATGTACATTGATTATATTACGTTGCTGTTTGTATGTATACTGAGAGCTTCTGCACCAGAGACAAATTACTCTTCATCAAATCACACTTCATCAATAAAGTGTTCTGTTCTGCTATGTTCTGTTGTGTTCTGTCTATTCAATTCTATTCTATTCTATTCTATTTCTATTTCTATACATTACATTACATTACATTACATTACATTACATTACATTACTAGCTGGGACGACATGTCCAAATAATTTTACATCAGATGTTGCCTAGTCAATAGCTCCCTAATTCACTTTAAGATATGAGTGCCTAGAAAACTACCTCTCCAAATCATGTCCAAATTGTTAGGAAGACTTCTGAACCATTTGTGAAGTATGCACAGAATATAAATTACATTAAAATAGTGTAAGTTTGTTTGTTTATTTGTTTATTTATTTATTTATTTATTTATTTATTTATTTATTTATTTATTTATATTTGGATTTATATGCCGCCCAATCTCCAGGGGGACTTGGGGCAGCTTACACAAAAACATATAAAACTTACTCCAAATTTACCTAATCCAAATAACGCTAAAATATTAAAATCTCCCAAAATTAAAAAAACCCAACCCCGCTCAATCCAGGCCGGCCTGTGAAAACAGCCAGGTCTTTAGATCATGGTGGAAGGAGCGCAGGTCGGGGGCCAGACACAGCTCCAGGGGTAGTTGGTTCCAAAGGGTGGGCACCCCCACAGAGAAGGCCCTCCCCCGGGGGACCACCAACCGACATTGTCTGGCTGACGGCACCCCCAGGAGGGCCTGCCTATGGGAGTGTACCGGGCGATTGGACCTCGATGCTGGTAGGAGGCTACTGCAAGTACCCCGGACCCGAGCCATGCAGGGCTTTATAGGTTAACACCAGCACGGAGGACTGAATCCATATACCTAGATAACAACTAAGAATTAAAACTTTTTAAAATCTTACACGGAGGGCAACTGGCAACCAATGCAAACCGCGCAGGAGGGGTGTCACATGGGAGAATCAGGCCGCTCCCATCACCGCCCGCGTGGCCACATTTTGCACCAGCTGAAGCCTCTGCATAGTCCGCAAGGGCAGCCCCAGGTAGAGAGCATTGCAGTAGTCAAGACGGGAGGCCACGAGTGCATGAGTGACCGTGCGTAGGGAATCTTGGTCCAAGTAGGGGCGCAACTGGTGCACCAGGAGAACCTGGGCAAAGGCCCCCCTGGTGATGGCTCCCACCTGCTCCTCTATATTAAGCCATGCATCCAGAAGGACACCCAAGTTGCGTGCCCTATCCACGGGGGGCAACACCACTTCCCTCATGACCAAAGATGGAATTTCTTGGATCCGAGATGCCGGTATGCACAGCCACTCAGTCTTGTCTGGATTGAGCTGGAGCCTGTTCCTCCCCATCCAGATCTGCACCGCCTCCAGGCACCAGGACAGCATGGGGAGGGCATTACTGAGGTGGCCCGGGGTGGAGATGTAAAGCTGAGTATCATCAGCATATTGATGATACCTCACCCCGAAACCATGGATGATCTCGCCCAGCAGCTTCATGTAGATGTTGAAAAGGAGGGGAGATAGCGCCGACCCCTGAGGAACCCCACAAGTGAGGGGCCTCGGAGTCGACCTCTGCCCGCCTGTCAACACCAACTGTGTGCGCCCCAAAAGGAAGGAGGAGAACCACCATAAAACGGTGCCCCCCACTCCCAGCTTCCGAAGGCGCCGCAATAAGATACCATGGTCGATGGTATCAAAAACTGCCGAGAGATCTAATAGGACTAGGACAGGACATCCCCTGTCCCGAGCCCTCCAGAGATCATCAATCAGTGCAACCAATGCCGTCTCCGTGCTGTAACTGGGCCTGAAGCCCGATTGAAATGGATCTAGGTACTCGGTTTCCTCCAGGAAAGCTGGGAGCTGTTGAGCCACCACGCTCTCAACAACCTTCCCTAGAAAGCAAAGGTTGGAGACAGGATGAAAGTTGTTTAAATTGGCTGGGTCCAAGGCAGGCTTCTTGAGAAGGGGTCTCACCACCACCTCTTTCAAGGCAGTAAAGAAGACCCCTCCCGCAATGAAGCATTGGTAACTGCCTGGAGCCAGCCACATGTACCCTCCCGGGTGGCATATACCAGCCAGGAGGGACATGGGTCCAATAAACACATGGAGGCACAAAGCCGCCACATAATCCTGTCCACCACATCTGAGGTTACAGGGTCAAACTCATCCCAGATAACATCGACAAGACTCGTCGTCGCCTCCATGTCTGACTGTTGGTGTCCAGACCGGCCCGGATCCGAGCGATCTTATCCAGCAGATGTTGACCAAACTCCTCAGTCCGCCCCTGCAGAGGGTCCCCCCTCACCTCCTGATTAAGGAGGGAGCGGGTGACCCTGAACAGGGCGGCCGGGCGATTATCTGCAGATGCGATGAGAGTGGAGAAGTAAGATCTCTTCGCCACTCCCATCGCTGCCAGATAGGTCCTGGAAAAGGACCTTAACTGGGATCAGTCAGATTCAGACCGATCCCAGTTAAGGTCCTTTCAGTCCCTCCTCCAACACTTCATTTCCTGCAGCTCCGTGGTGAACCAGAGAGCTAGCCGGGATCTGCACCGGGTTAAGGGCTGCAAGGGGATGACCCAGTCGAGCGCCCCAGAGGCTGCCTGTTGCCAGGCCTCCGCTAGGGCCTTGGCTGAGTTGTGGGTCAGGGAGGTAGGTAATGGCCCAAGCGCCATCTGGAACCGTTCAGGGTCCATCAGGCACCTGGGGCGGAACCACCTAGTCGGTTCCACCTCCCAGCGGCAGGGAATGGGATAATGGAAGACCAGCCGAAGAAGATAATGATCTGTCCATGACAGGGGGCGAATAGTTGGAGCTCCCCCCCAAGATCATTACACCACTGTCCCGAGATAAAAACCAGGTCTAGTGTGTGTCCCCCCTCATGAGTCGGGTCTTGTATTATCTGGGTCAGGTCCATGGCCGCCATGGAGGCCATGAACTCCCATCCTAATCCCGACCCCTCCCCCAGGGAAGGCAGGTTAAAGTCCCCCAGGACCACAAGCCTGGGAAACTCCACCGCCATCCCAAGAGGAGGTCAAGCAGTTCGGGCAGGGCTGTTGCCATGCAGCTGGGAGATAGATATACCAGCAACAAGCTCCACTGACCCCCCAGGCCCCACCTCTTGAGGAGAAGCTCACATCTGCCTATCTGCGGGACAGTGATCTCCCTCAGCCATAAGGTCTCCCTGATGACAACAGCCACTCCCCTGCCCCTACCCCGGACCCTTGGCTGGTGAAGCACCCCAAAGTCTGGTGGGCACAAATCAACCAGAGGGACACCTCCCTCCGGTCCCAACCAGGTCTCCATGATACAAGCCAGGTCCGTCGCCTCCTCCCCAATCAAATCATTGAGGAGGAAAGCTTTATTAACCACGGACCTGGCGTTCACATAAACCAGCCCAAGCCCGGGTACCTGGCCTCCTGGGCCCCCAGGGGAGCAGGCAGGTACACGGGGGTCAGAGCGTGCCACCACTTGTAAATAGTGGGGGCGTGCTCCCGTTACAAAATATGGCCCCCGACCTCTTCACCTCCCATCATGTCCAATCACCGTCGATATCCCAACTCCCATCTCACCCCCCGGACCCACCCAGCCCCCAACCCCTGCCCCCCCACCGTGATCCATTTCCGACCTGGATGGAGCCAGGGAATGACTCGGGGGAACCCCCCAGTTTTCCGCCCAAGTCTGTCACCCTCCCTCCTCCCTAACCCCTTTAAATAATTGGCAAAGATAAAATTTAACAACACCCCTTTAAAACCCTTCAATTTATAAAAATTAAAACCCCTCTTCTTCTTGCAGTGCCACCTCTCGGTATCCCAGGATCCAACATGGAGGCAGGCTTTAGATAACCCAGCAGGCCAAACTAAGGATAGGGGGACCCTCCTTAGGGCCTGCAGATCCGCAGATGTAAAGGTGATGGTCATAGTTCCGGACAGAGAAAGAGAATAGGAAAACAAGGCTAGATGATATGTCCAATGTCCTGGTATATATATATCAAATATTGATGGGATCTGACCCGCGGACCCTCTCACAGTCCCCTCGGGTGCTGAGATGACATTCATCAGTCCCGGACTCTCACTCCAGTAGGGTCCCAGAGATTGACATATAGATGACCCACAAGGGGGTTTAATATAATTTAAATATAAATTATTTAATATAAATTTAAAATAGTATAACACCTCCCCCTGCATTTCCCTATGCATTACCATTGGTAAGACAGGATGTTTCAGTGCTACAATGGGTACTGGCTCGGGAACACTGGCCATGTTTCTGGACTCGACAGCTACCACATGGGTCTCATCATCAGCATCTTCTCCCAGGGACACCTTGATGGTAAGAAACAAAAAACAACCAGCAGTCCTTTCTGAGCATTTATGTAGCAGCTTTTACAGACTTTCATACAGGGCTGCCCCGGAGCCTTCACAAACCTTCCTGAATGTCACTGTCTACCATTCTTCAGAGAATGTAGAACAGGGAACATTTTCAAAAACAGAAGCATTGTTTAAGGCCCCCACAAACATTGTTGGACTACAGCTCCCATCATTTTTTTTTTTTTGCAATTGGCTATGTTGGCTGGAGAGAGTAGGAATTGGTATCTATGAAAATCTGGAAGGACACGCATTCCCCATCATTAGTTTATGAAAAGGAAAACTTTCCAGAAACATGTGAAGAATTATGTCTAGAGGTTGCAACAATATGGGAAAGTTACTGTTGGAAATCTTGATGCTCCCTGAACTTAGTTAATTGCTTGCAACTGTTTTACTATCTGCATACAGGTACTTCTCAATTTACAACAGTTCATTTAGTGACTGTTTGAAGTTACAATGGCACTGAAAAAATAGAATAGAATAGAATAGAATAGAATAGAATAGAATAGAATAGAATAGAATTTATTGGCCAAGTGTGATTGGACACACAAGGAATTTGTCTTGGTGCAAATGCTTTCAGTGTACATAAAAGAAAAGACACATTCATCAAGAATCATAAGGTACAACACTTAATAATAGTCATAGGGTACAATAAGCCATCAAATCATACTAGGAAACAGTCAATATAGATCGTAAAGATACAAGTGACAAAGTTACAGCCATACAATCACAAGTGGGAGGGGAGGGGCAATAAGGATTGATGAGAAGATTAACAGTAACATAGTGCAGACTTTGTAAATAGTTGGACAGTGTTGAGGGAATTATTTGTTTAGCAGAGTGACTTAAAAAGTGGCTTATGTATGACCATTTTTCACACTTATGGCCATTGCAGCATCCTCATGGTCACATGATTTACATTCAGATGTTTGATAACTGATTCACATTTATGACGGTTACAGTGTCTTAGAGTCATGTGATCCCCCTTTGTGACCTTCTGACAAGCAAAGATTCATTTAACAACCACATTACTAATTTAAGAACTGCATTGATTCACTTAACAACAGTGGCGAGAAAAGTTGAGAAATGGAGCAAAACTCACTTAACAAATTTCTCACTTAGCAACATAAATTTTGGGCTTAATTGTGGTCATAAGTTGAGGACTACCTGTATAAACAGGGAAAAAACTCACAGTCACTAAATCTCTGGGTAGATTCTCAGTCATCCAAATCTAGCTGTCCCAAAAGTGCTTTTTCAAAAACTTTATTTTTCCTTGAAGTCTTCTCATCCAAGCAGCTTTTTCAGTTCTTTTCCAAAAGCACCTTTGGGACAACCATGATCTGGATGACTGAGAATCTCCATAGCAGAGGTGGTATTCAGCAGGTTCTGACCAGTTCTGGAGAACCAGTAGCGGAAATTTTGAGTAGACCGGAGAACTGGCAAATCCCACCTCTGACTGGCCCGGTCCCCATCTCTTCTCTGCCTCCCAAGTCCCAGCTGATTGGCTGAGTCTTCTTTTGCTGCTCTGCACAGGAGAACAGAGCTGGAAAACAGGTTAGTGAGGTGGGGAGGGAATGGGGATTTTGCAGTAACCTTCCCCTGCCACACCCACCAAGCCATGCCCACCAAGCCACACCCGCAGAACCAGTAGCAAAATTGTTTGAATCCCACCACTGCTCTATAGACATCCAAGAAACTTCACTGGTTTTGACAGGATGGTGAGGCTATGAAGATAATAGTTCTGACAGGATTGGTGGGGGGAGTTGGAAGGATCATATTTATTTGCAGCCATCTGGTCCTAGCACACTTCTTGAGAGTTCTTCAGGCCAGTTGGGGGTTTATCTGATCCCACACTCACTAGCACTGATAACATTACCTAATCAAGTAATGAAATGGCTGCAGGCAAACACCCAAGCTCAAGTTCAACCCTGACCTACAGAGGTTCTCTTCTGTTGAAACTTACTGTCCTCAAATATACCAAGTGTTCTAATAAGTCATCATCTTCTTTCACTACGCATCTCCGGGTGGTGTGATTCAATTCACAACCTATACAGAGACATCATTAAATCATACAGAAAATAGAAAATAGAAAAATAGAAAAGGATAGCATTTACCAAAAGATATATTTACCTGCTGGGCTAAGCTAAAAATGTATTTTGCATGTTTTCCTGAGTTTTTTACTCAATCTGATCGATTCTCTCTCTCTCCTCCCCACCCCTCTAAATGAAGAGGGGGGAAAATTATGAAACCTTTCTTTTTGAGAGAGGGAGTTTTGCCACCCATCTTAGTTAAAAGATGACTGAGGTCAGTAATTCTGCAATATTCTTCAGTCTTTCAGAATTCGTACACTTCAGTAAATTGCCAAGGAGATATGAGATATTATGAAATTATTTATCTTTATCCCTTTGGGGAGAAAAAAGAAGGGAGAAATTGCATCAGTATTTGGTTGCTGCATTTCTACAGTGTAACCTGAGGTGATCTGAGATGCTCCAAATGGATAATAGTGAGGAAAGGATTTGACCAGTCTAATCTAGTGGCTTGGCTACCAATAATCTCAATTTATTTTTAAACAGCTCCAAGATTTAATAATAAAAGGATGTTCATTTTACTAGCCCCCAACATGTCTTACCCCACAAGAGAGACACACGATTTCTTTCAGCAGAAGATGAATTTGAATTTGAGGAAAGTGAAGTCATCTTGTTTAGGTGAATCTGGAATAAGAAGGGTCAACAATATCAAGGTGGAGAAGATCTGAAAATATCAGAATATGTTAACTTCAGAACGCCAGGAGAATTTAAGGAAGTCCCAACATATCTGAAGGAAAACAGGTTGATTAATGTTATCAACCTTTGCACTATTCATTCCCCAAGCTCTCTTGGGTAAATTACAGGGTGTACAGAGCTTTGAAGACTTTGATTGAAGTGCCTCTTCAAAATGCTTTGATGTTTGAGTAAAGTAGGTCCCAGGCTTGCTCAAAAGCCCTATTCACCAAAGTGGCAGGCTGATTGAGGTAGACTGACCCTCACCAGAGGCAGTCGGAAGAGAGAGGGCCTCATCAGAGCAACCTCACTTAGCATATCTGTAGCACATATTTCCAATGTATTATGCAGATTCATTCCATTTTCAGGGCTGCTTATTCTTCTTGCAGAATAATAGCTGCATTATAATATCAGCTTCACATTGCACTCAAAACATTATCAGATTTAAATTCCAGTCCACTTACAAAAGGTACTGAGCCCCCTGATGGTCCATTAATGCAATTTCAAATTTCTATTTGCAAACAGCTTGTGTTGTTCAAAAGTAAACTTTCCTGGGATAGTTTCTGCAGCTGCTGGAGGAAATGCCCAGCTCACCAGCATTCCACCTTGGGGGTGGATGGCATGGCTCTGTAAAGGGATTGACAGAATTGACAGATACAGAATTGACTTGGCAAGAGATATGCCACCAAGGGAAAGCAGGCAAGTGTTTTTGCAATTTACTTTTGGTTCAGTTTTGTGGTGTGAAATCAAGTGCTGACCCTCCCTGATAATGTCTAATAACTAGCCAATGATTGCTTGGCCAGCAACTGGCAAGTTGTAATTGAAAATCTGCAGCACTGGCTGAGAGCTGACAATTAAAGACCCACTAGGCAGTTGCTTCATTTCTTTTGTGAAATTGGAAAGCTTGGGTGAAAGAAAGTCATCCGAGGCAATGAGCTATGGTTCATTTAACCTGGTTCATAAATAAGCCATTCATAGGTGCATTCATCATATTGGATTAAAGCAGAAACTGTTCTCTGCTACCACAATGAATGGATTCAAACAGTTTCTAAGCCAGAATCAGCAAAACACATTATATCAGTATGAATCCAGTCTGTGTCTCTACCACTTTGAACCTAGATGTTTGCTTACTTGTTTATTAATTGATAAGTGGACCTCATCACCAGAGGAAAAGAAACTAAATACTTGCATTTGCTACCTTAAAAGCCTATTGTAAAGATCACAACTGTTTACAGCGGATTAGTAGCTGCATTCAGACAAAATGCTGACCATCTCCAGTTTTAACCTGGGTTGTCTGGGAGACAAAGTTGTGCAAAACCAATCCAGTTCATTTAAGAATAAGTTTGTTACCTATTCATATTACAAATAGTCCTCAACTTATGACCATGATTGAGCTCAAAATTTATGTTGCTAAGTGAGAAATTTGTTGAGTGAATTTGCCCTGTTTTACAATTTTTCTCACCACATTTGTTAAGTTGAATCCCTGCAGTTCTTAAATGAGTGACACACTCATTAAGTGAACCTGGTTTCTCCATTGACTTTGCTTCTCAGGAGGTCACAAAAGGGGATCACATAATTCTGTGACACTGCAACTGTCATAAATGTGAGTAGTTGTCAAGCATCCCAATGTAAATCATGTGGCCATAGGGATGCTGCAATGGCCATAAGTGTGAAAAATGGTCATGTCACTTTTTTCAGTGCCATTGTAACTTTGAACAGTCATTAAAGGAATTATTGTAAGTCAAGCACTACCTTATGCTGTGAAGCATGGTACTGAATTCACCCACTCTTTGGGTTCTCAAAACACCTTGAACTGTGAATCAAAAACTAAGTATTTAGGACATGCTAAGACACACAATCACACACTGAAACAAAATTAGCACTAATCCAGCTTAACATATTGTCCAAATGCAGCCTACTGGATCCTCTTTTGGTCTACCAAAGCATATTATGTGACCCTGGTACTGTGTTGATTCAGTAATAAGCTAATCCAGTAATCCAATTAAATATATTATAAGAGTGTAGCCAGTGAGTAGCAATGCCAAGGAGTGTTTTAAAATGCCTAGACATATATACTTAATATTCTACTAATAGCCATTACCATATTTTGACATAGAAGGGGTATCATAGTTACCAGAAGTAAAGTTTTCACCTTATTTTTTAGTAGCACTCAGATTTCACAGCACTTTGTTTTCTAAACTGCTTTTCAAGGGAGGAGAGGAAAAAAGCCTCATTGAAGAAGACTGTAGTAAAAGTGCAAAAAACCCTCTGTTCTGAATTTGCATGACAACCTACAATTAAACAAAAGTGTTTTCTTTTTCTAAATTCACGCCACACACTGAACTATGAGCTAACTGTGCAAAAGGTGGGTTTATACAACATTCCCTAATTGGAAATGTTCAATATGGGTTCAGTATGTCATATGAACACAGCTGAGGCCAAGCAAAATATTACAGAAAGTTATTTAAGGTCCAGAGCAGGAAGTGCAGAAAAATAAGACACTTGTAAACCTAAACAAGCATAAATTTAGGATACTAATACCTCACATACTCTCACTCTTAACATACACAGCCCATGAATTGCTAAACAAATCCAAACAAATATAATCATAATTCTTCACCAAATTGTGCATTGAATATATTCCTAATATTATCTCATAGAATAATTTCTTTGGAAGGGATTGACACATAACACAAACCAAGCTACAACAAACATATACCCAGTATTTTAGAAAACCACACCCTTAACAATATATCATCCATAGCAAGCTACTTACAGAATTAATAGAGCATTAAAAACTTGGGCAGTTTTACATAAAACTGCTTTTATACTCCACCTTCTTTTCTGTTGTAAGATGTGGAGCCACACCCCAGGTGTTACAAGCCGGTAGCTTTAAATTACCTCTCCATAGAGTTTTATAACTTTACTTCCTCTTTTTTAACATAGAATCAGTAGCATGAAGGCAACTGCTTAAAATTTGCTTGGCTTACAAATTAATCTCTGTTTGGCAGCATTTGGCCCTAATATTGTCAGGATGAGCCTCATTTGCTTGCTATTTCATGCAGGTTTCTATGTGCTGAGTTAGAAAGCCCTGATTTCCCAGGTGCTATTAAACTGCAATTCCCAGGAGCCTCAACCAGCATCGCTAATGGTGCAAGAGTCTGTGCAGTGCAGTTCAGCAGCATCTCCCATCATCAGGTGTCCTGTTCTTCTGAAGAATGTATTGATTTTGGGGGTTGGTAGTAGTGGTTAAGGCATCAAGCTAGAATCTGGGAGTTCTTGAGTTTTGGGCACAAAGCCATTTGAGTGACCTTGTGCAAGCCAATTTTTTCAGCCCTAGGAAGAAGGTAATGGCAAACTAGTTCTGAAAAACCTTTCAAGAAAATTATATGAAATTGTTCAGGCAGTCTCCAGAAGCTGAACACAATTGAATGGAAAGCAAAAAAAATACTAGCAACTCTCTGGTTATTAATGAATCAATAACAACTCTCACTAGGTTTCTGGCAGGTGTTAAGGTCAACAGCAGCTGCAAGGTCAGGGGTTAATAAAAAAACAAATGTTCCACCACTCTTCACGTTCTTGGGTTTGCAGAGGAGAGCACTATGATACTATGTCACTATTGTTGTTAGAATATTAAGTATAATGTCTAGGCACTTTGTTCCAGTAACATGAATGACAACTCAGTCCAGCAGGGGCAAAGCTTGTAATCTTCAAGCTTTTTCCAATTAAAGTAAACAAAATAAAGCAAATCGTTTTTATGCTTGGGAGAAAACTAAAAGAAACTAATTCCCATCTTACAAATGAGGCTGAAATAGAAAAATGTGCTCCAATTCCAGAATTTAATGCTGACAACAAATGAAATAAATTGTCTTGTCAGATGTGGGCAACCAACCGAAGCTTTGAGTGTCAGTAGTAAATCTAGCTTGTCAGATTCCATCAGCACTTAAGAAAGGCAGCATGCCATGGGTAGTCCATGTTGTTACATTGTCCATTTGCCATGATTCTACAAGAAGTCTTTGCCCAAATACATTTATTTTTAAAGTGCTGTGGGATTTTTGTTTTGTTATTAAGGTGGCAAACATCTGAAGATGCAGCCCTATACATTTGTCTATGGAGATTTCTCAGTCATCCAGGTCATGGTTATCTCAAAGGTGTTTTTTCAAAAGGCAACTAGGTTTTCTTGGTTTTTCCTTGAAGATGTTTCCCTTCTCATCCAAAAAGCTTCTTCAGTCCACTTAGCCTTCAGTGCCTCCTTTTAAAACAAAGACAAAACAGGTGGGGAAAAAATGACCCATTCTGTCCACTATTGGAGACTGCTACAGTCCTCAATTTGTTGCCCACCCTAGTTCCATGTAAGTAAAAGTGAAGGAGCTGGAATATAGCTGGTAGTTCTCAATTTATTTATTTATTTATTTATTTATTTATTTATTTATTTATTTATTTGGACTTGTATGCGCCCCATCTCCAAGACTGGCTACAACTAAAACAACAATAAATACCTTAAAAAGAAATTAAACTAATTTCACAAGCCCAAAAATACAAAAACTAAAATTTACAGTGGTTAAAATAATTAAGAAACCCATCCCCCACCCCAAGGAGGGGTCACAGCCCGGATTGGTCAAACAACCAGGTCTTCAAATCATGGTGGAAGGTACGGAGGTCAGGGGCCAGGCGGAGCCCCAGGGGCAGTTGGTTCCAGAGGTCAGGGGCCGCGACAGAATAGGCTCGTCGACGGGGGACCGCCAGCCGATATTGGCTTGCCGATTTGAACTGTTTATCTCTACAACTTTCATAAACATAATGATATCTGAGCTATTTTGGTCTTAATTTACAGTAGCTTTCTCTAATTAAATGCCTTCTGGACATTTTGGACTATAACTTCTAATGTTGGTTAGAGATAGAGTCCATGGTGAATAAATAAACCAGGACGATTTGCAAGGCTGCACCTGCTTTTTTGTAAAAAAAAGGCTTAATCCATAACATGGTTTATTTGGTTTTGGCTTAGTGTTTTATCTGAGACCAATAATTGTGCTCCATAACCAAATGTTATAAGTTCTGCACATGTCGAAGATGGCAGTTTGTTGGTGAGAGGGCTCTCTTGGCATTCGGAGGTTTGATTGATTTTTCTGAGAGAGAGGCTCGTTTGAAGCCACCCCTGGAGAGTCGTGGGGTGCCGCCAGAGCCGTTCCGGCAGAAAACGGGCCGGCGGTTCAGCGTGGCTGAGTTCGTTCTCCCTGCGGCCTTTACATCACCCGCAGCTTTGCCGGCCGAAAAAAGGGGCGTAGAAGCAACATCGCTCGCCCCACGCCGTGTTTCTCGTGAAGCCCTGGTGCCAGGAAATTACGGCACCGATGGCAATCTCGATGGCTCCTGTGGACCTGATGCTGTTGCTGGCGGTGGTTTTCAGCTGTTGTTGCTGGAGACGTGCGTGGCAAAGCTGGGGTTTAACGGCGGCGGTGTTTGCAGCTGGCTGGGCAATTTTACGACTCTGCTGCAGCGTCGGGGCTTTGGCTCCATGGAAGATGGCAACAACAGCGGCAGTCTGTGGCTTCTGGTATCGCAGCTGCTGTGAAGGTAACCGCCTGGAGTCCTCCGACAGCAAGACAGTGGCCCCAATGGCCCCCCCTTCTCCAGTTTTTGGTTTGGAGTGGCGTTCCTGTAGGGGTTTGGTCTTCTTGAGCTACCCCCGAAGAGCTCCCCCCTTCCTTTTCCCCAGAAGTGAGAGTTCTGGGAGGAACAAATCGATGGGGGTGGGGCGGAGGCGCAGGTCTGGAAGGTCCGGAGGGGAGACATTCGTGGTCTTGGCCTGAGGTGGATGAACAGGCCCTCCCAGATGGGGTTGTGGGTTGAGTCTTTGGAGATGACCCCCTCAAGAAGGGACGGTGCTATGGCTCTGGACCCACGGTCATGGCCAGTATGCGGATGTTGGACTTTCTCTGGACTCCTATGGACCTGATTGCCCTATGCTATCTGGGCATTTCATTTGTGACCACTGTCTTCCTGTCTGTCTTTGTTATTCTGGACTTGTTTGGCACTATTGGTACCCGGTTCATCTATACCATTTGCCCGGACTTGTATTTTGCCTTTCTCTCTGGGACTTGGCTGCCTCCCATTGCAGTGAGAGGGCAATGGGAGGATGTAACCCCCCTGCAGTGAGAGGGCAGGGGGGCTGTTCAGGATTTTCGCCACAAGTCACTGCGGTGGCAGAGCAGTGACTGGTTTATTTTGATTTCAACCATCAGCAGCTGTGAGAGAACTGCTGACTGTGGACTGTCTCCTGATTACTTTTATTGCCTCTCTCTTCATATTGTAATTCCATCTTCACAATATGTCCATCCAATCAACTACCTCCTGTATCGATCTGCCTTGAGATGTATGTGTTATGTTTGCCTACTCCCTGTTAGAGTTATGGGCCCTCCAGATGGTTCCCCAGTCTGTGAAGTGGCCCCTTACGCTGTCAAGAGCTTACCTTAATGACGGATCTTGGGATCCCGAGAGGTGGCATGTTGCGACTAATGGGCCAAATTTTAAATTTGGGAGGAAGGGGAAACTTTTGAAATTTTTAATTGGTTGTCTTAAGGGGTTAGGGAGGGGGTAAATGGGTCTGTTCTTAGCCCGGTTTGTGGCGGGGGGCGGGGGTTGGGGGCCGGTGGGGCTCCAGGGTCGGAGGTGGGGACCGCAATTCCCAGGGTGGTTGGGGTTGGCGGGAGACGTTGAGGCATAGGGCCATATCACGCATTGGGAGCGCACACCCGCCATTTACGTGCGGTTGCTCGCTCTGACCCTATGGCCTCCTCCCTAGGGGGCACAGGAACTGGGAGCCCTGGGCTCAGGCTGGTGTATCTTAATGCCAGGTCCGTGGCCAATAAGTCCACCCTCCTCCGGGAGATCATTGAGGAGGAGGCTGCAGATCTGGCCTGTATTACCGAGACCTGGTTGGGCCCAGAGGGTGGTGTCCCTCTGGTGGAATTATGCCCTCCAGGTTTTCGGATTGTGCACTGGCCACGGGCCCAGGGAAGGGGTGGAGGGGTGGCTGTGGTTATTAGGGAGACCTTGTTTCCAAGGGAGGTCACTGTTCCAGAGATAGGCGGGAGTGAGACCCTCCTCCTGAGGTGGGGGCCTAATGGTCAGGTGGGCTTGCTGCTCGCATACCTTTCCCCCAGCTGTGTGACAGCAGCCCTGCCTGGGCTTCTTGACATCCTCTTGGGGGTGGCGGTGGAGTTCCCGAGTCTTGTAGTTCTGGGGGACTTCAACCTGCCTTCCCTGTGGGGTACATCGGGATTGACCCAGGAATTCATGGCATCTATAGAAGCCATGGGCCTGACCCAATTAATTCAAGGCCCGACTCATGAGGGGGGAAACACTCTTGACCTAGTTTTTGTCTCCGAGCAGTGGCGGAGTGACAGAGGGCAAGCCATTCTTACTGATTTGCCCATTCCATGGTCTGATCACTATCTCCTACGGCTGGTCTTCCAACAGGCCGCCCCCCACTGCTGGGATGAGGAGCCACTTAGGTGGTTCCGCCCCAGGCGCCTTATGGACCCGGAGCGGTTCCAGGCGGAACTGGGGTTTCTTCCCCCTTCCCTTGCCCACAGCTCTGTCGAGGATCTGGCGGTCGCTTGGCAACAGGCCGCGTCAGATGCCCTCGACAGGGTTGTCCCTATGTGACCCCTCACACGTCGTGGATCCCAGCTGGCTCCTTGGTATTCGGAGGAGCTCCAGGAGATGAAACGTCGTCAGGGGGGCTTAGAGAGCAGGTGGAGGTCCACCCGCTCCCAGGCTGATCGAGCCCAGCTAAGAGCCCATGTTAGGACTTACCTGGTTGCTATGAGAGCGGCGAGAAGGGTTTATCTCTCCGCTCTCATAGCATCCGCAGATAACTGCCCAGCCACCCTGTTTTGGGTTACCCGCTCTCTCCTTCATCCAGGGGAGGGGGCGGACCCGTTGTGGGGAAGGGCTGAGGAGTTTGGCCAATATCTGTCGGATAAGATCGCTCAAATTTGGAGCGGGTTGTCCTCTGATTTGCAGTGGTCTGAGGATCGGGATACAAGCAGTCTGGCCAGCGTGATTTGGGATGAGTTCGATCCTGTTTCTGAGGATGAAGTGGACAGGATTATGCGGCGCCTGAGTTCCACCACATGTTTGTTGGACCCGTACCCTTCCTGGTTAGCTTATGCCGCCAGGGAGGTCACCTGCGGTTGGCTCCGGGCAGTTGTCAACGCTTCACTAAGGGAGGGTGTTTTTCCCGCCGCCTTGAAGGAGGCGGTGGTGAGACCCCTCCTGAAGAAGCCTGCCCTGGACCCGACCGTGTTAGATAACTTTCGTCCAGTCTCCAACCTTCGCTTTTTAGCGAAGGTTGTTGAGAGTGTGGTGGCTCGGCAGTTTCCACTTTTCCTGGATGAAGCGGACTACCTGGATCCATATCAATCGGGCTTCCGACCTGGTTTCAGCACGGAGATGGCATTGGTTGCGCTGATGGATGATCTCTGGAGGGCCCGGGACAGGGGTTTTTCCTCTGTCCTGGTCCTATTAGACCTCTCAGTGGCTTTTGATACCATCGACCATGGTATCCTTCTGCCCTGGGGTTGGGTATAGGGGCACTGTACTCCAGTGGTTCACCTCCTACCTCTCGGGCGGTGCAGTCTGGCAGGGGACAGAGGTTCTCTCCTCCCTGCTATTTAACATCTATATGAAGCCGCTGGGTGAGATCATCCATGGTTTCAGGGTGAGTTTCCATCAGTATGCAGATGATACTCAGTTGTACATCTCCACCCCGAACCAGATCAGTGATGCCCTCTCCCTGATGACCCAGTGTTTGGATGCGGTACGGATCTGGATGAACAGAAACATGCTTCGTCTCAACCCGGCCAAGACTGAGTGGCTGTGCATACCGGCATCGCGGCCCAGTCAGGATTATCCATCTTTAACCATAGGGGAGTGGTGTTGCCCCTGTGGATAGGCGCGAATCTGGGGGTCCTCCTGGATGTACGGCTTCAATTGGAGGAGCAGGTGGGGGCCGTCGCCAGGTGGGCCTTTGCCCAGCTCCGCTTGGTTCGCCAACTACGCCCTTTTCTGGACCACGATGCCCTGCGCACAGTTACTCATGCCCTTGTTACCTCCAGACTCGACTACTGCAACGCTCTCTATTTAGGACTGCACTTGCATGCCATCCGGAGATTACAGCTGGTGCAAAATGCAGCGGCGCGGGTGGTGATGGGAGTTTCCCGGTTCTCCCATGTTACCCCCCTCCTGCGCTGTCTGCATTGGCTGCCGGTTGTGCTCCAGGTGCGATTCAAGGTGTTAACTTTAACATACAAAGTCCTTCATGACATGGGTCCGCAATATTTAAGGGAGCGACTCCTGCCGACATCGAGTACTAACCACCCTGTGCGATCACATAGGCAAGGACTCCTTGGGGTCCCGTCGGCTGGCCAATGCCGTTTGGCGGTCCCCGACGAGAGCCTATTCTATCGTGGCCCCTGACCTCTGGAACCAACTCCCCCTGGGACTCCGCCTGGCCCCTGACCTCTGCGCCTTCCGCCAGGAATTGAAGACCTGGTTATTTAACCAAGCCGGGCTGTGACCCTTTGGGGGGGCGGTTTTATTATGGTTTTTATTATGTATTTAGGTAATTATATTTCAATGGGGCTTGTTAGTTTAATTCTTTTTTAACTATTTATTGTTCTTGTTGTTTTAGTTGTGAGCCGCCCCGAGTCTTCGGAGATGGGGCGGCATACAAGTCTCATTAATAAATAAATAAATAAATAAATGCTTATGCCCAAGTATGTTGTGTGAACTCAGCCATAATGATGTACAAGTTTTGTGCAATGAATAAAACAAGCCAACATCTGAATTTTATATCTGCTAAGACCTAATTAACCACAGTTTGCTGGGTTTAAACAACCAAGGCAACTTTATACCATCCAAATAATGGCTTATCATAAATCAAGAGTTTCAACCTACTTCTGACATTCTATTTGTTTGACAACACTGAAACTTGGTTGAGACCAATGTCTTCAACAGGCAAAATATTAACAATGAACCAGCCTGAAGACAATGAAATGATGGATTTTCACCCATTGGATCATCATGATGGCCATCTATTAAATCGGGGACAATGGGGCTACCTAAGATATACACAGAATATCTTGGGTAATTGTTTCCCAGATGTATAAATATATGAACATTTAAAAATGGAGAAGGAAGGAAATGGGGAAAAAAATGTGAAGCTCTACTTTGGCTGTCTTCAAAGTTCTGGCTTTTGTGGTGGATTATCCATACAGGAAACAGAGCTGGTCTGGAGGATTAGTGACCTCTTCACTGTCCCTGGACTAGCAGTCAAAACAAATGGCTCAGATTGAATCGTCATGGATTCAGGTAAGCATTTACAGCCATACAGCTAGTCCTCAACTTACAACCACATCTGAGCCCAAAATTTATGTTGCTAAGTGAGAAATTTGTTAAATGAGTTTTGCCCCATTTTACGAATTATCTTGCCACATTTCTTAATTAGTAACACGTTTGTTAAGTGAATCTGTTTTTTTCATTGACTTTACTTGTCAGAAGATCTCAAAAGGGGATCCCATGACCCCAGGGCACTGCAACCGTCATAAATGTGAGTCAGTTGTCAAGCATCCGAATGTAAATCACGTGACCACAAGGATGCTGCAATGGTCATAAGTGTGAAAAATGGTCATAAATAACTTTTTTCAGGGATGTAACTTTGAACGTTCACTAAATGAACTGGTATAAGTCAAGGACTACCTGTGTTTCAGTGGCATTCATTGTAACTCATTTCTGGACTTCCTGTTAGAAATGCAGGTTATATCTGAGGGCAGTGCTTTACTTTACTTTGCAACAAGATGGCTGCCTATTATCCTTTAAAAATTAACAGATCTGAACAATAAAGTAAAAGTAGGTAATGTCATACTGGGGATCCAGTGTTGATTTCAACCCAGTGTTGATTCCAGCTGGTGGCACACCCCTAGTGTCTGAGATTTTCTCCTCTATTATTACCCAATCATTAAGTGGACATGGCAAATATTGTATTTGGCATCTTCTGCACATTTTTTTGAACATGTGTGTGCAAACTACTCTTTAAAGGAGAACATTTGTAGCTCAAGGTTCAGACGAGGGGTCCTTGGTGCTTTGTGCTCAGAGCGCACAAAGGACCTTTCAAGCTACTTTCAATGAAGTAGGGTTGTTGGTTGGCCAGCAATGCACTGTCTGTTGAACAAGAGGCAGGCTAATGTTCCAATGGCATGAACTTTGTGGGGATCCAAATCCAACTACTAATGATGAGAGACCAATTTTTTTAAAAAAAATTCAAGATACACTACACGTGTTAAATTTCTGCCAGACATACAGGTACTGAAGACAGAGGTGCTCTGCTAGAAAAAGAAAAGGGGCAATAACATTCCTTCTCTATTTTCTTCCCATGGTGAATCAGTAATCTGGGATATTCTTTTGTGAATGTGTTTGATTTCAGGAGGAAAGGAACTTTTACTAAAAAAACAACAACAACCAACTGAACAAAGGGAGATTCAACTTGGAAATAAGAAGACAGTGAGAGCAATCAAACCAAGGGAACTGAAGTTGCCTTTGGAAGTTGTGGGAGCTTCATCTCTTGAGACTCAAGAATAGATTAAACTGCCGTTTGTCAGAAATGGTGTAAGGTCTCCTGCTTGGGCAGGGGGGTTGGACTAGATGACCTACAAGGTCCCTTCCAACTCTGCTAATCTGAATCTTAAGAAGGGAGAGCCTTCTGGATTCTTGTTAAACCATATCAAAGGCAATCTTGAAAAAAAATCCCCTTCTTTATCACCACCATAATAGAAAAAGGAGACTGTAGCCTCGGGTTTAGATTTCAGCATCCAGGTTAAATCTCTAGTATCTTCAGGAAGGAGTACAATCTGCATTGAATCCTGGAATAATGCTACTCACTTGAATTAAGTCTCCCATCATACCGTGATATTGACCACGTTAACTAGAACCAGCAATGAACAAATGGCTCCTCGTCTCTGCCTCATTTATATTCCTCCTCTCACAGTGATGCAACTGTTTTCAAGAATGTCCTTGACCATTTTTAACCTTCTTAAATCCTGTAGCTAGTTTGAGGATGTTTGTGGAGATTCTCAATCACCCAAGTCATGTTTGTCCCAAAGGTGCTTTTTCCAAAAGACAACTGGACTTTATTTTCTTTCTTTGGAAACATTTGCTTTTCATCAGAACTGAAGAAGCTTCTTGGATGAGAAGCGAAATATTTTCAAAGAAAAAAAAACCCAAGGAATTCCAGTGCCTTTTGGAAAAAGCTCCTTTTTTTTGAGGATGCCAGTTCTATTTTGCTGTGCTTTGTTCCAGAGATATATTAAAGTGTGCACATTTTGAAATACCCAAATCAATTTCATACTTGTCAAGCATCTAATCATGTAGTGGTTTACTGTTGACTACTAACAAAGGGCTTATACACTTCAGTGACAGATTCATCTTAAAACCTGGCAGGAACTCTGAAAGCTCAGAACTGCATAGTAACTAGCACAGGATTGGCATAATATAAACAGTAAGCACTGAAAATTGAGGAAATTCAAAATAATATTCTGTCCCTCCTACATCAACAGATTCACCTCTGGGATATCTATCTTGTTCAATTCTTCTAAAGGGACTGCAGTAGATCCCAACTGGAAACATGAAAAAGAGCTGAAGTGGGACTAACACTTGCTGCTTTTTTTCTCTTCAGAAGAGCTAAAGAAGTTAAGAAAAATGTGAGATCAGTGAGTATTATCTGAGAAACCAAACAGGCTGAGCCAAAAATTAGGAGGTGAGGCCACCCTGAAATGAAAGGAGAAATAATGAAATAATTTACATGTAGGGTGGGAAGAATTTGCCATTGACTAGCAATTTTACCAAGGGCTGAAGGGCCAAAAACTCACCAATTTAGTCTCCCAGTGACAAACAATCCCAAGCTTAGGTTTCATGAAGGTAAACATGCACACAGGTCAGGAATCAATCAGAAAGTGTGCAAAACTGGTTCTTCCGAGCTTCTTAATAGATGACGGAAACAAAGTGGAGACTTGTTTTCTCCCTTTCACAAGCAAGTGAATCAAGCCAAAAACAGCAATCGAAGAAGCGACTCACACTTGACTTCAACTTATTCTGGCTAAATGTTGACATACCTTTGGAGACATAGAATCGGGGAGCCAACAAAGGAAGGAGAAATCCAGCCTCCAAAGGCATTATGCCAAAGCAGCACAAGTCAACAGAAGCCTCTGCCACAAAGTAGGGAAGCACAGTGTGCTGTTCTAACACAAGAGAAGGCTATTTCTTAAAACAGGACACCTAGGTGAATCCAATAAGTGGAATCTGAGCCTTTTATTTATTTACCCTCTTTGGCTAGTGCAGGCATTCATTAAGGACCAATAAAGACTAAATATCCAGGAAGGGCCTATTACTTTCTATTCAAAAATCTGCACCTGAAGCTACAAAAGGAAAAAGAAGAACAGTTAATCCAGTCTCAATCTCTCCCCAGCCTTTATTTGCTTATTCTCATTTATATTCTGTTGTTCAGTTAAACATTAAGATTAATGTAAGCCAGTTTGGATAGTGGTTAAGTCATCAGCCTAGAGACCAGGAGACTGAATTTGAGTTCTGCCTTAGACACGAAGCCAGCTGGGGGACCTTGGACCAGGACTTCTCTCTCAGCTGTAGGAAGAAGGTAACTGCTTCTAAAATCTTGTCTAGGAATCTGCAGGGACTAATCCAGGCAAGTCTAGGAGTCAACACTGATTTGGAGGCACTCACACATGCACACAGGCACACATTTGAACTAAAACAGAAAAGCAAAATAAAAAGTGAAATGCAAAACATTCAACATATCATAAAGAAGTCTAAAAACTCCTTAGGGTAGCAGTTACAGCAGCTGCAGCAGCAACAACTAAAAACTGGCTACAGAGAAGAGCCTTGTCTCTTTTCAGAAAAATTAAAAAAAAACATCTACTCACTAGATAGTCAGAAGTGGAAGGAAGTAGATAGAGACGAGTGAGTGAAAGAGACAGATGTGAATCCTCTGCTTCTTTTTTCAATCCAGCACAGAAAGCAGGCCATGAGATGAAGAGACCAGACTCCAGAATGCTATGAAAAATAATGCTTTTGGTTTTAGGAGGACAGCAGCAGAACCTGACTTTAAAAGGAAACTTTGGAAAGGCATCTGTTATATATTGGGAGCCTCAATTCTGTGTTATGTTTGCATATGCGTTTGCCTCTGGTTGGTCTGTCTGTCTGTCGTCTGCCGGCCTGCCTGCCTGCCTGCCTGCCTGTCTATCTATCTATCCTATCTATCTAATTCTAATCTATCTTTATCTATCTATCTATCTATCTATCTATCTATCTATCTATCTAGTCTCTATCACTTCTTTACCATCTCTTTGTTCCTGTTAAAAGAAAGGAATATAAACTGACCAAAGTCCCCCTGGAAAGGAGTGGCATATAAAATCTAATAAATAAATTTAGGAAGAAGCCAGTTCTTCTGCCAGTTCCTAATAAGCTAGGGAGACAATCAGAGCAGTAACTTTTCTGTGCTTGTTAAGAAATCTGATTTAATCCTTTCTCTCCTACATGTTTTCTAGTTGGAAAGGCTCCTCCTTGGCTCCCTTCCCACTGCTAAAGAAAAAGAACTTATGGGCTACTTTGTCTGAGCAAGGACATGCAATTGGAGAGGAGAGAACTTTTTGTGGAACAAATGCTAGAAAGGGAAATAATTAAGCAATCCTCTCTATTTTCCCCTCTCCTCAGGTTATTTTTCCATCCAGGGAGGATGATTTGCCAGACAAGAGTGTTGGGACCTAATAAATCAATTAGTAAAATTCCTAAGAGAAGGAACATTCTGAAGGATTGCCTTTGGAAAGACAAATAATGGCAAAGCCAGGTAATTCCTCTTGGAAAGGCATTTCATGATTCTGGGTCTATGTGACAGAAGATTTGCCTTCTTGAGGAAATTTATTTAGCTTAGGTGCGTCATCAGATCATGACACATTTTAGGGTATCCTATAAAGGAATGCTTATGTATATGTAGACCAACCCTGATGCCATTTTGTGTGGGTGACACTCCCTGGATTGTGCATGGTCCAGGGGTGGGCTGCTACCGGTTCGCACTGATTCAGGTGAACCAGTTGTTAATTTTATGGCTAGTTCAGCGAACCAGCAAATCCCACTCTGGCTGGCTCTGCCCACCCTGCCCTGCCCCTACCAGGAGTTCCTGCGCAGTCTGTTTTTGATTGCAGGTAAGTGTAGGGTCTGTGTGGAGGCTCGGGGAGGGTAAAAAATGGGTCTCCTGGAAGTTCTGGAAGGCCGGAAATGGACCCGTTTCCAGTCTCCAGAGAGCCTCCGGAGCCCGGGGAGGCTGATTTTGCCCTCCTGGAGGCTCAAGGAAAGTCTCCAGAGCCCGAGGAGGGCAAAAACAGGCTCCCCGCAGCCACACCCACCCAGCAACCTGGCAGAGTACCGGTTGCTAAATTTTTTGAAGTCCACCCCTGGCATGGTCAACCATCCACTCTGGAAGGAAACATCTTTCTCAGCTGCTTTGATGGAGGTAGGATCCTCAATGAACAAAATTGTCATTTTTTTTCCCTACTGGATACCTATCAGAAAGGGCAGCTTGGAGAGATCCCTCTTGTCCTTGGAAAAACAAGTAGATTGGATACTCCTCTTGCTTCTAATCACCTGGGGGTGTCTCCCAAAAACTGAGCAGATGTAATATCCATTCATTCTTAAGGTGGCACAACATATTGGTGGGAAGAAAATCCCATCTCTATCCTGTTGCTGTGCAATGGAAGGCAGCAACAAGCTTGAGGAACAGGGAGAAGATCTACATCCAGGACCATAATCAGAGAAAAGAAATGTGAATCCAAAGAAAAAATGTAACTTGCGAAAGAATCTCAATCTTGACCCTCCTTACTTTAGTGAAAAATAAAGGAAGAGCAAAGCATAGTCAGATCCACAAATTTCTATTACTGTAATCTTGTAATAAAAGTTGTTTTAGCAGTCAACTTTGGCTTTCTATTCTAAGGATTGTCATTCTGTGACATCTGTTCTGAGTCACTTTTGAATAGTGTACCACTTACTACGTGGGTTTCCCACTTGGGCTTTCCAGTTGTCTCCTGTCAATTGTCACCAGCCCAGAAGATCCAAGGCAGCAGAAATGGGTGACTCTCATTTTCACCTTCTTCCTGTCTCCTTTGTCTACATTACTTGGTCATTTCCCAAGTTAAAATAATGTAACAGAAGGGAAGAACCAGGCCAGGTAGAAAGGGGGCAGATCCGGTCATGACTGAAACTACCAGTAGCTTGGATCTGTGGATCATGTAGGACCAGCAAAGTGAAACTGATGAGTTCTTGGGCAAAGAGATTCTTAAAAGTAGTCCTCATTTAGTGACTGCCTTCTACTTTTGCAGTTATGACAATGATGAAAAAGTAACTCTGTGACCAATCCTCACATTTATGATCTTCACAGGTCCATAAAGCAAAAGAAAGCTGAAGTAAGTTCATAACCACTGTTGTGGCATCTGACCAAATTGTCAGTTCCAATGGTGTTCACTGAATGAGGACTATCTGTCCTTCGAGAAGTGGTGGATTGAAATTGACAAGAGGGAAAGCACTATCATTATTTTCATGGACTCTGTAGTATGAAAAGGTGCAAGCCAACTCCTTCCTCCTTCACAGATAAAAGAGGGAAGGTGTGTTGTCTTCTCCTTGCTTGCTAGAAGCCTATGGGGAAGTGGGGGTCAAAAGCAGAAATGATAGAAAGAAAAATTGAGTATGGAAGGAAATAAAATGTAGGGAAAGGGCAATGCTGAGAAAAGCTGGCCAATGAGCAGAGAAGCAGGTCCATCTAGCTAGCCTAACATTTCCCAAGAACATCACACTTGTTAGGATCCCCTTACTTTATCTTCAAACTAAAGGGCAATAAAACAGAACAGATGTTAAATATCGACCAAGTCCATCCAGGATGCTGGAATAAGGGGAAGATTCTACTTTAAGGTCAGGAGAGCAAACCACATCTTAGATTCATGAGCTAGGGTGAAGGCCTCCTTGGGGTGCCATCAGCCAGACAGTGTCAGCTGGCAACCCCCAGGGGTAGGGCCTTTTCTGTGGGAGCACCCACCCTGTGGAATCAGTTGCCCCTGGAGCTTCGGGTGGCTCCTGACCTTCAATCCTTCCGTCGTGGCCTGAAAACATGGCTTTTTCAGCTTGCTGACCGGGACTGATGGAGGGAGTGGGGTTTTTAGTGCTGGTTTGTTAATGTTAATTATTATATTGGGATGTTGTTTAATTGGCTTTTTAATATTTGTATTGTGTTTTTTTATTACTGTTGTGAGCCGCCCTGAGTCCTTTGGGAGATAGGGCGGCATAGAAATCCCAATATAAAATAAAAAATAAATAAATAAGGCAAGAGTGCTGTCATGGGGACAAGATGTCACAGGAAAAGTGTGCTGGGGTCAAATGTAAGTAGACCCCAAGCTTACAGGTGAAACTCGAAAAATTAGAATATCGTGCAAAAGTTCATTTAGTTCAGTAATGCAACTTAAAAGGTGAAACTAATATATGAGACTCATTACATGCAAAGCAAGATAGTTCAAGCCGTGATTTGTTATAATTGTGATGATTATGGCTTACAGCTCATGAAAACCCCAAATCCACAATCTCAGAAAATTAGAATATTGTGAAAAGGTGCAATATTCTAGGCTCAAAGTGTCCCACTCTAATCAGCTAATTAAGCCATAACACCTGCAAAAGGTTCCTGAGTCTTTAAATGGTCTCTCAGTCTGGTTCAGTAGGAATCAAAATCATGGGAAAGACTGCTGACCTGACAGTTGTGCAGAAAACCATCATTGACACCCTCCATAAGGAGGGAAAGCCTCAAAAAGTAATTGCAAAAGAAGTTGGATGTTCTCAAAGTGCTGTATCAAAGCACATTAGTAGAAAGTTATGTGGAAGGGAAAAGTGTGGAAGAAAAAGGTGCACAAACAGCAGGGATGACCACAGCCTGGAGAGGATTGTCAGGAAAAGGCCATTCAAAAGTGTTGGGTACTTTCACAAGGAGTAGACTGAGGCTGGAATCAGTGCATCAAGAGCCACCACACATAGACGGATCCTGGACATTGGCTTCAAATGTTGTCAGAAGCATCTTACCTGGGCTAAAGAAAAACAGACCTGGTCTGTTGCTCAGTGGTCCAAAGTCCTCTTTTCTGATGAGAGCAACTTTTGCATCTCATTTGGAAACCAAGGACCCAGAGTCTGGAGGAAGAATGGAGAGGCACACACTGCAAGATGCTTGAAGTCCAATGTGAAGTTTCCATAGTCTGTGTTGATTTGGGGAGCCATGTCATCTGCTGGTGTTGGTCCACTGTGCTTCATTAAATCCAGGGTCAATGCAGCCGTCTACCAGGAGATTTTGGAGCACTTCATGCTTCCTTCTGCAGATGAACTTTATGGGAATGCTGACTTCATTTTCCAGCAGGACTTGGCACCTGCCCACACTGCTAAAAGCACCAAAATCTGGTTCAATGACCGTGGGATTACTGTGCTTGATTGGCCAGCAAACTCGCCTGACCTGAACCCCATAGAGAATCTATGGGGCATTGCCAAGAGAAAGATGAGAGACATGAGACCAAACAATGCAGAAGAGCTGAAGACCGCTATTGAAGCATCCTGATCTTCCATAACATCTCAGCAGTGCCACAGGCTGATAGCTTCCATGCCACACCACATTGAGGCAGTAATTGCTGCAAAAGGGGCCCAAACCAAGTACTGAGTACATATGCATGCTTATACTTTTCAGAGGTCTGATATTGTTCTATGTACAATCCTTGTTTTATTGATTGCATGTCATATTCTAATTTTCTGAGATTGTGGATTTGGGTTTTTTTTTTAAATTACATTTATATCCCACCCTTCTCCGGAGACTCAGGGCGGTTTTTGGGATACAACCCAATGTGCTCAGCAATAGCCTTCCTTCCATTGTATATGCCTGCTTATTACTAAGCGGCATTTTTACAAGGTCAGCTAATTGCCCCCAACAATCTTGGGTCCTCAATTTACATTTTCATGAGCTGCAAGCCATAATCATCACAATTATGGCAAATCACGGCTTGAACTATCTTGCTTTGCATGTAATGAGTCTGTCTCATATATTAGTTTCACCTTTTAAGTTGCATTACGGAAAGAAATGAACTTTTGCACGATATTCTAATTTTTCGAGTTTCACCTGTAGTGTCGAGCTCTGAAAGTACTTAAGCAGCACTGGGAGGGGGAAGCTCCCAGCACTGACTTTATGTGGGTTGTTCGTCGGATGCCCTACTCATTACCTGATACTTGCTGGAAGGAACGAACACAATTAAAAATAACTACATTGACCCAGACACCTGGTCTGTATTGGTTTCCTTTTTTTCACGTAACTTACCGGACTTGTTCAGGGGGTTTGAGACTGTGTATCCTTTTCTAAAAGCCTTGCACTTGTGGTCCAAGTCAGCTGATGATCTCTCAAACTCCTTACTCCTTGTACAGGCTCTAAGCCCTCGTCTTTTCCTGCAAGGCACCGATGGTTATTAATCAGTCACAGCTGACGGTGTCTTAGGTAGGCTGCACATCTCCATCTCCATGTCCTACTCTCTTCCATTTCCAATTGGCCAGAAAAGCTTCAGAACATGCCGATGCTTTCCTGAACTGACCACAAGTAGGATTTATCACCTTGTGAAGGAAGCTGTGGCTGCTAAATTATGTCAAATCTTGATTCGTAGCAGCTTCAGCCAGCATGGCCAATGATGATGGATGCTGAGCATTGTTCAAGAACATTTGAAAGGTCAAAGTAGCCCCATCCCCGTCTCTATGTGTGTAATAAGACTCTCCCATAGATGCCAACTATGCATTGGCTAGAAACAAGATGGGCGGGCTAATAAGGACATCAGCAGATGGAGGGCAAAGCTTTCCATGTATATTTCAGAAAGCTGCTTCCTGAGAGTGGTCCTCATGCGTTCCAAGGACCAGAACTATGGCTTTAGTAGAGCCACTACTGGCTGACACTTAAGGAGATATTCAGATCTCAGATGGTTTAAAAACACTTAAACTGTCTGGGACTGGAACACCTCCTTCAAGATGGATGGGGATGGAATTGCAAGCTCCCCTGAACTAGATCCAAACATCAATGGACTCCATATGAGACCTGTGCTTGTTGAAACACTTGACTCCTGAGGTCATCCAAACCTAGAAGTCAGCATTTTCTGCTAGTGGAAGATTCGGAACTGTTGCTTAAAGTCAGCACTATTCAGACAATAGAAAAAGCCACAAGCAATAAATGAGGTTCTTTTTCTATCCTAAATAGGGCAGGAAGAACCTTGCACAGACCATTTAGAAAGGAGGTGGGGGGAAACTGAACTGTATAAGAGGGACCAGGAGAACTTCAGGCCAAAGTGACGCTATTCTTCCAAATTCCAAATATGGCAGCTGGATCTTGGGAGCATAAGCAAGATTACCAGGATAAACTTTAGAGATAACATTCTTGGTGTAAGCATGGAGACAGAAAGCTGTCTTGATATTTTCAGCATACATGCTGCCTCTGTGTTTTACAGAAAGAATGAGATGTTTTTGTGGGGAAGAAATTTTTTGTGTATTCCAACACTCTCATGGAGTAACCAAACACATACTAAGAATGTAAGCTTGCAGTGGCATTCAAATTTGTCAAACTCCAGCATTTTTTAAAAAAGACATTTTTTTCACTCTGCCTGGCTTTTTTTTTACAGTTATTCCATTTTTGCTTCTCCCTCCACATCTAAGGATGTTATCAGCTGGATTTCTGGGTGGGGGGAATGAGAGAAGGATTAGCTCCAGTTTTGTTTGATGTGCATGGTTAAAGTGGCAACTAGAATAATTCATTCTGATTATTCATCTTTTTCGTGGAAGCCAAGAAAATCTATTATTTAAGGCAGATGTTCTCAGTAGATTAAAAAGAGGCAGTGGCTGAATTAAAGACAAGATGTTTTAATGAGCAGATTCATTAAACCAGCAGCTTCTTTTTTTCAGTTCTGCAGAAGCCTGGAAAAAAGGGTGCTTGTTTTACAATTAGCAAGGAAGCAACATCCCCCTACAAAGCCTTATCACTTTCTTCTACACCATTTTCAAAGTGTACACAACTCTCCTCTTTGGGCTTGCAAGATACTTTTGCTCATTTGTAAAAGATAAATTTGAGTGAAAGAATTCTGAGATGAGCCCAATAGTTTTTTTGGTGGGAGGCGCCTTCCAAATCAGATGACAAAATGTGCACATTATGGCAATCCAAAACTCTTAATAGCTAATTTAATTGAAGAAGCAACAGGATAATGCAATCACAATGTCTAATCTAACTTTGCAGTCCCAAAGATATATTGCAATCCAAGCTCAATGTTAAGCAATTGTCCATCTGCATTTAGCAGATTAAAGAAATCTAACCTGGAAACTACAGAATATTGAGGTCAAGCTCAACTCCTTCAGTTCTCAGGGATCAGCCAAGAATTTTTGGTACCAGAATATACCCAAGAACTTAACTTGGCATGTTTTGCAAATGAAGATACTAGCTTGTTTATCTCACTAAAACACACCCAGAATTGCTTGTTTTACCCTTTAGTTTGTGTGGATTATCTGCCTGACATGCTTTTCTTCAAACAGTTTGATCTTGACCATCATCCAATTCACATTTTCCTAACTTTCTTTTTTCATGTTTCTCTTTCTCCTATACATGTGTTGTTGTTGCTGTTGCTTGAGTTGCTTGACTTACTGTTGCTTGAGTTTTGTTACATCTGGTTTCTCTTTGGTGGTAATTCTTTTTGGCAGAACCTGATCATGGTTGACTTCATGACCTTCTCCAAACTCTTCTTCCACTCCCCTTCTCCCAATCTTTTTCTTCAGGGAGGGGAAAAATGAGATAACTGAAAAGTATCTCAGCCTTTTATTACCCCAGTAGGAAATGCTTGATGATGTGTATCATGGGGTCCACATATATATGTCACCTGTATCTCTTAAGAACAGAGGACAAACTTTGCATACCTGCCATTCAGTGCTGGGCATTTGCAGATAATGCCCTTTAAGTTGCTTTGGAATGCTATTTTCAACTATGGTAGACCAGACATTTATATGGGCTAATTCTATAATATGGTGTCTGGACCAAACAATGTACTGTATAATACGGTATTTGTCTTAAAAGATATGTGTTAGCACATTTGCTAAAGGTGCAGCAGGTGAATTTGAATCTAAAGAAAATGAGAATTAGTAGAGAATCTATGTTGCCTGCCCTAATTCTCAATTCAGTACCTGCCCTTCAGTCTGAAGAAATCTTGCAATGAAGTGATACACAATATGTATGTAAGATTGGCCTAGATGGATAGACCTGGAAGAAGACACCACTTTGTAGATAGAATTCACACTCCATGCTATGTGAGTTTTGTTAACCATGGTTTGTTGGATCGGTCACATTTGCTAGAAACAGTAACTTGATGGTCATTGTGGGATGAAATGAAGTGCTACACATAACTAATCTTACTGCAATTATAGTTTTAATAAAAACTTGAACTGGAGAAATGGATAATTTTTAATAAAATCCACCATCAACCTCAAATAGAGCAGAGATGTACATTTAAGAAGGAAATGCAAAACTGATACAATTTGTGCACACTTGAATTCCCTTTATAAACATCCTTGCTAGAAATATGGAAAACACCTGAAAGGGCAAATTTTGCTTAGTGAGGAGGACAGAAGACAAAGTTGCCTTCAGATGCAGAACATGGAGCAGATTTGTACTGCATTAGGTCAGGCAGGTCACTCCTGGCTGGGGATGATGGGATTCTGTAGCTGAAAAGGATAGGAAAGAACATTTATCCCAGATCACTCCTGCATCTAGCCCCGTCTGTTCTACTTTTTTGGATTTTACTTTGAGTCTCTAAGCAGGAGAAGCCAAGGAAGAAAAACATAGGTGCTTCTGCAGACAAAAAGGCTTTACCATCCTTTGTTAAGGTCACATGAAGCTTTTAGCTTTAGTTTAGTATGTCTGAATTCAGCCCACAACAAATCATGGCTTTTAAGGCAAACCATAGTTCAGTAAACCATAATTTAACATAATGTGCAAATCTAGTCAATACTGGCAGTATAAATTCTTACTTTGCAAATCATTTTTTTTAAAGGCTCATTTGAAAATCCATTTTATCCTAGGTGTTGTTTTAGCTAACTAAATGCCTCCAGGAATTAGTTTAAAATTTTATGTATTTGACTTCTGAATCATTTAAGAATTAGGCTGCCTCTGGTGCAGACCTTTTCATTTTAGTTGTCCTACACTTTCCAGATCTTTTAGACAAAGGTAGATCCTTAAGTAGCCAAAACAGTAGCCAAAATCTGCACCTAAATAGGTTTCAGGGGTGGAGCACCAAATTTTGCAAAAAATAAAAGAAATCTTTAAAGGTTATATTAAAGTCAATGAATATCTTCTGAAAAATTGCAGTCTGGGTTGAGAATGTTTAATAGCACTGTCAGTACTGATCAAGGAGAGGTATAATAACATCTCTTTTTATATATTTTATGTATAAAGGCTGGCTTAATACCATAATAAGGCTTATACGGAACATCCATTATGAAAGACATATTTGCATTTATTCCAACTCCACAACTAAAATCTGTAATTCATATTTTACTTCACTGTGCAGCCTGGTTTGAAACTACTTGTTGACTTCTCCACTGAAATTTCCAGGACTGCAGCAAAGTTTTGCTCAATTGCATTTACAGTTAGTAGATTCCAGGTTTGCTATTAAGAGTGCCAACCTTCTATATCCTTTCTCTTTATTTTTATTTTTAAGAGGGTTGCTAGAATCTCATCACTACTCTCTTTCTGTAAGCAGCTTATTCTTCTGAACTGTTGTATTAGATCTGGCTTTAAATTCATCAAACAAGTAAAGAAAGAAGCAATGATAGTGGGATGCTAATTGAATGCTAGGAATGACAGATCAGAAAAATAAAAGGAAAGCTAGAAAGGATTAAAGTATCCTGAAAGAGGCCATATAGCTGGCTAGAACACCAAATATAAGAGCACCCAGACTGCAACAGTTTAAGGCAACTTCAGCCATCACCTTCTGCTGCACACAAAATAAAATCAGACAGACACACATTTTGTCTTCCACCCAAAGACCAACATTTGTCCATTCAGAAAAGGGGGCACAATGCAAGGAGTCTGTTGGCTTCTAGGCTGGGGTAAGCAGCAGCTGCCTTTGAGGAACACCATAGTAGCAGACAGATTTGTTGTGAACAGATGTTGCCAGAGAAACTTGGATTTTCTTCTTCCCAATCTGGTTTGGCAGTGAAGGAAGATGGAAAAGCAGCCAAGGCTGACAGCTGTGGTAGGTCACTTCTCCATCTCCCCACAGTGGGATGGAAGAACAGTGCAACTAGTTATCTGTATCTGTAAGGCAAAGATGGGCAAGCTATTCTTCCTTCCAGAAAGACAGATCCCAAACATCCCCATGGGACAATCAGCCTTCCCCAACCTGCTACCTCCAAAGCTGTTAGGTTGCTGGGAATTTCACAAGCTGCATGACCCAGCCTCTGGGGAAGGCTGTTCACCCAAATTAGCAGGGGGAAATGTTTTATAGAAGGGGGTATGAGAAAGGTAGAAGTTGATGGTACTCTTATTGGAGGTTTTGCCTTTGGAAAGAAAAAGGGATGTTGGGAGTCCAGTATATGAATTGTGTATTAAGACTTGATCCTATCATCTACCTTGACATTTGCCACTTGGTAGGTTTACAACTGCTAGTAATAAAATAAATACAAATGAAATATATTCCTCCCTTTTTCTTCTGATAAGGTTTTCCTTTCAAGATTTAGTCTGTTAAATGAATGGATTGTTTTTAAAGGGCAGGGCTACTGGCAATGCAGCCCAATAGTAACCACAAGAACTTTACATACATCTGGAGGGTAGCAGTTGGAGAAGGCTGAAGTATGACAACCTTCATGTCTGCTGCCATCTGCCCCCACCAACCCATTCCAGCCATTCCCCCAACTTGTAGGAGAAAAGTAGGCAGAGCTGGGGGTCGGAGTTAAGTGCTTCATCAGCATAGAGTCATTACATTCGCACAAATGCTCTAAGTCCAAGCCCTCTTGAATTCCATGGACCCTTATCTGGTGCCAATTTAGTACTGAATTTTAGTTGACCAGATTCTTGTATATAGGCAAATCCTATTCTTGTGAATTGCAACTTCTGATCCTTTGCGCCTTGGCACAATCCTCCCTTATGCTAACCTTCATGTCTGCTACCATCTGCCTCCCACAACCCACTCCAGTTGTTCCCCCAACTCCCTCTTACCCTTCTGCTCTCATGGTCCACCAAAATGATCACCACCCAAGTAGGGCCAAATTGATCATTCTATTGGATATGGTGCTTAGCAGGTTCAGCCAAATTCCAGCACTTAAATAAAAAACTAATGTCAATGTAACACATAAGAAAAGACAAGTGTGTTTTTCTTTAACATTCCCCACACATAAGAAATAGTGCCTGACAAGAGAAATCTTCAAACTAGAGCAATGTGATTTTTTAGGATATTTGGATTCTGAATTGTTATGATATTTTTCTACAGAAGCCACAAAGAGGGGTGGCCGTTTCTGGAGATGGACTTCTTAACTCCTCTGTATTTCACCTGAAAAGGAGAAACTAAAAAATGAGCTCCTACTGAGTGCCTGAAAGCTATCAGTCTATTTCTGAAAAGGAAATCAAATAGAGTTTTCAGCTGCAACCGAGACACAGTTATGAAAGCTACTATAAAGTGGGTTAGGTTATCTGTCTAAGCCAGCATCATCGGCACTGACTGTTAATGGTCAAAAGGAAAGATTTCCTAGTGTTGTCATAACTCTGATATAAAAATAAAACAGAAACTTGACTGCATAGCAGCAAAGAGTTAGGGTTTCTTTTCAGCTTCTAGTAGGCATCTGGAATTCTGCAGCCCAGTTCTCATACCCTTAGGATGTCCTATCCCCTGCCACTTAATTCTGGCTCCAGCATACAAGGTATGTTTTGCACCTGAGTTATAATCAGCTCTGTTCACAGTCCAGTAACTGAAATAGCTACCACAGGATTCACTGATCATTAATTTACTACGGTAATTGAAAATCCTCTTTTGAACACACTTATTAGAGAGCAAGTCTCAGTGAAAATAGTTAACACTTGCTTCCAAGCAAACAAGTAAAGGATTCTCATAGGAAATATCTTCACAACCCTTCCAGTTTCTTCGTAGCACACTAGAGGACAAGAAATGTAGATCCTCCCAGAAAACAATTTTGGACTCTTCCTGTCCCCCAGATGCCATTCACTCTCTAGTCAGCTCTCTTTCCATCCCCACTATCATTCCCAACACCTACTCCTCCAGCTGTGGACACAAAGTGATCTGGGTGCCTTGGAGCTGGGTTTCCCCCAGGGGACGCTGAGTACAATTGTGCCCATTGCTGGCCAGATACAAATGCTTTGTTTCCTCGGTCCTGTTACTGGAACCACTGCTAGTGCTACCAGTGCCCAAGTCCTCCTCTTCTTCCTCCTCCTCTTCCTCCTCTCTGGAAACTGTAGCAATGGACTTGCTCTCCCGGGAGCTGAAGGCACACAGGCATCTCTGCAGGTCCTTGGAGAAAGCATGAAGCTGGGAATCAGGTCTCCTTGGGCAACGTAAGAGTTTTTTGAAGGCACACCTGAAGTCAGGACTGCGGCAGTAAATGATGGGGTTGAAAGCCGAGTTGACATAGCCCAGCCAGTTGAAGAAGCGAAAAAGCGGGTCAGGGACAAAGGATCTTGCAAAGACCTTGATGATGTTGGCCACAAAGAAGGGCAGCCAACAGAGAGTGAAGACACCAATGATGATGCCCAAAGTCTTCAGGGCTTTGTGCTCTTTGATGGCAAGCAGGAGACGGGACGGCCTCCTGCGGCGGAAGCCTTTGGATGCATCCTGAAGGAACCTCCCCTTGTCCTTCTCAATGACATGAAGTTGCCTGGTAGCGATGGCAAAGACCCGGGCATAGACAAAAATCATGACCAACAGAGGCACGTAGAAAGAGATGATGGAAGACAAGATGGCATAGGGCATGTTGGTGACAAAGTCACAGCATAGAGGATCCTGGTAACAGCTCAGGGCTTCCACATCCGCCCCATCCCGCCACCAGTGGTTCATGATGGGCAAGAAGGAGATGAAAGCAGCCACAGCCCACACCAGGCAGACCACTCCCCGTGCTCGGCTCTTGGTCATCAGCATCTCATACTTCAGCGGGGCTGTGATAGCCAAGTATCGGTCCACCGCAATGACACACAGGGTCTCGATGCTGGCCGTCACACACAGCACATCCAGCGAGGTCCACAGTTCACAGACAGTAGTGCCGTACAACCAGCGGCCGCTCAGGACCAGGGTGGCCCCTGGAGGCACCACCAAAAGCCCCATGATGAGGTCAGCGCAGGCTAGAGAAGTGATGAAGATGTTGGTCATGGTCTGCAGGCGGGGGGTCTTAGCAATGGCCACCACCACCAGCAGGTTGCCGGCCACCGTCACCAGCACGGCCAGGCTGAGGGCAGCTCCGAGTGCCCCCTGCCGGCTGAGGCTGCTTTCCTCCCCAGAGAAATTGGTGCCGTTGCCCCCCAAACCCGCTTGCTCCGCCGCCCCCGGCCACGTCCCATTGGGCGGCCACGGGGGAGCCATGGCAGAGAGGGCAGGCTGGGAGGGGAACGAACCTGCCTTGCCGCCCTCTGGACGCCTGGAGTCGGCCGAAGCAGCTCTCCCCGGGAATCGCGGCGGGAGTGCGCTCTCCAGGCGCGCGGGACCCCCGGCCGCCGCTTAAGGCTCCGCAGCCCAGCCTATGCTCGGGGGAAGACTGAAGGCGCCTCGGAGGGGCAGCACCGCCCTTCCCTCGGTGGGCACTACTCAGAGGAGGAGTTCTTAAAGGCGCAGGACCCAGAGGCGGGACACGGGCGTTGGTCTCTGGCTCTCCCGGACCTTTTTTCCTCCCTTCCGCAGCAAGAAAGCGCTCTCTCTACCGCCTTGCAAGAGCTTTTGACTTGCTTCATGCAAAGCCTCTTTCATCCTCGGCGAAAATTGAGCCGTCTCGTCCCGACCCTCCCAGCCTGCAGAACTCTTCTTTCTCCTCCTTCCCTTGGCATGAAAGGTCGAGGCTCGCTCTTTGGAGCAATTCAAGCCGGAAAGGTCCAATGGCAGAATTAAGTTACGCCTCGCTTTAGCCTCTCCGGCCCATCCGAACCCACGCGCCGTCCAAAGTAATGACATTGGCGGCGGTCGTCCCTTCCTTCAACCAGTCCAGGCGCCCGTCCTCGGTTCCTGGGCTTCCTGACACCTTTCCAAGGTCGGGGGTGGCGGGAGCGGGTGGAGGATTCACACGGCCTTTTTGCAGTCGGGGTCCGCCACTCAGCAAAACCCTCTTCCCCAGCCCTGAAAATTCGTTTTATACTTGCGACTCTCTTCGGCGCCCGCTTATCGTTGGGCCAGCCTTCTATGACAGCTCTCATCAAAGGCCAGGCGGGTTGGGGGTGAAGGTGGAAGGGTTGTAATTTGGCCGCCCTCGCGGTCTCTACTCCGCTCCCTTTAGCCCAGCACATTTAGGGTTGGGTGTGGGGAGCATGGCATTGACTGGGGAGGGGGGAGGTTCCGTGCCAGGGCCGTCTACCATTTGCCCTTCATGGTTCTCGTAAAGCGGGAAAGGCGGTTGCATTAAGGGCTGGGTGGGTCCCCGCAGAACTTCCGACTTCAAATCCACCGGCTTTCCCAGCTCAAGTTACCGCACTAGCGTGAAGCGTCTGGCCGGCTAAGTATCACCTCTAATTCCGCGCAGTCGTACCCTTTCTGCTCCCCCTCCCCAGATCAATTGCCTTTTTTGCCTCTCTCCCTCCCCTCACCCTCCGATAAAATCGGAAGTTTCAGCGCGTGGGAAGATTCCACCGAAACTACAGCGAGCTTCCACCGTGGCCACCTATCCGTGACCAAGCGATGACCGGGCGGGGGTTGGATTCCTCTGCCTGGCTCTCTTTGGACGCCCCGCATTGCCTCCCCTGGCTACTGAATTATGCCATTGGCTGACTTTCTTTATTCAATGCTCGAAGCATGGTCGCCCCGTACTAACTGATCCCGAGATTGCACCCTAGGCTGAGACGCAGAAATGTTATATGAGTTCAGCCTCTACTGCAGATTTAACTGACTTGGTTGAGCTGGCAAGCTGTTTTTTTCCCAAATCCATGCGCAAAACCCAAGCAACAGGGAGAAGGACTAGGTCCACTACAGCAGTAGATGGTGAAAACACCCTCGTGACCGCTTTGCCGTGTCCCCCCTTTTCTCTCAATCAATTTTACAGCGCAGTCCCAAAGTAACACAATCAAGCTTACGGTCACGTCCTAATGCAGCAGTTGAATGCAGGTTAGTCTCTAGTCTCTAGAACACAACTGGAGAAAAGATAGTAAGTTTTTGGCAGCTGCATGTTTCTCTCCACCATCCCCTTAAACCTGATGTTAAGCTTGGGGGTCCAATGTCAGTCAGTAGTCACATCTGGCTGAGAAGAAGGGGACGTAACCTTTTCTCCCCTCCATAGATGGACACAACTGTCCCAACAGATTCTTTCATCTCCTCATCTTAATCCTCAACTGGGATTAGGATACAGAGGACCATCTCCATGCTGGTCCACACTTTCAAGCTGATGCTCAACCTGGCATGGCCCTGATATGCCAGGAATGGAAATGCCAAACATTCTTTCCCAGCAAAAAATTCTGGGAGCTCTAGTCCGCTCAAAACAGGGGGGCAGTGTTAGGAAGCCTGTTCTAGAGGGGCTGGTGGAGAAGCAGTGATACCTTCAAATTAATGTCTAGTGTGGTGTCTGCCTGCTAAGACCAGTTTTGACAGAAAGGAAATTTTTCAAGAAATTGCTAAGATGGTCCTATCCTAAAGGAACTCAACCCTGACTGTCCTTTGGAAAGACAGATACTGAAGCTGAAGCTCAAATATCTTGACCACCAAATCAGAAGGGAGGACTTACTGGAAAAGACTCTGATATTAGAAATGATTGAAGGTAAAAGGAGAGGGAGACAGCAGAGGATGAGATGGTTAAATAGTGTCACTGATGCAACAAACATGTGTTTGAGCAGGCTGCTGGAGACAGTAGAGGACAGAGGACCCTGGTGTACTGTGGTCCATGGGGTCACAAAGAGTCCTGAACGACTTAGCAACTAAACAAGAAAATTTGGTTTGCATAAAGAATTTGGCTCTTGCAAATTAAGATGTTTTGATGGTGAACCCAAAGCTGATGTTTCTTCTCTTTTGTTTCATGCATGATGAGGGTCATGGCAGGAAACATCTACATTAGTTGGATACAAGTAACATGAGTCAACTGTTTTTTACAAGTTTGCGAGTGCTCCTGGACAAGACAGGTTGGAAAAGGAATCATCAAATAAGGACATGAAAATAAAGGGCAGAGGCTTATTCTGAGGGATTCATGCTCTGTTTCAGGATAAGCATTCCAGGCTCTTTAGGGTATCTTTACAGAACAAATGTTATGTTCTTGGAGAATGCCAGAGCATCAGGAGGCTCCAGTGTTTTTGTGACAGCAGTAGCTCATCCCAGCTGAAGGATAGAAAATATATTTGCAATAAATATATGAATGAATGAATAAGATGCATGTCTACATGCACAGGACAAACTTGCTTGTTGGTCAGACAAAGACTTTGAAATTTCTTCTCTTGCAGTCTTTCTCCACCATAACTAAAACTAGGAGCCTTTGTGTCTCTGTAGTTTGGAGAAATTGAACACAAAGGTTGTAACCAATGCAATGCAATGCAATGCAATGCAATGCAATGCAATGCAATGCAATGCAATGCAATGCAAGACAAACAAACACCTACATGTTTTTCTACCAATTCTCATTAAAGTCATGGGATGTGTGAAATGTCATCACTTGCTCTGTACGGTCATCTCTCCACAGTTGGTAGCTTCTCTGACATCTTACCCTTTAATTAAACTCTTGAAGTAGATTTCATGGACAATATCCTGCCATGGGAAAAATGTAGGAAACCGGGGAAATTTTGGAGTGATGGAAAGATCAGGAAAAGCAGTTGTAGCACCCTCCCTTTCCTCCATCAAATTAGCTCAAAATTACCACAAAGAGAAGTTTGATAGAAATATTCAAGCATCCTGAGAATAATAGACCCCCCTTTTCCAGAGGCAAAAATCCTGAAAAATTGCCACATAGATCTTGGTACAGCATTAATTGTAATATGGGCTCTTCTGACATGCATAACCCCATCCTGATTCATTAATGTATTCTGAGTTATCCTAAAATGAATTTTGCTTGATTTCTGAAATAACTTATTTTGTATCTCTGAATTTATAATTTATTGCTCATTATAACACATCATTGCTCTGGGTACACAGACCTGTAATCACTTTGCTTTGATAGGATGTTTTTTTTAAGCAGGCGCATGGGCACAAAAAAAAATTCTGACCATGATAAATATATTTTCTGTCCATTGCTTTCTTTCAAAGGACAATCTTAGTGATCAAACATTTTCTAAATATAGCCTTAAAGCTTTCTGGACTCTTCTCATTGCAGTATTATGCATTTGTTCTGTAAAGTCTCCTCTGAATGCATGGCAGAGTGTATGGGTTTAAATCAGGGGAAAGCATTATCAGCAGAATAAATAGCAGGCTTTCTAAACTGCTGGCAAAATAATGACTTAATAGTGAAGTTTTCAAGTGTTATTATTGTTTGAGACCCATTACTTATTTAATGGGTCTATAGTATAAGATCAACACTTAAGTAGGGGCTGGATTCAATGCATTCTTCCCGGATGGGATTTTCCCTATAAATGTTTGTCATTCCCTTGTGAGACCAATAACATTTCACTTTAAAGCTGCAGGATGGCGAACACTCTTTTGCTTAAATTCAAATGGTTTTTACAAGTTGAATGAATGTCTGCAGTCAGAAATATGCAGCCCAATAAACTTGTTCGACAGATTTTTTTTCTCCCTGCTTTGCTAATTATTTGGAATGCTTCTGTGTTATAATAGCATTGTTTCACCAGAGCTATTGCTTTGAAAACATAAAGAACAGAGAAACAGGAGATGGCAAATATCTATCCACCCATCTATTTAGCTATTCTTCATTAGTTATGGGGATGACTTTGTTGTTAATGAAGGCTAGTTTGCTATAACAACTTTCAACTTCATCTATATTTAAAAGAAAAAAAATTTGGCCTCCAAAATCTTCAAGAGATTTCAAATGTCATTATTGCAAAAGCAGAATAGTAGTCTATACTTTTTCAAAATTTTCCATCTTTCCTTCCTTCCTTCCTTCCTTCCTTCCTTCCTTCCTTCCTTCCTTCCTTCCTTCCTTCCTTCCTTCCTGTTCAAAAATTAGGAATAACCAGGTGGAGAAGAGATGAAAATAACGGACAAGGGAGGCAGCGGTAACATATTCTGAATTCTTATAGCAATATAATAAACTCTAAGAAATTACTTGAAGGCATTGAATTCAAAATCATCATAAAAATGAGTTGAGCAAACAGAATTGTTTTTCATGGGAAGAAAAAAAGAACCAACTCTGGGAAATTGGAAGGCAGATTTCTACACAATAGTAGCATATTTCTATTTTGATGTATTATTAATAGTTATCATTTTGCAATCAGCCAATTCCACAATACCTTCCAAGCTCTTGTATAAACATGATCCATTTATTGTATCTGATTTTCCCATGATGGAGCATTTTTCTCCTTGAGAAACTGTTTTTGTGTATATGTGAACTTCTCTTTGTATGGGGACAACATGTTCTGTTCTTGTCCAGGCTCATTCTAAAGCCTCTGAATTCCATACTCAGCAGTGCTATGGAAGTAATGATATTGAAAAAAATCCAAAAAGTCTACTTTGATTTTGTGATCCTCTTCATGGAAGTAAGCCTTACAGAGTTCAATGGGAATTATTTGCAAGTAAAGCAGGAAATGTAGAATGGTGGCCTTGGTGATAGTCAAAAACTCTGAAATATCTCTGTTTATAATTGTGAATAAACTGGGAATGCTGTACATATTTTCCCATACTGTCTGTGAACAGAGTCAGCTGACAAAAGGAAGACGCCTTGCTTAAGCATCAAAGGGAAAAGGAGAATAAAATACTGTAAGGATATTTTTGGGAAATCCATAATGGTACTTGTGCAGCAAACAGATATCAATCTAATTAAATACATGATGAGGATGAGGATGAGGATGATGACAATGGTGATGATGATATGATGTTATCCATTCAGTTGTGTCCAACTTTTGGTGATTCTATGGGCCAGGTCTCTGCACATCTTCCCATCTTGCACTACTTCTTAGAGTTGTTCTATGACCTGATCTGTCATTCTTTGATGTGATCAAATATATAACTAGATGCAATAATATGATTTCAAGCAGGAATATGGACTACTGCAAGGCCATATGGAACCAGGAAACCCATGCCTCTTTTTTCCAACATTTCTTTGGACAATCGTGGGAAACAGGTGTTGAATTGTCTCTCTTCTTCAGTTTATGTCCTTAGAAATATATTCCTTGCTTCTGCTGCCTTTCTCCTTTAATTCCCAGAAATCTGAAAATGAGGTATTTCGTGTATCCCTCAAAACAGGGATAGGTAATAACAAATAGTTGAAGTACTTCCATCCAGACCTGTAGAATTTAACAAATATTTTGATTTACAAAGATAACCTATTGATTCCTGATTCGAGATGTGGATCTTGAATTTTTTTTTCTGTGACCAAAGAAGTCACTATGGAAACCAAATGGGACAGTATGGGCTGCTGAAATGGCTTTCCCGTAGGAAAAAAGTGCTTTTAGTAACATCCAAAGAGTAATTGCATTTATTCACTCTATTTGCAATGTATTTACTGAGAATAAATACAGATTACTAGTGGGGTGCTTGGGCTGCTTTCCACTGGACTTCAGTCAGAAATAGAGAAGGATGGGAGGGAGGGAGGGAGGGAGGAAAGAAGGAAAGAAGGAAAGGTTAGAGAAGTTGAATATAGGGGAGATAGGCAGGGCAAGGAAGGAAGGACTGAGAAGAAGAAGAAAAAAGAAAGAAAGGCAGTAAGGCTGCATAAAGAAAACAGATCTGTAGAATACATAGCAATATACAACTCTCCATGGGTGGAAGGCAGAGATGACTGGCTGCACCCTGTGAGTTGAACTTGTTTGCTTTAGATGGGGCTCTGCCAAGCACAATTTCTCACTTCTTTGATTGCTCTGTTTTTTAATACATGCATGACACCAGGACAGCACAAAACAAAAACAAGACAATGGACTCACATTCCTGTCCTGCATATTTCTGTGGACCACTGCTTCCAAAACAGACCTTTTTAATTTTGCGTGCTCCTCTTTGAGCATGGTGTCTAATCTGTAGAGCAGCCAATAGTCAATCTTCTAGATCCATTACCCTTCATTTGCACAATTTTCAGCTAGAACTGTATGGAATGGAATGGAAAGAAGGGAAGGGAAGGGAAGGGAAGGGAAGGAAGGAAGGGAAGGGAAGGGAAGGGAAGGAAGGAAGGGAAGGGAAGGAAGGAAAAAAGGATGGAATGGAGGGAAGGAAGGAAAGGAATCGGAATGAAATGGAAGGAAAGGGGCGGAATGAATGAAGGAAGGAAGGAAGGAAGGAATGGGAAGAATGGAAGGAAGGAATGGAATCTCTGGAAATCCAAAATATCAGGTCAAGCCGAGAGATTGTTAATGAATTGTTAAAGTCATTTTACGACTTTTCTTGCCAGTTATTAATTGCAGTTGTAAAGTTAGTAACAGTTGTGTGAATCACTTTTTTCAGTGTCATTGTAGCTTCAGATGGTCACTAAACAAACTATTGTAAGTTGATGATTACCTGAACATATGGCCAAATGCCATACATCACAAACAAGGAGAAAATATTGAATATTTCAGATAATTTTTGTGTATTGATTTATTTGATTAAGTAGCTAATAATAGATAATTACAAATCCCTCTGCAGCCTGTTTTTACAATTCTCTATCTTTAAATAGCATTTGGGTTAATCAGCTTTTTACAGCCAATTACCTGCTATAAAATAGGACACACAGCTAATGAAATGCTGGTAAATGTTCTCATATTACATGACATCTAAAGAGTGACAAAACAGAGTTTTCCTCTCCTTTTCAAAACCAGAGGATTCCAAAAGTTGAGAAAATGATTCTGATTTGGGTAATTTTATTTTTTCTGATGCTGAAGCTAAAAGGTTATTTTTAATGTTTGCATTAAAAATCAATAGTACAAAATAGTCCCAAGCACTCAAACATTCTCCTGAATTAAAACTATTATCTTCTCTAAATTGTACTCATTCTTTAAATTGTACTTAAGAAAAATGGGAGAAATCCATTATTATTAATTTTGGTAAATGGAGAAACCCTTTCCCTTTCACACAAGATATAGAAGTCCTTTAAAATATAATGGTACTTATAAATGCTGGGGAAAATATTGCAAGTCACTTCTTAGTATATCCCCTTTTCCCCTGCATTTTATACTTACTTTTCTATTTCTTCCTTTTTCTTTTTTTCTTCCTTACTTGATATTAGTTTGTACTCATTTTTACCTTTCTTTTTAAATGTTTTTTAAAAAATAGAAGGTTCTCATTTTCCATATTACTTTATCCAAGGTTGCTATCATTGAAAATAGTTCAAGAATGTCTAACAGGTTATAATTTTTAAAGGAATAAACTGGGAAAAAGCAAAGTTGGCACAAGAAGGCCATCCTGGAGTTTTATTGCCAGGATTGCATCAGTTAAATCTTTAGCATGTCTTGAATTTTTTAGAATTTCTTTTGGTGGTTTTTTTTTTCATGAGTTGATCATTTCACTATTTTGGGTGGCTGTTTTTTGTTCCACATTTCTTCATCACTCTGCACCTTGCCTGGCTGCCCTCACTTCCTGACCTAGAAAAACCCCATGGGAAGAATTCCCTCAAAAGGTCTTGAGATATTACTGAAGCGTGGGAAACTTCAATAATGCAAACTGTGAAGAGATGGCCTTATTGAGAAAACGTTATGGGGGTAAGGAGAAAGGCAGCAGACATTACAGCACAACTCTAGTTTGCATTAAAACTAAAGAAAAGTCTTGTCAAAGTCTGTGAAGATATTCAGATAAAGTGAAAACTTCTGTAAAGATTGAACCACCTCTGAGTGGCCTCGTCACACATCAGATTAAATAATGATTTGTCCAGACACAATCGCCTGGACTGGACAGCAGTTGAATCTATATAGCAATCCAAGCCAAAAATAAGCAATCACATGCTGGCTTAAGCACAAGGCTTAAACCCATCAGTGTATGAAATGAAGGATGAAAGAAGAAAGATGGATTCATGATTTTTCAGAATGATCAAGCATCAATACAGTACTGAAAATGGCTTTTTATAGACTAGCATCTTCTTGATGTCCATTTCAATGTTCCAATTAATATTGTATAATCCTTGGAGCAATCTCCAAAATTCAATTTAGGGGAGTAATATAGTTACCCTGAAAAAAAGCCTAGGTCACTTACATCTCCTATTGTGCTTACACAACATGACAATTGAGTGGGTTAAGTACTCCTGATATATCTAGGGTAAAAGAATTCCAAAATTGGATTGTATAGAGTTTAAAGATCATCTGGCCAGGAACTGGATATTTTTGGTTATGGATGCATATAAGCAATCACCTGCCTTTCAAATTGGAGTAACTCTAGTGATGAGGTCATTTTGGGCAACTACAAGTCCTATTTGCAACTTTCCCATTGTTTTCATATGATTCAAGTAAATTATAAAAAGATAAATACCCATAGTTGCTGAACATTAGATTCAGCATGCAGTCCATTAAGGATGAAAGGCAGCCTGAACAATCAGATAATTTCTGACTGGCATTCATTTGGTCCCACTGCAATGTAAGGGCATTTAATGCACCACCATGGGTGGCAAAGGTAGCACAAGTTAACTGTTTCCACCACCCCCCAACTCAGGGCAAGTCAAGGCCACAGAAGTCTAATAGCTTTGCAGCTCCCAATCTAACATCATTCCACTGAAATTTATTAGCCGATTTCTGCATTTTAGCAAAAAGTTTTTAAAATTATTTTTTTAAGTGAACAATATCAAAGCTGGGTTAGACTTAACATGCTTATTTATTTTATTATAGATAAAACAAAATTAGAGCTCCATGCTATTCCAAGAGACAGACAGACAGACAGACAGACAGACAGACAGACAGACAGACAGACTTGCAAAATACATGCACGCACACACACAGAGAAAGAAAGAGAGAGATTCTCAATATATCTCCACTAGCTTCAAAAATATTATCTGCTTTTGGCTTACAATCAAATGAAACATTAAGTCTTTGCTTGTTTAAAAATGCAAGTTAACTGAAACAAAAATAATCAAACCAACCAGAGAGAGGGAACATAACCACTTCTTCCTCTATTATGGTCCTAAAGTCTCCTGAAGTTAATATTTGCTAACAGACAATGTTCTCCTACAGCAAAGTTTAAATTCAGAATAGATTTTCTGGGGGCCCCTGAGTTGATACCATCATATCAAAGTAAAAACCAAAAACTGCATCTTTGATGCAAAGACGCATTTAAGTACCCAAAACGTGTTTTATAGCAGATAATTCGGAACAGAAATATCCTGGGTTCACTGATCTCAAATTCAGAAGAACCCTAGAATTTGTAAAACAAATCACTTTATCAGAGTTAGCAACCTGTAGACTTTAGCAATGACAGAGTTTTCTCTTTCTCTTCTCATAATGGAGATTCATTGACAACTGGCATTATTGCTACCACTAAAGTACCATTACCTTTATTTTATATATTGTATACATACAAATTGTATACATGCATATTGTAAGCATACATATTATATATGTATGAAGAATGGTTGCCGGAATTGGGTATGTTTAGTTTAGTGAAAAGAAGGATTAGGGGTGACATGATAGCAATGTTTCAATGTTTGAGGAGCTGCCACAAAGAAGAAGAAGAGGTCAATCTATTCTCCAAAGAACCTGAAGGACAAGAAGTGATGGATGCAATCTAATCGAGGAGAAAACCAACCTAAAACTAGAAATTTCCTGACAGAACAATTAATCAGTGGAACGACTTGCCTCCAGAAGTTGTGGATGCTCTAACACTGGGAGTTTTTAATAAGAGATTAGACAACTATTTGGGTTTCCTAATAGCAGGAGGTTAGACTAGAAAACATCCAAGGTTCCTTCCAATTCTGTTATTGTGCATACCATTCTCCCTTCCAAGGAAGTCTATAATGTTTTCCCTTCCTTAAATATAAAGCATTCTTGTGCTATGGTTTAGTTTCTAAAGATTGATCGATTGATCTGATTTCTTAAGACCAACAACTCTGTGAAATGGGTTGCATTGAAAGAGAGCACTGATCCAAAATCATCCAGTAGGCTTTCATGCAAAAGGCAGGACTAGAATTTACAATCTCAGGTCTACCACATTAGCTTAGGTTCTTTAACTGCTTATACAATGCCATTAAACTCTTAGCCAAATTTCAATCAAGGTTCAGTATTGCTGTGATGTGCAGATTATTTAAAAGAAACTTTCTTCAGACTTACAGTAATAAACTCTTCACAGCTGCTCATCAGCCAGAACAAGCAATGGAAAATATTCCTGCTGGAAATCAAAGGTAAGTTCAACACCACTCAAGTGACAAGTGAGTGACAAGTGACAAGTGATCCCTGTGCTATTAGGAGTCAGAACGTAAGCAGCCCATTCTGGGCTATTGCTCCATATCCCTCAGTCTCATTCACTTTTAGGTTTGGTCCTTAAATATCTGTCTGAATCATGCAATCAGACGAAGATGAAGGTTGGCTTCATCAAGCACTGAATGAACTTCATCAGATCCCAAATATTGCAGGATTTTCATTTTAAGTGTACTGCTTAGCTTAGCTGGTTCACTGAAAGGTTAGGCTGGGAGGTTAAATTAGATGTGATATAGCTGGGGCATAGTACAGAGCAAGTACCCTATTATGCCATTCTCTGATCTTGTTTCACTTTGAACAGACTCCTGGGAGATCATAAATGATACCATATAATTATATCTGGGAGAACCACAAAACTGCATCTCACTTATTTTGCCCATGTAATGCAATGGAATTCACTGGAGAAAGCCATTACATTTAGAAGAGTTAGCAGTAAAGGGAAGCCATGATGGACACAATGGCTGGATGTCATCAAAGCTGACACCAGCCAGAGCATAGAACCACTGAAAAAAATAGTGCAAGATCAGAACACATTTTTTTTTTATTTTTTATTTTAGTATTACATTTATATGCCCTTCTCCGGAGACTCATGGCGGCTTACAATTTTTGGGATACAACCCGGTGTGCTCAGCAATAGCCTTCATTCCATTGTATATGCCTGCTTATTACTAAGCGGTATTTTTACAAGGTCAGCTAATTGCCCCCAACAATCTTGGGTCCTCAATTTACCTACCCTGAGAGGATGGAAGGCTGAGTCAACCTTGAGCCTGGTGGGATTCGAGCCTACAGCAGTTGTAGGCAGCTGGAACTTAAGTGCAGGCAATTAACAGCCTGAGCCACCAAGGCCCATGATGAGACCTGGCCCATAGAATCACCAAGAGTCAGACACAAGTGAATGGATAACATCATCACATCAAGGAAGCATCCCAAACAGAGGACACCATCAAATAAGGTCCATCTCACTGCAGCTGAAGATATTGGCATGATAGTAAGACTCTTACTTACTTTCTAGTCTGGTTTATCTAGTGCTTGGATGAAGAGGAGTGGGAAAATTATCTAATGCACAGTATAGCGCTACTGCAAGTGGTAAGTAGAGCTTAATTCAATGTCAGCCAAAACAGGCCAGCACAGAAGCTTCTGAACCTTCTTTAACTCAAGGCGTCCTGCATGTACTGGACTTCAGAAAATACAGCAATTTGTGATTCTTTGTTTCAAAACATCCATTTCCAAATTTAGCTGAAAATCCTCTTGGGCTTTTTGATAAATTATATGGGTGATGAGAGATTAGGTATGCCATGTGGTCTGATGTCAACAGGCTTTAGGCCAACCAAAATCTAGAATTTTGGCACAGAGGTTGAGCTTCCACTTTAATGTTTCTGGAGCAAGGGCTGATGATAATTATTCTGGCTTTGTGTGTTGGGCCTTAGGAATAGTTTCCATGTTGGCCTCTCTGTATCTCCCTTTGAAGTTGTTTGGAATGATCTGTCAGATTTCCCCATCAGCACATTAAAATTAAAATAATGATAAAAAAAGACTGCATAGTTTTAACCCACTGGATACTGAATGTCCCTGGAATACTGCTACAAGATGACCTCTTTCAAAAATCATTTAAAGTACTAGAGTCAGAACTGGGGGCTCACAGACAGTATCAGCAATGAGATAGACTTAATTCCAGAAGGAAAACCTTGAATAATACTGCATCTTGATGAACTAATGAGACAAGAGACAGCAAGCAGCAGCCCTTGGCTGTGCTTGCTGGATCTTAACATGTGCTGGTCCTGGTTAGCATGCATAGATAGATAGATAGATAGATAGATAGATAGATAGATAGATAGATAGATATTTAATTTACTCTCAGCCGTGGTGCCAATGAATGCATCATTGGGAGATCTGAAAGAACAGGTTAAGGATGGATCATTATGGAGAAAATCTATCAATGTAGCCCTTAGGAGTTGAAAACAACTTGATGCCACATAATCAATCAATCCATTGATAAAACACAAGGAAGGAAGGAAGGAAGGAAGGAAGGAAGGAAGGAAGGAAGGAAGGAAGGAAGGAAGGAAGGAAGGAAGGAAGGAAGGAGGCGGGGCTGAGTTTTAACTAGTTTCTTCCTCTCTGGTAAGCTACCAATGGAATAAATTATATGAGTTGAATTCCAACATGCCTTTGAGCACCAGGTTGAAGAAGATTGTTCCAGCTGTCTCTTGAAGAATGCCTGCTTGTTCCAGCCAGGAGCCAAGAACAGAAGAAGACGGGCAGAGCTATTGTTCCTTCTGGTTACATTCCTTTGTCCCAGTACATTCTGGATGCCAGAAAAAGAATACAATTGCTCCCATACTACAGAACTAGCAGAGAAGGGTGGGGGAAGTTCTTTCTTTGATTTTAAAGCCCCAAAGTGAGGAAAAGGAGAATAACAGGACTTCAGTTGTTTACTTTTTGCTGAAATAATTGTTTATGCAATAATGGTAGTGGCAGTAGGAGACTTTCCTTGTCCATTGGCTTTCCCATGCCAGGATTATTTTTAACTCATCCACTCCCTATTTGGGACTCTTAGACATAGCAAGTAGAGACATTAATGCCATGAACTGACGTCTGTGGATGTACACTGGATGTCACTCTGTTCAACTCTGAAACTCCCTGGATGATTTTATGCCAATTACATTCCCTTAGCTTAACCTACTTCACACAAGTGTTGTGAGACATAAAAAAACATGTCTGTGTTAGAGAATAAAACTTGACTATCTGTTTAAACTAGTTAAAGACTTTCTGACAGACTGGCCACAAACAGTGAGAGCTGGGTCTTTCACATTTTCCTCCCTGAAGCTCAGTACTGGCTCTCCTCAGAGCTGTGTGCTCAGTCCCTACCTGTACTCGTTGTATACATACAACTGCATATCTTCTGATCCATCTAACATGATAATAAAGTTTGCAGATGATATCACCATACTGGGTCTTATTGCAGGAGGAGACGAATTAGCATACAGGGAAGAACTCCAGATGTTATCCACATGGTGTTCAGAAAACAAATTGCATCTAGACAGCAGCAAGACAAGGGAGATGGTGTTAGACTTCCGGAAGCAGAGAGAGGAACCTGCCCCACTCTACATCAAGGGGTGCTGTGTGGAGAGTGTCTCCTCTTTCAAATTTCTGGGAGTCCACCTTAGCCAAGATCTCACCTGGAAAAATAACATGATCCAGGTGGTCAGGAAGGCTCAACAGAGACTCCATTTCCTTAGGGTCTTGTGGAAAAATCAGGTGGAACAACGACTGATGTTTTCCTTTTACCAGTCTATGATAGAAAGTATCCTTACATATTGTGTTACAGTATGGTATGCTGGCTTGACAGGCGCGGACAGAAATACATTACAGAGGATGATGAGCACAGCACAAAAAATTATGGGCTGTCCCCTGACACCACTGGACAAAATCACCAGGACCCATTGCCTCAGCAGAGTGAGGAAAATCCTCAGGGATGATTCACACCCTGGTCAGTACTTTACTCTCCTACCATCAGGCAGGAGATATAGAAGCATAGCCAGCCAAATGAATAGGCTGAAAAATAGCTTATCCATGGGCTGTCAGACTTCTGAATGCAACGTAACACCACAATTAGGTTTAGTATGATAGACGTGCAGGGCCAGCACAACGTGCAACATGTTCATACCAGTGTAATATAATATAATGTTTCGGGGGCGGGAGCTGCACCAAGGGAGGCTCATTTAATTTCACTGTACACATGTTGTGCATTGACAATAAAGGTTTGATTTGATTTGATAACAGAAAAGTGAGGTGTCATGAAATAGAACAATCAACCTTTCATCCACACAGTTTTTGAATATCTAAGGTACTTGTGTCTCAAATAGACTAATGGGCAGAAATTCAACACAGGAAGTTTTTCATGTGTTTGAGATATAGCAGTGAGTATTTTGCCATTGTCCTCTATTTCCTCTGGCACTCCATCTATAAAGACAAGCTAGATTTCTGCATTCTATTTCTAGATGGAATGTATCTAGCAAGGCAAGGAATTTTGCCAAGTGTAAGTCCTGGTGCCATCTGCTGGAACATCCAATCTCCAGTAAGGATGCCTGGCTTCCTTAGATTTTTTTGGCAGCTCAGGTGGAGGCTGACTGCATGGGTGGGAGCTTCCCAAGAGCAGGTTCCAATTGTTTATTTGGGCATTTGTTAATCTGTATGCCAAGTGCTGGCTGGCTAACAGAATGGGCCAGCTTGAATGTTATCATGGCTGGCAAGCAGAGAGGAATGTAAACATGGCAGAGGTTTTGAAGTGCCTCATCATGCTGACATCACAAAGAGAAGGCTATTCTTTGAAAGGCTAGAATAGAGGCTGCCAGGACCTCCAAGATATTTGGATATCATCCACGTCAACTTGTCACCAACAAATATTTGAATGAAGATGATGCATTTGGAAGTTGGCCAAGAATGGACTTTCTCTCCCCTCCCCTCTCTCTTCCTGTACAGAAAAAAAGGGAAGCAACAGCTCTGTTCTCTTCTTATCCATGACCCATTTAATTCCATTCTAGCACAGTGAACACATCTGAGATGCATTTTATCCTTCATGTAGCCCACTCTCTCCTAGATTAAAAGAAAACCTGTTTCAGACCTAGGTTACAAGTCCTGCCAATTACTGCAGATTCTTAATGGGCATCAGTTAGCTTTCTCATGGTTAGAGCTAGGATGCAATAGCCAAGATTTAAAGGGTAATCCCATTGTGACATAGGAGCACATCTGTATTCCCTCTCTAAAATGTTTAAGGCAACTCTGTGGCAAGTCACCAAGGAGCATCTCAGTATCATCTGATGTTCCTCAGATTAGCAGAAGACTTTCTCACAGGCCAGTGTCAAGAATCTATTGGGGCCATGGGCACATCAAAAATTATTGAGAAACAATGGTTTGGACATTGTACAAGTGCAGTAGAAGGAGACCTCGGCTTACAACTTTTCATTTAATGATGGTTCAAAGTCACAATGGCTTCAGAAAAAGTGATTAACAATGTGTCCTCAGTTATGACCATCACATCACTCCCATGGTCATATATGACAGCAATTTGGGCACTTGACAACTAGCTAGCAACCAGCTAGTATTTACAACAGTTGCAGCATCTTGCAGTCACAGGATTGCAACTTGCAACCTCACCAGCCAGTTTTTGACAATTGACAAGAAAAGCCAACTGGGGAAACTGGATTCACTTAACAATCATGGAAATTCACTTAATGACCATAGTAAAAATGGTCATAAAATTGGGTCTGGTCACAGGATAACTTAATGACCACTTGGCTGAATGGTCTAAATTTCAATCCCAATTGTGGTCATAAGTCCAGGACTATCTGTATTTCTCTGCTGTTAGAGCTTGCCTTTTTCTAAGCTTCTGTGCAATAGTAGAAAGGAATCCACTCAACAGTTGAAATGATTCTTAACAACTGAGTTATTTTTTCTATATCGAAAGATTTGGTCCTCAAGACCAATAAGACCAAGGAGCTTATAGTGGATTATAGATGGAACAGATCAGACATCCAGCCCTTGCTTATCAATGGAGACCGAGTGGAGCAAGTGGCCAGTTTTAAGTTTCTGGGTGTTACCCTAAAAGAGGACCTGGCCTGGGGTGCCCACATTGCAGCCCTGGTCAAAAGGGGCCAGCAGAGATTATACTACCTGAGACTTCTCAGAAAACAACAACTGAATGAAAAACTGCTGGTGACCTTCTACCGCTGCACCATAGAGAGCATTTTAAAATACTGCACCTCTGTATGGTTTGCCAATTGCACAGTGGCAGATAGGACAGCACTCCAGAGGGTTAAAGTCATTGCCCAGAAGATCATTGGTTGCCCTCTCCCCTCTTTGGAAGAGCTTTATAGCTTCCGCTGCCTTAAGAAAGTTCAAAACATTCTCAAGGATCCATCTCATCCTGGGAACCCTTTTTTTTGAACTATTACCATCTGGCAGATGGTACAGAATAATAAAAACAAGGACAAATAGGCTGAAAAACAGTTTCTATCCCAGGGCAGTAGCTCTTTTGAATTCTGCTGTATAGTGCAGTGTTGGTGTGGTGTTGGGGGTTTCCGGTTCAATGTGTGAAGGGTGAAGGATGTGTGTTTGTGTTTATTTTCATGGTCATGGTCATGATGTGCACTGAAGATGGTGTTTGATTTCATTGTACGAGGTGCAATGACAATAAAGTAAACTAAATTAGTATCAAGCCAAACCATGTCAAGTGATGCATAAAGAAAGGCACACAAGAGTGCCTCTTGTACTTCTTATATTTAAACATCTGGAGAAGATAGGATGGTGGGAACTGAATGTGCTGTAACTCTAGTTCTGATTGGTCTAAGCTTTTCACACGATATACTACCCCTCCCTTAACCTTGTTAAGCTCACAGGTCAAATGCAGCTATGTAGTGCCTGATTTTGCTTCTTTTGCTACCATTCAGAACATCTTCAATGAAAACAATAACAATAGCAATAGCACTTATATACACCTTAATAGTACTTTACAGCCCTCTCTAAGCAGTTTAGAGAGTCAGTATATTGCCTCAGCAATCTGGGTCCTCATTTTACTGATTTCAGAAGGATGGAAGCTAAGTCAACCTTGAATCAGTCAGCATCGAATTCCTGGCAGTGGGATGCAGAGTTAGCCTGGAATACTGCATTCTAACCACTGTGCCACCCTGGCTGTTTGATCAGGGAAAAGCAACCTTGATTGGGAAAAAATGGGGGAAAGAAGGCATAGACTATCCTCTTAGATGGCAACTGAAAAAGATCCTCTACATCATAAATATTTATCTCCAGATGTTTGAGACTTGAGTTCCCATTATCTTCAACAGACAGTCCAAAGAATCCTGAGAATTACAGTAGTACCCCAAACTATCAGGTTGGCTTTTTATGCTGTGATTTACTGATATAGCTACTGTGCTTTGTGGATTTAATTTGAGATGGAAGGTGAATCAGATCAAATACATATACACCAGCATCTGCACAACCAGAGAACTGTCCCTTGAGGCTCAATTGATATTGACTAAACTCTAACTTGTACAATAGCTTAAATTGTTTTATATAAACAAATGAATTCTATAGCAATAAGCACAGCCAAATGGAACATAGTGATTAAGATAAATGATAATGGTCAAAGTATTGTACCAAGGAGACTCGTATTCAGGTCCTCATTGGATCATGGAATTTATTGAATGAATTTGGGTCAGTCCTCTTCAGTAGACACCCCTCTAAAGGACTGTTGTTATGAGGGCAATGTCCAGAATGGCTCTTTTTATTGTTCACACTCTGCTACTAGCCCTTGCACAAGGCTTTCCTTGCACATTAAAGGAACACAGACAGGACCCAAATGATTGCAGGGCAGTGGAGGCCATTCATTGTCTTTGAAGATATGGCAGCAGTTTAGTTCCCAAAAGAAGCACATTCTAACCACAGCACAGAGAGGATATATGATCGCTTCCCTCCCTGTCACTATCTCTGCTTGCTGTTTATGGAAGCAAGGAAGTTTATCCTCTCCTTACTTTATTTTTTTCCTGTCTCGGGCAAGCTGGCTTTTCATTAACAGCCCAGTTAGTATTGGTGGAAATTCTGAAGATAACTTCACATTGGCAAGCAGGAACTCCCCCTTGTTGCCTGTCACTGTCCACCCTGAGTCTCTGCGCGGAAGAGGACAATCCCGCCCCGGGACTGAAGGGGTTTGGAGGGGAAGCATCTTCTCACGCCAAGAAGTCCTTCCCCAGCAGTGCCATCAGCCACCCCTGGCAAACATCAAGGGGATATGTAGAAAAACAGCAGGAAATACCTTGGCAAGGAAACAGATTGGGTATTAGCGAGCTGATCTCCGGTTTGAGATATGAAGGAACAATGCAACTCTGGAGAATGAAGGTTGCCAGGTCTTCCTGCTGGAGAAGGAGGGAGGGCATGGCAGATTAGGGGATGGGACCTAGAGGGCAGGGCACGGGGCTAGACTGTTTAGGAGACAGCAACTCCTGGGCTACACCTTGGTCTCAGCCTAATTACAATATCCTCTATAACTGATTCTGATTTCTAGACCAAATATCTTTTCCAGGACTGGTGCCTAGGAAACAGTATTGGATCCAATGAACAATTGTTCCACTGTTCTCTATCTGATGCCAGATAAATTATCTGTAATATATAAAGACATTCCAGATGTATGTTGGAAATGGAAAAATCAGGAAGGGACATTTTATCATGCTTGGTAAACATGTAAAAAAGCTTTAAAATGGATTCAAATACACACATTGATACAGAGGCTTTTAAGGATTATTATTTCATTGAAAACAGAGCTTTTCTTCCAGGAGTGATGGATTACAGTTAGGAAATAGTCATGAAAGATTATTCCCATATCTGATTAATGCAGTGTGATTACTATATGCTCAAAGATGAAAGATTAAGGATAATCATTATAATAGAATGTGAGAATGAACCTGGGATTCTTTCTTTTTGGCGGGGTGCAGTCTGGGGTGCTTTTCTGTTTATCTCAGGCGAGTTTGTTGATGTGACTTTTTGAGGGATATTTGATGCTGTCTCTTTTCTAGGTGTCTGCATGTTTTCTTGGATGGGGAGATTGTGGGTCTGTGTATTTTCATCTGAGGGGAGAAATCAATTGCTCAGTTTTAATGGGGCTGCTTCTGGTTCGGTTAGATTGGGCAGTAGGGGTTTGATAGATATATGCTGTTTCTTTCTTTGATTATTGTGTTTCCTTCTATGTGTGGCATACTTCCATTTGTCTTCCTCTAAGGGTTTATCAGCAGGGTTAAATCCTCTGGGAGTTATTTGTTCACTATTTGGTTCGGTTTGGTTGTTTTTGATTGGGTATAGCTTTCTGGTGTAGGTGGGAGTTTGGCTAGAGTTGCCTCTAGATCCCTTACTTTTTCCTCACATAGTTTACGTTTAATACATGTATAATTTTGGTGTTCTTTGGGCATAAACACATACATGGAACATATATTGCACACCATAATAGTATCAGTCACCTGTTCCATGAGTTTGTTTTCGCTGGTTCTTTTAAGGGTGAAAAAATGTTTCTTTTTCTTAATCCTCTTTTCTGCCTTTTGTGCTCATTTTTCTACCTTGTAATTTATTTAACTTGCTTACTGTTTTGTTAGTTTTATTTATCCTTTTCTTCCCTATATTTTTAAAAGTTTTTGAGCTCCAATTCCTTTCTATCGTATTATTTAAGATTTCCCTTATTTGACTGATCTTATTCTATCTTGATTTTCACTCTTGTACTTATTTTTGCCTATTTATTTATCTTTTATTTTCTGTCCTTTATTTTTATTCTTTACCGGTGTCTTCCCTCCCTGGTCCCAATAGTCAATTGGAACCTCAGGATTAAATTGTTTCCTTCACTTTCATCGTTCACTTTCATTTTCACCTTCACTTTCATCGTTCACTGTTTTGGCCTCTTGTTGTTTTCTCTGCCTGCTCTGTTCTGCCTTTCAATGCTCAGGTCTTTTTGTCCTCATCCCTGCTCTGGCCAGCTCTCTCAGCCTGCCATTCAGCTTACTGGTCAGCTCAGCTACACTGTCTGGTCTGCTCCACTCAGCCCACCACTCAGCTCCACCATAACTTTCCCCATTGCTCTCTGCACTGCTCTCAGGCTCTCGCTCGCTGCGCTGCCCCTTGCTGCTGGCTTTCCTCCCTGTTTGCACTGCTGCTGCTTTTTGTTCTTGCAATCACATGGATTCCGTTTGCTGGGAGTTGTTTTCAGACTTGCAAAATTCTTACAATAACTGTAGCATTAAAATCATAGTTCTGTTTTCCTGTCTGGGCTATCTGGAAGGGCTGACAAATCTGGGCTGTTATTCACAATTTTAAAAAATAATAAATATATAAGTATGTAAGATTCCACAGGCCTTCTGGTTCTTTATGTTTCCACTTCCTTGGAAATAATAATTTAAAATGGTTTCTTCTAACCAGAATGGAAAATTAATCAGAGTAATATCTTCAAATGTTCACTTATGAGTTGGCATTAGCATATGGAAATAATATGCAGATTTGTGCCTCTCCCTGCACCTATGATTGAATCTTTGCATTCTCCAGCAGTGCCCTGCACATGTGCCTGGATCCATTGGCAATGCATAGTTGTAAAGTCTTCGGTCTTAAGCAATGTTCCTTAGACTAACCATCAAGCTTCTTTTAGTAGGATCTTCTACTGCAGTACAAGTGGCAATGGATGCAATCCCAGAATCCCACAGGCTTTAGAAAGCTACAAGTCTTGCATAAGTTTCCACTTTTGTATTTCTACCACTTAGTGTTATCAAGAGTTGTCATTATTTGGCCAAGCGAATGCTTCATTCCCAGAATCCAAGCACTAAGCAAAGCTTATTTCACAAAAAACAATGCAGCTATAAGTTAAGCACATCAGATCTTATTCTCCCTGCCCTTGTTCTTCTCAGTAAAAGCAGTTATCTTAAGATGTTAACAATCCCTGAATTTCCTTGAGAATGTACTTCCATCATAGAGTACTTACTTGTGGCTGATGCCATGGCAGCAGGCTGCTTTCACAATTGCCAAGAAGTTGTTAGTCACTTACTGCACATGCCAAGAGGGAAGATTGCTTAAAGTACTGGAATCATGTGGCTATTAATGCCATGTATTTCTGCTGCATTTGAGCATTGTAGATCTGGATCTGTCTCCTACCCCACCCCACCCCACCCACCCTTGGGGAAAACTCTTTACTTCCAAGCAGAGTTTTGTGTGCCTGTTTACCCCAAGATTGCTGTACTAGTATTTCATACCCAACCCTTTCTTGCCATTCCCGATTTTGTTATGCAGTATTGAAGGAAAGAAAGAGGATATGAAAGAATCTGATTTAAATATTCCACAAGGATTTACACATGGTATTGTTTCTCCATCTCTCTGTTCAGATATGTGCTCAAGGTTATGTTAATTTCTGCTGCTTAATTTGTTGTTGCCACTGCTATTGTTAGTGAACAGCAGCAGCAGCAACAACAAATTAAACAGAAGAAATTAAAAACATAATACTTTAATTCAGAGGTTTACAACCTGGCAACACTTGTGGACTTCAACTCCCAGAATTCTGCATTACTAAACAAATGATTTTAAGTCAAGAACTACCTGTAGAGGCACTTCCTGTTACCTGTTAAAATATCTCTTTCACCTGGAGATGCTAAGGCCTGGATTTACAACTTTTTACACATCAAGCATATGTTGGACTACCTCTGAACTACAGTCTCTCCTAATGATGTGGCTTACTATAATGGAAATAGCAACAGCACTTAGACTTATATACTGCTTTACAGTGCTTTATAGCCCTCTCTAAGCTGTTTATAGAGTTAGCATATTGCCCTTAAAAAATTTGGCTCCTCATTTTACTGACCTTGGAAGGATGGAAGGCTAAGTCAACCCTGATCTGGTGAGAATTGAACCGCCAAACTGCAGTCAGCCAGCAGTCAGCAGAAATAGCCTCAGTACTGCACTTTAACCACTGTGCTACCATGGATATGAAGACACTGCAGTTTCCAAGTTCATCTGAACACCATATGTAATGTGGGGATGGGAATGTATGTGTGATCATTTGTGTGTAGTTGATGTATTGGGATTTTGTTTCAATTTGTCTCCTCTGCATTTGTTTATCTGCCTCTTCAGTAACATAGAAAATTGGTTTCAAGAAGTGCCAGCCTTTGTCAAAGAATGAAATCAGCCTATCTTTAGCAGTGTCCCCCAAAACATTTATATTTCAAGGGCATTCAGAGACAGACCAGGCTCCTGAGCCAATCTTCCAAGTTGGCATGTGTTCTTGTTTTAATCCTGATGAAGATAAACACAGTTCCATGGGAAAAAACAGCAGATAAGAACATTGGGCAGCTGGGAACTTTGAGACGAAGTCTACAAATATGCAGATTGCAAGGCACTTCTGTAAGCAACAACTGAATTGAATGCAAGGAAGGTTTTTGTTAAGATATTTAAATTTAGTAGCTAGAGCAGTGGGGTTGTACAGTGAGCCAGAACACAGTTGTACTAGATTGATACCAGAATGCAGGTTCCTGGAAGCCATTTGCCTCTGTTGCAAGAAGAAAGGGCACATCACAAGAGTCTGCAAATCATCCAGAACTCCACCAAACAGAAGGAAGTTCAATCCAAATAACAAGGACAAAGAAGTAAAACCCGGCAGCACAAGCAGGAAAAATGAAACACATCAAACTGTAACAATTGGTCATTCTTCTTCACTGAACAACAGGAAGGTGCATGTCAAGGTCTATATCGAGGAAGACCGTGCCAGATGGAGGTAGACTCGGGATCATATCTATCCATGGTGTCATGGGACACTATACAGAGACTCATTCCAGAGATCCAGAAGAACCAATTCAATAAGCAAGCACTAACCCTCAAAGATTACCAAGGAAACAAGATTCCAGTAATCGGAACAAGAAAATTCAACGTGAAATTCAAGAATCACACTAAACTTCTACCATTGACCATCGTTGATAAAGACCGCCCAAGTCTTCTAGGACTGGAATGGTTCCACCCCTGGGCATCAAGTAACCGGAATCAACCATGTCAGTGAATCAGAATGGGAAGAGTCATTGAAGAAAGAATTCCAAGAGGTCTTCAGCGACGCCCCTATTACATTCAAGCCCACAAACTGACTCAAGTGATGATGGAAACACCCATAGTTACCCTGTCAAACCTGATGGCTCTGTAAGAATTTGTGGGGACTATAAGGGGACATTGAACCATGCACTGCAACAGAGCATATCCGGTTCCAGTAGTACATCATTTGTTACACTCCTAGGTGGGGGTACTGTTTTGCTAAATTAGACCTTGCCCAAGCATACCAGCAGTTAACAGTAGACGATACGACTGCAGAGGCACAAACGATTATGACCCATCGGGTGCCTTTAAATGCAAAAGGTTGCAATTCGAGTAAGTGTGGCACCAGGCATATTTCAAAGCCTTATGGAAAGAATATTATAAGGTTTAAAAGGGGTAGTACCTTACTTTGATGACGTCTTAATCTCTGCTAAAAATGACACTCAGCTACGTGAGAGACTCAGAGAAGTATTGATCAGGTTCAAAAAGCAGGACTAAAAGTCAAAAGAGAAATGTACACTAAGAACTGACAGAGTAGAATTCTTAGGTTACATGATTGACAGACATGGTATTCACCCCACAGAAACAAAAATTCAGGCAATCAAGAAAGCCCCCAGACCTAAATGCAAAGCTGACCTTCAAGCATTTCTGGGACTTATTAATTTCTACCATATGTTTTTGCTGCAGAAAGCAACAACTGTGGAACCCCTACATAGACTGCTCGATAAAAAAGCTACATGGATCTGGGGCAAAAGAGAAGAAGCAGCTTTTAACAGTATTAAGCGCCAAATCATGTCTGATTGTGTATTAATACAGTTTAGTGAAAACCTGCCCATGGTATTAACTTGTGATGCTTTAAAATATTGGAAGATGATTTCATGAAATTGGAAAAAGAATTACAACAATCACCGCAAGGGAAAGACATTAAAAGGAAAATGGATATGATTAAACATAAAATGGCCTTAATGGATAAAGAAGATGTTGCTCAAAAGATTAAAGGCGCTAAACAAAATTACTTTGAAAATGCTAATAAACCAGGAAGATGGTTAGCTTATAAAATTAGAAAGGAAAGAGAAACAAATAAAATTAGCCAATTAATAGATGGAAAAGGGAATATACAACATGGGAATGACAAAAAGAAAAAAATTATTCGAGACTATTATGAAAAACTGTACTCTCAAGAAGATATTCCAGAAGAAAAAATTAAACAGTATTTACAAAAGACAAGACTGCCACAGATACCTAAAGACATTGAAATAATGTTAGAAGGGAATATAACCATGATGGAATTGACAGAAGCTTTGGAGAAACAAAACATAGGGAAAGCACCAGGCCCAGATGGCTTACCGGTGGAATTTTATAAGACCTTCCAGGAAGTGTTAAGCACTCCCCTTCTAGAAGTGATGAATGAAGTGTTACTAAAAAAGAGAATACCTGAAACATGGCTGGAAGCTTATATTACCCTTATACCTAAAGAAGAAATGGACCTACAACAAGTTAAAAATTATAGACCTATTTCACTGTTGAATTCAGATTATAAAATTTTTGCTTCAATATTGGCAGAAAGAATGAAAAGATATTTATATGAATTTATCCACACAGATCAAAATGGATTCTTGCCAAAACGACAAATTAAGCAAAATGTGAGAATAATTCTAGATACTTTGGAGTACTACGAAGCACACCCTGAAAAACAGATGGCATTGATGTTCTTTGATGCTCAAAAAGCATTCGATAATGTGAATTGGCGATTTATGATATTGCAAATGATGCAAATGGGCTTTGGAAAAAACTTTATACAGGGTATTGAGACAATATATAACAACCAAACAGCAAAGATATTGGTAAATGGAGAATTGACAGAATCCATAGAGATGAGAAAAGGAACTAGACAAGGTTGTCTTCTGTCGCCCCTGCTGTTTGTCTTAACACTAGAAGTGCTGAATAGAGCTATTAGAGAAGATGAAGAAATAAAAGGAATGAAAATTAAAAAAGAATATAAACTACAGGCGTTCGCAGATGATTTGGTATTCATATTAGAGGATCCACTTAAATCAGCACCTAAGTTGATAGAGCAAATAGAAAAATATGGTATGGTGGCAGGCTTAAAAATTAATAAAGACAAAACAAAGATTCTAACAAAGAATATGTAAGCAAAATGTAAGAAAGACCTAGAAGATTTACTAGAGATACAGATTGCAAATAAAGTTAAATATTTGGGAATATATATAACATTAAGATGCAGTACATTGAAAGAAGATAATTATATAAAACTCAAACAGCAGATAGCGACAGATCTTGAAAGATGGGAAAATACGCAATTATCTCTTATTGGCAGAATATCAACAGTTAAGATGAATGTTCTACCTAGAATCTTATATTTATTTCAGACAATCCCAATTAGACTTCAGAAAGAGTACTTTGAAGATTTAAATAAAATCACATCAAAATTTATATGGCAGGGCAAAAATCCAAGAATTAAATTTAAGCTATTACAAGATGCAAGGTCAAGAGGGGGATTTGCACTACCTAAGTGGGAATTGTATTATCAAGCTGCAAGTTTGATGTGGGTGAAAGAATGGATAACGTTGAGAAATAATAGATTATTAACCTTAGAAGGTCATGATTTGTTATTAGGATGGCATGCTTTCTCATGGTATAAGGGAACAAAAAAACAAGGATATTTTAGAAGACACTATGTTCAAGAAGCTTTATTTTTAAATTGGGAAAAAAACTAGAAAACAACATTATATACAAATTCCATTATGGGTATCTACTATTGAACCTTTTTTGTATCCAATAATATTTAAGAAGGAACAAACAATTAGATATGGAGTGGGGGGAGTATTGAGCCACCAGCTACCGAGGGGAAGAGAAGCTCCCATTGCGTTCTATTCAAGAACATTGACAAAGGCAGAGAGAAACTATAGTCAGCTGGACAAGGAAGCGCTCGCAATAGTAGCAGCTGTCAAGAAATTCCACAAATACGTTTATGGAAGAAAATTCACCATTGTCACCGATCACAAGCCTCTCCTCGGAATAGTGGCTGGTGATAAACCAACTCCTATCATCCTTTCACCCTGAATGATGAGGTGGACTGAATTCCTCACTGCATACTCGTACAGACTCATTCACCGTCTGGGAAAGGAAATAGGGCACGCAGACGCATTACCTATGAACATTGAAGATCCAGCACCTGAGACTTACACCTTTTTCTTAGAAACAGTTGCTCAACTACCTGTGGGTGCTGGTGAAATTGCAAGAGAAACCGCTAAAGACAGTTTATTGGCACCTGTTGTCGATTGGATAAAGAAGGGTTGGCCACAGCAAGCACTAATGGACATCTGCAAACCATTTAAGTCCAGACAAACTGAACTATCTGTGTTAAAAGGGTGTATTCTATGGGGAAATCGAGAGGTTATTCCTGAAAAGTTACAGAAGAAAGTATTGGTTATGTTGCATGAGGGGCACCCGGGGATTGTCAGAATGAAAGGGTTAGCTAGGAGCTATGTATGGTGGCCGGGGATTGACAAAATGGTTGAAAACTGGGTTGCTGGCTGTACGAATTGTCAGGAACTGAGGCCCACACTGCCTATCGCCCCTAAACAGGAATGGGAATGTCCTAGGGGGCCATGGTCCAGAATTCATATTGATTTTGCTGGGCCAACTAAAGGGCATACCTTTCTGATTGTAGTAGATGCATATTCCAGATGGCTCGAGGTTCTTCCCATGTCATCCACCACTGCAAAATCTGTTATCAAACAGCTAAGGAAACTTTTTGTAACTCACGGGTTGCCTGATGTTGTTGTTTCCGACAATGGTCCCCAATTTACTGCCACCCTTTTTGAATCATACTTAGCACAGCAGGGCATAAGGCACGCCCTTACGGCCCCTGGGCACCCCTCCACTAACGGCCGGGCTGAACGTATGGTTCGGTTTACTAAAGAGAAACTTCAACAGTTGGGTCCAGGGGATATTACTGAGAAAGTAGACAAACTGCTCAGTATCCAACACATTACCCCCAACCCTCCACTAAATTAAGCCCTGCAGAGCTCTTAATGGGCAGGAAACTCAGGTCAACCCTCGACCGCCTTCAGCCCACTTATGCACTCAAGAAACCTGTAGATTCTAGTAGCAAAACTCGCATTGTTCAAATAGGGGATCGAGTTTATGCTAAGAACCTTGTGGGTGAGCCTTTATGGATTCCTGCGGAAATTACCCATGTAACAGGACCCAGGTCTTACAGGGTACAAACGGAGGACGTGGTCACTTGGAAAAGACATATAGACCAATTAAGGTCCAGAAAGTCCCTAGAAACTTACCCTGGCACATTTCAGGACTCATTACGCACAACCCAAGCCGTGGGGAAGGGGAGACCTTTTGAATAATGAACAAGTAATAGTCAACCCCTCTAAACGGAATAACACAACAAGAGCCATCCCAAGCCCTAACACAATCACAACAAATGCTAACTCCAGTAGAGGACAGCACAACTTCACCTATTCAAGGGGATACCAATGGGCTGGGAGTGGACTGGGAGGAGAGACCAGGTTGGAGTAACAGAGCCGGATCACCCAGCCAAAAGATTCCAAATGAGGGGTTTCCAACAACTAACATTCCTTCAAAACAAATAGAAGTTCCTAGAACACCTGAACCACGCAGGTCCAAACGTAAAAGCCCCACCTATTTACAAGAGTACATTAGATAGATGGGGTTTGAGTATGGGCTGGACCAGGTGGGGAAGGGTGTAATGTATGCTGAGTTAATCTGATTGATGGTTGAAAATATGCAGAGTTCAATCTGATTGGTTGTTAAACGGCGGAATTCCGAATACTGCCATTGGCTACAAGCTGCGGCAGCCGGCTATATAAGCTGCCGAGACCAAGCCATTCTGGCGTAATTCTGAGCTGTAGTCACATTATTAAAATGAGCTGAAGCACTTCGCGTCCTGTCTTCTTCCGAACTTAACACCATCCCTGAGAGAGATACACCTGATGGGACCCAGAAGAAGGGTCTTCCCCGTGGTGGCTCCCTCTCTGGAACATCATTCTGCTAAAGATTAGAATGTCCCACTATCTAATACTATTTTGGAAGGCACTGGGGAACCCAGAGCTGGATGGAGCCCATCAAATGGCTAATGTGATCTGCTGTCGTCAGGATGGGGGAATTGGGGGTGATTTTTTATTTTTTTCAGATTTTGTTCTTTTGTACTTTATTAATTTATTTGATTCTTTTTTTAGTTTTTATTGTTTTTTATTTTAAATATGGTTTTACATTCTGTAAGCCGCCTCGAGTCACCATGGGCAAATAGGCAGCAATATAAATTCAATAAATAAATAAAGAAACAAAAAGGAATGATGCTGAAAACCCAAATACCAGTCAGAAGCATAATTATGAGGTCCAAGGCTACTTCTGAACCTCACATGTACAGATAATCCTTGACATACAACCATTTATTTAGGGACCATTTGAAGTTACAATGGCACTGGAAAAAGTGAGTTATGATTGTTTTCATATTTACGACTGTAGCAGCATCCCCATGGTCACGTGGTCAAAATTCAGGCACTTGGCAACTGGCATGTATATGTGACAGATGCTCTGTCCCAGGGCCATGTGGTCACCATTTGTAGCCTTCCCAGATGGCTTCCAACAAGTCAGTGGGGGGGGGATGGGGAAAACTGGATTTACTTAATGACCACATGATTCAGTTAACAACTGTAGTGAGTTGCTTAAAAATGGTGGCAAAAAGGTCATAAAATGGGGCAAAACTCACTCAACCTTGCTTAGCAACAGAAATTTCGGCTCAGTTGTGGTTGTAAGTCAAAGACTACCTATAATCCTGGAGGCATTGTGAACAAAATGAAAATGAGAGAGATTATAGCTCATGACTCTGTTCGGAAGTACTCACTCTTCCAGAAAATTCAGAGGAAGTAGGAACATCCTTTTGGTTGAAGTTGGGAAGCTTCCTCTTTAATCAGTCTTCTGATTAATAGGTGTTACAATCATCATGTTTTGTGTACTTCTTGGGAAAAATCTATTGTTTCTAAAGTACAAATTTAGACTAAAGGCTATTATAAATGCCATCATACAAAAAAGGAGCTTTTAAGGAAAGCTGAACCCTTCTAGAATGGCTGGCTTGTTTACATAAAATAATTGTCTCCACACCCTGTACCATACCCTCTTCCGAGGAACCATACCAAAGTGCTAAATACATATGTTAACGCAAACCAAATTAACCACATCAGCTTAGAACACAAAATGCAATGATTAAGTTGGATTCAAAGTTTATATATTTCAAGTATTGAAATCTTGATTTCAACAGCATTGAGAATTCAATAGGCTTCAAGAGTACTGAACAGAGTATTGAAACATTTTGAAATCAGTGGGGCAAATTGGTTTTACATGAATTTGACTGATCCTTGTCTGTCTTCCTGTGGTATCCTTTGATCCAGTTCTTCCTCTTGTCAGGCTTTGAATTTTGTCCTTTCAAAGAAACTCCTTGACTCCTTTTAATTCTGTGGAAAGGAAGTGGTGATAATCCCTGCCTATAACATTTGGGCTCCTCAAAGTGAAAAGGTCCATACTAAAGTTATTCTTTGTTGCAGGATGTATGCATTTCCTCTGCCAGGTCCTCCCTGATAATTGGATCTCCATCTGGGAGCTTGGACAAATGAGTCCCTGTGGCACAGCAACTCTCATTGAGTAGTAGGGGTAGTATCCTCTTGGAAGCTCTCCAAAGCTCTTATCCTTGGAGATAAGAGTCTAAAAACAGATGGATGGTGGCAATTTCTAAGATACCTTGGGCAGGATCTGCCTGGACTGTGGAAGAAGAGTGGGAGATTACAGAGAGGTGTTATCAGTTCAGAATATTTATTTGTGCGTTCTCATTTCATGTGCTCAAAACCAACAAGACTTTATGTAAAAACAGCTCAAAAGAAGGAGGGAAGGAAAAAGGGATAGCAGGTAGAATTTGAAGGTGTCTCTTCAGGCCTTTTCAGTCCCCAGACCAAAATCCTTAAGCTACAACAGAAATGTAGAATATTTTCTATTTCTTCAATTGAATTGGCATCCTTCAGTCTCAAGAGACTATGGCAGTGGTGGCTAACCCTTTTGGGCTCCTGTGCCAAAAGTTGTGCATGTGCCATTGCACACGCACTTGCGTGCCAGCACCCAGAATGCAATGTGCCCCCCCTCCCCATGCCCCCTGCACATGTGTGTGCAACCCCGCCCCCACCGCCCCCTTACCTGCACTGCACCTCACAGCTGATTTTTCAGCTGGTTTGAGGCCTTTTTCGGCCTCCCAGAGGCTTGGGAAAAGCCTCTGCAAGACTTTTCAGGATGAATTATAGGCCCATTTCATCACTTCCTGTAATACCGGTAATACTCTGGGAGGCTGAAAAAGGCCTCAAACCAGCGGAAAAATCAGCTGTGAGGCGAACGCATGTGCAGTTAGGTAAGTTTGCCTACGGCTCATGTGCCAGCACAAATGGCTCTGCGTGCCATCACAGGACTATGGTATTGTGCTCTGAAAAGAGGTCCTAAAACAGCATCTAGTGTGGCTAAAAAGGCCAATTCGAGAGTGGCAATCCTTTCCACACTGAGGACAGATACAGTCTGTCTCCTGTCCAGCCCCCGGATTTTGCTGGTTCCATGACTGCCTCTTTGCTTCAGCCTGCCGAACGAGTGTCTCTTTAAATTGAAGAAGGCCATGCTGCATCTTCAGCCTCTAAGCTGAACGATCAGAGGTCAAGATTCTTCCATTACTTTTATTCAAGATTCTTTATTGTGCACCTTCTTGCTAGTGGTGCATTTGGAATTAACACTGAACTGAACTGAACTGAATTCTTTACTGGCCAAGTGTGATTGGACACACAAGGAATTTGTCTTGGTGCAAATGCTCTCAGTGTACATAAAAGAAAATATACATTTGTCAAGAGTCAAGAATCATAAGGTACAACACTTAATAATGGTCATAGGGTACAATAAGCAATCAAATCATACTAGGAAACAGTCAATATAAATTGTAAGGATACAAGCAACAAGGTTACAGTCATACAGTCACAAGTGGGAGGGGATGGGATAAGGAGCAATGAGAAGATTAATAGTAATAAAGTGCAGGCTTTGTAAATAGTTGACAGTGTTGAAGGAATTATTTGTTTAGCAGAGTGATGGCATTTGGGAAAAAACTGTTCTTGTGTCTAATTGTTCTGGTGTGCACTACATTATAGCGTCGTTTTGAGGGTAGGAGTTGAAACAGTTTATGTCCAGGATGTGAAGGGTCTGTAAATATTTTCACAGCCCTCTTTTTGACTCGTGCAGTATACACGTCCTCAATTGAAGGCAGGTTGGTAGTAATCGTTTTTTCTGCATTCCTATTTATCCTCTGAAGTCTGTGTCTGTCCTGTTGGGTTGCAGAACCAAACCAGACAGTTATAGAGGTGCAGATGACAGACTCAATAATTCCTCTGTAGAACTGTATCAGCAGCTCCTTGGGCAATTTGAGCTTTCTGAATTGGCGCCGAAAGAACATTCTTGGTTGTGCTTTTTTGATGACATTTTTGATTTTAGATCTTGTGATATGAAAGAATCTAGAAATTTGAAGGTCTCTACTGTTGATACTGTGTTGTCTAGTATTGTAAGAGGTGGTAGTATGGGAAGATTTCTCCTAAAGTCTAGCACCATTTCTACGGTTTTGAGTGTGTTCAGTTCCAGATTGGTCCAGTCACACCACGAGGCAAGTTTTACAACCTCCTGTCTATATGTGGATTCGTCATTGTCTTGAATGAGACCAATCACTGTTATATCATCTGCAAACTTCAATATTTTAACAGATGGATCGTTTGAGATGCAGTCATTGGTATATAGGGAGAAGTGGAGAAAACACACAGCCTTGGGGGGCCCCTGTGCTAATTGTACAGGTATGAGATGTCATTCTGCCTAGCTTCACCTGCTGCTTCCTGTCTGTTAGGAAGCTTATGATCCACTTACAAGTTTGTTCAGGTACCGCTAGCTGGTTTAGTTTAGTTAGAAGAAAGTCTGGAATGATGGTATTGAATGCTGAACTGAAATCTACAAAGAGGACCTTTGAGTGGGTTATTTGGAGATTCAAGGTGTTGTAGTGCAGAGCCATATTAACAGCATCATCTGTCGATCTATTTGCTCGGTATGCAAACTGCATGGGATCTAACAGCAGATCCGTGATGGTTTTCAGGTGGGACAGCACTACCCTTTCAAAGGTTTTCATAACTACAGATGTTAGAGCAACTGGTCTGTAATCATTCAATTCCCTGATGGAGGGCGTCTTTGGCATTGGGATGATAGTAGAGCATTTGAAGCAAGAAGGAACATAGCACATCTCTAGTGATTTTTTGAAGATTCAGGTGAAGATGTGGGCCAATTGGTCAGCACAGACTTTTAAGAAAGAGTTATCTTGTTTGGGTCTGGTGCTTTTCCTGGCTTTTGTCTGTGAAATAGATCTTGTATTTCTTTTTCTGTGATCACGAGGTTTTGAACCCAATGGGTTGGGGCCAGTTGTAGGAGGCTTGGCTGTTGTTGGTGTGTTTGAAATGGGGGTTGTGGAGATAGGTGGCTGTAGTTTCTTTCAAACATGCAGTAAAACACATTCAGGTCATCTGCTAGTTGTTGATTTTCTTCTGCCTGGGACAATATTGTTCTCATGGTGATAGAAATTGGAATTGCTGGGCCATCTTCTTGAGCTTTCAGTGTTGCACATCTCCTTTATAGCCAGCAGGGCAAGGTTGCGTACATTTTGTTACCAAGGTTTATGTGATATTCCAAAGTCTGCATTGTAAAAGAGGATGAAGTCAGGGCCCATTTAGGAAGGCAAGTTTGAAAGGATGAAACTGTGTCCAAAGCAAGGCTTAAGACCCTCATTTGAAACCCTAACACATCCTCAAATACCCACCAAACCTCAAACCATCAATTGCTTGGGCATCATTCTCTCTGGGAAAATTTGGGGAGTGAGGGGGTCATATAAAGAATGTTGGCAGGCTGTAAGTATCCCTTGGGATTGATTTAACAGGTAAATCTCATCAGCCACTTTCTCCAAACTTTTTGTAATACATTCCAGCAGAAAGTTATGAGGATTATCTCCTGTTTCTTTAATAGTTCTTTAAAGGGCCTTGGTGGCTCAGGCTGTTAAATGCCTGCATTTAAGTTCCAGCTGCCTACAATTACTGTAGGCTCGAATCCCACCAGGCTCAAGGTTGACTCAGCCTTCCATCCTCTCGGGGTAGGTAAACTGAGGACCCAAGATTGTTGGGGGCAATAAGCTGACTTTGTAAAAATGCCGCTTAGTAATACAATGGAATGAAGGCTATTGCTGAGCGCACTGGGTTGTATCCCAAAAATTGTAAGCCGCCCTGAGTCTTCAGAGAAGGGCGGCATATAAATGTAATTTTTTAAAAAAGTGTGCTATGTCGTCTTCTTAACTCATTCCTTTCTTATTACAACATTTTCTGTGAGTTTTAGAGAAATGCCATATCTTCTCCTTTCATTATTTTAACATATCTTTTCATTCACTTGTATCTAGGTCATTTTTATTTACTTGTCTTAGGCCAATTTGACAATCTCAGATTTTCACAAACAGCACTTTTGAGCTTCTTATATGATTTTTAAATTTTATTTTATTCATAGTTCCTTATGAAAGATTTGCTTTTGATGGTTTGGTTTGTTTCTTTTCTTCATCCTTGGAAATACTTGTAAACAGTTTCACAACAAAATAGTCCATGGAGAGATAAAGCCATTCCAGTGTGGAATTGTTAACAAGGAATTGTCAGTGGAGCATATTAAAGCTTTTTCTTTTGAGATGAATAGCAAAGCATCACCACCTATTGGCCAAAATGAAAATTTGGAAATGCTGTTTAGTTATAAAATCTGCTTATAAGATCAGGCAGGACAGGGTAGTAAGTTTTTAAGTGTTTCTATTTGTTTTCCTTTAGTGCTGCATAATTAAAACAATTTCTTATGCTTCAGCCCTCATTAGCTGACTTTGTCATACTGTCCTTAAGTCATAATTAGATTTTAAAAGATATGGAGTCATACCAAATGGCATTGATGTAGCCTTGTCCATATGCACATAAACAGATATTAATTTTTGTCCCATTGTCCCTCTGCTCAAACAAACGTGAACATTTTTAGAAGCAGTCTGTAAACTCGCAGACACAATTAACTACCAGGAAATGAATAAATTTGCATATCTTAGTACAATAAAATTCATCGACCATGCTGTATTATTAATATAGGGAAGCAGGGAAATCTTGCCCTGTCATCTCAAATACAGAGAATCTCTCTATTACAGAGTAATAGAGTTGGAAGGGACCTTGGGGGGCTTTGAGTTCAACCCCCAGCCCAAGCAGAAGACCCTGTACTATTTCAGACAAATGGTTGTCCAATTTCTTCTTAAAAACCTCCAGTGATAGAGCACCCACCACCTCTGAAGGCCATCTGTTCCACTGATTAATTTTTCCTCATTGTCAGGAAATTTCTCCTTAGTTCTAGGTTGGATCTCTCTTTAATAACTTTCCACCCGTTATTTATTGTTTTTCCCTGAGGTTGACCCCCTTTTCTTTGAGACAGCCTCCCAAACATTGGGAGACTGCTATCATGTCACCCCTAGTCCTTCTCCTTATTAGCCTAGACATACCCAGTTCCTGCAACCATTCATTATATGTTTTAGCCTCTATAATAATAATCTCCAGACTGAAGAAACTCTTGGGAGTAGTTTCTACACTCCATACAACATTCACTGAGCAGCCCAGAAGACCATACAGTGGTGAGGCTGATTGGAATCTAAAACCTGAAGTTAAAACCTGAAGGCCCAATTGTTAAGGACTACTGAACTGAATTCTGGAAGTTGAAGGCCACAGTTCTTCAGGCTACTAAGGTTGAGAAATACTGCTCTAGAGACCATTAACTGTGGAATGATTGGAATGCAATGGGAAAACTTGGTGATGGTGATTCTGGCTGCGGAGAAAAAGTTGTAACCACTACAAGCTTCTAATGATTTTTCTTTCAAAGCAGGCTTAATTCAGGAGATGATTTCTCCTGGAATTCCTTGTTACTCAAGAAGTAGAAAATAGTTTATTTTTATAAATGTAAAGACAGTCTGAGATGACGGTACAGGTAGCCCTTATAACTATTTGTTTAGTGACCACTGAAAGCTACAATGATGCTGTTGTGTAACTTACAACCAGTCCTTGAACTTTTGATGGTCGTAGCATTCCCACAAGACACATGATCAAAATTTGGGCACTAGGCAATCAGCATGCATTTACAATGTTTGCAGCATCCTGAAATTACATAATCGCCATTTGTGACATTCCCAAGGATTTTCAACAACCAAAGTCAATAAGGGACACTGGATTTGCTTAATGACCATGTGATTCATCTAACAAATCATGGCAAAAAGGTCATAAAATTGTGCACAACTCAATAACGGCTACAAGGAGAGGAAGATTAAATATGAGAGCAGTACTTTAACTTTATGCCTATATCTTGTTCTTTACTTAATAAAATTGGAATCGTGAAAAGCTTGCCAAAAATATATTGCTTGATTTGCCATGCTTAAAACAACTAAATAATTGCTTGGAGACAGAAAAATTCATCCAGGAGTCTAGAAAGAATGGCACTATATAACCAGCATTCTATTAGTAGTCTGTCTACTGGGCTTAAGATAAGTAACCAATGAAAACAAAGGGCCTAGTATTCTTTCCAGATTGAAAACTTGAAAGAGGAAGTTTTATAATAATACTTGTGTTTCATAACTTAGGGTCATGTGATTTTATTTTATTTTTTTAAAAGGTTTCCTTCCTGAATTACTAATTGAGAGAAATCATGCATCTTCACTTAGGAGGTAGACTACTTCAGCCATTGCCTTTCACAATAGTTCAAGGAAAATCAGCCTTCATATGGGAGACAAAGGCAGCTGTTGCAAAGTATTTTCTCTTCCTTCAAAGAAACTTGAACAAGGTGGTTTGAATGGAAGTGGAATAAATGCACTGCAGGCAAAAACCTGGACCAGGAAAGGATGCAGGGTTTCTGCAGGCTGTGAGCAAAATGGAGCTGCTAGAATAACATGCATTGATGAGACAGTGGTGTCAGTGGAATGCCTTTATCTGTATATTTCAAATTCCGCATTCTTCCAAAGTGAATTCCCTACAAAATAAATCTATATCATGAGGTCAGTGAAGAAATAAAAAAGGCAGGTATATATCTGGCTGTTTAAAAGATTTTATCAGTTTTATTCAAGGACATCTCAGAATACAGACACACCACTTTTTACAATATCATTGAGCTGGCTAGCTCCAAAATCTCACATAAATCTCATCAGAAGTGCAAGGATTGAGAGTTCAAGTCCTGATAAACTTGAGCTTGAACCCTATTGAGTAAGATGTGGCTATGTATCTGAGAGGAGTCCTAGTAAGGATGAAGTGGGTTAAATATTGTCCCAAATGGAAATGTAAGTGAAAACAGGTTACCAGTAGACCTCAACTTACAGCTGTTAATTTAGTGGATCATTCTAAGTTACAACAGCACTGGAAAAAATGACTAGTTTTCACACTTACGACCATTGAAGCATTCCCATGGTTACTTGATTAAAATTCAGGCACTTGGAAACTGCCATGCATTTATGACAGTTTCACTGGCCATGTGATCACCATCTGTAACATTCTCCAACAAGCAAAGTCAATGTGGGAAGCCAGATTCATTTAACAACTGCTTAATAACTAGGGCAAAAAAGATTGTAAAATGAGACACAACTTTCTCAACAACTACCTCACTTAGCAATGGAAATGTTGGACTCAATTGTGACCATAAGTCAAAGACTACCTGTAACTGGATAAAAGCTAGAATATGCTCTTTTTAAAACAAAAAGATAATTTTAAAACAAATCTGGAGTTGAATTGTTGATTGGCTAGGAAACATCAGGGAAAGAAAAAAAAGCTTCTGATTTTTAACTGAAGCTACAACAACCTATCTGGGAGTCTTCTTTCCATAAAGCATGCAGCTGGCCTCATCTAGGCTGGTTTTCAGTGGGCCTTAAAAAGCCATTTATTTCACTTTTATTAGACTTTTTGGTGATTGAGTAGTTCATATACTACTGTCTTGAAAATGGATTTTAGCAATTAAAAGCATAATCTGAAATGCTAAAATTGGTCTTACATAATGGTGATTGGCAACTCATTACTGGTATTTCTTTAAGTCAGCCACTGGCATTTGGCAAAAGAATAATGAATGCTTAGACCTATCTTCAAAGATGTCATATAGATCAATGACATACTCCATGGTAAAAGCCAGAATTGCTTTCCTCCATACTGGGTCTTGTTGCAAACCTTGTTTCTGCAACTTTTTGCCTCATCCCTCCTTCCTCTTCCTCCTTCTCCTCTTACTTCTTCTTCCTCTTCCTTCTCCCTCCTTCCCCCTTCTCCTCTGTCTCTTTCCTTATTTGTAAAACACTCAGCTAGACTAACTGGAGGACATCCTGATTGTACTATATTGCCAAACCTCATTTTCCTCTACCTGTTGAAACAAAGATAAAAGTATAGCTGAATCCTGATTGTTCTCTTTTTCAAAATTTATTATTGAACTTTGTCCATCTGAAAAGATTCTCATGTCAACCTTCAATCCATCTATGCTGGAGTTTAACTTGTTAACAAACATATTCAGGAATCCAGAAAGGGAGATTTCCTTAGAGAGGGAGATGAAAAGGAATCATTAAAGTTATTGCAATGTCTCATGGATTGTTGATGGATGAAACAAAACAAACAGTTAAGACCTAGAAAACATATTTTCTCTGTCTTGCTGCCTTTTAGACATTCACACACACACACACACACACACAGACCACATTCATGGTTTCAGAGAGGTGGAAAACTTCAGATCTCTTTCCATAAATCTCTTCATCTGGTAAGCAGACTTGTAAATAGGTTCCCCTACTTATATTCCCTGCCCACTTTCTTATGGATTGCAAGAGAACATAAATCCATTATAGTACACAGATGTTGCTATAGGAGTTTCAAAACTCAGAGAAAGTGGCTAAAGGTGTCTAGAATGCATACCCATTTACTGTACGTGTGCACGAGACTCCTGTTCTATTTCCTCATTTTATTTTCCATTTCCATATATTTTAATATATCAACTATCATTTTTTGCACAGCTATTTCTCTTCTTTGGTTTACCATTAAGGCCCACCAGTTTATCAACTGTCAGCAGACTACAAGTATTATCTTCCATCTTCAACAAACACACACCAATGTTATCAAATAAATAATGCAGCTCTATATTTTTGTTTCCCTTCTTTATTTTGGGAAGTTGGGGGAGGGGTCAAAATGTCATGAGGTAAATAATTTTCTATCAGAAGTCTTTTACTTTTGAACTGTTGATATTGCAATTTTTATGTGATTTTTGCACAATATAAATAATTGCAGACCTCTTCATTACTTTCCTTGGTTAGAAAATGGGAATCATTGTGATTTATCTTGGGAAAATTAACTATTATATTCAAAGACACAGATATGAACAGGTATATTAAGAGTGTTAATCATGAGGATTCTCTAGCTAGGTTGGTCTAGTGATTAAGGCACCAAACTAGAAACTGAAAGTCTGTGAGTTCTAGTCCCACCTCAGACATGAAAGCCATCTGGGTGCTTTTGGGCCAGTCATTCTCTTCATCCCAACTCACCGCCCAGGGCTGTTGAGGGGAAAATAGGAGGAGGGAGGAGCATTGGTTGTGTTCACCATCTTTATAACAAATAACAAAGATAGGACATAAATAAATAAAATTACCTGAGCAGCAAAATAGATTCAGCAATAACAGTAGGATTGCACATCTCTGCATCTTCCTATGGAAGACTGTGAAATATAATATTCTGAACTAAGATGGACAGAGGCCCAATCCAGCAGGTCTCTTCTTACATGCTTATGAAATCTTATATAGAAATAAAATGTGAAGAGTATTTATTCAGTTACCTTGCCATCTTCTCTTTGTTTTAATCTTCCACCACATCTGTTCCTAATAGAAATGTTCAACATCCCCTAGTTTATATTTCTAAGAAGCCATCTGTTTGGAACATGTCCAAACTTTCCACAAATACTGCATCAAATTTGAAGCCTCTCAATATTTATGCCATTGGGAGATATAATATTCTGAAATGAAGAATCAAGATTTGAGGGATTTACAAATTCAACCGTTTCAGAGCTCTCCATAGCAGGACAGGAGGTACCTTTAACTTGGGCTAAATGAAAAGGTGTTAGTACACTCAGGTTCAAATCAATAACTGCTGCCCCTTTAGTTCGTGGCCTCTGTCCAGGGTCCTGAAATGTGCAGATGTTCAGAAATCCTGATGTTAATTGACTTGCTTATCACCTTCTCCCTGCTCCAATCCTTGACTTACCAGTTATGGGCACTGCTATACTATGAATATATGCATGTCTAACCTTAACCAAGAAGGTTGAAGCTATTGACTAACTCCACCCTAGATAACCTAATGTAAGTTTCCCCAACTTGCCAGCCTCCATTTCTGTTTATCTGGAATATAGTTGGGCCGTCTTCTGATGAGATGGAATTTACAAACCAGAATTAAATCATGGCATTGACTGGTCAGAAGGACTCACAAAGACTACTATGTTTTAGATTTGACTATCCCTGTAAGATTGTTACAATGACAGAATTATTCTTAACAGAGAAGGAGAAAGAGAAGTTTCTGGCAGATTTTTTTTAATAGAAAAAACAATATGGATGAGCCACCTTTGGCAATTTGATGACTTGCCACATGGGGGAGCAGCTTCAGCTTCTGAAGGATACCAGTCCTAAGTCTTGGTATAAGATGATGAAACTACTATAACTATCAGCAAAAGGAAATCTGATCCATAAACTTTATGAAAAAGGAGGATAGAAATGATAACCCCCTCTGAGTCATTTACCGTTCCAAGTGAGCATAGGTATTACATGTAATACTACTAATAGTTTAATGTCAGGCTATAGTAGCACTACAACTTGACTTTAGAAACCCTAGTATCTGAAGTTCTGAAAATACTTGTTTTCTGGTGTTCTTTTCCATCTCTCATCATAGAGATAACTGCATAGTAGAGAGGTGGTTGGATGAACAGAGGTTAAAACGACTGTTCTTTCTCTCTTTTCCTTATTCCATCTTAGTTTCTTTTCTCTGCCATCTCTGTCCTTTAGTTTTGGTGTTTTTGTATTATTCCTTGAGTTTAATGTTTTTAACAATTGTAAACCACCCTGAGTCATTGGGAAGAATTGGAGAGAGATGGATTCTTGCTATGCAAAAAAAACCCAACCCTAAGAATTATTTACAATTACAAGTGAGTACCCATCCCCTCCCATTTGTGACTGTATGACTGTAACTTTATCACTTGTATCCTTACGATTTATATTGACTGTTTCCTAGTATGATTTGATAGCTTATTGTACCCTATGACTATATTAAGTGTTGTACCTGATGATTCTTGACTCTTGACAAATGTATCTTTTCTTTTATGTACAGTGAGAGCATTTGCACCAAGACAAATTCCTTGTGTGTCCAATCACACTTGGCCAATAAAGAATTCTATTCTATTCTAAAAATTCTACAGATATTACATCCGATCCTACTAGTACTTTAACATTGGACTGTAGCAGCATTACAATTTGAATAATTTATTTGTGCTTTGAAATGTACTATTGGCAGAACTCATCCTTCCCAAGTTCAACCCAATAGGTCACCAAGCAGGATGGGATTCTGAAGCATCACATAGATCAGGAGAGCCCTAGACCTATCAGGTATATGAGTGTGGGAGCAGCTCCTGGAATTCATGTTCACCATGCTGCTGAAATGCATGGCCTATTAGAGCAGGGGTCCCCGACTCCCAGTCCATGGGCCAACACCGGTCCACAGCGTGCCAGAAACTGGTCCATGCAAACAAGTGAAGCCCCATTCAAGGAGTGCAGGCAGAAACCACACACACACACACACACACACACACACACAGAGGGGTCCGCAGAAAAACCTTTCTCCAGAAGAAATAGTTTAAATCTCAGTTCCGCCAACACAGATGAGATCCTATCCATTTGGAACAACTGTGCTTTTCAGACTCAAAACTGAGATTTTCAGACTCCCCACTCCACTGAAAAGGAAGGTCCCAGCCCCCAAAAGTTAACAGGCTGCTGATTTTGCCCCATAAATCTTGATACACCAATGCTGTAAATTATTTGTTTGCATATCACAACCAGTCATTCAGCCATCATCCAAGGGAAATTACTTATCACAACATGCCAAGAATACATGATTACAGATAACTAGACAAGGAAAAGCTATTTTTGACATGTTCTCCAATATAGATCCTGAAGTGGTAGAAGCAGAAAAACTAAAAGAGATACAGAAAAATGAATAAATTAATCAACTGGACTACAGTCAAAGGTAGTAGCACTTCCATTTCCAATAAATTCAGTTCAACAAATCCCCAGACTTCTGTCAGGAAAGATATAACAACAATAATCATCAACATATCAATACCTATGCATTTTTTTCCTTGCCTAAGAAAAGTAGAACCTTACTTTTTTCACCAAAATGAAATTCAATGGTGAAAATAGTAAGGTTCTACATTTAGGCAAAAAAATCAAAATGTACAGGTACTATAGGTGGTACCTCGCTCAATACTAGTAATTGTGAGCGGGATCTTGGAGTCCTAGTGGACAATCATTTAAATATGAGGCATCAGTGTGCTGTAGCTGCCAAGAAAGCCAACACAGTTCTAGGCTGCTTAAACAGCGGGATAGGATCAAGATTACGAAAAGTGTTAATACAACTTTATAATGCCTTGGTAAGGCCACACTTGGAATACATCCAGTTTTGGTCGCTACAATATAAAAATGATGTTGAGACTCTTAAAAGTGCAGAAAAGAGCAACGAAGATGATTAGCAGACTGGAGTCTAAAACATATAAAGAACGGTTGCTGGAATTGGGTATGTCTAGTTTAATGAAAAGAAGGACTAGAGGTGACATGACAGCAGCATTCCAATATCTCAGGGGTTGTCATAAAGAAGAGGAGGTCAACCCATTCTCCAAAGCACATTAAGGCAGGACAAGAAGCAATGGATGGAAATTAATCAAGGAAAGAAGAAAACTAGAACTAAGAAGAAATTTCCTGATAGTTACAATTAATCAGTAGAACAACTTGCCTTCAGAAGTTGTAAATGCTCCAACACTGAAAGTTTTTGACAAGAAATTGGACAACTACTTGTCTCCAAGGTCTCTGTTATTTTGTTATTACATTTTCCAATTGCAGCCAAGGGTGGTTTTGATTGGTTTCTTTTGATTTTATATACCACTTGTTCATCTTCTTCTTCACTTCATGTAAAAAGAGTTCACCCCAATGGAGTCTCCATCAGGACTCAGCAGGAAAGAAAAGGACAGAGTCTAAGGCCAGTTGAGTCACACCAATATAACAGTTCTCTTGAGTTACAAATGCCAACTTGTGGTCATTCTTTTTTTCAGCCACAAAAATGCCATGGACACAGTGGGGCATACACAAATGGTACAGACCACACCAGATTCAAAGAAAAGAATGACTCTTAACCATTTGCACATTCAGGTCATCTGTTGAGAATTTTTCTTCTCTTCTCCTCCTGAAGAGTCTTGGTGTCAAGCACTAGATATAAGAGAAGGGGAAGGGGAAGGGGAAAGGGAGGACAATGGGCATGCTGATCTGGTCCAGGGTAATCCCAGAGAATGTTTATACAAGTACCAACTCAGCAACTGTGTTCAGATTTCACATTAAGTGATACTGTGGCTATATGCATTTGGATGTTTGCATGTGGTATAAACTACTGTATTTTTAAATCATAGTTGATGAAATAAAATACCAATTGTAGATTATTCAATAAAACATAGTTTTAAAATGGTTTAATTTAGTATGAGATTCAAGCATTGGAGAACCCTTAGCTCCAATAAGTCTCCTTCATCAGTATGTACTAGAGCTTGAAGCACTAGATTTATAATGGGGATCTCCAAAATCAACACACTTGGGGGGATCTCCCAAGCTCCTTACCCGTCACATCTTGCAAACATTGATCCTGTTCCTCAACCTTTACTGAAACCCCTAATCTCTTTAAACAATAGTTAAGTTGTAGAAAAAGATGGGGTTGGCATTCAAAGCTGTTTGGAAGTTCCATTGTTTCATTTTATGAGTCCACCAAGCTATATATGGTGGCTTAATTCTGTCTCAATAGGTTATGCCCTCTCTTCCAGTGTGATGATTTAAGATAATGTGTGAACTCAACCAGTTGTGATTTAACCAGCACATTACGGTTAAAGAAACCATGATTTAAGGTAATGCATGAAGCCTATCACTTCTCACCAGAACAGCGTGTCCCAATCTGTTCAGTATCTAATTACTACTTTAACCTTATACTAAATTTTCTTCTCCTTGATGTTATCTAAATGAAATATATGGGAAAGTCCGTAAGACAGGAGTGATTCTTCCATGCCTTTCTCTGTCACCTCAACAATCAAACAGTTCAAACCAATGCAAGGTCACGCCACACTAAAGGCTTGTTTCATACCTCCATGGAGGAGAGGAGGATGTGGCTGTAAAATCTCACACCAAATAATTTCACAATTGTTTCTAAAAGCCACCCAAGAAGGTAACCTCTGGGTTAATACTATTTGCCATGACCCAGGCTAGGCCATAATAAAAATGAAAGAGTAAATTCATATTTTATGTCAATGAGCAGCAATAAGTGAAGAAAAGAAACTACTGACTTTACAAACTACTAACAGGTCTCCTTGGGAGATTAATTTGCAGAAACTGGGAAGAAGGAAAGAAGATCATGGTGAAACATATTATTATTCATCCCTTGGCACATTCAGCAGTGCTAAAACAGAACCTGCAGACCTCATTCCAGTTTTACATCAAATTTAATTTTCTATAATAACTCTTCTGACTTCTGAATGCACATTATTTTATTCCTACTGCTCAATCTTTCCAGGACATAAAAGACTGTTTGCCATATCTATTTTCTTACCTAGCAGCCCTCTAAAAGAGACCTTGGCTCAAGATTTCCTAAAATATGGATTTATTTTGAAAGTTGAAGCCACAGTTCCTCTAACACAATACTCATTTTAATTGACATTCAGGATATTTTTTAAACTCAATAAATTGAAATACACAGCTGATTAATTTCTATAAGGCAATTTCTATATTGCCTTTTCTTTCTAAAACACACCTGATATTGTATATTTAAGAATATCGAAATAACTCTGGTAACAAGACCAACAGAAGTCAACTAGAAGGTATGACCCTATTATCTTTTCATATATAAAGGAGTGTAAATAACATTCTCAGCCAGGAACGGTTTGGCTTATGGTTCCTACAGTTAATTGCAGGATCCAATAACAGAACAGAGCAGCTGATCATTTTTTTTTAAAGATAAGGCGAGCAAAGTGACTTCATCATCTCGCCGATATACTATGATTGACAATGCAGCTTGAAAGCACGTGACCTTGCATTGCATTTTTGCTTATTGATGGACAATACTGGTTTGGATTTTTAGGCAAATTTTCTCCTCTCCCCCTTCCCCCCTTTCTCAGTTGGCATTTTTATTTTATTTGGAGCAACTCAGAGTCCTTGGAGTGGAAGTAAATATAGGTAGTCCTCGGATTATGACCACAATTGAGCCCAAAAGTTATGTGGCTAAGTGAAATATTTGTTAAGTGAGCTTTGCCCCATTTTATGATCTTTCTTTCCGCCGTTGTTAAGTGAATCACTGCAGTTAAGTTAATAACAGATTGTTTAGTGAATGTCACTTCCCTGTTGACTTTTGCTTGTACGAAGGTCACAAAAAGTGATCACATGACCCCAGGACAATCAGTTACCAAGCATTTGAATTTTGATCACATGACCACTGGGATGCTACAATGGTCAAAAATGTGAAAAAAGGTCATAAGTTGTAACTGAATAGTCATTAACTGTGATAAGTTGAGGATTACTTGTAAATAACATTGTTTATGAACAATCTCTAAAGCCCTTGAGAAGTTCTACTTCTGACACCATTTAAAAAACTTGCTGAATGATTCCTACTGTTTGCTTCCTCTTTTTCACCAACTACCAATATCCCCTTATTCCATGAGAGCTCATTTTCTCCATGTATTCGATGAGGCACTTTCTGAAAATCCAAGTATGCAACAACAGCATTGACAGGACAATCTCTGGCCACATGTTGGCTGTCCAATGCGTATCATCTAAAAATGAACATGATCATAACAACCACGATCATTTGATTTATGCCTCAAAGAAGCCCTTGTGTGCGTGTCCCAGAAAGGGATTAAAGGAACAAAGCCGCAGGACAGGAAATAAATGGTACATTAACTTTTGCAGTCGAGAACAATAAAGTCTATTATGATGAAATAAAATTAAAAGGATTAAGAAAACAGCATCAACAGACAAGTGACAAATCAAGTGTAGCCCCCATGACTTAAGTGAAAACACAGAAAACCTGTGAGTTTACCAAAAAAAAACACTTTGCTTCTACAGTTTCTTTCAAGGGAGGTGAAAAATTATGAGAAATTAGGATTTATATAGAAGACCATTGACTGATTAACCATATGCCCTGCCTTCCCTCCAGAAGCACAAGGCCATCAGGTTGTCCTCAACTTATGGCTACAATTGACATCAGAATTTCCATTGATAAGCAAGGTGACAACAAAATGAAATTCAAGGTAGAGAAAAGTAAAGTCCTACACTTAGGCAAGAAAAACCAAAAGTACCCATATAGACTGGGTGAAACCAGGCTCAATAGCAGTAACTTTGAGAGAGATCTTGGAGTCTTAGTGGACAACCAGCTAAATAGGAGCCAGCAGTGTGCTGTAGGCAAAAAAGCCAATGCAACCCTAAGTTGTGTTAACAGAGGGATACAATCAAGATCAAGTGAGGTACTAATACCACTCTATAAAGCCTTAGTAAGACCACACCTAGAGTACTGCATTCAGTTTTGGTCACCACATTGTAAAAAGATGTTGAGACTCTAGAAAAAGTGCAGAGAAGAGCAACCAGGATGATTAGGGGACTGGAGACTAAAACATATGAAGAACGGTTACAAGAACTGGGCTTGGCTAGTCTAGTGAAGAGAAGGACCAGGGGAGACATGATAGCAGTCTTCCAATATTGAGGGGCTGCTACAGAGAGGAAGGGGTCAAGCTATTTTCTAAAGCCCTTGTAGGCCAGACAAGGAATAATGGATGGAAACTGAACAAGGAGAGATTCAGCCTGGAAATAAGGAGAAACTTTCTGATAGTGAGAACAATCAACCAATGGAACAAAAGTTGCCTTCTGAAGTTGTGGGAGCACCATCACTAGAGACCTTCAAGAAGAGATTGGACTGCCATTTGTCAGAAATGGTGTAAGGTCTCCTGCTTGGGCGGGGGTTTGGACTAGATGACCTATAAGGTCCCTTCCAACTCTGATTATCTGTTAACTGGTTGTTAAGTGAACCACACCAATTTTAGGACCTTTTTTGCCATGGTTGTTCAGTGAATCATGCAATCGTTGAGCAAATGCTGCTTCTCTCATTGATTCTGCTTGTCAGAAGCCAGCTGGGAAGGTTGCAAATGAGGATCACGTGAACTTGAGAAGCACCTGAATTTTAATCAGGTAACTGTGGGCTGCTGCAATTGTGGTAAATGTGAGGAAGGGCTGAAAGCCACCTTGACAGTTGCCCTGGGAATTAAAAGGAGCAAGGTTCTCCGCTTTCACCCATCAGCCCCCAAAACCAAGAGTGATGCACCTGCTATTCAAACAAGACCTCCACCTCCCCCAGGGTAGTTATCCTGCAAATCGGGTTGTCCAGCCTTGAGAACTTTAAGACTTGTGGACTTCAAACTCCCAGAATTCTAGGAATTGAGGTCCATAAGTTTTGTTGACACCGGTTGGGCACTTTTCTTGACAATCAGTTTATAATTTCTTTCCTGTTCCCCCGCATTTCCTCATCTTATCCACAGCCTTAGAATCTCCTTGTGTCTCCCATCCAATCCACTCTGAAGTCCACCCTGCTTCGTTTTTCCAGATCAGCTGAGTGTTGCCGCCTAACTTTGTAAGGCTAAAAACACATATTCAGCATGCTTTCAAAAATCAGTCTTTTTTTTTCTTTCTCTCTCTCACGTTCTGCGTTTTTTCATGAATTTCCTCCTGACTGAACTGTCCTGGATTAGAGAGGCTGGCCTCTATCCTGGTTTCTTCAACCACACTTCCCTCCATAGGCCACAAAAGCTGAGTTCACACAAATGGGTTAAAGAAACCAAATGACCACACTGGGCCCTGCGGGAAGCTGGTTATTGCAAAAGCAACTAAAAGCACCACCAACCAACTCCCTGAATCACTAAGCCAAGTCCAGCTGGAGTTGGTTTTATTCAAACTTCAGGGCGGTTTTAGAACCATTACCAATGGCTTGTGAGTGGGGAGTTGTTCGTTCTTGAGGCGAGTCCTGCATCCAAATGGCACAGGCGCTCGTTAATTAGTGGCTTTTTAATTTTAAAAAAATCCTGTTTTCGGGCTTCCCACCTTGCGCCGAGTCAAACGGTTGAGCAGCAGAACACTTTTTATCAAGGAGTTGCAAGCTTGCAAAAACTCTGCGCCTGGCTCCGTCCCAGCCACGAGGCGGTTTGCTTGCTCGGGGCCGAACTCTGACTGTGGCTTACCGTCTTAAACAGGGGTCCCCAAACTTTGCAACTTTGGCTGGAGAATTCTGGGAGTTGAAGTCCACAAGTCTTTAAGTTGCAAAGTTTGGAGAGTTCTGGTCTTAAAGAAAAAAAGTGGGGGGGCTTATTTAGCAAGAGGGGCCGTTAATCACCCACGGAGGCGACGGAAGCGACCGCGTCCCGCGAGGCAAACCCGCCTCCTTTCTTGCAGCCCCAGCTGGTTCGGCAGCGAGAGAGGCGTGCCCGGGGGCGGGTTGGAAAACTACACCTCCCGAGGGGCTTTGCGCGGCCCAAACAAGGGGGCGGGGCGGCGGGCGCTCCGCGGAGCCTTTGCTGCGCCAGAGGAGGCGGTTGCGGCTCGCAAAGCGATCGGCGTCTCTCTTCCCGGCCATGTCTGCCGCCTGTTGTCGCCCCGCTCCGGAGCCCACGCTGGGCAGGGCTATCCCCGGCCCCAACAAGCTGCTCGACTTGGCCCAGGGAGTCTCCTTGCCTCCGGGCGACTACGGCACCACTCCTGGCGGCACCCTCTTCGGAACCACGCCTGGCGGTGAGCAGAAGCCGCTGGAGGGAGGAAAGGTTGGCGAGCCTCTGAGCATGCAAAGAGCGCCAAGATGGGGAGATGCTGAGAGGGCCTCTGAGCATGGAGAGAGAGCCACAGGAGCGGTGTAAAGAGCCCCTCTGAGCATGGAGGACTGTGCCTTGCCTTTGAGTATGCAACGAGCATGCAGAGGTGTCAAGAGGGCCTCTGATCATGCAAGGAGTGCCTAGAGGGGGAGATGCTGAGAGGGCCTCTGAGCATGGAGAGAGAGCCACAGGAGGGAGAAGAAGCGGTGTAAAGAGCCCCTCTGAGCATGGAGGAGAGACGGTGTTAGGACTGTGTCTTGCCTTTGAGTATGCAAAGAGCATGCAGAGGTGTTAATGGGGCCTCTGAGCATGCAGGGAAGGGAGCAGGAAAAGAGAGAGGAGCACCAAGGGGAGCCTCTGCCATGGAAAGAAGGGTGGGGGGAGGTTGAGAAAGAAAGTGTGGCAGACCTTGGAAGAGAGGGAACAAGAAAGTGGGCTGGCCTGCCACTCCGCATGGAGAAACCGCTGGAGGAGCGTAAAACGTCCTGTACAATAATGCTTCTGGGCTAATGCTCCTGCAGGCTAAGGTTGGGTAATTGTCCTTCTGAGAAGGGAGCAATCCGGGGCTTACCCTGAAATGGTGCCCAACTTTTTAAACTCCTTTCTATGTGACGCTAAAGTCTTCCCAAAAAGGGCAGAAGGTTCTGTCCCGCTATGTAGGGCCAGCTGTCAGGCTGGACTCAAGCTTGCCAGCTTTTCTCCACTTATTCAAGAGTTTTCATTTGATCAATAAGTCCTTGAACTCTGTGTGAGTGAAAGAAAGGGGGATTCACCCCAAGAGGGAATACCAGAATGGGTCTAAATCTGACTTCAGACTTCTTCTCCTATTCTTAATGGGAAAGGCTAGCATTCTTCACACACACACACACACACACACAGACCGTGGAATTAGGGTCCTTAAGAGGTGGCATATTTTTTGAGATCGGTCCTAGGCCTACTCTGTCATGAAATCTCTCCATTTCTGTGTAGAAAGACAATGTATAAATCAGTTCAGAGGCCACAATAAAACATAATGGAGTGGAATATTCTTATTTGTCTAAAAGGAAACAGAGTGGACATGGATCAAGCATGCAGTAGGGATTTTCCAGCCAGGAACAGCCTTTCCTGGGAAAACGCTCAAAATGGCTAATATCCCGTCTGAAACTTGCTTATGGATATGAGGATCCTGGCTCAGAGAATAATGTTTATCTCCAATTTGGTGTCTTTCCAAGTTTAGATTAATTAATACTTAGGTTCTCAGTGGTTCCCTTGAGTGCCTTAAGAGCACAAACATTGGCCATGGAAGAAAATACTGTGCTTTGAAGGTAATCAGGAATAGTGATTGAAGCCTAGAAACATTTGCAGGAGACTAGCAATGAATCATGGATCATTAAGGACCTTTTTTTTTAATCCAACAGAAAAACCACTTTTCCGTAAAGTGTGCTGTAAGGTGTGAGTGTGGTGTATAAACAAGCATTGCACAGAAAGTTTTTTGTCCCAGGCTTTGGTATAGGAAACCTGATGCAAACCTCTGAACTACAAACTCTGCAAAATAGGCTTGCTTTTTTTCAGAATATAGGCATGCCTATCCATACCTCTTAACTGCATTTGGACCAGGTGTGTTGTGTAAAAGAGGGCTGAGAACATAAGATTTGATAAATGTAACATTGCAACATTTTTGATGGCGGACAGACTGGGAACAAGATATATTTTCTGCCTGAGGTGTATTTAGGAGTGCACGACTAGGACTCTTCCAAGAATACAGGTAGTCCTCAAATTATGACCACAACTGAGGCCAACTTTGGTGGCTCAGGCTGTAAATGCCTGCTCTTAAGATCCAGCTGTCTACAATTACTGTAGGCTCGAATCCCACCAGGCTCAAGGTTGACTCAGCCTTCCATCCTCTCGGGGTAGGTAAATTGAGGACCCAAGATTGTTGGGGGCAATTAGCTGACCTTGTAAAAATGCCGCTTAGTAATAAGCAGGCATATACAATAGAATGAAGGCTATTGCTGAGCACATTGGGTTGTGCTCCAAAAATTGTAAGCCGCCCTGAGTCTTCGGAGAAGGGCGGCATATAAATGTAATTAAAAAAAAAAAATCTGTAGCTAAGTGAAACATTTGTTAAGTGAGTTTTGCCCAGTTTTACGACTTTTCTTGTCATGGTTGTTAAGTGAATCATTGCAGTTGTTATGTTAGTACCAGGGTTGTGACCTTGCAGATCATTTGACCTTATGAATTCTGCAACGGTCTTAAGTGTGAAAAACAGTCATCAGTGGCGTTGTAACTTTGAACGGTCACTAAATAAACAGTTGTAAGTAGAGGACTACCTGTATCCAATGCAGTAAAATACAGTGGGTACCGTAGCTTATTTGCTTTCTTAAAAACAACCCAAGTCTGAATTAAAATGTATTTGTTAAAACCGCCCCTTGAAGCCGTAGGTTTGCTTCTCTGTAGCTATTTATTTATAAACCACCCATGTGTCATTTGCAGACTCAGTGATACCTTGGTAAACATTTGCTGCTTCTGATTGTCATGATGTTTGCTCTAATAGACAGGCTGATGCATGCAACTTCAAAGTTTAATTCCTAATTTCTGATGCAAAGCAGTGAGTGCCTTTAACTCTGGATACATTTAAGGGAACTTACTTTCTTTCTTTCTTTCTTTCTTGCTTTCTTTCTTTCTTTCTTTCTTTATTTATTTATTTATTTATTTATTTATTTATTTATTTCATGGGATTTATATGCCACACTATCTCCCGAAGGACTCAGGACAGCTCACAACAATAAAAAGGCAATGCAAAATTTAAATTTAAAAAATTATTAAATCAAAATCCCAATAATTCTAATTAAAAGCGGCAACAGCCAATACCATCAATAAAACAATACCCCCCTCAGTCCAGGTTGGCCTATTGAAAAAGCCAAGTCTTCAGGTCGTGACGGAAGGATCGAAGGTCAGGGCTCATCTGCAGCTCCAAGGGCAACTGATTCCACAGGGTGGGTGCACCCACAGAGAAAGCTCTCCCCCTGGGGGTCGCCAGGCAACACTGCCTAGCTGATGGCACCCCGAGGAGACCCTGTCTGTGGGAGCGCACGGGATGCTGGGAAGTTGTTGCTGGCAGTAGATGGTCCTGCAAATACCCTGGCCCTAAGCCATGTAAGGCTTTATAGGTGATTACCAGCATCTTGAATCTCACCTGGAGGGCAGCCGGCAGTCCATCCTGGAATGTATTTTGGGGGCTGGAGAAGAGACATATGGCAAGTCATGGGAACTGGGTGTCAGTAAATGCAACTTAAATCACAGGGGTGGACTTCGAAATTTGCATATTTTTCTCCAATAAAATGTGCAACTTTTCTTAGGTGAGATCTAGTCTGTAAACAATATGTTAATTAAAAAGAGAATAACTTGAAATACTCATGACTGCATGGCAGGTACTGGGTTGACACTTAAAAGAAGCATGAATTTGAAGAGCAATTCTGGTTTGCTTCAAAAAATAGGAACACTGGTAATATTTTATTAAATTTGTATGCTTACCAACTCTCAATGGCTCTGGGTGGCCCCAACAAAAAAATTGTAATAAAAGGTAAAAATAAAAGATGGCAGGTGTGAGAAAGAAGTTTTTTCTCTGGCCAAAGTCCTGGGTGAAGAGCCAGGTCTCCTTGGCTCTTCTAAACAGAAGAGTGAGGACTAACCAGATCTGAGATTGGGGTGGACTATAGCCTTATAGAAAACGTGTGGTTGTTTCTTCTGTGCTTCAGCATCTTGTGTGTTGCATCATCTGCCATTCTGAGAAGTTATTTTTGAATGTGGTTTGGATTGCAGTCAGTACAAGTCAGAGAAGTATTGCAATAGATACTGCTACAGAGAAGATGCACTTCAAGAGTCCCAATAGACAACATTGTTTAACTGTTCGCTTTTCCAGTTTCTCCACTTGCAGAGAATAACTTTCCTATCCTCTCTGCTGTCATCGCCCAAAGTGTGATGGAAGCCATCTTTTTTCTCGTATCACTAAGCAAAACACTCATAGAACAACTGTAGGATTACTGAAATTGAAAATACAGTTTCCACAGTATAGGTGACCTTGAGTTTCAAGGTCTGGGCTCTTTGAGTATCTTGTGTTATTTAATCATCCAGTAGTTTTGTGGTATTGTCAACAACAAGCAAAAACATAGAGGGCACAAGGAATTTGTTTTATTTGACCGATAAGCATCAGTGAATGAATTTGCCTGCTTTCTCAATCAGTTGAAAAGCCTGTCTGCTGTTGCAATCAGAAATGATGCCATTAAAAGCTATTGTTGCTGTGTGGAGGAGGATGAGTTTACAGCTGCTATATGAATATGAATATACAGGTGAAACTCAAAAAATTAGAATATCGTGCAAAAGTTCATTTATTTCAGTAATGCAACTTAAAAGGTGAAACTAATGTATGAGATAGACTCATTACATGCAAAACAAGATAGTTCAAGCCGTGATTTGTCATAATTGTGATGATTATGGCTTACAGCTCATGAAAACCCCAAATCCACAATCTCAGAAAATTAGAATATGACATGCAATCAATAAAACAAGGATTGTACATAGAACAATATCGGACCTCTGAAAAGTATAAGCATGCATATGTACTCAGTACTTGGTTTGGGCCCTTTGCAGCAATTACTGCCTCAATGCGGCATGGCATGGAAGCTATCAGCCTGTGGCACTGCTGAGGTGTTATGGAAGATCAGGATGCTTCAGTAGTGGCCTTCAGCTCTTCTGCATTGTTCGGTCTCATGTCTCTCATCTTTCTCTTGGCAATGCCCCATAGATTTTCTATGGGGTTCAGGTCAGGCGAGTTTGCTGGCCAATCAAGCACAGTAATCCCACGGTCTTTGAACCAGGTTTTGGTGCTTTTGGCAGTGTGGGCAGGTGCCAAATGAAGTCAGCATCCCCATAAAGTTCGTCTGCGGAAGGAAGCATGAAGTGCTCCAAAATCTCCTGGTAGACGGCTGCATTGACCCTGGATTTAATGAAGCACAGTGGACCAACACCAGCAGATGACATGGCTCCCCAAATCAACACAGACTGTGGAAACTTCACACTGGACTTCAAGCATCTTGCAGTGTGTGTCCATTCTTCCTCTAGACTCTGGGTCCTTAGTTTCCAAATGAGATGCAAAAGTTGCTCTCATCAGAAAAGAGGACTTTGGACCACTGAGCAACAGACCAGGTCTGTTTTTCTTTAGCCCAGGTAGACGCTTCTGACGTTGTTTGTTGTTCAGGAGCGGCTTGACAAGAGGAATACGGCATTTGAAGCCCATGTCCAGGATCCGTCTATGTGTGGTGGCTCTTGATGCACTGACTCCAGCCTCAGTCCACTCCTTGTGAAAGTCCCCAACACTTTTGAATGGCCTTTTCCTGACAATCCTCTCCAGGCTGCAGTCATCCCTGCTGCTTGTGCACCTTTTTCTTCCGCATTTTTCCCTTCCACATAACTTTCTATTAATGTGCTTTGATACAGCACTTTGGGAACATCCAACTTCTTTTGCAATTACCTTTTGAGGCTTTCCCTCCTTATGGAGGGTGTCAGTGATGGTTTTCTGCACAACTGTCAGGTCAGCAGTCTTTCCCATGATTGTGATTCCTACTGAACCAGACTGAGAGACCATTTAAAGGCTCAGGAACCCTTTGCAGGTGTCGTGGCTTAATTAGCTGATTAGAGTGGGACACTTTGAGCCTAGAATATTGCACCTTTTCACAATATTCTAATTTTCTGAGATTGTGGATTTGGGGTTTTCATGAGCTGTAAGCCATAATCATCACAATTATGACAAATCACAGTTTGAACTATCTTGCTTTGCATGTAATGAGTCTATCTCATATATTAGTTTTACCTTTTAAGTTGCATTACTCAAATAAATGAACTTTTGCATGATATTCTCATTTTTCGAGTTTCACCTGTATGAATGACTAACATGGAAAAGCAACATGAATAATCTACAGCTCTTTGATTTTCTGTGTCAACATTGCAATAAGTAGGGGAAATTTGATAAAGCAAAGTAACCTATCTACAGATAGTCCTCAACTTACAAAAATTTGTTTAATGACTGTTCAAAGTTACAACGGCACTGAGAAAAGTGATGGGTGACCGTTTTTCACACTTATAAACATTGTACCATCCCCATGGTTACATGATCAAAATTCAAATGCTTGGCAACCGACTCATCTTTAGCAATAGCACTTAGACTTATATACCATTTCACAGTGCTTTCCAGCCCCTCTCTAAGCAGTTTACAGAATCAGCATATTACCCCCGACAACCCGCAGTCCTCATTTTAGTGACCTCGGAAGGATGGAAGCCTGAGTCAATCTTGAGTCGGTGAGACTTGAATTGCCAAACTGCTGGTAGTCGGCAGAATTAGCCTGCAATACTGCATTCTAACCACTGCACAACAATGGCCCATAATTATTGTTACAGTGTCCCGGGGTCTTGTGGTCACCTTTTGTGACCTTCTGGCAAGTAAAGTCAATGGGGAAGCTAAACTCACTTAACAACCGCTTGGGGGGGGGGCAAAAAAGCCCTAGTAATAAGCAGGCATATACAATGGAATGAAGGCTATTGCTGAGCGCATTGGGTTGTGCTCCGCAAATTGTAAGCCACCTGAGTCTCCGGAGAAGGGCAGCATATAAATATGAATAATTTTTTTAAAAAACATGTTAGTAACTTAATAACTGCAGTTAACAATTGTATATTGTAAAATAAGGCAAAATCCACTTAAACAGCAACAAAAATGTTGAGTTCAATTGTGGTCGTAAGTCAAGGACTTATAGGGGAAGTTTGCAAAATTCCTTTGGTTCTTTGAAGTCAATCTTAGGTGAGATTAAAGGGGTGCATAATGTGGTTTAGAGACACCATGCCCTGAGCGTTTTTGCTTCCCTACATTTGTCCATACAGCCCAAGAGTCAGTGTGAGATTTGCACAGTTGCAGCAGAAATCTTCCCGCTGCAGAATTCTGGAGCTGGAAGGAAGCATGTTCAGCTTTGCTTGTTTTGTATTGCATAATAGTTTTGGGCTGCCATCCAGGCTGCTCACAAGGTAACTCTGTTATCATTTCTGGTGTCACCTTGATGAACTCTAGCAGGTTGTGAATCATGAGTTATGAACAAGATGTACAAAGCAATTATTTACTAACGCCAAAACTTTAATGTTGGAGAAACCTTATGGAAAACCTATGGTCGCTTCTTCTGTGCTTCAGCATATTGTGCATTGCATCATCTGCCATTCTGAGAAGTTATTTGTGCACGTGGTTTGGATTGCAGAAAACAGAAACCAGGCTGTTCTGGCAATAGTGTTTTTATTCTGTGATTTGAATGTATAGCCTGAACATTTTCTTTCATAATGATTCTTTTTTAAAAGTTTGGCCTTGAAGTAGAGACAGAACTAGGTGAATCCACATCCTCTAATGATTGCTACAACATCTAACACAGCTTCCCTTCTGAAAATAATACAGCTGTGGTGTCCTACTTCTGGCCACCAGTCTTTAAAATGTAGGGAGAGTGAGTGAGTGTTGAGTGCTTTTTGCCTGTGACTCTAGAGTGGAAGAATGTCCATAAAAACCTGAAAAATGACTGTCTGCAGATGGTTTTGAATGGTTGCTCATGGTCCCCTCCACTCTTTTGAGAGATGAAAAAAAGAGAACAAAATGTGGTGGAAAACAATCTGACTGTAATTATCATGAAATAATTGATTTTTGCTTCTTTCAAATGTACTCAGAACCAGCAAAGAAGATAAATAATCCTGGGTCTAAACTATATGTTTGTAGCCCACTTGGCCAAACAGATAAAGTATTATTGCAAAGTTTTTCAACCTTGGCAGCTTGAAGATGTGTGGACTTCAACTCCCAGAATTCCCCAGCCAGCCAGACATCTTCAAGCTGTCAAGGTTGAGGAACAGTGGTCTATTGAGAGAGCAAGTGCCTCTTCCCATGTGGAGAGAACCAGTGGTAGACAAAAAAGCAAAAAGCTGTGAGATGACAAATAAAGTTTAGGATTAACAAATAAAGCTGAGCTAGAACCCAAAGCGGAAAGGGGAAGACTGACACCCTGCTCTATGGAAAAGTTGCAGGAGACAACCAGAAGGGATGAGGTCATTTTGTGAGCGGAGGACCCGGGAAGGGGGAAAGATAACCAATTACTGTAAATCTAATGTCAGCAGGGTTGGGGTGCACATTGGCTATGTTTTTTTCCTAGCCAAATGCAGAAATCCAGCTTGCTGCACATGTCTCTTGTTCTCTTAAACATTCAATAAAGATAGTGATTTGTTTACATTTTCCCATACCTTTTCCTTTCAGCAGGAAGAGATTGCATAATGCAAACTGCTAACTGGACTAAAATGTATTGTTTTCCTTCTGCTCTAAAGCTGAGCCTGGGAAAAGGGAGGACAAACATCTGGTTGAAATCCCCTCTTCGTATTTCTGATGGGGAAGTGTGGTTTCGAATAGGGCAGTTAAAGTCCTCGTGAGCTACAGCCTTTTCAGTTTCCAGCCTTAATTTATTGTAATTTTCTCTCCTTGATACCAAGGAGGATCCCTCAGTCCTCAGAAGAAGAAACACTTTTTTTGCTGCTGCGCAATAAGATTGATGGCCGATAGTCCTATTTGTGGGCTGTTTTGCACAGTCTCAGATTGCCCCTGGGAACATGGCCAGTATGACCAATGTCACAACATTCATGTTAATGGCATGGAGGCATGGACCTGGCTCACAACAAACATTCAGCCTGTGGTGCCCTTGGGAAAGTTCATGGGCCTGGATTTTGTGAAGCCCATTGCAACCACAGCTGAAAAAAATTACAGCCAGGCAAGATGGTGTTTGGAACAATCAGCTGTTTGGGGGCAATAGAAAGATAAGCTAAAAAAGTAAGATTGGTTGTTGACCTTTCAGGATAGTCCAGGCAAGAAGCCCAGCTAGGTGCATTAACAGAATCTTGCAAAGCTCCTTCCTCTCCTTTTACTCTCCAATGAAGTAGAGATGGTCTTTTCTCAAATGCCCCCCCACATCCCTTTTCTTTCTATGGGTTGAGATATCTCTTAGGTGAAGGTTGCTTAGTCTGCAGTTAGTCCTGTCTCCCAGGATCATTTCCGCATACCATTACACTGTTCCCTTAGTGTGGGAGGAGTGACAGATCCTGGATTCAGAGTGAAAAGAGGAATCAGCCTAGAATCATGACACAGCCACAAATGGTCCAAGCCCAACCCCTCTTGAATTCTGTTATCTAGCACCAAAATAGTGCTGACTAGATTCCTGTGCATAGGCCTGAGCAATAAATCAAGTCCGATTGGAATGTATTGAATTGAATTGAATTGAATTCTTTATTGTCATTGTACGTATATGCACAGTATACATACAACGAAATTCACTTAACACCCAGAGACCAGACTCAACATGCACACACACATGACAATCCCCAAACACCTCCCCACTACAGTCAACATGTAGTCTTAGTTTTTCATGCCTGACCTTTTCTGACTTACTAATAAGGGGCGCCCACTCTTGTCCAGGGAGATCTCCCTTTCATGAAGACTCAGGTCAGTCTTCTCCAAACTAGGTTGGGCTCTATCTGCCAGAATATCTAACCAGCATGGTGTTCTTCAGAAAAGATTTTAACATTGCAAGCCAATACATCTGGAAATTCCAGATTATTAGCAATAGCAATAGCATTTAGACTTATATACCATTTCATAGTGCTTTACAGCCCTTTCTAAGCGGTTTACAGAGAATTGATCATATTTGCCCCAACACTCTGGTCTCTCATTTTACTGACCTTGGAAGGATGGAAGGCTGAGTTAATCTTGGGCCTGTCAGAATTGAACTACTGGCAATGAGCAGTGAATTACCCTGCGATACTGTATTCTAACCACTGGGCCACCATAGCTTATTTCTCCTTCTAGATAGGAATGTGTTGAGGTTGTGAAATAAATTGGGAATCTGTTTTGAAATGCCGGCAAGAAACTTCCATTAGTTTTCAGAAGAGCTTTCTCAAATGCTGTTTCCTGTCCTAGAATAAAAAGGAATGGTCCACTGTGAGAAGCATGCTGACCAACATACCATCCCAATGCAAATAGATGGCCTCATTCATCTATGAGACCGATTGATTTTGTGGTACATATTCTAACGAATGGTACAACGTAGTTCGGTACAATAACGAAGACAAGAAAAAAAAAAATTCTGCACTGAACAAAAACATACCATTCAAGGAAGAAGTAGCTATTTTGCCTTCAGAAGATCTTTGTCCAATATATAGCATCTTTGCCTCCATATCACCCTCAAGAAAAAACAGATCTGAACTAACACCTTCCAAAAGAGCCTCGGTGATGCAGGCTGTTAAACATCTAGCACTTAGCTCCAGCTGCCTGCAGTTAGTGCAGGCTCAAATCCCACCAGGCTCAGGGTTGACTCAGCCTTCCATCCTCCCAGGGTAGGTAAATTGAGGACCCAAGATTGTTGGGGGCAATAAGCTGACTTTGTAAAAATGCCGCTGGGGGGGGGGCAAAAAGCCCTAGTAATAAGCAGGCATATACAATAGAATGAAGGCTATTGCTGAGCACATTGGGTTGTGCTCCAAAGATTGTAAGCCGCCCTGAGTCTCCAGAGAAGGGTGGCATATAAATGTGAATTGAAAAAAAAAGTAGCATTAGAAACCTAGAACATTAGCCAGGAGTTAAAATCTCTTCTTGTGTAGCTTGTTTACCTTCAGTAAACTGGCTTGTAAGCAAGGAACATCCTTAGAACCCAGAAGTGTAAATATTGAGAGCGGTGTTAACGAAACAGTCCATCTACAGGCCCAATCTACACTAGACTTCCTCTGTGTGTGTTTCATATGAGTGAGATCTGCTCTTCCAGGAAAAAACCCCAAGGAATCCCTTGTGGAAGAGTGGTTGGTGAAGTCGACAGATTTTGCTGAAATGAATAAATTGACTTCTTTGATGAGAGAGAATATTTTATTGACTTATTTATTTATTGAATTTATATGCTGTCCATCCCAACTGGCAAAGTAACTTGGGTGGCTTATCATGAACCTAAAAATATGAAGAACTTTAGATACAGAAATAAAAATGAGGGGAAGCCTCTTACTGGCTTTTTGCATAAACATAAAAAAAGAACTTGTGATTTATGGGTTTGATTACTAGACATGATTATAGAAAGAAGAAAATCATATAACTTCAGAGAGAGGGGAGGGAGATGGAGGGTGAGAGGTTAAAATATGCTTATATTTATAACTGCTGCAAAGAATATTGGAAGTCACTTCTTTATATCTTTTCCTATTTTTCTTCAGCTTTTTTTCTTGTACTTTTTGCTTTCTCTTCAATTTCTTTTTTTTCCCTCTCACTTTATAATAGCTTGTCTTCATTTTTATTGTCTTGTTTAAAAGTTTCATGTGTATGTATCAATAAAGGAGAATATTTGTAGCTTGGGAATTGAAATGAAGGGGTCCTTCGAGCTTGTTTGTTTTCTTGCAGATGTTTCATGACTCTAGCACTTACCTAGTTTGGGTAATGAAACATCTGCAAGAAAACGAACAAGCTCGGAGACCCCCTCCCTCATATGTCTGTACAAAATCCCATCCATAGATCCAATTGTTTCCTGTTCTTAGGAAGCAGGCACCCAGAGAGTAGAGTCCTCTGTCTCCCCTCCAGCAACTGAAAATATTTCAAAGCCTCTGTTTTCACCCTGCCTGGCTATGGCATTAAGCAAACAGGAGTCCTGAACATGTGTCTGAATATAAACTCAAGGATACAGACCTCCAGTGAACCCCTTATGAAATGTTCTTGCAATAACTGGTACAGTGACAACATTTCTAGGAAAACAGTCTTTGTTCTGCGGGCGTTCCAGCAGCTGGCAGGCATCAGAAGCAGCGAAAGCCGCTTGTCTGCAAATCCTGATTCATTGCTGTTTAGTATTGGGTGGAGCTCTGCACTGTGGACTCCCAACCGTTGAATCCCTCCCCGCTCCACCCACCTTGTCCCTGGAAACGCACCAAACCTCAGAGGGTTGGAAAACAATTTAGTTCTAATTGCTCCGAGCAGGGAATCTGGTTTTTTGTTACCCATTTTTCACCAACCCTTTTTTTTTCAAATGTGTTTGAAAAGTTTGACCGAAATATCACCAAGGAAATAGTGCTTCTTTGGCAGCAGAGCTCAGATACTTTTTAAAAAGCCATCATGTTCCTTGGTGTAAATGTAAAAGCATGGCTCTCCTTAGGAGGAAAAGTGAGGACTCTGAGCTACATTACATTCTTGGATGCTGCTAGACTACAACTCTCATAATCCTCGCCTGGCCAGTGGGAATGGCAAGAGAAGAGCCACAGGTTCTCACACAGTGTGCTTTCCTAATCTTTGCATCCAGCTTTTGAGAAGCAGATCATACAAGGCCTAATGCTGCCAATGGAAGTGGGCTCTGGCCAAAAGCTAATACCATTGCTTTGCATTTAAATATAAATTTAATTCAGACTGAATTAATTTGATAACAGTTGTTATGATTATCCCCATATTTTTAATAATTATCTAGTCAGCTTAAAATTCCAATTCATTAGCAAAAAATATTTGCACCCAAAAGTCTTAGGGGAACCAAAATTCCACCTGCTTTTTTTAATAACTGGAATTTAATTAAATCTAAGGCAACTGCTAAAATTTAAACCCATGCTTTGGTATTCTTGTTACCAAAATGCCCAGTTACAGCTAATAGCACTCCATCTCATCAAATTTCCTTCTAGGCAGATCCGTGTGGCTTGGTTCTCTAAATATGGCTACGTTTTGTTTTGCTCTTTGTGAAACGTGCCACATTTTGACCTCTCAGTGTTAGAATTAAGTCTTCTTACTGTCTTTACTTGCTATCTCAGAATTTGTGATGTGTGTGTGTGTGTGTGTGTGTGTTTGAATTGGTCAATGACCACAATAAAGTTTACAAATAAGGCAAGTACGCATTGTGGTTTTGAGGTGGAAGCTTGGGGTTGTTGAGTTTAAGCCTTAAAAAAAAGTTCAGATTTTCTTGGCTTAGGTTTTTAAAAATTTGTACTTAAACCTATATTTGAAAGCTGCTTGGCCAGCTCAATGTTGAATATAAATTCTGAAAATATACACAATTTTCTCCCTAATTCTCTGTCATTACATTCCTGCTGGAGGGCAGTTGCAAAGGCAGAAAGAATCTTGTTAAGAATTCAGTAGGAACAATAACATTACTGAATATTTCTCTGAAAAAGTCTATCGTAATGACAAACTTGCTTTTGAATCCTGTTGTCAGCAGGCAAAGAGAAACATAGAATTTCAGGTGCAGTGAAGCTGAACCAAGCATATCACAACCGAAATACTACTTAGCCAAAATTAGCTGTAAGGATTCCTCTGCTGTTAATGCACAGCCTTTTTTTAAAGGAAGACTTGTACATTTTTCTTGGTCCCATTGAAGTGGCAAAAGGCTAAGCTACAACTGAAAAATGTAAATAGTGTGTAGCTTGCTTAATGCGTGGATGAAGATCTAGGATTGGTGGCTATTCAGGACTTGATTGCCTAATGTAGAATATATATTTCAAAACTAGGAGTCAGTTTCTTAGCCCAACCAGAGGACTTGCAAATGTCTTACGTAATGCCTCTGTTCAGAAGCAAAATAAAAGTACAAGGCTCCTTCTAGTGGTCACCCATAAACCTATCTATTGCAATAATAGGGCTTTGTTTCCCTCCTGTTCTAATAGCTCCCATGAGACCTTTCTTGTGGTGGAGAATACCTGCAAAAGGTGACAAATTAGGAAAGGCAATTGAGACTCTAATGTTGTGGGACCATCTCTGCCTTTCTTCTTGGAGGCTGGAGAGCAAGTAGCTCTAGAATGGGGTGTGCAACCTTGACAACTTTTAAGACCTACTGGGTGGGGAAGCCTGGGAATTGAAGGGCACAAGTCTTAAAGTTGCCACATTTGGACACTCCTCCAGACAAAGGACCAGCAATGCTTAATGATAGAGTAGACCTTGAAATAAGCAGAAGAATCAGATCTGTTCACAAGTTTTATGCAGCCTCAACCGTTGCAAACTTACACAGATTGCATATCATTCCTTGTTTTGCTTCCATCCTTGTTCTATTCTTTTTGCCCAAAAAGGGAAAGCAAGGCTAATATGCACTTCTTGTAAAACTGTCCAGATAATCAAATAGCAATTATGTTATGCTGCTTACTTCTCAGTTACTATTAATCATCAGTGCTTCAGACCGTGTGTACAGATTTACTGGCCAGCTTTCATTGTTGTGGAAAGCCACAGTTTTATGACCATGGGTTATGATGAACCTTAATCTATTTTCCCAGTTCATTGGCTTCTGTGCATTACCCTTCACTTTCCTCAGGAGTTTCTGCTTTTTTATGTAAAGTAGCCTGATTCTATTATTAAATAGCAAAGAAGAAAAACCTAGCTATGCTGTGAAAACAAGCCTAAATCCAACCCTAATTGGGGAAGACAAGAAGCTGTCAAATATTAAAAAGTGCAGTCTACTTAGATATGGAAAGACTTGACAGTACCCACAATGGAGGAATGGTTGGTAAAGTTGAATTTTTTTTTCTGAAATTAATACATTTATTTCTTTGGTTAGAGAAAAGACATTATCTACAATCATTGGTAACTGCACTTTTTATATAAAAATGAAAAAAAATGAACTTGTTATTTATGATTTTGATGATTGGATAGGATAAATTATAAAAGAACAGCAATAATATGATATAACTTTAGAAAGAGGTTAAATATATTTTATTTAAAACTGCTGTGAAGAATATCACAAGCCACTTATATATACTTTCCCCCCTCTTTTTCTATTTTGTTTACAACTTTTCTTGCAATTTTCCTTGATTTTTTTCTTTTTTCTTTCTTACTTTACATTAATTTCCATTTGTTTTTATCTTTTCCTTTAAAAGTTTGAATAAAAATTATATACAAAAGTACAGTATAGATAACATGGCAGGTTAACTGGAATTTCTTTTTGAGCAATATTTGGTTCTTTAACCCTCTAAGAACAACAGTAAATTGTAGCTATCTTTCTCTTATAGGTACCCGCATTATTTATGACCGCAAATTCTTAATGGCATGCCGAAACTCTCCAGTTGCCAAAACACCACCTTGCAATCTTCCAGACATTCCAGGTGTAACAAATCCAAGTATGGATGAACTCCAGACTGACATCAACTTCATGTCTGCTGATGACGAGAAACCAGGCTTAGGTGTGTGGTCACCTGTACAAATCACAATATATGGTTGCTGAGTTGGGTTACAGACATTGCTTTTCTCTGTGCCAAACCAAGATAGCCTGGTCAGTTTTGATCTGTCATAAAAACCATAGATGCTTCACCATGAATGCTGGGTCTACTGACCGCATGAAATTTCATGGGTATTGTGAACATTTTATTCATTTGTAACCCACTTTTATTATTTTTATAAATAACTCAAGATGCTGAACATATCTAATAGACAGACCTTCCTTCTCCTATTTTTCCAACAACAACAACCCTGTGAAGTGGGTTGGGCTGAGGGAGAATGACTAGCCAACTGGCTTTCATGGCTAAAGCAGAATGGAGACTCACAGTCTTTTGGTTTCTAGCCTGGTGTCTTTATCACTAGATCCAATAGTTATACTGCCAGTACTCCTATGAAGAGGAGATGCATTATGTGAAAGGAGTATAGAGACTCACAATCTGCAGCTTTCTAGCCAGGTGCTTTAGCCACTAGACCTGTGATGGCGAACCTATGGCACATGTGCTGGAAGTGGCACGCAGAGCCACTTCTGCCGGCATGTGAGAGGTTGCCCAGAAGAGCCCCACTGCGCATATGCGTGCGCCCCCACCAGCCAGCTGATTGTTGGGTGTCTGCCGCACATGCGTGGTGGGAGATGTGTGCACATGCGCAGGGGTATGTGGCATGCAGGGGGCACATGCACAGAGGCACGTGCACACATGGGATCATGCACAGGGGTGGGGGAGTTGTGTGTGCATGGCATCATGGGTGCAGGTGTGCACACTTTTGGCACGCAACGTGGAAAAGGTTTGCCATCACTGCACTACACCAAACTGGCTCTATAGCCACAGGCCTAAAATTCTTCTCTCTCTCATTTCCTAGAACAGGGGTGTCAAATTTGATTTAATTGAGGGCTGCACCAGGGTTCTGTTTGACCTAGGAGGGGAGGGCATGGCCAGGGTGGGCGGGGTAGCTCAACATCACTCGTGTTGGGGGCACCTGTGGCTGCCCAAGTGCTCTGCCAGCAAAAACAGGCTCCCGAGGTCCGTTTTCAGCTGCAACGGCCTCCTGCAACCCTCTGTTTTCATTGGCAGGGGCACCTCAAGCCGGTCCTTCACTGTTTCCAGGGCTGCCCTGTTGACCAGATCTAATCACTCTTCGGGCCAGATCTGGTCTGCGGGCCAGGTGCACAAAGCCTGTGGAGTTCCATTTAAATTCCCTACACAATTCTGCATCAGTAACCATCTGGGAATTGAAGTCCACAGGTCTTAAAGTTGCCAAAGTTGGACACTCCAGTGCAGAATTTCCTACTAAATGATGAGTGATTTAGATGCTAAGGAAGGAAATTAAATCATTATACAGGAAGCATAGCCTATTAGCAGCTGTTTATTTTTATTTTTTTATTTTTTTATTTTATTCATATTTATATGCCGCCCTTCTCCGGAGACTCAGGGCGGCTTACAATTTTTGGAGTGCAACCCAATGCGCTCAGCAATAGCCTTCATTCCATTGTATATGCCTGCTTATTACTAAGCGGCATTTTTACAGTCAGCTTATTGCCCCCAACAATCTTGGGTCCTCAATTTACCTACCCCGAGAGGATGGAAGGTTGAGTCAACCTTGACTGGTTTCCTCCATGTTGTGAAACTCTCTGTCTGTCTGAATACCAAAGATGCTTTTAGTTTTCCTTCCCTCACTTTGGACATTCCACAGACATCTTCCTGGAAGCTGTGAGGCAGGGCATGCTTGACAAAGAAGGGCCTTAATTTATATTTTGTCTTTCTTTTAAATTTTACAGCTTCCATGAAAATTCTTTATGTAACAGTAAATTTCAGTGAAATAAATGTTTAATAAGCTTATCAATCTATATCTACCTTTATACATGATCATACACAGGTGGTCTTCGACTTAACAACAGTTCAATTAGTGATCGCTCAAAGTTACAATGGCACTTTAAAAAGAGACTTATGGCTGTTTTTTTACATTTATGACCATTATAGCGTGCCCATCAAAGTTTGGGCACTTGGCAACTGATTCACATTTGTGATGGTGGCAGTTCCCCGGATGATGTGATCTACTTTTGCGACCTTCTGACAAACAAAGTCAATGGGGAAACCAGATTCACTTAAAAACCATGTTACTAACTTAACAATTGCAGTGATTCATTTAATTGTGGCAAGAAAGGGTGTAAAACGGGGCAAAATTCACTTAAAACCAGAGCCTCAGTGGCACAGTGCTTAGAATGCAATACTGCAGGCTAACTCACTGCTCACTCCAGGAGTTCGATCCTGACTAGCTCAAGGTTGACTCAGCCTTCCATCCTTCTGAGGTGGGTAAAATGAGGACCCAGATTGTTGGGGACAATAGCTTAACTCTGTAAACCACTTAGAGAGGGCTGTAAAGCACTGTGAAGCCGTATATAAGTCTAGCTGCTATTGCTATTGCTACTAACAAGTAACAGAAATTTTGGGCTCTATTGTAGTCATAAGTTGAGGACTGTCTGTAGTGCAGAAAAAATGTTTTTAACTGCTTAACTCTCACAGCTTGTTTTCAGAATACAGCAGAATAGCTTTTATGTCAGAATTGTGACTTAGTCCCAAGAACGTTGAGTGTTCCTTTGTCATTTGTTTTTGTTTGTTTAGGCTGTTTCTTTTGTCTGAACAAAATAAGTCCTATGATTATAGATTGTGGTTGCAAATGAACCAAGTTGAGATTGGTAAGGTTTCTTAGAATTCCCCAGTTCTCAGCATCTTCGTTGACTGCTTTGCCACAGCAAAACCACTATTGAAACTAGTAACCAAAAGAGATTTTTTTTTAAAAAAGGGCATATTTTGTTCTCTGCTGGGAACATTGAATTAAATTTTGCAAAGATTACAGGCTTATTCGGCCTCTGAACCACCAGCTTTCAAAGCAATAATTCTATTGTCCTTTGCCAGACTGGACTGCTGAAGGATTATAAGTTGTCAATTACTATGTGTATGTTCCTTTTCCTAAAGTCACACTCATATATATGAAGTAGCAATGAATTTCCACCGTTAAAACTGGAATGAGTGGACTATTATTTTTCTTTATGTTAAGAAAAACATTGAGTTGTAAAGTTTTCAAGCATACGTGGCATCCAATGAATACACATGAAATTGAAATTTTTGTCAATTCTAAAGGTGCTTTTTCAAAAGGCATCTAGGTTTTGTTTTTCCTTGAAGACATTTTGCTTCTCATCCAAGAAGCTTCTTTAGTTCTTCTTCAGAACTGAAGAAGCTTTTAGATGAGAAGTGAAACATCTTCAAGGAAAAATAAAGTCCAGATGCTGTCATGCCCTTGGTAGAGTCGGACCCTGAGGGAGAGGAGGAACAGCCAACAGGGAGTGGAGGTGTGACTCCAGAGGTTGTGGAGGAGGCTGGGGAAGGGCAGAGGCTGGCTGGGCAGTCAGAGGAAGAACCAGGCCCATCCCCTCTGCATCCTAGGACATGCAGGGAGGAATGGAGAAGGCAACAACTTGGCTTATGAGAGAGGAAGCGGCCATGATCCTCATCATTGGTTGCAGCTGGGGAGACTAGTATATAAGAGAGACGATTACAACACAGCGTTGCCAGAAGCAAAATGTGTGTGGCTGAAGTTATCTTGGTTGTTGTCCTTCCAACAAACTGTGCCTTGTTATCTCCTTGAATTTGGTAATCACTTATCCTGGTCCGTTGTGGAAATTTTGTCATTGTAGTTTGTTTGGTTTTTTATTTCACCTCTTATCTGCTCATTAAGTTCAGACTGTATTGCTTTCTTTTGAAGACTATTTTTGAGTACGTTTTATCTCCAACTGAGAATTATTGAACAGTGGGGGCAAGTTGGAAGCATTAAAGGACATTTATTTACGTTTTGGATTTTGTTACATTTGTGTTACACTCCGGGTCATCACAGATGCCTTTTGAAAAAGCATCTTTGGGACAACCATGATCTGGATGACTGAGAATCTCCATAGACATTTTGGTTAATCTTTTCTCTCTTTCACAGGTGAAGAAGCCCAGTTTGACATAGATATCTGAAATCTCTCCTCTGAGGACAGAGGGGTCGTTTTATTCCTGATGATGAAATATCAATAACGCTTCCGAAATGAGAGAGGCTTATAGAATAGCCCACCGCTATGCAAAGCTTTTCAGGAGAAATGGTTCATCGTATTAAAATAATAATAATAATAATAAAGCTGGGAAAAAGAGGACATTTCTTACTACCTAAAGACTGAAAACATTGGTGGATTTTTTGGGTGTTTAGCTTCCGGGGAGGAAGGACGCTAAAGAGAGAAGGAAGGTTGTTTCTGTGCCTCAAATCTTAGTGCCTTTGTTCCATAAATGTTGAGTTGAAGCCAGAGGATGATGCAGGGAGACTTAAGTAATCATGTTGGATGTAGACAATTAATGCATTATCAGTGTAAGAATTTAATGATCTGGTGAAATCAACTCACCCATATCAGCAGATTGATATCACCCCTGAATGAAAACTTCATTTTCTTTCTGATTCTGAATGTGCTAGGGGAAGCAAATTCTTCTCTTGGTCTCTTTTTAAAAAAATTAAGAAAAAAATGTCTTTAAGGTGGGAAAATGTTGCTGTGGACAAGCAGGCGGCCTTGCAAGTCCTTGTTTTTCTTTCTTTACAGGACTACGTGTAGATCTGTACACATTCTTCACTGTACCGAAAATTAAATAAACTCTTAAAATTGGCATATAAGTTTTAGATGAAGTTGATCGGTGTCCTTTTTTCCACAAGCCTTCCTGTTGTCCATGCCAGTTGTATGTTGCTAGTGATGAGTGTTCTGCATTCTATTTAATCTGCAGAAGTGTGAACTTTAATTCCCAGAATTCCTCAGCCAGCACAAATTCTAGAAAGAACTTAGATTGGAGAATCTAAGGGGTTGGATGGTTTATTTATTCATTCATTTATATCTCCCGTTTATTATTATTTTATAAATAACTCAAGGTGTTGAACACACATAATAACTCAAGAATAAAGGCAAATATATGCATCCCAGGATAATGATGCAAGATTGAATTTGGGTTGGTGACCGGGACCAGAGATTTACTCTTCTGAACTTTCAGACTCAAGATGGACCTCTTTTCAGGGAATTCCAGAGTCCAAAACCACAGAAGAAAAAATCTCTGGTCCCGGTCACCGACCCAAATTCAACCTTGCATACACAATACTTTCTCTCCTACTGTTTTCCCCTCAACAACAACAATTCTATGAGTTGTGTTGGGATGAGAGAGTGTGACTGGCCCAAATTCACAGCTGGCTTCCATGTCTAAAGCAGAATGGGAACTTGTAATCACCTGGTGATTGGCCCAAAATCACCCAGGTGCGTTTCATGCCTAAAGCAGGACTAGAACTCACAGTCCCTTGGTTTCTAGCCTGCTGCCTAAACCACTAGATCAAATAGTTATATTGCCAATGCTCCTGTGGAGAGGAGATGTTGCCATTAAGTGAAAGGACAATAGGGACATATTTCCATGCAGTGGACTACACTTGCCTGATCTACTGAATCACAACCAAGTCAGTCCCTTTGTAAGCTAGCATATTGTGCGATTTCTGCCCTGTGCTTAGCCTACAGTACTGTGGATCATGTGAACCCAGAAAAAGATTAGCCATCAGTTTTAGCACTGGCTATATTTTGCTACCCTTGCCACCCCAAGCTCAATTTGTGGGTCTCTTAATTGTCTATATTTTTTGAAAGATGACTGTTAACAACATGGGCTCCCTTGCATCCATCACTATGTTTTCTTGGGATAAAAAAATGGGGGCTGTTTCTTAGCTATAGTGGTGCTAGATTTCTGGGTTCAGGAAGCAAAACAAATACCATAGTCACACCAGTTGTTATATTGAAACCATGTACAAATATACCTGAGAGGCAACGGCCTGGTTGATCCAGCATATTAAGCCACAATGCAATCAGTTTGGTTTCATGAGAACATCATGTGTTAGGAAGTCCAAGGGAAAATGGTTTGTTCAGTTAGTTGTAATTACACAACAATTTAACACAGTCTGTGACCCCAGTTTCTGATTAGCTTTCCAGCATGTTTCAGCTCTACCCAATCCATGTTTGATCTCACTATGCAATGTTTAAATAGGGAGTTTAGTGCATTCTAGGTAGTCTGTGCCTATTCAAGTAAATGTTAGTAGAAATCCCATTTTGCAAACTTGTACTAAGGGTTTGAAGGCAGGGTTTCATTGTGTTTGTGGCAATAAACCTGTGTCCCTGAAATCTCATCACTTGTTTTTCCAACAGCCTTCATATTACTTGCCATAGCCAGCCCCTATGAGACAGCTGCCTTCAGTGGCAAATGCTTGGTGGGAACAGCAAGATATCAGAAAACACAAGTAACTAGTTTTCATGAGTCCCTTCTTGTCCCTTCTAAGTGAGCTTGCTGCTTTCTTATGCAGCATGGAGTTTCCTTCATTAGTGTAAAACTGCCAGTCAACTTCCTATTGGTTCCTGTATGTAGATGCACCATTTTATTTATTCTTTATTTGCTTAGCCACCAAAATGCATTGAACCAATTCCATGCCATTTGGGCAAAAAGAGGACTGGGATTTAGCTATTACAAAATCACGAAACTGCCTCACTTACTTTGGCCAAGTCACGTGAAGCAATTCACTGGAGAAAGCAATTATGCTCCAAAGAGTTAGTGGTAAAAGGAAACTGGGCCATCAAAGGATACAATGCCTGGACACCATCAAAGCTGACACCAGCCAGAGCCTAGAACCGTGATGGCAAACCTATGACATGCGTGCCACAGGTGGCACACAGAGCCATTTGTGCGGGCACGTGAGCCCCAGCCAAACTTACCTGCACTGCACTGCGCATGCACATGCCTCCCAGCTGATTTTTGGCCCGTTTGAGGCCGTTTTTGCCCTCCTGAGGCTCTAGGGAAGCCTCTGCAGCCTCGGGAGGCCGAAAAACGGACCTTACAGAAATATCGGAAGTGTCAAAACAGGCCTGTTTTCAGCCTCCCGAGGCTTCAGAGGCTTCTCTCAAGTCTCTAGGATGGCAAAAACAGCCCCACTGGGCTCCAGAGGCCCTCTGGAGGCTGAAAATATTTCTGGAAGGCCCGTTTTTCGGTCTCCTGGGCTGCAGAGGCTTCTCTCGAGCCTCGGGAGGGCGAAAACAGCCTCAAACGGCCAAAAATCAGCTGGCAGGCGCGCGCCTGCACAGTGCAGGTAAGGGGGCGGAGCAGGGTGTTGCGCATACATGTGCAGAGGGGCAGGGCCATTGCATTGTGGGTGCTGGCGCGTGCTTGCTTTTGGCACACCCCAACAAAAAGGTTCACCATCACTGGCCTAGAACAACTCAAAGAAGCAGTGAACGATTGGAAGACGTGGAAAGACCTGTCCCACAGAATTGCCAAGAGTCAGACATGACTGAATGGATCATCATCATTCGTTCATCATCATTCGTTCATCATCATCATTCACCTGGTCTTATGGAACTGTCTTGTTATGTCAGAATTACCAAAGATGCAGACGGAAGAGGACACTGCTGCTGTTTTGTATTATCATGCTTTTAATGTTGAATCTCCTGAATCCCTCAAACATTTTTTTCTCCCACCCCTTTGGGAAGGAAGAGCCTGGAATTTGTCACGTTTTTGGCCATACAAAAACTAAAGGAGAGAATGGGGCTTGTAAATTGTCCATTGACATCAGAGATGTATCAACTTTTTGTAAAAAAAAAAAAAAGGCCGTAATATTATTTCCTTTTTTGGTGCCTTGTTAGAAATTGAAAAAAACCTTTAAACGTTCAGTGCAATAGAGGAAATTCAAAGATCATTTGAATGACACATTTGATTTCCTTCTTTACAGGATATTATGAATGTAGGGAGCTGCCTACATTTCAAAGCCAGGGTTTTTCTTCAAATTGTATAAATGTGAATGTCTATAAGCACTAACTGTCACACACTTTGCTTTTTGTGTTCTATTTTCTTCTTACTTCACTGCTTATAATTGCCTCCTGCCCATACTTATACCTCCTGCCCATATTCCCATACTCATAAAAACAAACATGAACATACACATACTGTACATCTATCTCTTTATCTCATCTTTTAATTAATGGCTAATTATAAATTAATTTAGCTCTGTTTTTGAGAAGAGTGATGAAACTTAGAGGGTTGCTGAGAGGTGCAGTCTGGGTAATCTCTTAAATGATCTTTGGCAAAAATCCTCCAGTGTAAAATTCTTGGCTAAACTCTTTGTCTTTGTATATCCCCTTGTTAAAACAATCCATGATGCCCTGAATTTCAAATGCCTGAGGGGGTCAGATGAACAACTGGCATGTTAACACTTGAATATCTGGCAGACTGAAGGCAGTGCTCAAGAAAACATTTACAAATGAGTGCCCTCTTGAGGTTAAGTCTGCCCCTATGCAAAATGCAAATTTTTGTTAAGGCAGGATGCTAAATAATACATCCATCAGCATTTAACCTCTTTCTATTCATGAGTGGGAGACAAATCCTCTACTGATTGAAATGGGAGGAATTTTTTCTGCTTTCCTTTATGTATTTCCATCTATTTAGGAAATATATAAGCTATCCATAAGTTATAAAGATATAAATGTTTTAAATAAATAAATGTTAATGTTTTAATTGGTTGAGTTTTATATTTTTAAAATGATTTTGTGTGGCTTTTAATTTTTGATTTGAGGGCTGGCCAAGATATGGTTGAAAAATGAGCAGCCATATAAATGTTTAAAATAAATAAATAAAATCACTTTCCAATCCTGGATCCTATTTATGGGTGCAACAAATGGAAAAAACTAAGACAGAGATGGTACAAACTCTATTAGTCCCTATAGGATGCAATTCGTTCACTTCTCAGAGGCAGTGTTCAAATTCTGTTTGCTGAACTGAGTGAAAAGTAAAGGAATAAACTCAAACTGGTGATTAAGAACCACATAAACTGATGAACCAAAAATAAACTCAGGTATGTTAGAAAGATCCAATATTTTGTGACCGAGTTCAGTTGCCCTATTCTGATCTGAATCTGAATATTGTGGCCTTCAGAAGTTGTGGTGCTCCAACACTGGATGTTTTTAAGAAGTGATTGGACAACCAATCTGAAATGGTAAAGGGTCTCCTTGAGCAAGAGGTTGGGCTAGAAGACCTCCAAAGTCCTTTCCATCTCTGTTATTCTGTTTTCTGAGATCCTATGAATCTGCCTTCTTGGACAGATTCTTGGCCCATCTGAATGGCCCATCTCATTCATAGGAAATATCATCTCGTCCATAGGGAATAGCTTTGACTGACCCAGATAGCATTGGAATATGAAACAGACTGTGCTGCTAAATATGGTTTCTTCTGAGTAAGAACTCCAAACATCTATTTTACTTGGGTTAAAAGATACAAATCTTCCACTCCAACCCTTACCAGCATAAATTGGGTAAATGTATAACTTCTAACTTGTTCCTGCTGGTTGTAGGAGTCAAAACAAAATTAGAAGCTGAAAGGTAAAACAAACAGACATTTCTTGTTATAATAGCCACCTGGCAAAAGATCAGACAAACTATTTGTAGATATTGCTGCAGATAACATTTGGTTTGCCTGCCCTGGATTTTAGATGTCTAGCCCTTAGCCAATGTAACTTATTTTAACCATCTCTATTTTGTGATCTCCTTTACATTTGCTGTGTTGGAAATATATATTTTTGCTGGTGGCAACCAAATAAAATGCCCAGTGTTTTCCACCCTAGCAGTAATTGTTGATGCATTTTAAGTATCCAACTTGGAGAACCCACAGCTTTGTATGCATACCAGAATACTTCCAAACATCATATTATTATCATGACATATATCCCTCCTTCTACTTTCTTACTACATTTGCATGCCAATTTTCCACCAGCAAGGTCCGATCATCTGAAAGTATGATCATCAGAAGGACTTTCTTTGCTATTGAAAATGTGAGATATGAGACTTAGATTATTCCATACTCTAACTTTGGATAATCTTTATCCTATACTGAATGTGTAAATTGTTATCCCTCTTTTTTCACTAGAAACCTGGGTACTAGGCATGGAATATATTATATATATTTTACAATACATGCAACTGTATTTCTTTGGAATGATCATCAGCTGCCATTTCATCTATTGGTTAACAATATCTCTAAAAAATCATTTCATTAAAAAAATCAAGAATTTTTTTCTGATTTTTTATGGCTGAACCATGCTGCTCTTGTTTCCTGTCCTGTCTCCTATATTTGTAGTATCTCATCTGAAACCTCAAAAGCTTGCAGACATGGTGCTTCTAATCAAGACATTACTCAACTATATTTTTTAGATTTAAAAAATAATTATTATTTTTAAAAATTGCAATAACAAGAACAAAAATATATAAACATATAGTGATGAAATGAAGAATATTTAAAGAGAAGAGTTTAGTTCAGATTACGTCTGCTAGTTCAGAGGAAAAAACTCAGATGTATACTTATGTGAGCGTGTATATTATGGGTGTGTTAAAATCTTAAGAGCTCTGGGATATTTCACTATTTGATTGTGACATAACTTTTTGCTGGACTGAAATACTAATATTAGATAGATAGATAGATAGATAGATAGATAGATAGATAGATAGATGGATGGATGGGTGGGTGGGTGGGTGGGTGGGTGGGTGGGTGGATGGATAGATAGATAGATAGATAGATAGATAGATAGATAGATAGATAGATAGATAGATATAGAGACAGACAGACATAGAGATTAGAGATGAATGGATAGATGGATAGATAGATGAGAGAGAGAGAGAGAAAGAATCAGACAGACAGACAGACAGATAGACAGACAGACAGACAGACAGACAGATGATAATATGGGTTCAGAAAGCAAGAAGAAATAATCAGTTTTTCCCTGAATTCCTCACCAATCTTATTTCATTCATTCTATCACCCTATGTATATTTATCCAAGCATTGAAAGGAACTGAATTCTTTAGATGCTTCAACATTTTTTAGAAGACTGGGGCTACACTATTTGAAAGAAACAACAGAGTTGAAAGTGCCTCAAGGGAGAAAAGATGCTAACTAGCCTTTAATGGTCGGCTCAGCCTTATAGACATTCCTTTCTCTGTTGTTTGATGCAGATTTCTTCCCTCTCCACATGTGAAAGCCGAGGGATCCTCTGGCCCTGTAGAGTTAGCAGCCTCTCCTTAGCATAGCCTTCTTTTGAGCCACAAGGAGTGTCCTCATCTCTATTCAAATGCAAAGGTCTGATCAGCATTTCAAACATTTGTCCCATTGCTGCGTATTCCATGCAGCAATGAATACTTTGCACCAAATCTAGCCTGGCCTTTGCCCACGGCATAAATTTAGCTCCCTTTTTATTGATTTGAAAGTTTTTCTGCCATTAGTTCTAGAGATCAAGATCCACTGTCTGGATTCCTGCTTTTTTGTAAGCATAACAATGGGGTTGACTTGACTTGGGTTTGTGGTCAATGTTGGCCCAATGTCAATAGAGCTCTGCCAGTCTTTACTCAAACACAGAACAAGTTTGAGCTAACCCAATGGGATGTGTGAACCCAGTCAACCAACCAGGCTAATATTTTATCTCTGTGAAAAACATGTTAGTTTCAAAGGTACAAAGGAGCCATGTTTCCTAATAGATAAATCTGTAGAAAACCTTTTTCAAGGGCTGTCTTGTCCTCCGCATCATTTTTTTCCCCTTTTCTTTCTTTTTTTCTTTTTGGTGAACAACTCTCGATAACCTATTTTATGTTCAATTGGTTGAAAAAGGCACCGTCTGGCAAGTGATGAATACTTAATGAAATAAAGTATATTTATACTTTAATAAAAAAGAGAGTCAGCTTTGAGTAGAGCTTTACTCCTGCTAACTTCATGACTATCCATGTAGTTTTCTTGGTAGTCATACAGATGTGGCTTGCTATTTCCTTCTTCGAGATAGCTTTGGATTTCTGATTGACTTTACAGTCCTGGTATACAGATGATTTTCCATTTCCCATCCAAGAACTAACCAGCTCTGACTCCTATTAGCTAAAGAGAACTAAGTTCAGTGATTCAGTCATTAAGAAAGGTGTCAAGTTTTCTTGAAAAGTAAAGCACTGTGTGGACTCCAGCTCTTCCAAACACAATTGGTGGAATGTTCCACCTTAAAATAGCTTTCTCCATTCTGTGAGAATTAAGAAGTGTGGTAGACGTATAGGCTCTGTTCCCGTCTTCCAATAAATATATTTGAGGAGGATTCTCTTGTGAATCACAAGATTAGGGTCAGTGAGAATAATTCAGTATTGTCTTATAAACATTGGTGGTTTAAGTATGTAGGACATTCCTTAGATCAAGTCAAACTATTGATCAGTTTAGTTTGTTACTGTCCATGCTGCTTTCCACAATTTACTTCCTTTCAGATATGTTGGCCTATATTTCCATCACTTCCCCCCATCAGCAGTAAACAACATCTCAGCATTCTAGATAGGATTCTATCTTAGACTGAGTTGGAGGTGCTATGGATTAAACTCAGGACTTTCACATTGCAAAGAATCAGCTTGAACCCCTGAATTATGGGGTTCATATGGTTGACCCCCCACTTGCTCTGAAACACATGTTTGTACCCAATGGAAACCAACTGGAATTGGCCCGTGTCAACTAACACCAGCACCACCTTGGAGATAAAAGGAAACATATGGGTTCCTCCAATCACTGTGATCTACTGGTATGGGTTAGCCTCCCCCCCCCCCGAGCTGGCAAGGTGGGTGGCATTACAGCTTTCCTTCTTGAAATCCCTGCGTCACATGTGTCTTTGTCCTGGGTAGATGATGCTTACCATGAGGTGGTAGGAGGAGAAAAGTTAGGTTCACTCCTCTCTGAGAATCATTTGGGGCAACAGCTTCTGCAAATGAGTCTCTAGTCACGCCTTAATTGATGTAGGGTCACAGCAGTGTGAAACTTTGTCTGCATATGAGGACAATGCTATTCCTCTAGGCTTGAAGGTTAGCCTCAGGGATGAGACCCAGACACACTTTGTTTATCTACACAATGGACAAATGTGGATTGGAAGGCAATGCTCTCTATACCACTCACTAGGGGAAAAATACCACACATATACACACACATACTTATCCTTATGCTCAGAAGATTTCCCCTTCCTACCAAGTATTAATCTCCAGAAACCATGTCAAGATGTTCAGAAGGAGCTTCAGGGATGCACCATACAATATTAATTATGTGTTACTAGGGGTTGATAAATTAATACATATTGTCAATACAATTGCACAGATGTATGTATTTGTTTGTACATTACCCACTGGCTATATTCATACAACACATCTACTCTGGTTACTAATTTAAACCTAACCCAGGATTATATAATACATTGAACTATAATAAAATGGGGAAGGTCTGTACAATGCAGTAAAACCATAATAAACCTTAAAATTAATGAAACTTAACATACTATATTTAAGTTAAGGTTTAGTGTTATTATTTATTCTGTTGCACCAAAGGAAGTTGGAAGTCAACACCTTTTTTTCTCCCCCACCTTTTCCCACACTTTTCCCTTCCCTTTTCCCTCCTCTATCTTTCCTACTATTTTCTTTTGTATTTCTGTATCTTATAGAATTAATACATACATAAATAAAAACTTTGGTTAATTAAACATATTGCACAATTCCTGCTGAGAGGCTTTTACTTGGCTTAGTTAAGTGTGATCCAGATTTCCCTCAAACGTAGCAAAAGAACATTAAGAAATAAAATTGGACATCACAGACTCTGCACTACGAGATTATTAATGAATACCAATGGTCTACAATAGAGAATAAAGTACACCGATCTTGTAAATTCCATCTGGTCTATAGCTAGGAAATTCCATCTTGGGTCAAAGCAACTCACCATTAGGACTCAACTGGCTTTCCCTGTCTAGCTGCAAAAAAAGAGAAGGATTTGGGCTCACACTATTCCATCCTAATTCATTAACAGTCCAGTTGCCCAGAAGATTCAAGGAAAATCCCTTTTCTCCATCCTCTGAACATGTCTACATTAGGATATTAGGAGATAGAATGAACTAGCTACCTTACAACTCCCACATGCCTTGAGGGAATTGTTAGAGTATCCTGTTTGTCACAGGGTATCGTTCTACTTCCTGCTCCCATGTGGCCAAATTAGTAATAGCCATTAGCTAAATCAGAACCATTCTAGTAAACAAACATTGCAGATTAGGCAAAATATTGGCTTAAAAGCCCTTGGAAGCAATATTCCACATTTCCTGTCCGAATTGCCTCATCCTTATTTAGAAAGGAGGATGACCAAAGAATCAAAGACTACTTGATTAGCACTCATCCTTCTTTTTGAATAAGTGATCTTCAACAAGCACATCAATATGTTCCTCCCAGAAGGGAGAGTTGAATATGAGAACATAAGATTACCACTCTGTGAGTGCAAGACAAATGTCATTCCCATGGATTCGTAATATTTGCCACATGATATTCTTACAAACATTAAATCAATGTAGTCCTTTCTCCAGCAACACAGAGGATGAAAGCTGGTCTAATCAATACTTTTTGATTCTAATACCTGGAAAGGAATGTAAATTCTTCCCACCCATCATTGTTTCCACCTTTTGCACCTGTATTTTAATTGACATGTTCCTGAATATGTCTCCAAATTCAATTTATGGGCCTTATCCATCCCTTCCCATCTATATGTTTGTGCCAACCCCATAAACTTGGCTAAATACATTGATCTGCAAATTTTGGAAAATTATCAGACTCTGAGATAAAATGTGTTATTTTACACATTTTGATTAGCTGAATTAGAAAACAGGTGATAAAGATGCTGGTTGGCAAAAGTTTTCAAGATATTTCACAATAAAGATTTATACACATGTAAGTATATTTGCCTACAAGAGAGGGAGGGGGGTCTAATGTTCATGATGCCTCATTACTTCTTGACAAAGTACAGTAGAACAATGAAAATGGTACCACATGGGACTGTATAAATTTATGTTCACTTTGAGAACAGCAAGGCAGATGACTATGAAAAATATGTGGAAAATTTGCTTAGGTCCTATAAAGCACTTGGTGCAAACATGCCACTAAAAATTCACTTCTTATACTCTTATTTAGAGTATTTCCTTTTGAACTCTGGGGCAGTGAGTGTTGAGCCTGAGGAGACAACCAGGATATCACAGGCATGGATTAAAGATACCAGGGGAAATGGAGTCTATCCATGCTTGCCAATTACTGCTGGAATCTCCCCAGCCAAAAAGCACAGTTTAGATAGCAAATAAAGATGGAACCTTGTTGCTTAATCTGATGTTAGACCTTGTCAGTTTTTCATGCAAAAAATATGCAAATGTTACATGAAAAACCGATAAATGAATGGAAAGTTATGTTATTGGTATCAGTAAAAAAGATAAATTTATAATGATTGGTGTGGTACCATTTTCATTGCTATATCACATTTGCAGAAAAGTTATGGAGCATAATCGCACACACCCCTTTTGAACTTTGAATTATTTTGCTGCAATTTTGACCTGAAGCTGTATCTTGGAAACTGGAGCCAATTAATATTCAGGACTTAATTTTCCTTTATCAGTGACCCAGTTCTTGTAAAATTCAGCTACTATCATTTCTGAGGCTTTCTGCTTGTAGACCAGTGATATAAACTAAACCAAGGTACAACAAAAGGTAGAGATGCTAAAAGTCCTCTGTGTGTGTGTGTGTGTGTGTGTGTGTGTACACAGTATATGATGTATATACATATAATGAGGGGGGGAGAGAAAGACACACGCACACAAATATATATATATATCCCTAGGAGAAATCAGCTAGAGATTTCATCCTTTTTCGTAATGAAATAATTTAGGACAATGGCTGAAATGGACCTTCTAGTACAGCCTTCTCCAGCCTGGCTGGGCCATAGTTTCCTTCCTGCCTTCTCCACAACAGACAACATGACCAGTGAGAATGGTTTTATGGCATATTAGGAGACATCAAGTGGAGAAGACAAACATAACAGATTCATATGTGAAGTTTTAGTGAGACTGTTTCTATTCGTTCATCCCTCTGTAATGCCACAGCTCTATTTGTTCCTACTTTTTCTCTCATCCTTTCTTCAGTGTTTCACATGGATGATAAATGTACAGTAATATATATCTTGGTGAACATTTGTGTATGCTATTTAAAGTGAGTTGACAGTTGTCAATCACCTGGACATGCAAAGCACTTCTTTTTGAGGACTGTTAAAGTAGCTGGACCCTGGTTTTTCTCCAGATCTGTGCTTATGTTTGTATTGTCTTGCTCTACAAACTCTGGACTTAATATTTTCCCCCCTCAATGGGCACTTTTGTAATATAAAGCTTTTCCATTTTTTCAGACAGGAACCAAATTCCAGATATTGTATGACAAAAATGCAGAGGAGACCCATATAGCTTTGATGCAGGGAAAATATTTAGCGGAGCGGCTTCTCAGTTTCCTTGACCAACCATAGAGATATGAAGTGACCTTTAATTTACCTTGTTTCTTGTCAGGACAATTAGCAGTTTAGAAGCATGAATGATCATTTTCCTCCTCATAATGCAGATTTGATCCCAGTGTCTGAATCGTCACCTCTCATGATGATAAGAAGATTCCCCTGGGATTGGGGGGGATCTTTTTTTGGTTAAACAAACATCCATTACACAAAAGAGCCCAGACTTGTGATCAGAGGCCATGTCCCAAGGAAAGGGAAAGACATTCTCCATTTTTCAAAGGAGGGCTTGGGGTAGATAGCTGCTTACCATGCTACTGATAAAAGAGTATAAGATCCAGAGGTCCTATTGTCTAGATAGAATGAGATTTCTACCATTTGTTATAAATTCTCCACTTAAAAAAATCCCCAGGTTTTTTTTCTAATTTGGAAGGCAGGAAATACTTTTTAAAATCCTAATGTTGTTATTGTAGAAAGTTCTGCTGTAGTTTCGGAGAGATTAAATCTCTAAAAAGAGTGGTGGACATGAGATGCCAGCAGTTCAGAGTCTACCATACTGGATCCTCTACGTATATCTGTTTTGAAGAGTGAGCGCATATTGCTTTTCTATGGTTTGCTTGTTAATTCTTATCCTACATTTCCAGAAGAAGTTAATGGGAAGGGGAGCATATATAATACCTCCCCTTCTAATTCCCACCCTACAACAATAACTGCATGGTTTGTTGGGCTGAAAATGATCTCTGATACACTTCTGGAGCTACAAATTGTCCATCCATCTTTTTACTGTTCTGTGAAAATTCAAGTGGGAACTGACTTCTAAAATCCACAGGTGAGTAAGAGCTTTGTTAAGATCAAGAAAAATAGCAAGCTGAGCTCTCTAGATTTATTGTACACTGCCCAGAGTCTGCTTGGAGGGAGATAGGCAGTTCATAAATATGGTAAATAAGCAAATAAATGCAATTCCTTTTCCCAACAAAATATTACAGAAGATGATCAAAGGTTGATTGAGCTTTACTTCTTCGTTGGAAAACATAATGCAGCAGAACACCATCATTTTGTCCTTTTTCAAAGACCAGGGATGGGTGGGGTGGAGAGGTTGAAAATCAGCACTTCCCAGTCCTAACCCCAAACAACAGTGAGGAACATCTTACTCTCAATAGATATCTAATGTGGCTACAGTATTACTATTGATGGCTGGGGCTGCTAGGAACATTGGAAAAGGAGCATGACAGCCTCCCCATTTCTCTAATTATAAGTCTGATCAGCAAAGTACAGCTAATTGTAGCATTGTTTAAGAGTTTAAAGGTTGCTTGCTTTCAAAATTTTCCATTCACTGAGTATTCCGCATGTTTCTTTTTTTAACCAAATTTTCTATGATTATTGAATACTCTTACACCTTGTTGGGATGTTTTTTGGAGAAGTGAATAATGTGTGTGTGTGTGTGTGTGTGTGTGTGTGCATGAGTGCATGCACATACTAAAAAACCAACAAAAGGAATGTGAAATAATTGTTGGGAAGAGACTGGGGAAATAACTTTGGAGAAAGGGATGGAATGGAGTATCCCACAGGAGGTGGACAGAAACAGGAGATCTTCAAAATACAACACTTGGTGTCAAGTTTCTCTTGCTCAGTCCAAATACCATTTGTCCCTCTTTCCTCCCACTTGCACTGCCAAAATATATGTACTTTATTTTAAAATGTTTGCTTCAAAATATTTATAAACCCCAGTTTTTATGATCAGATTGGATGCTCTGCTACTCTCTTTTACTATATAATATAATATAGTAAATATATAATAATAATAGAGGTGTAAAACCTCTTAATGTTTCCTTTAGAGTCCGTAGCCATGTATGTGTATTGCCAAATTATCCTTTGCTCACCATTTTCTGGTTGTTGTTTTTTATTTTCATTTTATAATTCTTGAACTCATCTATTTGTTTATTTAAAATGTTGAGATCCATTCCTTTGCCAGTTTCTTAAAATACATTGTGATGTTTACATCTCGGTTTGTGAAGATGAATATTAAGTTCTTATCAAACACAACAGCCAGCTTTTATTTTTCTACTTTGCATTTATTTTTAGAACAATGATATCAACAATACAATCAATGATGTTTCATTACTACACATTCTGTTAATAGCACCAACTATACCCTTGGTTATTCAGAATTATTTAAATATAGCTCATTCAACAATCCTGTCCACATGCATAGGAATGATCTAGGACATTCTTAATTGTTTCTAGCTATCAGGAAACTCCCTCTCAAAGCAAGTAGAGTTTTCAATGTATTCCTTGAAGTGTAAAAAGTTAAAATAAATATATGAACTCATATGAATGCTATACCAATATCTGCTTCTCATACCTTTTCAGTCACTTGAAATAGTGATTGATAATTTCTTCTGAATTTCTCTTAATCAGATCTTTCAGTTGGTTTGATTGGGGAAGAAGACAGAGGATGGCATTGCTAATATCCTTGTTACCTATGACATGTGGCTTCATTAACTAGTAATCTCTCTGACCACACTTGCTTCCCAAATTATAAAAGTCCCATCTGAATGCTGAGGAGTTTCCTTGCAGTTTAATTAAAGTACACAAAACTAAAGATTTCTGAAGAGATTATTAAAAAATTAAAAATATATATATTCACCCAATTCACCCAAAGCAACCTTATAACTAATCAAGTGCAAAAAACCACATTACATCACCAAAAGTATGGAAATGTTCTTTTCCTTTAAGGGAAATTTCAAAAGCACAGATTCTCCCTCTTCAGTTTGAAAGAGGTAAAACAGGAACAATTTGGGGACATTTTCCCCCCTCATTCATTGACCTATATCAACTTTCTGAAAGGATCACTTAAAAGTTAAAGTTATATGACTTCTGTTAGATCAAATGGGCTGTCCATGAGATCCAGCATACAAAGTTATCCCATCAGATGTTTTAAAAAACCCATCAGATATTTTAAAAAGTCCCCCAAACAGACATAAAGAAATAATCTTCTTCCATACTTATTCCCCAGCAAGTGATGTTTAGAACAATATCAGCATGAAGACATCACAATTATTAAAGCTTATGAATCTTTCCTATTTATGAGCCAACATGGTGGGATATAGAACAAATGCTATGTTTTGGGGTGGGTTGAGGAGTCACAGTTCCATTTTTTGGCAGAAGTTCCAGGTAGTAAGAAAATTCTAGAAAGGTTCCACTAAAATAGACTCTCACTGTGCTAATAAAATCTTACACATTTGCATTGGCCATCCTTATTTAATTTGAACAGGCTTTGAATGTAGTTTATCTTGTAAAAATAGAAATTGTTGGTGGAGCTGTCCTGCAGGGGGAGTGCTGCATTTATCTTACTTACAGAATGCCAGAGGCAAGCTACCTAGCCCATGTGCCTACTTCACCCCCTGGTTTACTAAGAATGCTGCAGACAAGACTTTAGAAAAACACCTTGACTCTGTGTGTTGAGGAATATGCTTCTTGAGGAATATGCTTCTTGCCTTTCTCCAGCAAAAAATCTTTGGTCCTTTGCCATAAAATGTGCAATAATGGGAAGTTACTTGCAGAAGATTCCCATTAGTCAGCCAGCAATAGTCCATAACCATTAGTTGCAGCCACATTCTTCAATTACCATGTCTTCATGGTGACGGACCCTTATTCTTCCCTTCTCATGATACAGCATGGACAATGGACTTAATCTGATTGGAGCACAGGATGGACAGGGCACTCGGTTAGGTTGGTATACCTTCAGCAAGCTCTGTGAAATAGAAGAGGAAATTATGAGCATCATCTGTAAGAATGGACCTAGAGAGATCAAGAGGATTTAGTATTATGAACTGGTATAATCATCATAATCCTGATTTCAATAAAGGAGAATATTTATAGCTCAGGGTTGACATAAGGGGTCCTTGGTTCTCTCTGAACTAGATTGTTTTCTTGCAGACATCTCATTACCCAAACTAGGCAACATCATCAGTGCTGGTCTGGTGATGATACCTAATTTGGGTAATGAAAGATCTGTAAGAAAACAACCAAGCTCAGAGAGAATCAAGAATCCCCCAGATCCTGGCTGGTCTCTGATTCACATAAGGAATCATCAACACATTTAGAAGGCTCAGCCATCAAAAGTGGGATCACATATTTTACTTTTAGACAGATATGCCAAACAAGCCAACAATTGTACTTTTATTCAGTATGATCAATGGGAATGGATCTTTTATCTCTTCCAGCAAAGTTTACTTGTTCTGATTTTTTTTATGCTGAGAGGGATTGCAGATTTTCAATGATGTGATTGCCTTGAACAAGCTTGAACAAAGCATCCTTAAAATCTGCTTCACAAAGCAATATGGGCCCCCTTACTTCTAAATGTGAGTGTTATAAACTAGGTGCATACTTCTAAATTTGCTTTTGCAGTTCCTCTGCAAAGAACTGGGGAGCATCACTCTACCAAGTCCCAGCCACACTCTTTCATACCTGAACATAAGCATGATTTGTTGGTTTGAAGGTCTCATCGACGGGTGATGGACATTCTCCTTCACATCGATAGGCATTATACTTCTTGGGATGCACAATCCAGCTTCCAAAGCCAGTTTTATCAAAATCCACCATCATATCAACTCTTTTGCATAGAGATCTGCCTTCTTCCGCCCACTTGGAGGATTGGAGATTGCTCAGTTTAATTCTTTGTTTCTGTTTCCTGTTCCTACGATGGCGACGTCCTCCAGCTTCTTTGGTTATGTTATCAAACAAAACATGTTTGGACATCTCTACAGTTTTAATGAGACTTGAGCCCTGAGAAGGCTCCATGGGTTCCTTATCTTTGGAGAAGATCACCAAGAGTGCTCTATCACGCCCATTGGGGACAAAATGCTTCTCATCCTCTCTAGAATTATTATGGGCATGCTTATCCTGGAATGCACCTGCTGTTGGGTTACTATTGTCCTCAAATATATTCTCCTCTTCCCAGTCTTGCTGTGGGACTTCTGGAATCTCAATGCCTGATGGCATCCCTTGGTGGAGCCAAAGATGTAATAAGCTAGTGATGTTGAAGACTTTCCAGGGTGAATGGTTGAGGGAGAGGCTACTCACAAAAGAACCAAGGAACATCCTATCTGTGCAAGTCTGATTCCCATAACACGTGTAGTTGTGGCTATGATAAATATGCACAGTGATATTTCTAGATTGAGAGAAAGTCAGTAGATGAACCCGGAGCTGTGCCAGCTTGATATCATAGCTGCTGGAAATGGAGGTCATGTCAAAGGAGAAGTCCCAGTGCTCCCCAAATTGGAATGAAGCTGGAAGAAAGCAGAAGGATAGCAATTACACAATAAAGTTCATGCTTTGAAATGTTAGCATAGAATCCAAAACTACTCCAAAAATATTATGTAGGAAAACATTTCAATGAGAAATAAAATTAATGAAGGAAAATGTAGTGTTGGAAGAATGTTCAGCTATGTTCAAATTTATAATAGAGACACTATTATATTTGTGCAATATAATGTCTCTTCTCCTAGATCAAACTTGGGGAATTAATTTTTCTGATCATTTGCATTCAAAGATGAGTGCAGTTTGTAAGACCCCTACATTCACTAATCCATTCATGCTACTATTCCAGTTCTTAAACAAAGTTACCAACTAATGTTCAATGGAAAGAGCATAGCCTAGTGCCTTAACTAATAGATCAAACTTGTTCTCAAAGCTTCATATCTTTCCAATATTCTCATCACTTAATCTTTATCACTATAGCTCAAGATTTACAGGAGGAATATTTTAAACTAAATATCTTTTGATTGTTTGCACATTTACACAAAAATCATAGTTCCAACCTCTGTTTATTGTGTGATCCTAGAAAGCCATTTTAGTCTAGTGGTTAAAACATCAGGCTAGAAATCTAGAGACCATAATCTAGAGTTCTGCTTTAGGCACAAAGCCAACTGGGTGACCTTGGGCCAGTCACTTTCCCTCAACCCTAAGAAGGAGGCAATGGCAAACCACTTCTGAAAAATCTTGCCAAGAAAACCACAGGGACTTGTCCAGGCAATCCCTGAAAAAACACACATGATTGAACAGAAGAGGAAAAAAGCTAATTGTAGTTTATTTATAAATCATGCTTAAGCAAGGACCCAGAATCTTCCTATCTTAGTTGAGGCACTAAGATCAAATAGGTTATTGAAGGAGCTGAGTGGAATACTTCTCTGCCACCTCCTGCTTCTTAGCTAAACTACAGTCAGGTTAGAAAGATCAGAGCATGTTAACCTATGCTTTTGTCTCACCAAAAGAGAATCAGACTTAAATACCAAGGTAAGCATATGAATTCCACGATCATCAATAACAATCAAGACATTAGTGTGCATTTTCACTTATTTAGGAATTTAAGAACCATTGCACAAAACAATGCATTCTTAATTTGCTAATTAGCTCTTTTGGTTGGCATCTAAGAGAATGGGCTGCAAATTATGCCTCCAGCCTCTGTCCCATACTGGAAAGGTTGCCTAGTAGCCAAGCCATTACCTTTCAACTCAAGTCTTTGCTGAGAGTCAGGTTAAGGTTAAGATTAAGGCATCAAGCAAGAAATCAGGAAGCTGTAACTTCTAGTGTTACCTTAGACATAAAACCAGCTGGGTGACCTTGAGCCAGTCACCCTCTCTCAGCCCTAGGAAGGAGACAATGGCAAACCATTTAAAAAAAATCCTTGCTAAGAACATTGCAAGGACTTGTCCAGGGAGTTACCATGAGTCACAGCTGACTCAAACACACACACACACACACACACTCACACAGAGCAGTCTTTGCTCCTCCAAACTGGCAATATGGGGAAAACAGTAATAGCCTATTTATGAAGTTGTAACATTTATAAAATACATAAAAGGCAAAAAATGTGTTTGAACTGCTTTGTGTATGTTTGAACTCCTTGTGTTTCACAAACAAAGACATTGGCAGCCTGTACTCAAGACTTACAAGAAAGAAAAGTTTCTGGGGGAAAAAAACTTTTATAAGCAACTAATATTAACCTGAACTTACCAATAGCAGCTCCGTACAATATATCTCTTCAAACTACTATTCACACTTCAGTGTCTTCCAGCTAATTCTTAATATCTAATATTGGTTAACTAATTAATTAATTGGGTTGTGGATGTTCAAAGATCAGATCTCATTAAATGCCAATGAAATCTGGATTCCACAACCTGGGTTGTTTGGATCATCCCTTCCCACTCTTTGTAACATTCTTGAAAGACTGTAATAACTTATTAGGATTTGTTTTAAAAATGTTAAAGTGGAAAAGGGATGGAGGGAAAATGCAATGTTTTATAGCATCATAATGGATTTTGGAGAGCTGAACAGAACAAATGAGAAAGACCAGAAGAAAGTCGGTAGTTCACACATTTGAGAGTTAGAGGCCTGGGTCTGTGTGTGTTAAGAAATCCCAGGATTAACTGAGTTACATCCGATCAAAAGGACCAGGGATGGCATGAAGGTTGGTCATTACATCTTGAGACTCCCCAACTGGAGAGCATTACTAAAATAATAATCATCCAGCAGCAGTACTCTATTGTTCATTGAGATTGATGAAGTGGCAGTTATTGCTATGAATACATAGATAAGATAACCTTCATTGTCATTTTTTACCGTTAGCACACTGACACACATTAAAAATGAAATTCCATTGCCTGCTCTAAAAAGAAAGTATGTATCTACCCATACATATACATAGCACACTTGTACACATACTGTATACGTACATATGTGTATGGGTTGATATATACTTTCTTTGGAATATATAAAGACTGTACTTAAGCATGTTATCATGATGAATTACATGCTATGCCCTGAATAGGAGGAAGTGAACTACCAATAATCTTTTCTGTCATCCTCACCACTCTCTGTGCTGCCTTCCTTTTCTCAAGCAGTAATGCTTCCAAACCAGACAATAATGCAATATGACAGGATGCTCTAACTCTCAGGTGTGTGAACTATCAAGTTTCCCCTGGTCTTTCTTATTTGCTCTGTTCAGCTCTCCAAAGTCTATTATGATGCTACAAAATATGGATTTTCCCTCCATCCCTTTTCCACTTTAACATTTTTAAAAATAACTCCTAATAAGTTATTACAGCTTTTCAAGGATGTTACAAAGAATGGGAAGGGATAATCAAAGTAACCCATGGCTCTTCCATTAATTGCCATGAAACCCAATAAGATTGATTTATATTTTGTGATCCTAGACCAGTCTTCTCTATCAAGTTGAAGCTATAGAATCATCTTTGATGTTGTAGCAATTAATTCCACCAACTCACATTCTTAGTGGTTCAGAGCTGTGAATATATGTGTGTGAGTTTTCATATGAGGGTAATACACATTGAACCTGTTCATGCTATTCCTCTGGACTTCTATAATACATAATACCTTAGGCTAACATGGGTTCAGTTATCAGTGGCTTAGAAACACACAACTACTGTAGCATGAGCCAACTTATTAGGGGAAGGAGTTACTTCAAGACAGCCATTCTGCTTTCTGAACCCAAGGTTAGGTTTTGAGCATATGTGTTTTGAAGAATGAGTGTAAAGACATGTGAGAAGGACCCTATCTGTGGAATGTGGAAACCCAGTCATGTTTCTGAAATGGACTTGCCCATGCTTTTCTAAGAAATGGGTGCTTTTGCAAGCCAGTGTTCCCTTCCTTTGGAAGCAGTGAAGGAACCTGCTGGTCTGCTCCTTTCACTTTTACCTGCCAGCAGGTTAGTATCTCCCACTCCATGCCCGCCTTGGCTCTGGAGAACTTTTACCTGCAACCTTCCAGGGAATCCTTCATGAATCACCTGCATCTATTGGCTCTCCCCAATACACAAAGATACAGTTTGTCACTTTGGTATCCCATTCCCACCCAGGAATATCTGCAGGATGTCAAAAGAGTGAAGGATGTGGATTGGTCCTCCTCTACAGACGACTGTGGGGAGGAGGGAAAGCCGGGGTGGGGGCTGCAATCCACAACGAGGAATAGGGGACGGGGGTCTGGAACCTCACAGTCACTGCTATCACCCCTTTCTAAATACAAGCCTAGCCCAATCCTGTTATCCCTCTTAAATTATTTGTATTACTTTATTAGATCAAGAGAACCGCGGGACTTACTTCGAGCCATCAGGCTGAGGATGGAGTCGGATTCTTTCAAAGCTGAGGCTTCGGCAGTGGACTGACCCAGGTGATGGCCAGCAAGCAGGGAACGGTAGAGGTGCAGCATATACACCGGGTACGCGGCTCTGGGGTGCCGGAGACGAACAGGGGCTGCGGCGGAGGGCTCTTCGGCTCGCTGCGGGGAGAAACCGGTAACTGCAGACTGGAAACTGAGCAACAGGTTGAGGAATGCCAGAGTCCAATAGGCCCGCTTCTGGATGGAAGTGAATCTGGAAGACATCTCCGGAGCTGACTTGGCAGGAGAGGAAGAATTTCCTTTCCTTTTCTATCTTCTCTTCTGCAAAGCTTCTCTCTCTCTCTCTCTCTCTTTCCGTTCTTCTCCGGAGCCACTCCGAGCAACTTCTTCTCCTCCTTCTCTCTCCAGCCTTCGTTCTCTCAATAGCTCGCCGAGAAACTGGGCAAGTTTTTATACCTGGACTGCCTAATCTTGCCAGCCTTTGATGTCAACAAAGTGTCCGAATTTCGACGTCCTCCACACGTTCCCTATTCTCATGCAATTCTCCACCCTGCGCTGCACCCCTCCCTTCGCGCCCTGCACCCTTACGAGGAAGGGGTGACGAGAACCAACAATTAATTATCCTTCGCCTTCCCATACATCACCCCAAGTGGGATGCGAGCGATGTGATTCTTTCACAGATGCTTGAAAAGAGCCAGATCTCTGATGGGTGCTCTTCAGCCGCCCCGCCTCCTCCACTTCATTCTGATTATCGGATGGATTCTTTTTTGATCTTTTCTTGCGAGAATCGGAAAACTCAGATCTCAATGGGAACTGAGCCGCTTGTGCGCTCTGATCCGTTTAATCTTAGGTAAGATGAGAGTTGATGTAATCGAAATCCTGCCCAGGGGAAGAAATGTTTGTTCATTTCATTTTATCATTTTTTTTATTCCAGGTGCATCTAGCTATCTCGTTCTGTATAGACTCTTGATATGCACATTTGTGCGTGTCTGTATTCATTCGTTCCGGGAGGTTGCCAAACTTAAAAGCCTAACCTTAACATATTTCTTTCTAAGGAAGCCTTTGTATTACACTTTTGTAGTAAAAACAACAAAGAGTTTTCTGGTTGTTTAGGGATTAAACGATTTATTATCTCAGGTGCCTCCCTTTCATCTGACAAAAGTGATGATTGGCCCTTAAGCTTAATCAAGACTTTTTCTTTCTCTCACCTTCAGAGAAGGTAGACTGCACACTTCTGCTTCCAAAGGCTTCTTCTAATTTATTGCAACATCGAAGAGTTCTTTTAAAGCACAAAATTGTATTTGCTTATCTTGTCATTTATGCTTATACTTTTGAGACTGAGGAGCTGCAGACAGCAGACTGTAATGCAATTGAATGTTGCTGATTAAATTGCTGGTCTTCGAAGTACTGGAAGAATTACTTTGCTCTATTAAACCTCGAAAATGCTATCATTAAAAAACATACACACACACGTTTTTCTAAATGTCAATATTGTGGAATTCCCAGTCAGGGCTCAGACCAAATTGAGTGAATCCGAAAAATCTATTTGAGTTCTTTCACTGAATCCATGTCTGAGACTGTGTATTTGTTGATTTATTTACCTGCATTTATTTCATTGCTTTATATGTTGCTTTCAGTCTAGAGGTTCGGATATTTTTTCCTGCAAAAATATGCTCTAAAATAATTTTTAAAAAAGCTCTAAGTGGACTTGAACTTGGGTTTTCCTGCCTGCCTGCCTTCCTCTCACCCATCTTTTTCCTAGTCCAAGATCACATCAGCTTTTTTAAATTGAGTGGACTTTGCTGAATAAAACAATGTAAACAGATTTTAAAGACCAGTTCATGATAAAAAGAATTGCTAACCCAATGCCCTATAACTCAGCATCTGTGCTCTGTGCATACATTAATCTATTTTATTTTTCCTAAAAGTCTAAGAGCCTGCATTTCCAATAATCTTGCTTTTCAGTTTTGCTTTAAACTAGATTCATACATACATACATACATACATACATACATTAATTATTCTTTCAGATCTCATGATTTGAATAGATTCCATTCATTTGTTATTCTCTTGATAACTTGTAAAAGGGGAAAGTTTACTGATATCCTAATAAAATCAACAAAATGTGACTGCATGGCAAGGGAAAGTTTTTTTAAATGCAGCTATAGATAGAGGTAGGCTGTTTTTCTTTTTTCTTTCTTGGCTGCTTTGACTAACTCTAATGTTACCAACTTCACATTTCCATTATTTTATTTACTCATTTATTTAAGAATGATATTATTTTATTAGTTATTGCTATGGAGAAGACTCTGCAAATAGCCTGATTGTATGCCCTGAAATGTGGACACTGTGCCTTCCTTCCTTCCTTCCTTCCTTCCTTCCTTCCTTCCTTCCTTCCTCCCTCCCTCCCTCCCTCCCTCCCTCTCTTCTTTCCTCTCACTCACCTTTTTCTTCTTCTTCTCTGTCAATGCAACTATTATTTGTGTATGTACCCTTTTATTTCACCAAATAGATAAAAATGGGGATTGGGGAATTTCAATCATATTTGTCCTGACCTTCCTCCCCAGATTTTTTGTTTCAACTTTTGTGTGATAGGTTTTTACTGCCACCAAGTGGTTTTACAATTTTTCTTCCTTTTCCAACCAAAAATCATTTTCCTGCATATTACTAAATCAACATTTGTAACTTATCTGAGTTGATTCAAAACAGGAAAGCACATATTTCTTTATAAATGCTTTGGATTCTATTCTTCCTTAAATTACCATAATTGTACAACTTCAAGGTACTGAAGTTTTGTTACATAGTGTTAGACCACAACTGTTACTAACCACACATTGAAGCACTATTTTATATATAGGGTTGTGGTCAAGTAAACTATGGACATCTAATGCTAACTGACAGAGGATTTATTTATATTTATTTCCTTATTTGTTTAAGATTTGTTTATACATTTATTATACAGCCCGCTATAAATAAATAAAATTATAATAAAATTAGATTTTAATATATTCAGTTCAACAAACAGACAAAAAGTAAACTGGCAAAACCATAGACTATTTTTAATAAATTGCCCATAGTTTTGAACACCCAGACATTTTACACACACACACACACAAACTACACACACACACACATTTTTAAATGAGATAAAAACTAAAACAAACTGATATAAAGAAGGAAAAAAGAAAAGAAATAAAAGCAAAAGCAAAAAGTGAATAATTGAAACTATTTTTTCACTGATCTGTGCCTATTAACATTTGCACTATTGTCACTATTTTTATGAAGCTCCATTTTTTATTTGCTCTATGATGAGTTTTCCAAAAACAGACCAAGGAGAGTCTGGTTGGCTCAGTACCCTCCTGTTACTATAAGGCAGACATTTTTCTTTTCTCCAAAATACAAAAGAAGCAATTGGGGTTTGGTTCAAAACACTGAGTTGCTTTGCAAGAAAGAGGAGACTGCTGTCCTAAGTGCTGAAAAATAGTCGGAAAATCCAAGTTTAATTATTTAACCAACCTTGGAGAAAATTGGGAAACCTGATGAACTTAGGATCATTTTAATCCACAGGGAAGCAGGTTGGCATTTTAGCTTTTTATATGACAGTTTTTCTAGATGTCATCCAACAGCATTCATTACCAAGAGATGTGTGATCCATGAACCTATGATAGCAGATACCCCAAAGTGCTAAACCTTAGCTATTTCATTTATATTTCTAAATTATTAAAAAAAATATGGGCAAAAGTTCTTAATTTGGTTTAGAACTAGCTGTTATATTTTCATGTTTGCTATTACTCAAGTTTTCTTTTGAAGTCTTCCCAAAAGGGTTTTTCGCCTTGAATACAATGTATATACCACTTCAAAGTGAAAACATCAATTTAAATTAATCTGTACAGATAAAATATAAAAGTCAATCCCTTCAAGTTACAAATTAAGGTTTTGATCATTTATTTGAGCACTTAAAGCCTAAAGAACATGTTTTACAATCAATTCAAAAGTTTGTAAAGCAATTACTTCAAAAGTCTTACCATGAATAATTGGTTTAGTTTTCTTAAAAAAAATACCTACAAGATAGGGAGGCATTTTTGGAAGCCAGAGTTTTGAGGTTGAATAACTAAGGGCAAAATTAATTTCATGAAATGATGCTCACTTTGTCAAATATATTCTTTTAGACAGAGAATTTACCAACACTATGTTATATCCTGACAAAGTGCACCAGTGGATAATGTATAATTCTAAAAATCTAGAATTGACATAGTTTTGTTTAAAAAGCACATGTTCTTAGTAATGTAGTAATGTAATATTTTTAATAATACGAACAATATATAATCTATTTCTGTAAGTTCTGGTACAATGTTTGGACTATTTTGAGGGGCACGATTTTTAGGAAGGCTGCATTGCATAGTAATTCCACAAAATATGTTTCTGTAGTTTGAAATAACTCATCTCCACTTTTCTTTTCCTCATATATATTCTGATTTATAAGCATTTATTTAGACCCCAGCTCCATCCTATGCACACTTTGCCCTTTTCCTTTTTATCATGGCTAATCAAATTTTATCTGAATTTTTAAATGTAACGTTCTTATTTGCCTTTAATATTTTAACATATTAATGTTTTATATGGTATTTTAATTGTATGATTGTAAGCCGCTTAAAGTCATCTTAGCAAGATGGGCAGCATAGAAGTCTAATAATAAAATAAACAAATAAAATGTATACCTTTGCATTTCTGTAACAATATGTAAGGGTGAAGTTCTCTGAGAGTGGTGGATTTTCTGGTCAAATACAAATATTGTTCTGTAATTTTAAAAAATATGCTAAATAATGCACTGTATATGCAAAGAGTTATAAATAAGTTTTTATGTTCTTAAGGTAAAAATGCACATTGGATGAGAAAAACAACTATGGTTTATATGTTAAAGTTTTTTTTTAAAGTAGAGCAGGAAATATTTAAAATTGCTAAATATTTTATATTATAATGTACAAGGTGTGTATAATAAATAGTACTTTTGCAAAGGTTTTAAGGTGATGTATCCCTTCTGATTCAATTGCCAAATGTTGCTTTGAAAACTGCAATAGAGGAAGTGTAGTTCTGATCTGCAGTTTGTTTTAAGCAGCTCCAAAGCACAAAGAGTGCATTAGAAATGCTTCACAGGCCTAATAAATTTCAGCATTAAGACTATGGAAATAAACTTTGCCTCAAAATTAATACATTTTTTTATTTATAGTGTGTTTTTCTCCACCATATCATTCATATGATGACGTTCATATGACGTGTTGTTGCGAATTTGACACCCCTGCATTACTGCATCATAATCGTAAGGCAACAGATCAAAACTGTTTTGGCTCAAGCCAGAAATAAAACAATGAAATAAAAATAAAGGATTATTATATATGATACCAATAAAGGAGAATATTTGTAGCTCAGGATTGACATGGGTCCTTGGTGTTCTCTGAGCTTGCTTGTTTTCCTGCAGACATTTCATTACCCCAATTAGGTTACATCATTAGTGCTGATCATATATATGCTATATATGTTAGTGTAGCATATGAAACATAGGATAATATAATACAACACAATATATATTACACTATAATGCTACAATGCAGTAATATACTATAGTAATATTATGAATATGCTGCTGTATTATGTAGGATAGTTAAGGAAATTAAAAGCTATCCATTTTATTACTGCATAAGCTGAATCCAATTCCTCCCATTAGGTTTAAACTAAGAATAGAAGATATTAAGGGAGCTAAAAGTTTCTGAAACTCTATATAACATTTCCAATGCTACTTTTCCAGGTGCTACTTTCAAGTCATCAAAAGTGGCATTGCCGCTTTAAGGAGGGGAAAGTGATAGGACGTTGCCCCTTTAAAAAAAGGAGTAGGAGAAGCGGCACGAAAGGACTCGCGAGATTATGCACGAATAATCCCCACGAGAGGCGTTTTCTAGTGCAAGATGGCGTCCGCTGGTGTTGGGGTCTCAGCGCCTGAGGATGGAGGCGAAGGGGAGGCCACCCCACCAGCTGTTCCGGAGCCGATGGCTGGGGAAGCTGCGGGGCCAAATGAGCAGGGAACAGGGGACTCGGAGACCGGGTGAGACCTGGCGATATGGCGGTCAAAGAGATCGAAATTGGAATCTTCATTTCTATTGGCTAGAAGTCTAAAATCCAGCGGTCACTTCTATTGGCCAGAGGTCTCGGAACCGCTTTTCATTGGTCAGAGTTTTGACTTTCCGCCCAATGAACTCCCTCCGGGTTCTTTCTCCCCGCCTGTCGAATTCCGGGCTTTGCTGGAAAGCTTTCAATGGCGGGGGGCAACGAGCCTGTCCCTCTTCCAGATTTTGAGACTACAGTTACCAGAATTCCTAGCCAGCGGCAATTAAGTCAGGCCGCTGTCTCGTTTAATTTAGTCCTGATAACCTCAATTTCCCCGGTTCTCTGTCGGTTTTTAGGTGGTGGAGACTTCCAGATTCCTTTGGGAATATAAGAGACCCATGTTCTCTGTAGGGCATAGAGCTGCATTCGCCTCTTGCTGCCGCCTGACCAATAACCAGATACGTTGGTTTGCTTGTCTCTTGGGTTTGTTGAGCTGCAAACCACAATTTCTGGCATGCAGCATATGAAACGTTGCATGAGCAGGCATGCAGTATATGAAGTATTTAAACCAGGGCTAAGCAGATTATGGTGTAGCTTGTTAAATATCACCAGCTTTCCTGTTTCCTACTCTGTAATTGGGCTAGATATTTCTCTAGCATTATTTCTTCCCTGCTGCTTCTGTTTCTTTTAATATGTGGCTGGTGTGGATTAGACCATAACTTAGTTCCCATCCCATGCTGCATCTTCCCTTCTTATTTAGTGACTACTTTGGTTAGTAACCATTCACAAATACAATGGAAATAGAAATTCACTTTCCAACCAATGTGCACTTTTAGGACCAAAATCCATGCATTGGACTAAAAGAGTGGGAGAACTTACTCTGAATGAGACTGCAGCTTGTTTTCGTCAGTCACATGTTCCCTTGACACTAAATAAGTGATTATAAAACAGCCTCTGGGTTTGATTCCTGCTCTCTTGTTAAAAAGTATGAGGTTATTGGTGATGGTGGGAGGGACATTTTTCTGCTTAAAGCCATTGATAATTGGTTCTGAGCAATTAACTGAGCTAAAAGGAAAAATAGTCTAGGACACAGGTGTCAAACTCTTGGTGTCATGTGACATATTGTGACATTTTTTTCCCTTTGCGGAGCTGGGGTGGGTGTGGCCTATGCATGATGCATCCAGCCTGCAGGCCACCAGTTTGACATTCCTGGTCTAGAACAAATACATTTGCTATGCTTCTTTATTGGCAAATAGCAGGTCAGGTCTGTTATTGATACCTGACTGAGAAGTGGTTTAGTCTTTTTACTGTGGTTTTTGATTGCTGTTTTGGGCTATAGATTTCCACTGGGTTTAGACATAAGCTGGTGGTTGGAGAATAGTTGAGAATAGATCAACTGGAGTACATCATATTTATCCATGTTCTGAGAACCAAACTTAAAATAATCCCTCCAAAGCTAACCTGTATGAAGAAATTATGATGGGAATAAAATTATAGAAATAGTTACTACATATGCTGTAGTGAGAAAAAAATGAGTTATACATTTAATGTGACTAAAGTAAAAATATGTATATTTGCCAACAAATAGTATTACTAATAGAACAGAATAGAATAGAATTCTTTTATTGGCCAAGTGTGATTGGACACACAAGGAACTTGTCTTGGTGCTATGCTCTCAGTACATAAAAGAAAAGATAAATTCATTAGAGTCAAGAATAATAAGATACAACAATAATGGTCATAGGGTACAATAAGCAATCAAATCATACTAGGAAACGGTGAGTAAAAATAGGATACAAGCAACAAGGTTACAGTCATACTGTCACAAGTGGAAGGAGATGGGTGAAAGGAAGGATGGGAGTATTAATAGTAATGCAGACTAAGTAGATAGTTGGACAGTGTTGAGGGAATTATTTGTTTAGCAGAGTGATGGCGTTCGGGAAAAAACTGTTCTTGTGTCTAATTGTTCTGGTGTGCAGTGCTCTATAATGTCATTTTGAGGGTAGGAGTTGAAAAAGTTTATGTCCAGGATGTGAAGGGTCTGTAAATATTTTCACAGCCCTCTTTTTGACTCGTGCAGTATACAGGTCCTCAATGGAAGGCAGGTTGGTAGTAACTGTTTTTTTCTGCAGTCCTAATTACTCTCTGAAGTCTGTGTCTGTCTTGTTAGGTTGCAGAACCAAACCAGGCAGTTATAGAGGTGCAGATGACAGACTCAGTAATTCCTCTGTAGAACTGTATCAGCAGCTCTTTGGGCAGTTTGAACTTTCTGAGTTGGTGCAGAAAGAACATTCTTTGTTGTGCTTCTTTGATGACATTTTTGATGTTAGGTGTATTTTATGTCTTGTGATATGATGGAACCTAGAAATTTGAAGATCTCTACTGTTGATACTGTGTAGTATTGTAAGAGATGGTAGTATGGGAGGGTTTCTTCTAAGGTCTACCACCATTTCTACGGTTTTGAGTGTATTCAGTTGCAGATTGTTCCAGTTACACCATGAGGTAAGTTGTACAACCTTCCATCTGTATGCGGATTCGTTGTTGCCTCGAATGAGACCAATCACTGTTGTATCATCTGCAAACTTCAGTATTTTAACAGATGGGTCGTTTGAGATGCAGTCATTGGTATATAGGGAGAAGAAAAGTGGAGAAAGCACACAGCTTTGGGGGGGCCCTGTGCTAATTGTACAGGTATGAGATGTCATTCTGCCTAGCTTCACCTGCTGCTTCCTGTCTGTTAGGAAGTTTATGATCCACTTACAAGTGTGTTCAGGTACTGCTAGCTGGTTTAGTTTAGTTAGAACAAGGGTCTTGAAACTTGTGAAGTTTAAGACTTGTGGACTTCAATTCTCAGAATTCCTGAGCTAACATGACTGCAGGAGGAATTCTGGGAGTTGAAGTCCACAAGTCTTAAAGCTGTTAAGTTTGGAGACCCCTGAGTTAGTAGAATGTCTGGAATGATGGTATTGAATGCTGAACTAAAGTCTACAAAGAGGTAGGAGAGGTAGGTATTTGGAGATTCAAGATGTTGTAGGATGTAGTGCAGAGCCATGTTAACAGCATCATCTGTCGATCTATTTGCTCAGTATGCAAATTGCATGGGATCTAACAGCGGATCCGTGATGGTTTTCAGGTGGGACAGCACTAGCCTTTCAAAGATTTTCATAACTACAGATATTAGAGTAACTGGTCTGTAATCATTCAGTTCCTTGATGGAGGGCTTCTTTGGCACTGGGATGATAGTAGAGCATTTGAAGCAGGAAGGAACATAGCACATCTCTAGTGATCTATTGAAGATTTGGGTGAAGATGGGGGCCAATTGGTCAGCAAGAGACTTTTAAGCAAGAAGGAGTTATCTTGTCTGGGCCTGGTGCTTTTCCTGGCTTTTGTCTGTGAAATAGATCTTGCACTTCTTTTTCTGTGATCACCAGAGGTTGTGAACCCAATGGGTTGGGGTCAGTTGTGGGAGCTTTGGTTGTTGTTGGTGTGTTTGAGATGTGGTCAATTGTAGGAGGCTTGGCTATTGTTGGTGTGTTTGAGATGGGAGTTGTGGAGATAGGTGGCTGTAGTTTCCTTTCAAACTTGCAGTAAAACACATTCAGGTCATCTGCTAGTTGTTGATTTCCTTCTGCCTGGGAAGGAGGTTTGCTGTAGCCGGTGATGTTTTTAAGTTTTCCACATGTTTACTGGTTCATTTGTTGAGAATTGATGCCTTAACTTTTCAGAGTAGCTTCTTTTTGCTGCTCTGATCTCTCTTGTTAATATGCTTCTGGCCTGATTGTACAGCATTCTGTCACCTTTTCTGTAGGCTTCCTCTTTGGAATGACGTAGCTGCTTAAGATTAGTTGTGAACCAAGGTTTATTGTTGCTATATATTCACAGGTTCCTGGTCAGTACACATAGGTCTTCACATAAGCTGACATATGTTACAGCAAGGGTCTTCAAACTTGGCAAGATTAAGACTTGTGGACTTCAACTCCCCTAACATGACTGGAGGAGGAATTCTGGGAATTGAAGTCCACAAGTCTTAATGCTGTCAAGTTTGAAGAGCCCTGTGTTACAGTATCTGTGAGCTCATCTAGGTCTGCAGAAGTATCTTCGAAAACATTCCAATCAGTGCAATCAAGGCAAGCCTGTAGCTTCAGCTTTGCCTCGTCAGTCCAAGTCCCCACTGATTTAATTGTTGGTTTCGTGGTTTCAAGTCTTTGTCTGTAGACTTAGTCTGAAGGGTCTGTCCCAGTGAACCCTCCTTAACTGCTCAGCATAAAGGGAAATCTAGTGAATAGAAATGCTTGAGATCACTCAAGCCTTCCCTTTTAACAACCATTGAAAAAAAATCTTGCAATGAAGCCATACACCTAGATCTACATTTTCCTGAATCAATGACATGTTTGTCAAAGCAGATTCAACTCTGGTACTTTTGATTAAAAGGATAAGCTGATGGATAAATATGTAAAAAAATAGCATCATATAGTTTTGATTTGTTTTCAAGAAAAAGAAAAGCTAGCTTGCTTTGAATCGGGTTTTCTATATATCTCTAGCTTTTTAACAATAGCATTTTATTAAACTATGTGATTCGTGCCTGTTAGTAATGAGGGGAGGGAGGAATTCTTTGCTGTAAGTATAAAAGTAAACAGCTTTTTTGGGGATATTGGAGTAAAACAAGAGCATATAAAACACTTAAGTTTAGTTTAAATTTGAAAATGCTAAATGCTAGAGTCAATAGACTGATTTTGTTAAACATTTAAAATTAATATAACAAGTTATAAACCTGTAATAATGACTTTTAATGTTTTTCAGGGGTGATGCATCTCTAGCTGATGTCACTGCTACCCTGGAAACAGAATCATCCAGTGGAAAGGATGCCTTGGTGTGTAAACAAAACCTGCACTGCAGATATAAAGCATGTTTCATGATTGATATGTGTATGTTAAAAATCTTTCTAATAGATGTATGCAAATTAGAAGTGATTGCATTTTTATTTCTAGTTTGAAAAATAAATGGCAGTGTTAATTTGTAGTTCAAGTTGATTGGATTTAAAAATTCTGTTGGGAAAAAGTACATAGATGTTCATGTCATTCCTTCAACCCTTTAAATCAATTTGATAAATCAACTTAGGCATTCAATTTGAAGAGATATTTCAAATTATTAACCATACTAAATAAGACTGACTTGACAAAGGTAAAAATTCAAGCTACTGAAATCAGAATCAAGTGTTGGTTTTACAGTTGTCTTTAGTCCCACAATATGTCCTGGGTTGTAATAAGTTAGTATAAAGAAATCTCAACCATGAAGTTGAGCAGGTGGGGATTCAGTGGTTACACAGGGAGGCAAACCATTCGTGCTTACTGGACGGAAAATATTTTAACTGATCTTGGTGGCTTTTATCCAAATGTTGTTACAGGAAGGTGTGGGCGATGGTTCAGAAGTCATGGATAATCAAGCTAGTTCTGTGGACGAGGATAATGGAAGACAACTTGGAGAGATTGAACTGCAGTGTGGAATTTGCACCAAGTGGTTCACTGCAGAAACATTTGGTATTGATACCACGTATGTAGTACCAGCATATTAATAGAATTGATCAGGGACAAATGTTCAGTAGAAGTAATCAAAACACACTCTCCAATTATTCCAAAAGAGGGCAGCATATGCTTATATCTGAGGTTGATTTCAAATAATTGGTGGATATCAGTTGAATCTGAAACTTCTCTTGTTACCTAAGCATGGCTTAGTGGCAATTACTGTATATAAAAAAGATCCTGTATACTAACGGGAATTAAAAATGGCTTCCTATTACATTGCAAGAGACATTTAATAGAAGAAAAATAATAATAACAGAATTTTTCAGGTAGCATACTTTAATTGTAAGACCCAGCATCAAATGGCTATGTCCCAGACTTTCAAAACTTTTTGCAGTTCTTAACATCTGCCACAAGATGTTAGAAGGCCATTTTAAAATTCAGTTGCATATCTCTCTACTTCATTGTGGCTACTTTGTGATTCCTGTGTACCTGAATTTAGATATCACCCTAAACTATAATCCAATTTCTGAGGCTTTGGTTTAGTGTATTGTGTGAACCCAGACAGTGGTGGATTATTTAATAAATTGTGGTTATGCAGAGCATGATGTAACATGATATTATAGGTGTTTTTAAATACACACACACACACACACACACACACACATCTCCCTAATAAGCTGTTTGTGGCTGAGGACCTCCCTTTTCTGTCTCTGCTATATTAAGAACTCGTAAGACCTGTGTCTATTAATCAAGGCGGGTTCCCAACCCCCAGGCTGTGGCCACTACTAGGCCTTGAGTCATTCAGAACCAGGCCGAGGAAGTGGTGGGTTTGCTGCTGCTCACACAGAACCATCCCCTCTCTCTTCACCTCCCCCCCCTCCGCAAAGCCAGAAAGATTGGGGAACTCTGGCTTAATTCATTTGGTTGATTTGGTTCATTTGGTTCATTTGGAGTATGCCCAACCATTTTATATACAACATCCAAGTATTTGTGGGGTGAAGATTTACATATTTCCTTACATTTCCATGAAAGTTTGAGGCTGCTTGTTTGCAGCTTTTTCTCTGAAATGTTTTACAACCTTGGCTAAAGCTGAGTGGAGAAAGTGCTGTTTTGCTGGTTCATTGTGAACAAATAATCCTAAAGCTGTAAACATCTATGGAGTTAATCAGCAAAGTGATAGGACAATTATCTTAAAAACAAAAACCCAGGGGTTTTTTATGAGCTGTCATCTGCAGGCCAATTCTTAGCCCAGTGCACATAAAATAAACAGACTGATACCATGGTTTATTCTCTACCTTCTTCATGATTTGAAGCCATTCTAATCCATCTGTATAGAGCACCTCATATAAAACCACAGCTAAGCAAGCATTGAGTTCAGATGTCTCAAGAAAGTGCAGGCTGTGTTGAAAATCTGAAAAATAGCTGGTATCACTTGGTAATCAGATTTATGAGGGTCACTGACTCCAAATTTAGTAGTTGGCCTGAAGACTTTATGTTCAGTGATTTTGCTTTGATGTTCAGATTACAAAGAGGACCAAATAAATTTATCTGTTTTTGTGTTTATTACCTCTATCTATGTCTATTGATGTAGGAGAGGAGCAGCAGGGTGCTAAATTGCTAAAGTTGGAAGGTGTCAGGTTGTGTGTTTATAGTTTTCCTCTTATTATTTGAGAACAGTTGAGTTTGGGGTGTCTTTAAGCATTTAGTAGAAAAGCTAGCTTTTATTTCTTCAGAATTTTTATTAATATTGCCTCCAAGTTTATACTTGAGGTATGGGTGAATGGGCAAGAGTCTTGCAAAAATTGTTTTTGATAAATAGCTTAACCTGCTCAAGTGTTACTTTACTGAGTTTATGAGGTTACTGTACATTTTTCTACCACCTGATTTATTGAGAACAACCACTGAATTGTTATTTCAGATCCTGCCTGCCTTTTATGACGAACTACAGTTTCCATTGCAACATTTGCCATCACAGTGGGAATACATACTTCTTAAGAAAACAAGCAAGTAAGCTGGTAGAAAAAAGTTTCTATTCTTGACTTTTCCTCATTCTCTTTCATTTTTAAGTTATAAACTATAGGAGATGGGATTATCTCCAGTACTCTTAATCCTTTATCTGAGAAGTTATTAAGCCATGAACACTGTGGGAGATTCCTATGGAACAAGGGCTGAAAGCTGACTGGCAATATTACAGCTGTTTTCAGAGGCTTTATAGATGCAGAGGAAGCTGGGTTTTTTTAAACCAAAGTCCAGCTTCGTTGGGCTGCAGTGATTACAATATTAGCCCATTTTAGATTAAATGGTCTGCACACAAACATATGGTCTCTGAGTAGCCTATTCCCTTCCCTGGCTTTACTGGTTGTTCATTTTTGAAAATATTGACCTTACAGGCAGTCCTTGCTTAACAACAGTAATTGGGACTGGAATTTTCATTGCTAAGTGATGCAATGGTAAAGTGCAATGTCACATGACTGCACAGCTTAGCAACAGCAGTTCTGCAGTCCCCAGTTACCATCATTAAATGAATCACCATGGGTCATTAGGTGAGGACTGCACATGACTATATTTTATGATTTCCTTCCAGCATCCACTTTGACTTTACTTTTTGGAAGCTGGCAGGGAAGGTCAGAAATTCTGATCTTGTTTCTGCAGGACACTGCAATGGTCAGAAATCCAGGCTGGTTGCAGAACATGCTGGCTGCTAAGCACATGGATGGTGATCATTTTGACTGTAGGGATACTGTGATGGCCAGAACTTTGAGGACCAGTCTAAGTATCACTTGTTTAGTTGTTATCTAGGGACCACCTGTATCACCAAAACCAAAAGGAACATAAAATTATTGAATCTATCGGATTTAACATTGTAGCTCTCATGTTAGCTATAACACAATCAAGACTCCCAAGATATACAGTATCATCTCTTTCTCTCTTCTTTGCCCATTATTAAACCAATGTTGAAATTTCCTCCATAAGAATTTTTCACTTACACCTCTCTTAACTCCTGATGTTTATTTCAGACTATAGAATGTTATTGAAGAAGCTGGTCTCCTTTCTATATCTCTTTTCTTAAAGATTTGAAAGAAATGTGTCTTAGTGCCTTGGCGAATCTGACTTGGCAATCAAGGACGCAAGACGAACATCCCAAAACCATGTTCTCAAAAGATAAGGTATGGATCAGTTGTTCCTGCTCTGGTTTTGGATCTCTAGATTGGCTAAATCACAGAGTACAATTTTGCTAGTGTGTGGTGAAAGAAACCTCTTGCCAGAAGAGTAAGATTAAGTATTGATTTAATATTAAAAATATTTATCTGCACTTAGCATTCAAAGCCATTTAATAGAATAATTAGTGCAGTTTAAAAATTTCCATGGAGCCAGCGCAATAAGTAGTAGGTCATTTCTGAGATGAGTATTTTCCAAAAGTTTGCAAGAGCTAAAATTCTCAGAACCGGCTTCAAGAACAATTTCTTGGTATCGAGTATGAAGGGAAGCCTGATTAGGCAGCAAGGATTCTTGGGATGGTTTAAAACTTTTGCGCCCTGAGAAGTGAGTGCTTTGTGATTTCAGACTAATGAAAATAAGCTTTGTACATTTTGTTGAATGTTGAGAATCATTTCATATTCCTGATGAGGGGCCATTAGATCAGCCGTACTCTCTCCTGCTACATATCTCATATAGAAATCTTAAATTTTCTTGTATGGAATGTATGTTAAAAGAGCATTCAAATATATATCCTGCTGTTGATTTTTTGTGTGTATGTGTGAATGTGTGATGTAATGGTTAGGAATAAGGAATAATATTTCTCAAAATAACTTTATTCAAAGGGCTCTTAGGAAGAAAAAGAGAGGAGAATGTGAGTCACCTTATAGGGGAGATGGGTGGCATAAAAATTTAATAAATATATTAGTTGAATTGTGCTCTGTGAGGAAAGACAGAGTATACATCTATTAAAACTTGGTGAAATTTGTTCCTTCTATGTATTTTTGTCAACATTCAGAATTCCAGATTATCTCCATGAATTACGGAAACTGCCTTTAGCTCTGTTTTAATCTTTACCTTGTCTTTTGTGCGGGAAAGCAAAATGATCTTTTAGATCTGTGCTTCCATAATAAGCTTTAATAATTTATCAGAATAACAAAGTTGGAAGGGACCATTAGAGGTGTTGTACTCCATCCTCCTGCTCAACTGGAAACCCTATACTATTTCAGACAAATTGTTGTCCAATCTCTTCTTAAAAACCTCCAGTGTTGTATCACCCACAAATTCTGAAAATTTAACCTTCAGTCTAGGTTGCCTCTCTCCTTGAGAAGTTTCCATCGGTTGCTTCTTGTCCTGCCTTCAGGTACTTTGCAGAATAGGTTGACTCCCTCTTCTTTGTGGCAGCCCCTGAAATATTGGAACACTGCTATCATGTCAGCTCTACTCCTTTTTATTAAATAGACATACCCAATTCCTGCAACCGTTCTTCATATGTTTTAGCTTTCAGTTTGCTTCAGTGCATTTAGCTTAGCCCTGTTTATATTTAGAAATCTCTCTCTTATAATGAATAGACATATAATAGGTGGTTAGTTAAACTTGGTAAATTGCCTTGGCTGTGAACTTCCCTGTCATCATTATATTTGATTTTTTTCCCCCAAACAGGATATTATACCCTTTATTGATAAGTACTGGGAATGTATGACAACACGGCAAAGACCAGGAAAAATGACTTGGCCAAACAATATTGTAAAAACAATGGTAAGTCAAGATGAACAAAACTGCCATTTTTCTTACTGATCAAATTTAATAACAAATTGGGAGAAAACGCATTAGTGAGTAGACAAGTTAACTTGTTTTGTAGTTCAATTTCTCACTGGTACAGAAGCTTAATTATTCAATTTTGGACTCTATGAATTGCACCTGATCTTCTCTGCATGAGGTGTTTGAATTGTTTGAATCGATCTTGTTTAAATGCTCTATTCTAGTGTAAAGAAAGAGATGTGTTTTTGGTGAAAGAGCATCCAGATCCAGGTAGCAAAGATCCAGAAGAAGATTACCCCAAATTTGGACTCTTAGACCAGGTAATGTCAGTGATATAGACCATCTTCCAGTATGCTGGAAAAATTTCACCACAGGGTAAATTTAGATAATATTGAGTAAGACTTTGAATGTGGACTTTTTCTGAGTAATGGAAGATTCTAGGAAACTAGAAAAGTTCTAGTTGGGTAAATATAACCCAGAAGATTACAGTTTTGGGGAGAAAGAGAAAACAACCATTTGAGCAGAAACAAACCTTTCGCTGGTAGGTAGTAGGAGAGAAGTCTGGCTTTTCCTCCCACAAAATTTCCTTCCTTGAAACCTAAGGGTGGACAACCTCACATAAACTATTTTTTCCCCGCAGGCCAAAGATTAACATCTCAAAATGTTGCTGGAACATTTTAGTTTTCCCCCCATTTGGTTGTTATTCTGATGGGTTCATTAGTAGGATGCTAGTTTTTTGGAATGACTGAAATTGCTTGCACCTAAGGAAAAATTCCATTACATTGTGGGATTCGTTTCTGAGAGAACAAAAATTGTAAGATATAAGGTGTGTTGGTAGCTTTCAAATCTTAACCAATTGAAACAGTTGCGAATTGGAAAGGTGTCTGAAAGTTTTGTTTACTTGTTTAAAGAACTGCACTTTGCCTTCTTTTTAGGACCTTGCTAATATTGGTCCTGCATATGATAACCAAAAACAGAGTAATACTGTATCTACTAGTGGAAATCTAAATGGTAAGTTTTTTTTTCCTGAAATGAGGAAACATGAATTTCAAATTTTCAATCCTCAGACTCTGTATTTGAACATATTTTCTGTATAAATCCAAATACAATTAAGTTTATATCCATTGTTTATTTTAGTTTTTTGTTTAAGTTTTTAATTCCTTTTGTTCTTTTTTGTATATTACAGCAGTAAACAAATAGTTAAATTTAGATCGCAGTCCTATGCCTAATAGCTTGAAACTTCCACTATATTAAATGGGATGAACTCCCAGTTAAGTGTTCATAGGATTACATCTTTATTTGATTTTGAATCTTGTAAGATTAGAAGCTATGTTGAATAATTATTTCTGGTTTACATGAAAAGGCATACCATATATGTATGTTCTTGAATCTGTGTTATTGTAAGAAACTCTCTGGATTTTTCAGAATTGGAGAGTATAATTTGGGTAATACCCCCCCCCCCTCCCCCCATTTAATAATTGAGCATCAACTAGAAAAGCAGTTTGGCAAATTTAAAAAAGTAATCTTAAATTTTTTAAAAAATATTCCAATAGTTCATTCAAGCTTGTTACTTTTTACAGCATGAATCATCTTACTTACATCTCTAACTTACTCTGGAGGTTCTCATTCATCCAGATCATGGTTGCCCCAAAGATGCTTTTATTTTAAAGGCAACTGGACTTTCTGGTTTTTCTTTTAAGACATTTCCTTTCTCATCCAAGAACTGAAGAAGCTTCTTCAATGAGAAGCAAAATCCCTTAAAGAAAAATCAGAAAGTCCTGTTGCCATTAAAACAAAAGCACCTTTGTGCACAGCCATCTTTCCTGTATTCATCTGGAAATATGTTTGTACTTCTAAAGATCCTTATTGATTTCAGTGGGACTTGCACAAGAACCTCTAATCTCACCTAATCCTAATAGGGTAATGCAAATTAAGGAGGCGCAATAAAAATCAATTTCTTTTTAATTATTCAATTCAGTTGCCATTGCAGATAAGTCCCATGCAGGGAATGAAAAGGTTGGCTGAGAAGTAAAATCCTTTCCTGCCAATCCATTCGGGTTTCATGGTAACCCTGTGGAGGTTTCATGTTTCCTCAGCAGCCACAATAAAGACCCTAGCACCCTGAAACTGAAGGAACATAGTTGTTCTGTTCCTCCTCTGCTTAGCCTGTTTTCATGCTGGCTGTAAGAGGAGGTTAGCCCCTTCCTCCATTTCTGAGAGGGAATCCAAGGAGAAAAGAAGAGAAATTCTCAGTCTTTTAAGGAGTTATTACATGAATTTACAATGACTTTGGATTCTGAACAGATACACAAGGGTGGGTATTGTTTAATTTTCATTTCATGTTATGGTGTTTTGTTTTTATGTTACAACTCGACAACAACATGGTGCAACTTCTGTTCTTACAGGTGGAGCCTCTTTGGGAGGTGAATATTTGCTTTTCAGCTTCCTAAAACCTAAGTATTGTGTGAAAAGCTCCCACCCCCACCCCCTTTGTTTTGTTTGACCAAATTGTTGTGGAAACTAAGTATAATTAATTAATCTCAAGCCTACCACATATATTTGTAAGTGGAATGTTTAAAAATGTAATATGAAGTATTTACAATGGTTAAAAGCCATATTCTCCATTCATTGATTATATAAAAACTTGAATTTTAATACAATTTAATTGATTGGCTTCTGTGGAGGAGGTTTATGTGCAGGTATGTAGATGTCTAACCCTGGTTCTTCCTGTGTAAAATAGGAAGAACTTTTGTCCAGGGTTTTGTGTAGCGTGAGGTTGTATAGGGTAAATGTTGTTCCATATCCTGAACTTTATTGTATACAGGTAATCTTCCACTTATGACTAGTCACTTAACGACTATTTGAAATTACAACAGCCCTTCCCCAAGGAACGTACAACCACAGTTTAAAGTTCCAGTGGTTTCCCTCATGGTCACATGACCACATTTTGAGCACACAGCAAACGGCCCTCAGTTACAGGCATTTTCAATGTCCTGCATTCCCGTGTCCGGCACTTACAACATTTTTTCTGGAAACCAGCATTTCTGGTTTCTGGAAAAAAATCAACTCATAGCAAACAATGGGTTTGCTTAATGACCATGGTATTTGCTTTACAGTCAAAATGTTTGCTTAACCACAAAAAAGGTCATAAAATTGGGTGTGATCCTGTGATGATCTGCTTACCAACCGCTTGCAGGCTCAATTATGGTCATAAGTTGAGGATTACCTATAAACTTAAAATATTAGTTGAAAATGTATTTTAGAAAACACCAGGTGTACCCCACTGTCTCAATAAGCTGCTAAACACTGAAATAAAATCATTCATACAGTGCTGCTTTCTGAATGCAGACAATCAGTTTTTACCCCACTTAGTTAGTATCCTCCTCTGTAGTAGCTCTTACTACACAGTCCTAAGAAAAGGCTGGTTCATGGATTTTGATCTTGGACAAGAGAAAAATTCTATTCAGACACAAAGTTTACTGATTAGTAAAACACTGGCAAGGTTCAGATATATGCTGTGACAAAATGTGATTTGTTTCACTTGAACCTAGTGTATTACCTGAATCTAACCATTGTGTTTTATGCATGGATGGGAGCAAATGACAAAAAGTGTGTCACAATCTTGAAATGTCAGAACGCCGACTCCTGTGTCCGTGTCATAACATTGCAGAAAAATCAGGGGCAGAGCTTGCAATGTGATGTCACAATATATATTTGATTATTTTGATGACACGTCTGAGTTGTCCTAAGTAAAATAAACATGTCTGAACAAAGTTTGCTTATCTGCCTCAGCTTAGTGTAAGACTGTCTCCATCAAAATACCGTTTGGATGATAAAATTCAGTATCCTCATGTTGCCCAGATGTCAGTAGTAAATAGTTCAAGTGCTTATAAGTCTACTGAAGCCCCAAACCAGTTCTTCCTGATTTTGAAAACATTGCTTAAGCCAGCCTGGAAATAGTCCAACTCCGTGTGATAAAGAATCTGTTGCCTGAATTCAGGTAGGAAATTAACACTCCAGAGATGCTAAGAGAGAAGCCACTGTTTTTTTTATAAGCGAACCTACCTTGCAATAATGAAAATAAAAATCTATAAGTAGTCTTCCACTTACAACAACTCATTTAATGACCGTTCAAAGTTACAACGGCACTGAGAAAAGTGACCTGTGACTGTTTTCCACACTTACAACTGTTGCAGCATCCCCATGGTCACGTGATCAAAATTCACACACTTGGCAACTGACTTGTATTTATGACAGTTGCAATGTCCCTGGGTCACGTGATCCCCTTTTGTGACCTTCTGACAAGCAAAGTCAATGGGAGAGCCAGAGTCACTTAACAACTGGGTTACTAACTTAGCAACTTCAGTGATTCATTTAACAACGGTGGCAAGAAAGGTTGTAAAATGGGCAGAATTCACTTAACAAGTGTCTCGTTTAGCAACAGAAATGTTGGGCTCAGGCCGCCCAAAATTTGGGTTGTCGTAAATTGAGGGCTACCTGCATTTCAAATTAATTGGTAGTGCAAAAAATAATACCCCCTTTTAAGGGCTGTGTTCCTTACACCACTGGAACTCTGATTTCATACTTATTACTTTTTATTTCATATAGGTAGTTCTTGACTTACAATTGAGCCCCAAATTTCTGTTGTTAAGTGAGATATTTGTTAAGTGAATTTTGTCCCATTTTACAACCTTTCTTGCCACAGTTGTTAAGTAAATCACTGCAGTTGACAATTGGTAACCCGATTGTTAATTGAATCTTCCCTATTGACTTTGCTTGTCGGAAGATGGCAAAAGGAGATAATATGATCCTGGGACACAACAAGGGTCATAAATATGAACCGTTGCCAAACATCTGAATTTTGATCACATGACCATAGGGTTAGGGTTGTAACTGAAAAACGGTCATAAGTCACATTTTTCTTACTTTATACTCTGCCCTGTGCTAATGTTCAAAGGTGGCTCTCTAGTCCACCAGCACACTTGTCTCTGAGTTGATCGGAAGCAAGCAATCCAGAGCCTGAACAGATCTACTTCTGTTACTCACTAACTGCACACATCTTTTCACATTCAAACCAGTCCATCCTGAATTACTGTTCCTTCTCACATTTGAGTTGTGAGTTACAATGGACCCTGCTGTTCATAATATTTTTCAGATCCAATTGGTCTGAAGTTTTGATTCTCAGTATTTTGCCACATTCATTTATTGATGATACAATATATAGATACATGGGTTCACGTACTTAGGAAGCAAGTGGCTAAACTGAAGAGAGAGAGAAAGAGTTAAATAGGCAACACAGTAATGTTAATGAATGATGATAATCAGTTGCCTATTTGGCAGAAACGTGCTTTGGTTTTCCTATCTCCTAGACTTTGAATGATAGATGCTTGAGCTGCACTAGCAACTGTGTGACCAAATGTCTTCTAACTCTTAATTAAGTCTCAGCCTCACCCCCTTTGTTATTGAATACGATCTTATTTTTGTCTTTGTATCATTTGAATCTCTGTGAAATAAATTATGGTAGTTATTTTATTTACTGTCAGCCCAGTGACGTACATGATAGTGTTACTTGTGTCTCACTCAAAATACCATTTTTGATTCCAAAGTTAGAGTAGGCCAGGAAGTGAACAAAACATACACTCTTTTTTTAGAGAAGTGAAATTCTGCTTCCCACCTGCTTCCCATTTGGCCTTGTTGAAGTTCAAAGATACCCAAGGGGATTAGGGCTGATTCCCTAATCATATCAATAGATGACATACGATTGTGGTGTTTCTCTTTCCAAGGGAGTCTTGTGCCAGGAACTAGTGGGAAAGGAAGAGGGGCCAAACGTAAGCAGCAAGAAGGAGGAACTACAGGAACAGCCAAGAAAACTAGGAGGTAAGTCCCAAGAATTTTGCTTGATAAAGAAAACATGGGAAAAGGAGAATAATTAATATTCTGTGGGCAGGTAGTCCTGACTTATAACCATTTGTTTAATGACTGTTAAACACCACTGAAAAAAAGTGACTTAAGACCATTATTCACACAACCATTGCAGCATCCCCATGGTCATGTGATCAGAATTTGGATGCCTGGCAATTGGTTCATATTTCTGATGGCTGCAGTGTCCTGGGGTCATGTGATCACCCTTTATGACAAGCAAGTTAACACTGTGTTACCAACAATTGCAGTAATTCATGTAACAATTATGGCAAGAAAGGTTGTAAAATGGACAAAACTCACTTAACTGTCTCTCTTAACAGAAATTTTGGGCTCAATTGTGGCTATAAGTCGAGGCCTACCTATATTGTTATTCATTCATATATTGCCTTTCTGCATAGTGTTCCTATCAAGAGGGAATCACTTAGCTCAGGTTTTTCAAACTTGGCAACTTTCAGATGTGTAGACTTCAACTTTCCCAGGCACCATCTTAAAATTTCTCAGTTTGAAAAACACTGAGTTAGCTCATAGTCTAGAATATCTGTGTAGAAAATCTTGAATCATTTGTATACTGTGTTGATGTGGAAAAAACATGACAGTAAAAACACGAGAGAGCAGACATCTGAGGGACTTACCAGCATTCATATATCTGTCTGAGCATAAAGATAGCTGCTGTCAGAGACTGTTGTTTAAGTTGTCTTTGTGTAGCTTCTCATATGGGTTGGCAGCAAATTATGGAAAACAATGATTTGTGAATTGGGACCAGCCCTTCCATTTTTAGAGAAAGTATTGAGACATTCCTCCTCTTCATCTGTACTACTTGGTTGCTGTTGTATCACATTTATATTACTTATATTTTTCTTTAGATAATTGGCCACTTTGTGGTATGCCTAGAACAGAAGGAATAAATTAAAATTATGATGGTGATCAACACTGATGAATCAAAAGGATCTGTTCCTCTCTGTTTCCTTCCTTGGAAGGCTGAGAAAGACCTGCCTTTTACTGGTTCATTTTGCTTCCACAGTGATCCTTTGTTCTCCGCTCAGCGTCTTCCACCCCATGGCTATCCATTGGAACACCCTTTTAATAAGGATGGGTATCGTTACATTTTGGCGGAACCAGACCCCCATGCTCCTGACCCAGAGAAGTTGGAGCTAGACTGCTGGGCAGGAAAGCCTATCCCTGGAGATCTCTACAGAGCCTGCCTCTACGAACGGGTCCTTCTAGCTCTGCATGACCGAGGTACCAAGCAGCTGGATCTCATTGGCTGTGTCCCGCATTTGGTGCCCAGGGATGGTTAAAAAGCAGTGATTGTGCAAAACTGAATTCTTTTCTGTGTTTCTTAAGAGTGAAGCTGTTTTGTAAAAAGAAAACCAGCCTTGAAAGTTGTGACACAGATCTCGGCAATGTGATCTTGTGATTTCTGTAAAAATAGATCATAGAGCTATCCTAAGGGGTCATAAGTTAAGATGATCTTATTTGTGGAATTATATGGAAAACTCATGGAGAAAAAAAGGAAAGACAGCAAATGTATCATCATAGGAATTCCAGGAAGGCAAATAGAAGAAAGTCTGTGTGTTTGGAGATGATTTCTACCATTGGCTTTTTTTAAAAAATTGCAGATCAATGCATAATTAGAAACATCTTTGAGTGATGGTTGTAATTAATGGACTTGTTTGTACTTAAAAAAAATCCATAGCTCAATTCATGGCAATTCCAGGGAAAGGCCTTTTAAGATCTTCAACATCTTGAAGACCAGCAGAATTCTAGAGAGCTGTTGCAATGGCAGGAAGATTGGTCTGGAAATTTCCTCCAAATAAAATATCCAGTACATTTCATTTGCATTGAATAGGATAGTTTGCAAAAATATACATTTCTTCCTTATTTCAGAACATTTTCTGACTGACACCATACATTTTCTAAGAATAATTCCTTGGAAAAATGAATTTTGGAACTGTCAGACTAGCCTAATGCATTGTATTCGGAGTCAGGATTTGTCAATGATTGCTAATCAACTTGACAAACTGAAAACATCAGTGTGATAAAAATAAGAACCAGAAGTTCCCATCATATGTCAATCAAAATACACTGTAGTGTATTAAACAAACTGTACCAGGAATGTGTGATACAGCAGAGAGGAGAGGAGAGAGACTTCAGAGACTTTCTGTTCCCGGGCGTTGTTTAATTTCTTCATGATCAGCACTCACACAAATATTCATCATTCTTTGCCTTTCTCCCACCTGTCGATGCAGCTCCTCAGTTGAAGATCTCAGATGACAGGCTGACAGTCATTGGAGAAAAAGGATACTCGATGGTACGAGCCTCACATGGGGTGCGAAAGGGGGCCTGGTATTTTGAAATATCCGTGGATGAGATGCCGCCTGAAACAGCTGCCAGACTTGGCTGGTCTCAGCCTTTAGGTAAGCTGCTTCTCCTTCTTTCATTAGTTTGTGACCTGTGGGCTTTGTCACAGATCTTTTCTCCTTTTCATCTTCCTGATCCATAGAACATAGAATCACAGCATGGTGGCCTAGAGGTGGAGCTCCCGCCTCACAATCAGGAGGCTGTGAGTTCAATCCTAGGTAGCGGCAGATATTTCTCTCTCTGGGCACATGGAGTAATTTTCTGCTGCAAACACTACATAGGTATCAGGAAGGGCATCTGGCCAGCAAACGCTCAGCTCCATTCAGTTGCCCCGACTCCACCTCGATGCAAGGGATTACAGGGTCATTAAAAGAAAAAAAAATCCATAGAACCTAGAATCATAGGGCTGAAGGGCCCTCAGAAGACTTCTAGTCCAATGCCCTGCTTAAGGCAGTAGACCTTACACCATCCCAACCAAATGATTGTCCAGCCTATTTTTGAAAACTTCCAGGATGGAGCACCCACAGCTCTGGGAGGCAATCTATTCCATTGAATAATTGTTCCCACTGTCAGAAAATTCCCCCTACTTCTAGATTGGATCTCTCTTTAACAGGCTACCGTCCATTGCTTCTTGTCCTGCCCTCTGGTGCTTTGGAAAACAAATCAGTCCCCTCAAGTATTGGAAGACAGTTACCATGTTCCCCCCAATCCTTTTGTTCAATGGGCCAAGCTAAACGATCAGTCCACAAATGGAGCAGATGGCAAGAAGGTGATAGGCAGTAGGAAGAAAGCAGAATTGCTTAATTCCTTCTCTGCATCTGTTTCAGGACGCACCCTTCAATTTCATTTAACTTGGCCAGTTTCCTTGGACCAGGGGGTCCCCTGCTTTCCAAACCAATGGAAATACAACATTTATTACCTGAGTCCTTCCATAATTGTTTTCCTCCACGAGGCTTGTAACCCATACATGCTTGTTGCATAGGCAAGGATGCATATAGAAGCAGCAATACCATTTAAGGTACCCGGAATGGCTAGCAAGGAACTAAATTCATCTTCTTCATCTTCTTCTGCTAAAATAACCACCCCCATAACATTTTGAAGCATTCTGTAGCCAAATGCAATCAAGTACTTGACAAACGTAACATTTGGTTTTCTACAGGAAACCTTCAAGCTCCTCTAGGTTATGACAAATTCAGTTACTCCTGGCGCAGCAAGAAAGGGACAAAGTTCCACCAGTCCATCGGTAAACACTATTCGTCAGGTTACAGCCAGGGGGATGTGCTTGGCTTTTATATCAGTCTTCCTGAAGACACAGAAACAGCTAAATCCCTGCCAGATACTTACAAAGACAAGGTAGGTCTTCTAATTAAGCCTTATTTTAATAGAGCTGGCTGGGCATTTCCACAGGATGCTATAAAAGCTCTGGGGTTTGTCACTGAAATTCTAGAATAAACTGGGAAACTAATAGGGCAGCATACCTTAGAATCGTACGTGTTTTTTATATTAGCAAATGGCATAGGTAAATATGTGAAGCTTACTTTGTGAATACATAGACAGCCAAGTGTTTGTTTAAATCATGTCCCACCTTTATTGTTTTTATAAATAACTGAAGGTAGTGAACATATCTAAACTCCTTCTCCTCCTAACATCCCCACAACAGTTCTGTGAGGTGGGTTGACTGAGAGTGACTGGTCCAAAGTCACCCTGCTGGCTTTCATGGCTAAGGCTGATCTTGAACTCATAGCCTCCTGGTTTCTAGCCTGGTGTCTAGATCAAACTGGCTCTCAAGTACTGTAGATGGGCTTCTTCCTGCCTGGTGCAGGAATCAAAACTAAACCATCCCTAACAAATACCTCCATGAATACTGAGCTCTCTATTCAGTCTGCAGCAGAAATAATTGAGGGCGTTTTATACTTTTTATTAAACTAGGAAGGAGCCTATCTGTCTTGATCAGAATAATGCATTGCAAGCAAATAACAAGCAGGAATGAAAACAAGGGCTGTTAGTTTTCTTGTTGTATTGAAATAGATTTCTATCTTGACTTTTCAGGATGCTGATCTTTGCAATGTACCTTAAAGTTCAGTTCATATTTGCAGTCCTTGATATTTGATAGTTGTCCATGTGCTTTTCTCTTGCCCACCATAATCCATGAATGTTTCTACTCTTGCTGAAGGTGGTGATTTCTGTTGCAGACAGAACAGCTCCTTGCTGAATAGTTGAATTAATCAATTGAAGTTACATTTGTGTCAATAACCAGCAGTTGCATTTCTGTCTTATCATTGTTTTACAAATGCATTTCTGGCTTTGATGTCTTCTCCCATGTATCCTTAGGCTTTGATCAAGTTCAAAAGCTACTTGTACTTTGAAGAGAAGGACTTTGTGGACAAAGCTGAGAAAAGTTTAAAGCAAGCTCTGGGAAGCCAAGTAAGTTGGACTTTAGAAGTAGACATTGGGCTGCTGAAAAGAATTTCATGTCGTAGAATTGGAAGAGGTCTTTTATATCATTGAGTTTAATACACTGCCTCGCTGCAGAAATTCAAAGTAACCCCACACACACACCAAAAAGAAAAGAACAAAGGTGCTAGCTAACCTCTGCTCTGGATCATTCAGTGAGATCTGGTTTGGAGACAATGCTAAAATAGGAGGGAGACCTGGACCTGTTCAGAAATGACGAAGCTGCAGATCCTGAGTTTCAGCTAGTGTGGAGGAATGTGGGAAGGCCAGGGATATCAGGAGGCCTGCATATTCCCCCTCTCTGCCTTAAATCACGGTGTAAATTTATGATAGGCACCTGTAACTAACTCTGAATCGGAATCAAATTATGGTTTGTTGGAGTCGCCCCATAAGAATTTTGCTTTGTCCCTGTATTCAATACTATTGCGAAGAGATTTAATATTTTCAGTCAAGTATCCTCAACAAGGGCTGTTACCAGAGTAGAAATTTGGGATTTCTGTGGACAGCCTATCAAAAGCTTTTCCTCTTAGAAATGCTATTTGAAAATATACTGTTCAAAATTTTGCTTGGGTGTTTTATATGATGTAATTCAGTTTTGGAAAGTTTGTGCTTCCCTCCCCCCCTCCTTTAGCCCCTCCTATTTTTCTCCTTTGTGTCTGTTATAAGACTTTATGTTTCTGTGATTATTTTAAATGAACTTTGGGAAAGCTGAGGATCCTGAATAGTATCTCAACCACAGAAAGAGCTTCATGAGCTGCATTTCAAAGATCACATAAAATTGTACATTGCGCATCTCTAATCTCAGCAAATTCTTAAGAACGTTTTCTTAAGAATTCTGTAAGACCAAAAATAGTTCTCTATTTTTATAAAATGGAAGAGTCAGATCTTGTGATTCATTTGTCTCTTGGATGCTCTACAGAAGCCCTTTCATTTTTTAGGAGAACATAGGGTGCAACCTGAAGGGCTGTGTGCTATTAAAACACAAGTGCATAAAAAGGCATGTTGCAGGTCAGAGTGAAATCTATGAAGATTATAGTTGTGCTCTGCAACTTGTGGTGACAAATGTTTGTCTCTTTTAGATAATCTTCTATAAGAATGGTACCAGTCAAGGAGTTGCATACAGAGATATTTTTGAAGGTGTTTATTTCCCTGCAGTATCTCTGTACAAAGGCTGCACGGTATGTAGAAGCTGAGGGGTTCGGCTCTTTCAGGTCTGCTTGTTTTGGGGCTTGATACGATGTGGGAAGGCCTGACCCCTGAAAGCAGGCTCATCCTAGCACAAGGATTGTGGATCAGTGACATAACTGTTGATGTGAGATTGTGTCTGCCCCCACTCTCCCCAGTCACCTCTCCCCAGTCACGGCTCCACAGCATCCATCCTTATCTGCATGCAAAAGGTTAGTAGATGAGAGGCTCATCTCCACTGCCTTTAGAAAGTCCCGTGGCTGCTCATCATGGGACTGAAAAGACCACAATAGGCTGATTTGAACTAAGCAGGGGAATCAACGTTGAGTTCATTGGGAGAAATTTATTTATTATTTATTTATTTTATTAGACTTGTATGCTGCCCTCTTTCCCTAGGGACTCAGGGCGGCTGACAGTATAAAATCCCAATACAATAAATTAATTAAAAAATAATTAAATCGCAAGTCTAATAACTCTAAACCCGTAAAAATACAATTAAAATCCCTTAAAAACCCACCCCAACCCATTTCAGTCCAAGTCAGCCTTGCATTTATCAACATCGGTCTATGAGCTGTCTGAGGTCGAGAGAGCTTACAATGGCATATAGACTAATGCAGAGGTCTCCAAGCCCTAGTCCCTGGACCAACACTGGGCTGTGGCATACCAGAAACTGGACCACACAAACAAGCCAAGCCCCACTCGCGGGATGTAGACATCATGCGAAAGCAGGTCCCCTCTGGTCCATGGAAAAACCTCTCTCCACGGAACCAGTCCCTGATGCCCAAAAGATTGGGGTCTACTGGACTAGTAGGAGAAAAACAGATAACAGTTTGTCCTCTGCAAATTTATCTGGCTAGTATGAGGAAGAAAGAAAAGAAATATATTTTTTGGCACGTGTAGAAATGCAGATTCTGGTGGAAGGTTGTCCAGATTCTCAGCAGAAGCCTTTTTACAGGTAGTCCTCAACTTACAACAGTTCATTTAGTTACCACTGCAGTGAAAAAAGTGACTTATGACCATTTTTCACACTTGTGACTATTGTAGCATCTCCATGCTTATGTGATTTAAATTAGGATGCTCAACAGCTGGCTCATATTTATGACAGTCACAGTGTCCCGGGATCACATGATCTCCTTTTGTGACTGTCTGATGAGCAAAGTCAATGGGGAAGCCAGATTCACTTAACAACCAAGTTACTAAGTTAACAACTACAGTGAATCACTTAACAAATGTGGCTAGAAAAGTTGTAAAATGGAGCAAAACTTACTTAACAAATTTATCACTTAGCAACATAAATTTTGGGCTCAATTGTGTTTGTAAGTCGAGGACTTACCTGTGCTAGTTAAGAAAAAAACCTTCTATTTTATAGGCTGATAACTGAAAATGCAGTTTGCTGTGCCACAAACATAGAAATAGGAATGTCTGACTTTTTTTATAGTAGTAGAAAAATTTGCAGCCTAGTAACCTTTCCTGTAATTATTTACCAAAAAAATCCTGTAAATCAGTATGAGAAAGTAGGTCTCCCCCCCTTTTTTTAACTTAACGCTTTTTAAAATAAATTGCTTTATTTGGGGTAAAATTGTCCTTCAGTCTTTTCCATTATAATTCTCCAAATGCATCCTTTTCTCCCAATAATACCTGTTGAAATATTGCATGTGCAGGAGGCAGTACTGAGCAATGCAATAATTGAAAATAAACAAAAATAAACCCTTCCTCTTTCAATAGGTTTCTATCAACTTCGGGCCCTATTTCAAATACCCGCCAAGAGATATTAGTTATCGCCCGGTAAGTTGATGATCAGAATGATGTGTGCCTTTTTTAATGGATGTGATCCAAGGCTTTTTGTGCAAGCAATCTGTAACATTTTCCATGTAAATGAAAATCTCAGTTTCATTGGCCAAATTAATTTTGCTTCTAGTAGGAATGTCACATGCACGTTGGCCCCTGTATAAAATTATACAGATAAAGAAATAATTTTGCCAGACTAGTGATGCACTGACCATGTGCAGCTCCTAAAGGTTATATTCAGTTGGTTGTGCATTTAAGTTGCAGCACCATGGCAGTTGTTCACCATAACTTCCAAGCCATTGCATCATTTGCCTTGCCTATTTCCTCCCCTCCTCGCCCACTAGGCCTGTAGATACTCACCTTGTGAAGATCCAGGGAGCCTTCTGTTTGTTAGCCTGTTTTGGTGGTTCAGGTACATTTGCAGAGAATGGAAGCCTAAAGTTCTGCAAGATCACGCGAGATCAGTAGCCTGAGATCTCATGGTATTTTAGGCCGCTGTTCTCTGCAAATGGAGGTCTGGACATGATCTGTGGCAAAAGGCTTTGCAAATGGAGGGAAGGCCTGAAACATCAAAGCTTTCCCTCCATTTGCAAAGCCTTTTGCCATATTTCCCTCTGGGCCTCTATTTACAGTGGCAGAAGCCTTTCCTCAAGGCCTTTGCTGACAGGAAGGGAGGCCGGGAGGGGAGCATGCATCCCTCCGGGCTCCGTTTTCATTGGCAAAGTGCTTGAGTACAAGACTGAGTGCCTGAAGTCTCACGGGATCAGGCACCCAGAAGCTTCTAGTCTGCACGTGAAAAGTGTTTGCACGCCAACTGGAGGCTTGAAGCAACACAATTTCTCTGTCCCAAACCTCCCTTCGGCATGCAAACACTTTTCTGCCCTGAGCCTGGAAGCCTTTGGAGGAGGCATTTATCAGGCTGCCTATCTTGGGAGACACAGCTCTGGGTGGCTAATAGCAGTAATAAAAACACAAGCATAAAATCGCCCAACAAACAGACAAGAAAAAAATCCAAGCACATTCATCCAGAGTCACTTTATAAGGGAGATGGCTGGCATAAAAATTTAATAAATAAGTCTATACAAGCCACCAAGCTTCAGCTTTGCTATCCCAAAAGTCAGCTGTCAATGGCTTTCCAGAAAGCTAAGGAAACAGGATCCTGCCAGATCTTAAGGGGGACCGTCTTACACAGGGCATGGGCCAATATGCAAAAGGCTCTGCAATGTATTACCAGTGTGTTATCACCACTGAGGGCAGAACTCTTTCAAAATACCTTTGTCCCTCCACCAGGAAATGGATAATAAAGGAGCTGTGATGGCACAGTGATTTGAATGCAGTATTGCAGGCTAATTCTGCTAACTGCCAGCAGTTCGATCCTCACTGGCTCAAGGTTGACTCAGCCTTCCATCCTTCCGAGGTCAGTCAAATGAGGATCCAGATTGTTAGGGGCAAGATGCTGACTGTGTAAACCGCTTTACAGAGGGCTGTAAAGCACTAAAGCAGTATATAAGTCTAAGTGCTATTGCTAATAACAGGGTCCCAATCTCACATTCCCTTGAAATCATGTCAAGAATTGTACTGTTCGATTGACTCTTAATATTCTGTTGCAGACTCTCGTTATTCTGTTTTTCAAAGTATGCAGATGCAAATTCAGTCTTAGTTGCTTCTTATGTGGACACTAAACCAAAGCAACTCGCCCTTTTCTCTCCCTTCTTGTAGGTCAGTGACATGGGCTGGGTCGCTGTAGTAGAGCACACGCTGGCAGACGTCCTGTATCACGTAGAAACAGAAGTTGATGGGAGGCGGAGTCCACCTTGGGAGCCTTAAAAGATGCGATGTATTTATTTTTTATTTTTTACAAAAAGAAAAAATAGTGGTAGAGGGGAAAAAGTAATAAATGTCTCTTTTTTAAGTTTCTAGATTTGTGCAGCTCTTCAGTTTTCTTTTTCATTATTTTTTTTCAAATTCTTCCTCCTACAAGCAGAGCAAGCAGTAAGCCAGTGGGCGGCCTCTTTGGGAAAATAGGAAAGGAAGAGTTTCTGTAGGTCTACTGCAAGATAAACAGAAATATTCTTCTTTCCAAAATGACTCCTAAAAAATGAAGCTTTCTAAAAAAGAAAAAGGTAAAATTGACTTTTTCCAAGTCAAGATCTAGGGATATCACTCAGGTTGAGAACTGAAAGATGCAAACACTGATATTATCTTTCACCCCACCTCTGTCTTCCAATATTTGTGTTCCAATATTTGAGGGGCTTGCATGGAAAAAAGGGGGTCAGTTTATTTTCCAAAACACCAGAAGGCAAGATAATAGAAAACAATAGAAACAATAGATGGAAACTAATCAAGGAGAGAAGCAACCTAGAATTAAGGAGAAATTTCCTAACACTGAGAAGAATTAACCAGTGGAATGGTTTGCCTTCAGAAGTTGAGGGTACTCTATCACTGGAGGCTTTTAAGAAGGGACTAGCTACTTGTCTGGAATGGGATAGGGTTTTCTGCTTGAGCAGGAGGTTGGACTAGAAGACCCTCAAGGGTCACTTTCAGCTCTATTCTGTACATATGTGTGTAAGACAATGATGTCTTGATGGGACAAACCCGGATATGTTTAATTACTGCACTTTTTTTATCGAAGTGCATTTGGTGTGTGCCAATTGTAATTTCTAGTTTCAATTTTAGTAAAGAAACAAAACAACTCACCCTCAATGTACTAAGTTAAAAGCAAATAGATTTTAAAAAAAAGAATAGACAAAGGTAATTTGGGGAAAGGAAAATATTGCTAATTTAGCTAATAAATTGTGTGCAGTTTTTATTATTCTTCTTTGTAGGGTTTTTAAAGTTCTTTAATTGGGCTAATTTTTCAAGCAGTTTGAAATATGGGGCATATTTAAAAATATGTATTTTAGTTTTCCGATGCTTTGCTAACCTGGCAGCTAACAACAGGAGTTGGATTTATCTTTCAATTGCCACTGTTTATGGTTTGGAAATGACAATATTGCCCATTCAAAAGGTTCATTGTGATAGATTGTGAGCTGATTTTTTTCTAATTTCATAAACATCATAGATTAATTAAGTGAACACACCAAAAACAATAATATCAATTTGTTTTCGTACAGACAATCTAGAAAGTTTGCGAAATACGATACAGTACATTGCAGTTTTGAGAGAATGTGATACACCTATGAAATACTTATGGAAATAAGTTTAAAGGGCAACAAGCTTTCAAGCCATTTTATGCCATAAAACATTTCAGTAAGATTGAAGTTTAAATCACAAGCAATTATCTCACTGACTATAAACACTGTTAATGACCTTTAGGAATGACAGCCAAACACTATAGTATAAAAGAATGTTTGAATTAAGTTATTTGAACCAAGCTAGAATGTGGGGCCAATTCTTTCTCATGGCATTCCAATTAACAACTGGAGAAAAGAGATATAGTAACAAAACCAAATTTTATGAAAAAGGAACAGAATATGATCTTGAAGATCATATTGAAGTGATGGCAGAAGAAATATAAATCTTAAATCTTGGTCGGTGGGTGGAAGGGAGGATGCATGGATAGCCAGGCAGGTAGACATAATTTTATTAAACTTTATAAATATAAAATACAATATTAAATTTTATTAAACTTTATAAATATAAAATACAAATGAAAAGGGGCCTTGGTGGTGCAGGCTGTTAAATGCCTGCACTTAAGTTCCAGCTGCCTGCAATTACTGCAGGCTTGAATCCCACCAGGCTCAAGGTTGACTCAGCCTTCCATCCTCTCGGGGTAGGTAAATTGAGGACCCAAGATTGTTGGGGGCAATTAGCTGACCTTGTAAAAATGCCGCTTAGTAATAAGCAGGCATATACAATGGAATGAAGGCTATTGCTGAGCACATTGGGTTGTATCCCTCCCAAAAATTGTAAGCCACCCTGAGTCTTCGGAGAAGGGCGGCATATAAATGTAATTTTAAAAAAATGAACAGAGAAATGGCTAAAGGGAAAAAGGAAGCAAAGATGTAGAGGAAAAGAAAAACAAGTGATTCCAACTTTTTTTTGATCCAATAAATTATATAGTAGAGTTATAATCACTACTTTTACATCTGTACAGTTAGTGAGTATTAGCCATTTCTGTAATAGCAACCTATTTGAATCATCGACATCCAAAGTCAAAGTTTCATTTTCTTCTGTTCTGAAGAAGTCTAGAAGCAGTTTCCAAGTGAAAACAATGCTAGATATATTCTTCTCCTTAATTAAAATAGTTAACTTTGTTATCTCTGTCAGTTCCATCACATTTTTCTATTTCCTTTGGTTTTTATAGTGAAATTGAATTAGATGCAGAGCATGAGATGCTCCTTTGAACAAAGCACACACAACATATTTTATTTTTTCATTTTTCTTTTTTTTTATTCATACAGTGTAGATTCATGAAATTATAACCACAAAGCTGCTGCTTTGTTAGATTTAAAGCACTAATTTTAATTTGTAGCTATACCTTTGCATTGCTCAGATCATGGAAAGTACTTTTTCATGCTTACGGGTAGTCCTTGACTTACAACAGTCCATTTAGTGACCATTTGAAGTTACAATGGCGCTGAAAAAAATTGTCTTATGACCATTTCCCACACTTACGACCACTGCAGCATCCCCATGATCACCTATTCAAAATTTGGATGCTTGGTAACTGGTTCATATTTATGATAATTACAGTGTCCTGGGCAGTGGTGGAATTCAAATGTTTTTACTACTAGTTCTGTGGGCGTGGCTTGGCAGGGGAAGGATACTGCAAAATCTCCAGTCAGAGGTGGCATTTGCTGGTTCTCCGAACTACTCAGAATTTCCACTACCGGTTCTCCAGAACTGGTCAGTACCTGCTGAATACCACCTCTGGTCCTGGTCATGTGATCCCCTTTTGCTACCTTCTCACAAATGAAGTCAATGGGGAAGCCAGATACTCTTAATGCCTGTGTTACTTACTAACTTAAGTGATCCACTTAACAACTGCGGCCAGAAAGGTCATAAAATGGGGCAAAACTCCCATAACCAATGTCTTGCTTAGAACAGAAATGTTGAGGTAATTGTGGCTACAAGTCAAGGACTACCTGTACTATAGTGTTAGTACACCGGATTCTCCATACATTTCAAGATAGGTTGGTTGGTTGAAGTCATGAAAACTATGAATCGGAAACACTTCACAAATCTTAACTAGAATAAATAATTAAATAAAATGCCTTTGCAAACAAGGGGGAGGGAAAATAAATATTGACAGGCTGGATTTTATAGATGGCTGTGGGAAAGACTTCCTGGTTTGGTTTAACCTTGCTAGTGACTCCTGGAGTTAAAGGCCAAATGAAGTCATATTAGATGCTCCTTAATACTTAAGACACGGGTTTTTAACATTTTAACTAGCATTCATCCTTTTCTTTCCTCCAACAAGCTGAGTATCAAGACCAATCTCTGATGTAGATGTTTATTGTGGGTTCAGATTCCCCTCTGGTGATAAACTGGTAGAGTGGAGAGAAGGGCAACATATGGAGGGAATTAGAATAAAGTTATCATTTTGTCTGCTACAGATGCTGAATTAGATTTTTGAATTGTTGGTAATAAACGATAGCACAATTACGGTTTTCTAGTAACAGCCACTACTCCCAAAAAATCCTCTTTGCTATTAAAATAGTGCAGAACAGACTTTTTCAAATTCATTGCAAGCAGAGACAAAGCTTCTGCAATATATAATAAGGGCGGAATAAGCAGAGTTGCATAGCAAGTAAACAGCAGTGTTGCAAATCCTTGAAACTGTGCTTTTTATTGTGAACTTTTGGAGGGCATAATTGTTATGTGGCTTTTAAAATGTAAGCTATCATCAGCTCTGGTGTTTAGTGATGTTATCAGACAAGGACTATCTATCAGTTTTGGTTGATCTGGGTGAAAAACAAGTAACTTTTCACCCTTCCTTTTAGACTAAAGTTCAGGCAGAATTGGGTAGCATATTTGAAAAACCTAGGCAGAGCTGACATCAAGAGTGAGCAACAATGTGTATCTATCCCAGTGTTTTTCAAACTCCATACTGGCTGACAAATTCTAGGAGTTGAAGTCCACATAGCTTAAAGTTGCCAAGTTTAAAAAATACTGATCTATCTTATTTGTCAAGAATGGGCGGATTGTCTTCATTGCTAATCTTTGGAACTTCCTAGTTTATCCATCTTCAAAGAAGAAAATAGGAACAGGTGGAAAACAGTAATTGATTGGTTTCTTCGGCCTTCAAAGGGCAGCAAACAAATCAGACAAAAGATGGATATGATGAGACAGATCTACTTTCCAACAATAATTAGGCATTGACCATAATTTAATACTATGCATAGTCTCCATTCCCATGTCACTCTTAAATTGAATCCATGAGGGCTTAGTGTTCCATAAAAGCATCAAAAGAACATTAGTTGACCAGATGAACCAATGGAGTTACTTTAAACTTAGCTCTAAATAAAGCCAATATTGCAGAGGTCAAAGTGTATCATGGGAACTAGTGACCCTTGAATTAATCCTTAATCTTTCCCAAGATTTAGGAGCCATATCATGGTAGTCAAAAACAGAAGGGGAAGAAAAGGCAGGTGGAGCATCCATCTGCCTCTTCCATTAGTAGTGGCATCCTGGCTTGGAAAAAGGAGGTTGTAAATGATGGGGAAGGACATAACAGCTAACTTTGTAACACCTAGGGGGGATTGTAAAAATAGCTGCTGTGATACAACCCCAGCTGGTCATCTGCTGCCAAATTGGGATGAGTCAAGTGACTAAGAGAAGGTGGTCACCAGCAACTTTTAGCTAAGGTATCACTCTGGATATGATACTTCTTTCTGTAAAAGTGTTTTGGAGCAGCCTTACTACAGGTCAAACTAACTGTCCACCTAGCACCGCTTATTGGCATAATTCTCCAGATCCTTTTGCAAAGCTCCTTCTCATCTCTTGGTTCCTGTCAGTTGCTTTGAAATGAACAGGTTACAGATCAAACCTGGCACGTTATCAGTAAGTAGTCAAGGTAGGTTAACCTACTCTAAGCACACTGAATACTAAACCAAGTATAGAGAGCCAGTGTAGTATTGTCCAGGTGAAACAGTAATCTGTTCATCAAAGATGCTGGTTCTTTCCTCTCTTAGTCTTGAACTCTACTTGTATTCTACTGTAGCCTATAATGTAGGCTCCAGCAGCCTTCTCAATACAGTTTATCTTGCCTTATGTATTTCAGAATTTAGACGTTGATAAGAAATAAGATGCAACACGTTGCCCATCAAGCAACTGCTAGCCTTTTAAGTCCCAGCAAACTGCATGGTTGATGCTACCATTGATACCACTTGGTATCACCTTCAGTGCCTGCTATACCTAAGCCAGATACCTTATTCTGCCAGAGTCCTGAACACAAGCTTTGTGCAGCTCTTTCTAAGGGGAGGCTCTTAAACATAAGGATGCAACCTAAAGGAAAGAAGTCTGCCTCTTAGCAGGAGAGAGTGATAAGCATCAATTCTCTGGGATTGTCTTCAGCAGTCAGTCAGTGATTCATGAGCGGCTGGAGTCAGAGCATCATCCAGGAACAATTGCCAGGAGGGAAAATTTCTTTCAGCATCTGAGGGCTTGTGCAGATGTAGATTTGGTCAAATGATTCCGGAGGTGGTTAGCAAAATCCATTTGGGTTTGAGAAAGAACTTGGTTGATCAGTGTCTTTGGAAGCCATCCCTGGAATTAAAAAATAAATAGTGGGAATGTTAAACCAGGTTGCTATGCAATTAAAAGTAGACTTAAGCCCCATGTCAAGAAAAAGAAACTTAGTAGTTCAGCAGCTTCTGGAGAGCTACAATTTGGGGACTATAAATTTCTTAAATTTATTAAGCCTGCATTAAGGAGTTTTATGTTTCTGGCCTGAAATTTGCTACCGATAAGTTTCAATTATGAAAACAGAAGTTGATTTCTTTGCCAATTCTCTATGTACACATTTAACATGGAAGTGTTTTTATAAAAGTAATGTTCACTATAATTTAACCTGGTTTGCCCTATATCTTTACCTTTAAATCAATGCTGAGAAGCCAAGTTAACTTGGTTTGTGAGGGATTTCCTAGAACTGGACGAAGAACCATGCATGTGGGACCATTTTCCGCTCTGCAGAAAACAAAGAAAACAGTTAAGCAGAGGTCCAAGAACGACATGGAACAACCCAGCCAAAGTTCAGTTCTTTATATGCTTATATTCAACAGACAGAATCTTGCCAGATTAAACCCTTACTACTTACAGCCTAATGGATATATCCTGGGAGAGTTTAGCGAGTGGCTATCCTTTCTTCCTCTGTCTTTGATCCAGCTCTGGAGTGTATTGCCTTTTGTCTCGCCCCCTCCCTCCTTGAATGTGCTCCTTCCTTCCTGGGAAACTACCATTTTATTAAAGTCCATCACATCACCTCCCTCTCCATTGACACCATCCCTCACATCATCATGTCATAGCTTATTTAACCCATCGGCTAAGAGAAGATGTCAGATATCTCATTAGTAACTATATTGGGTCTTCTCACCCTGCTGCTCTCTACATGTGTTGGGCTACAACTCCTGTAATTTTCTTTACTGAGGAGAGTTCTGATACAACTTAGCTGGAAGGACTAGATTTGAGCATCTGTTCTGTAACTGAACTATGTAATTTAAGTAAAGGCAAGAGATACCTGATAACTCCTTTTTGTTCTGGCATGGCAGCATAGGTGGTTGACATGCCAGCTAAGAGGCATGTAGAGCCACGCCGTTTGGAACACCGGACACTGACAAAGTCTCGTGGACCAATTACATTGCCAGGAGTTGCTGCTGAGGTTTCATGAGTGATCACGGTGTCTTTGCCAATCTTCTGGAGAATCTATGAAAAGATGGCCATTTAAATAATAATATTACATTTGCCTATCAGGTTGTTGGGAAGGACTTGATAAATGGATAAAAATTCTGAATCCAATCTGAACATGATCTGCAACAGATCATTAAAAAGTCAAAGCAATTTTTTTATGGAGAAAGAAAGTTGGAGCATTTCAAAAACTTTACAATGAATTCAACTTTGGATCACAGGTAAAAGAGTCAACGCCATGGAAGAGGCAATAAATGTATTCCCTCACCTGGAGGAAATGAGACACTAGAAGTAAGTTTCTCGTCTTGCCTACATTTGGGAGCTGTGAGCTTGTAATTGCCCCAACACTATCTCAGAAGCTGGGGCATCTCTGACTATACACAGCCAATATATTGAAGGAAATTTCCCCCAAAAGAGTGAGAGAGAGAATACATCGAAAGAGTGGGTAGCTGGTGGAGAAACTAATGCTCAGCTCAACCCCTAGCTGTTGCAAATTTTATTTTTACACTTTCACTTGCTCATGTTACAAGTAAAGCTTATTGTACATCAGGGTTTTGTACTTGAGATTCTCCAAATGTTGCTGAACTAAAGTCTCCAACCCAAGCCACTGTGGTCAAGAATGAATGCCCAGAATTATGATTCAACATCTAGGGAACAGGATCTCCCAAACTTCACTGAATATTCTACAGCAATTTAACTCTAGGTATCATTATACTTTATCACTATTCTTACTGAAGAATAGTTCTGCTTCTAAAAGTTTTGAAAGGCCTGCTAAAGCAGAACACGTGCAACCATGCAACCTTTTCTCATTTCCAAAAAGGGCCTCTACCTGCAGGAGCTTACCTTGATTTCTTTAATATTTGGATTCCAGTCTCCCATCTGCTCCATCTTTTCCACTAACTCATCATAGACACAATCCAGGGGTTGATCAACCACTACCTCAAGCTGGAAAACCTTCCCCACATCAGGCAACACTTTGCTCAAGACTTTGTCACCATTGCCCTGTAGAAATAAGAGACGTTGATTTAACTGGAGGATTTTAATGGGATACATAGGCACTCTGAGACAGCCCCAGCTGCACAACTGTTGTGTTGTACACAGGGCCATCCTTGAAGCCCCAAGTTCCTCTAGCTGAGCTAAGAGGCCTGGATTAAATTGTACTTAAGTGAGTGGATTTCTGTTGTGGCTCATAATACTACAACCAGCCATTTCTTACTGCCTTTCAACTGTTTCTACTTTATAGCAGCCTGAATTTGGTCACTATGTCATAACAATAGATAGTCTGCTCTTGTAAAACTGTTAAGCGTACCATCACTGCCTCTGTTTTCCAGCCGCCTTTTTCTCCAAGAATATTCAGAGACTTCTGGATAGCCTCCTCTCCTTGCTTGATGTAGGACATCTCCATATCACTGAAAGGGTTCTCTTCCAGCCTTGAACCTGCACAATTGAATTAGATTTAAGAAATAAAAATCAAAGAAACTACAATCTTCTGTCATCACCACCAGCACACTCAAACAGGGAGGTCCTTTCTGGGAAGAAAAGGAAAATCACATCCTACTTGCCTAGAAGAGAACTCCTTCTGTGTACATTGTTGATCCATTGGGTAGGGCCAGGCCTGGAAAATGCAACTTTCTTCAGTTCCTGGACAATAGCTACAGCTGCTTGTCTCTTCAAACCTAAGAGGAAGAAGTCCCAACATTATTGGGGGTGGAAAGAAAAGGAATTCTACACTGATTGCTTCTTCACCCTCTTCCAAAGACTATGAATAATGTCTTGGTATCCTGTAAATGTGTTGAGACTACAACACGTATCATCCTCAGCCAGCACAGTTTCTGGGGTGGGCAATGTGTGTTGTTGGTTGCACATCTGTAGAGGGAAGCCATGAAAAGCTTTGATTCTGAATTTTCCAGAATTTTGGAGAAATGAATCCTGCACTGAAGAACAGAAGTTTCTGTGCCTCCAGTTGCAGAAAATCATCAGTTTCTTCCTGCTGCACTTTAAAATAACTGCACATTTATTTGGATAAAAGTGCATCCATAATTTGGTATTCTGCTTTTTTTAAATAATAATTCAGTGTAAGGAGAAGTCTATACAGTTTTTCTGTCTTCTATGTTTGCACAATTGGCTTAAATTGATTATTAAATTAATCTTTGGCCTGCTGGGATTGTTGTTCAATACACAACTAAACAAGCTAAATTCCAAAATGGGCCATAGCAGACCATAATTCCACCTCTGATTTTGATCATATATAGCAGAGTACCTAAGGTACTATGGTTAATACAGAAAAGAAAATGCACTATGGTTAAAAAGAGGCACTTGAGTTACTGAAAAAAGCAGGGCAGAACATGGTTCAGATAAAACAACCTCCTTGCTTAAGTTTAGCACATCTGAGTCTGGTCAGTGCGCAGATGGGAGTCTGCTTGCAAACCCCATTTTTGCCATCTTGAGATCCAAGATGAATGAAAAGTAGAATATAAATATTCCGGATGAATATTTCAACTAATATAATTGCCTTAAGTACAGTAATTCTCAGTTCTGCTTTTGAGTCATTGTTTGGTTACTAATAATTCTTATGTGCCATATATTTGACCAATTGTAGGGAAAGAAGGAAGGCATTTTTCTAAAATGCAAATCAATGGTATTTGTAAAACTAGCTAGAGCCTTAGAAGGAGAGAGAGATGGTTTATCACCGTCCTCAATGGTCCTACAGTATTTTTCCTTCCAAGCTGCTGATAACCTCAGAAAGAGAGACTACTTCTGGCACTACAATCAACATAAGAACTGGTACCCCTCAACACATGACTTTGGAAAAGCCTTACGATACTAACCACTAAATCGGATGATAGTGAAAGCAGAGCTGGTCTAACAGTGGTTATTGTAAGGATGGAGAAAAAAGAAAGAAAACTCTTAACTGCCAATGCACAAATCTTAGGCTATCAATAGGCAGGAAGAGTTTGCCCTCAACAACATCATGCAAGGCAGAAAGCAACAGCTGACATGTTTCTCCACTAGAAAAACTGTTTCTGAATAGTGCAGAACCACTATTCTCATGTGCATCTGAGGGGCTATTGTAGGTAAGGATGCTGACTTAGTGGCATGTGGTCTGAATTTGCAAAACATTTTTCTGTTGCTCAATTTACATGTAGCCATTTTGCATTTCATCTGGTGTCCATAACACTTGGGCCATGATAAATTGGCAGCGAGAAGAATGCAAGCAGTACCTTCAAAGGAAAGGTGTATTCCCTATCACCGTCATTCTCCTTTATTCTCTCTCTTTGCACTCCACTCTTCCACTTCAACTGGATCCTAACAATCTCCCAAGCTAATTTGAAAAGGGGAATAACTTTATGATGTGCTTATAGCATGGTTCTGCCTTCATTGTACCTATGCTGCTTCATAAAACAAAGCACAAAGGTAATCCCAGGAACTAACAGATTAGCATTTCAACTCTGTCAGGAAATCTTTGCAGGCTGCAGGGACCCATCATGCCTATCTGGAAAAAAATTAACTTTCCACCTTCAAATTTTATCTGTTACTGCTCATGAACACCTATTGATTTGGCTTGATCCATATTGATTTCCAAAGCAAAAAAAGAATATAGGTGCTTCATTCTGGCTCAGGGAGAAAGCATTAGTATTGGCTGCAGAAAGGATCAGGATCAACCTTCTCAGCCTATTCTGTCTTCCAAAGAGCTAAACACAGACGGCCACCCTGAACCATTCAAAAGATTTGTCCTGGGTTCAGCTACCAACCCTCAAATATAGTCTCCAGTTTTCTCTTGCTGTTCAAGAGTTGTTATTCATCCTTACCTGTCATGTTGGGCAAGTGTCTGTAGGAAATTCCGGCACAAAGCTTGAATGTTGCTGGCAGCATCGCAAGAGTCTTTATGTCTCAAAGGATTCCTGTTGATATCCTCTTGTCTTTGAGCTTCAGGAGCTGTTGTTGTCACTGGAGGCTCTGCTGGTCTCTGCCCTTAAATACAGCTGATGAAGGATGCTGTTTTGTCAGCTGGGAGATAAGGAAAGACATCACTTACAGCAAGCTGGCTGATGCCAAGGCCATTCTCGTCCTCTCTGGAGTTAGGGGGTGGGAGCGGGGTAGGGACAAGTAGGAGGCATTGAAATTGCAAGGGAAGCTCCACCCAAGGGCAGGCTGCACAATCCCCGAAGGGTTTAAGCCAGTTTATCTCCTTTTGAGATTGCCAGATGTTCTCCAGGCAGAGTCTCTTTGCTTCGAATCAATCCTACCAACCAAAGCTTTTTTCTCTTTCCTTTTCAGCAAAAGTCCTGCTCCTGTTAAGGCGTAACTGGTTGAGAAAGGGAATATAGTAATTGGTAACTAATTCAGGACCAGAGTATAGAGAGGCAATGAATTAAATTCCTGCGCTAGGCGCAGTTCACTATCTGTCCAGTTATAATTCAGATTGGGTAAATTGCAAGGTTCCTGCCATGGGACTATTATGATTCTGTTATTCCATGCATCAATATGCTTCCATTATATAAAAACAGTGTATCCCATGTTTATAAAGTGATCCAGGAAAAATAAAGCATAGTCAGAAAAACAAGTATAACTGTGATGAAAAATAATGTGATAATAATGGAGAGACACATCAAAGAGTTAGCTGGACCTTGAAGATCATTACGTTCCATTCCTTGCTCAGTGCAAGATTTGCAGAAAAAAATAAAAAGGAACCAAACAGAGATCATTAATGATTAAAAAGCAGTAATGAAAACTCCGAGAAGATGCTGAAATTGAACAGCAATTAGCCCTAAGTATTTAGAGGCCTTTGTCTGAGACCAATGTATAAATGCCTCAAATCCTTATCATTATTTACAAAACAGAAGCACACCCAGAATACAATCCTGATAAAATAGAGAATGATTCTGTGCCATCCCTCAAATATTTGGAATGTTTTTAGTTTCTCTTAGTCATTAGATGTGGCTTTCAGGAGAAAATCAGTGTTGTCCAAAGACCTTTCCATGATATAATTTTAAAAGGACAGCTTTCTTAAAAAATAACATAACACTCTTAGTGGGATGAAACTTTTTCTTGTGTTTAATATAATGCACTTCCTGATTTACTCTGTATCATCTGCTATAATAATCATATACTCACATATAATAAGAGAAACAGGAATGAGTAATCTAAGGTCCTTCACTTTTCTATTACTGTTCTATTACTCTGCCACAGAAGGGGGCAGTTCCTATTAGAAGAAGATACAAAATGCTAAGGAGACTCAGACCTGGTTAAAATCTCAGATCAAAAGAAAAAAAAAAGATTCCAGAAGAAGTCGGTCAGTTAACTACAACCAGTTTTATGACATCATCAGGAATTGAACTCAAAATAATCAAATAAACTCGTGGTTTCATCAGCTTTCAATCTTACGAAGAAGACAAAGTAAATCATTTTTGCAAATGTATGTGGAGATTCTCAGTCATCCAAGTCATGGTTGTCCCAAAGATGCTTTTTTCAAAAGGCAACTAGACTTTGTTTTTCCTTGAGGACATTTTGCTTCTCATCCAAGAAGCTTCAACTGAAGAAGCTTCTTGGATGAGAAGCGAATCATCTCCAAAGAAAAACAAAGTCCAATTGCCTTTTGAAAAAGCACTTTTGGGACATTTCTGTAAATGTTGACAAGAAAATGGCATGGTCTTGTTGTCCATGTCAAGAGTGAGTCAAGTCTTTAAGGAGTCAAGATGGTCTCAAAGGCACAACTATTTTAATCCTCTAATCCTGTAATCTTCAGATTAAAAAAAAACCTTGTATGAAATTCTGTCAATGGAGGTAGGGATGTCAGCCATCGTTCTTTTAGAAATTAAAGTTGTAGTTCAATTCACTTTTTATCCTTACAACAGCAAGAACTCCAGGTAGTCCTCAGCTTATGACCACAATCAAGTCCAGACTTTCTATTGCTAAGCAAGACAGTTAAGTGAGCTTTGTCCATTTACAACCTTTCTGGGCCACTGTTGTTAAGTGAATCTCTGCAGTTAAGTCAGGAACACAGTTGTTAAGTAAATCTGACTTCCCATTGACCGCTTTGTCAGAAGATCGTAAAAAGTGATCATATGACACCCGGACACTGCAACCTTCACAGACACTGAGTCAGTTGCTAAGGGTCTGAATTTTGATCACATGACCATGGGGATACTGCAATAGTCATAAGTGCGCAAGAGGATCATAAGTCAAAAGGTCAACTAAATGAACTGTTGTAAGTTGGGGACTACCTTTATTGTTTTGAAGTCAACTTCCAAATCAACATTAGAGTGGAACTGAATTTTTTTTAATAGAAATTTTATTGAACAAAAAAAACATTTAAAAACAGTGAATGTGGTGTAATCATCCTGACACACCTAATTGTCTTACATAGCTATTTCATATGGTAAATAATATATACATAATATCAATTTACATAAAATCAATTTACATAATATATACATCAATATCAACAATTCTTAATTAATCCTAGTCTGTCATTTTAACATCCTTATCTTATTTTAATTTATTTTTGAGTCCTTCCTTTTTCCCAATCAGTGGTAAAACTTTTCCCATACTTTATAGTATTCAGATTCATCTTTATTTTTTAATTCCTGCGTTAATTTATCCATTTCTGCGCATGTCCGTATCTTTTTGATTATCTCTGTTTCATCTGGAATTTCCTTAAGTTTCCATTTTTGAGCATAAAACTAGTCTTGCAGCTGTACTCACATGTATTATTAGGTACATCATATCTTTATTATATCTCTCTATATTAATTCCCAATAAGAAGAATTCCGGTTTATATTCGATTTTGATTTCACACATTTCCTCTAACCAGCTCTGAATTTTGTGCCAAAAAATTTGGGCTTTCCTAAAAGTGCACCATACATGATAGTACGATCCATTTTCCTGGGAGCATTTCCAACAAATAGGGATAAATCTAGGTACATTTTAGCTAATTTTGTTGGAGGAATGTGCCATCTGTAAAACATTTTGTATAAATTTTCTTTATATGCTGTGGCCAATGTTATTTTTTTTATTTCTTTCCATAGAATTTGCCATTTGTCCAAATTAATACCATGACCAATATCTTTCATCCATGCCAACATCGTTTCTTTTACTTTTTCTTCCTCTAATTTACATTCCAATAATACTCTATAAATTTTCCTTATCAATTTATCATCTGCTCCCAATAAAATTTATCTAATTGCATTTTTGTCTACTAATTCCCTGATGTTTCATATCTTTCCTGTATCTCGATTAGACTAGTAGGTAAGCCCACCATTCCAAATCCACTCCTTGTTCTTTCAGTTCTTGCCTTGATCTCAGTTCTCCTGTCTCGTTTAAGATATCTCCAGAAGTAATGATTTTCCCTTGATGGAGCAAATGTGGGTACATCAGAGCTTCCAGTGTAGATAGCCATATTAGTGTTTCTACATTTATTTGTTGTTTGGTTTTATTCCATGCCCATAACAATGCCTGCCTAATCTTATGTCTTTGAAAGTATCGATGAGCCTCTTATCTATCTTGCCATAAAAAAAACATGCCATCCTGCTTGTAGATTGTGGCATCCTAAAGCTAACATTCTTCTATTATCAAGAGTTATCTAGTCCTTTAACCATGTGAGAGTTGCAGCCTGATAATGAATTTCCCAATCAGAGTGGAATTGAAATTTGTACCCTGGTCCCCAAAGCCAGCCTCTAATATTCTAACAATCATCCCAACTGGCAGTTATCTGATTCTTTAAAAATATATACAAAGGTTTTCTTAATATAGCATTTAGTGTAGAGCAATTTTGAAGCCAAGATTGCCAAACAGAGGCTGTTATACTTTGGTCATGTCATGAGAACTGACTCACTTGAAAAGTCAATCATGCTGGGAGTGATCAGCAGAAAAAGGAGAAGGAGCTGTCCTAGTATCCACAGGCTGGACACTAGAAAGGATGACACCAGTATGACCAGGGCAGATTTGAAGGAGGCGGTGTAAGACGGAGGGACATGGAGAGAGCTGATCCATATGTGGTCAAGGGTTAGACACGATGGAATAGCTGACAAAGATGACATAGAGCAGTGGTTAAGAGGTTGGACCAAGACCAGGAAATCAAATTCAAGTCTCTTGACCATGACTTCATGGGACCAGTCACTGGCTTCATATGAACTACTTCATAGAGATTATTCTTGGGAACATAAATAAGAGAAACTCCAGTGACACCATCTTGAGTTTTCAAGAGAAAAGACAGCACATACACGTGATAAAAAATACTGACAATGTTTTTTTAAAAAAATAACACCATGGCTATGACTCTTTCATGAGGTTTTGTGAGAAGTGCTCTGACTATATCATCACTGAATTCTAGTGAAGTGCCTGATACAAATGAATTGCAAGCAGACATGGAAAAAAAGTCTCTTGGGGCGGGTTTATTGCAAACTTTCTCTGGCTGATATGTCCAGTTCTGCAATGGTTTTGTTTTAGTTCCTCTTAAACTTCTGTATGCAAAGAAGATAGTGTGGTAAATGTGTCATGCACGTTGTGTCACCTTATTATACTGTTCCTGGTTTTGTTTAGGTAAATATGGAACTGGGGTAATTGTGCAATCTGTATTTTTATAATGTTTGTCTTTAGTTGCATTGTATCCCTTCTCTTAACACACTGGTCTTCAGGGGTGGTTAAGCTAGTAAGCCATGATGGTTTTCAGTGATAATGAGAGAAATGCAGGGCAACTAAGCCGGGAGGTGTTGACTCCAAGTCTTAGGGAATAGACTACTTGTGCCAGATGCATATTAAACATTTAAAAATGGTCCTTCAAAACAATGCATGTTTGAGTTCAATATGCATCTTCCTTGAGGAGAATGTAAAAGCCACTGCCATACATCTTTTTTCTCTAAGACATATATATCACTTCCAAACCACAAAGTAGTTAATATGCTTTAGGCTAGCTTGTTTAGGTAACTCGGTATGTATGATTAGCTATGATTTAGACTATCCTGCAAACCCCAGAATATTTGGTTACATGGCCAAGAAGTATGGTGGGTGCAGGGAGACACACTTCTCCTTTGACAATAAGGAAAGGAAAGGAAGGGAAAGTAGAAAGGGAAGGGGAGAGGAGAGGGGGGATCGGAGGAGAAGAGAGGAAAGGAAAAAGGAGAGGAGAGGAAAGGAAAGTCCTCCAAAGTGGATGCAAATCTCAAATGTTAGGTAATGGGGAAGAATCCCTATTCCAGCTGTGAACATATTCATTTTCTCAAAATAACAACCTGTGCAGCTTGTGCCAGCCAGTCTGCCGTGGTTACCATCCATTCCATATTGTCACACTATTGGTGGAACAGAAGAGAGAATCACATTTTCCAAAAGCGCAGATATCTGATAAAATAGGACTTCCCAGCAAGGGAGAGCCTGTCTGGATTAACTTCACTTTATTTAAGGAAAAATAAAATTAATAGACATTATGAAATTGAAAGTGATGTTAAATTATGAAAACTCATATTAAGTCTGAGAGGCACAGTGTTTCAAATACAGATGATGTGAGCCCTGCAGAATACCTGACCTTGTTTAGGCAGGTGATAACTTCCATGAAAAATGTTAGATAGTCCACAAAGTGGTGGAAGGGAAGGAAGGAAGGATGCAGGTGTTAAAGAAATCAATTTCAACCCTAAATGAAAGAAGGACATCAGCCACCTCTTTAAACTCTTCCTTTTTTCTATCTGTGGAACCAGCTGCATTATCTTTCTCAAGGGGGGGGGGGCAGCGGCAATATGCCATGCAGGAGATGATAACAGTCAAGGATAAGCTGACATTTCCTAGTGAGTTACAGCTGTGGGGATGCTCTTTCCCAAAAGCCAGTCGATCGGCAGATACTTCCTTTGACGTCAGCTTGCGTGCTCATTTGCTGGGATGCTGACCTTCCAGGTTACTGTCGCAAGAAGGCAAGAAAATGGGGCTGTCTATTGAAGGCTGACAGCTTTGCTTTTTCTACTTGGCAGAGCTGCGCCCAGCAACAAAGCCATTAAAGAGTCATCCCAGACATCTTCCTCACTGTTTCCATCCATGTTCTATGTACTTATTAATGAATTTGGGTACTCTTTGTCTGATAAAAATCATCTCTTCTTCTTCTTCTTCTTCTTCTTCTTCTTCTTCTTCTTCTTCTTCTTCTTCTTCTTCTTCTTCTTCTTCTTCTTTTTTCTTCTTCTTCTTTCTCCTCCTCCTCCTCCTCCCCCCATCTTTATGTATTCCGTTTTACATGCATACACATCTGTAGTAAATATAGATATATTTCCATTGCTTTCTTATGTCATAGATACTTTTATGTATAATATAGATCCAATATAGAGCTTGTTGCCATCAGATCTGGGGAAGGCATCCGTTTCTAAGCTGATCCAATCACAGAACCAAGTGCTGATTCAGTAAGCCATTGGTTCTATCAGTTGGACTCTTCTGATGTCCAATTCTGGGGCTGAGATGAATGCAGAGCAAGTCAACCTTACAGTTAATTTTTATTTATTTGAAAATAGAATAGAATAGAATTCTTTATTGGCCCAGTGTGATTGGACACACAAGGAATTTGTCTTGGTGCAAATGCTCTCAGTGTACATAAAAGAAAAGATACATTCATCAAGAGTCAAGAATCATAAGGTGCAACACTTAATACTAGTCATAGGGTACAATAAACAATCAAATCATACTAGGAAACAGTCAATATAAATTGTAAGGATACAAGCGACAGTCATGCAGTCACAAGTGGGAGGGGATGGGTGATAAAGAGTGATGAGAAGATTAATAGTAATAGTAGTGCAGACTTTGTAAATAGTTGGACAGTGTTGAGGAAATTATTTGTTTAACAGAGTGATGGCATTTGGGAAAAAACTCCTTGTGTCTAGTTGTTCTGTTGTATGTATGTAATTGTCATAGCAGAAATAAGGGGGTCTTAAAGATCATTTAATCTAGTATGCCTTGTTCATACATATAATCTTCTGTTTTACCTTCCTTTGTAAATAGCCTTATAGCATCTACTTTAAAAAATCTACAGAAATTATAAACTCCTTTAAGGCATTTTCTTTCTCCTCTAGGTAATGGACAGATGCCCTTTCAATGTTGTAGACTGTAGCACCCATCATCCTGACCGTTGGCCAAGCTAATTGAGTTCTAGTCCCATATTCACTGAAAGAGATCTAGGCCGTCAAGTGCCTTATTTGTGGGTTCACTGCCAAGAACTTTGGAATTTTACTAAAGAGTGTAAAGGATAAACCCTTCAGATAGAAACTATTATTCAGTACAAATCAGGATTTCACATAGTCAAATTAAACTTTTTCTTTTAATTGAAGGCAACAAAATGAATCAGTTTAAGAGCATTTTTAATGTTTAGGTCAGCATTTTGGGTCTCCTCTGTATATTCCTGGTTATTTAGTCATTAACCTCAGCGTGGCCAAAAATGGAAAAAGAAAAAAATAAATCAACATAAAATGTTATGGAACTGCAAAGGACCCAAGGACAGAATGATATTTTATTCTTGCACTGTGTCTCAAAAGAGAGAAAACAATGGGGGGAAGGGAGAGGGGAAGGAAGGAAGGAAGGAAGGAAGGAAGGAAGGAAGGAAGGAAGGAAGGAAGGAAGGAAGGAAGGCAGGCAGGCAGGCAGGCTGTAAGCCCCTTATATCAAAAGAATGAAGGAAAGAGCCCTGGATAAAAATCATGATGCTACATTCACATGTTTGAGTCGGGCCATTTAATACATCATTCCTCAGTGCCAGTTATTGCTTTCGTAAGTCCCTTCTTTTGACCTGCTCTTTCTTTTGACTCATGAAATTAATCATTTTCAAACTTGCACTGTTTGTCAATAAAACACAAGTCCTTGATGTGCAACCAATGGAACTTTCCCATACCCAACTGTTAAATGTCTATGCTGGTGATGATATCATTTGTTGCAATGTACTTGAGTAACAAATGTTTTGAGATGGGATTGATATGAGTGGATTGGGTAGAACATGTTATTGGAACAAAGAAACATTTGTCCTGTTCCCATCTTGCTGCTTTTTTAATGTGAGGACAGCTTATAATTAATTTTAATAATTAGAACAATCATGAGCATGAGACACAAGAGTTACTTATTTGATTTTGTTGCCTGGGAAAAGAGTCTGATTTGCCACTAATTTCAAATTTCTTGATTCAGGAATGTACATTATTTTTTATAATTGAAAAAAGAGAATGCCTTGGAATTACAGAGTTGGCTATAAAGGGTTTGTCTTGTACAAAGGCTCCATCTGTTAGGGAAAGCTGTGAACCAAATCAGAGGTAAGTTTTAAAATGGATTTTTCAAAGAGGACTTTAATTAGGTTTTTTGCTTTTTAAAAAGGGAAATTGACAGGTATAATGCTACCTTCCTATCAGGGAAAGCAAAATGAATAGTTTTATTCAGCTCCATAAATCTGTAACCAACTTTATTTGTCCATCTTAAAATATGTAAAATTATTTCTATAGTTCAGTTTGACTCTAATGCCAAATAAAGTTTCCCCAGGGTTGGATGCAGACAAAAGTATTTTTCTTCACTTCTCTGAGCATTATTAAACTGGAGGTGTAGGAAATTTCCCCTGCAACCTTCTGCTACCTTCTATAGTACATGCAGTACATGGACCAATCAATGCCGTTCTTCCTTTGCATCTTTCTCAAAATTGAGTCTGCCTGACGAATGATGTTCTCTATTTTAATTTTGAGCATCCTGGCTTCTCCACTACCAGAAATAATCTAATCAACTTATCTTGCAACCTTCTGCACCAAGAACTCTATATCAAAAGCAAACCTCATTTTCTTTTGCCAAAGATAACCTCCTGCCAGGCCTTTAAGGGGGTCAGAAAAAGAAAAGAAAAGAACTAGCACTTGCTCAGGTAGGTGGAGGGAGATCAAACATTGGAGCTGGCTGATAAAAGTCATTTTCCCCCATTATCTATTAGAAGCAAATTGCAAGGACAGATCACAGCTGCTGAAGCTTTTTGATAGCAAAATCTGTTAAGATGAACTCCAGCTTTTGGCAAGAATAAGAGAATGTACATATCCAGCTGTGCAGATGTGGAAAGATGCAAATGTTGCTCAAGGCCTGTGTATTTCTTGACCCATCATGCATATAATCAGGAATGGATCAAGGTCATAATAGGACCAGAGCTTGCAAGTTGCAATGGATCCCCTACTAACTCGAAATTGATAGGTTTGATATTTGTATGCACTAAAACAAAATGATAGCAAAGGAAAACGGAGTACTCTGTTGTGTGCAAAAAGGAACTTTAAAGCCATAGCTATACATTATGATTAGATTCACACATCACATGAAAATATGGTTATTTAATCACGGTTTATTGAAAAAGCTACAGTAGCAAGGTTCCCACTTGTTGCTAGGCCATTATGGGATTTGAAGGAGGTTCATTCAATATATTTCATGAATCTAATTTTAGAGCCCAAGAAGCAACAGAATGTTTAATCTACTCATTCTTACCAAGTTTGGTTCTAAACAAGTTCCAACAGAAAGCATCAATAATTATCAAAAACTGAAATCAGCTAAAATGATGGAAAATGGCAACACATACTTAGTAAGCAATTTTAAAATGCAGAGGGAAACAGAATAAATACTAACTTGGACCAGAACATTCATAATGCTAATGGCAGAAATAGTTCTAAAGTTGCCTTCTTCCATCTTAGAGCCCTTGAGATGTTTTGGATTTCAACTCTCATAATCCCCAGCTAGCATGCTTACAATGGACTATGAGATTTGAAGCCCAAAGTGTCTGGATGGCACCAGAATGAACAAGATTAATTTATTCTTTGTTATTTCATAATAACATATAATGGAAGAACCTCCCTTGTAGAATGATGTATTGGAGAAGAGTCTTCCTCCAATATATTAAACACTGTACATTCTAAGATTTCCTTTTTTGCTTTTCTTTGGCAGAGAACATGTTGTTTTATATGTGCTATAATTCTTATAGAACTTCCTCTCTAGTTCCCCAGTAGGCCTCTAGGTTTACACCTCTAGGCAAGAAGCCATAAAATGGTGGTCTTTTGAAACTAAATGCCATATCCGAAAGATGAGAAATTTTGATCTGGCCTACAGGAAGCTGATCAGTCTTTCAAGAAAGCAGCATTTGATGACTTCCCTCTTTTGTTTTATAGTGTCTGTGGATTTCTCTTGAAACAGTTGGAGGAAGGAGGGAAGGATAGAACTTGAGGAGTCTTCTGAGAATGGGGGGCTGCTTGATGAGTAGAAGAGAAAGAAGGGACCAGAACGGATCAGAATCATGAATGGGATAACATAAATTGCTGAAATGAGTTTAGAAGAATTACAACTTATAGCTGAGACAAGTTGGGAGGGCAAACTCTTTTCTGTCCCAACAATCTGCTGGATTCCAGCTTAAATTGCTGGCAGCTAAATAATCTTCTTGGCAAATGAGTTGAGGCCAGCTATTGTATATTTCATTTAAGAGCTGATTTTTTTTCTGATTTCACCTAGATCCAGAGAAAGTAATATTTTATTAGAGTCATTGATCAGTGAAAGAAAACTATGAGACAGCAAATAAACATTAAAACCCCAAAATTATAAAACCGGTTTGGTGAAAATACGATGTATTTTCCAAATAGTAAAACCAAACACAGTTACTTTAAGAAATAGAGAATTAGATTGCTCTGGTTGTATAGTAACTACTGTAAATAAAATGGATCTGGGTGACCAAGAAATCTGACTAGATGGGGAGTTAATAAATGCAGCTGGGCATCTTTATGAAAAGAGCAACATAACAAATGTGGGTTAATGTCTGTAGAACTCTCTCTCTCCATTGTTTCTACCTGTCCTGCCTGGTCCAATAGGAGTGTCAGTTGGTGGGGTCCAAGAGAACTTTTTCTGCTCTGGTATCAACCCTGGGAACAACATTCTACCTTAGTTTAAGTTAGCTTCAACCTTGCTGGCCTTGCACAAGGCCTGAAAAACTTGGTTTTCTGCCCAGTGTGATATAGCCTATCTCTTGGCTTTGTTGAGCTGGCCAGCTACATGAAGGAAATAAATCAATATAAAATCCTTCATGGAAACAAAGTAGGCACTCTCAAAAACAGCTTTTGGGAGGGCAGTAAATCTTGCCAAGGTTAGGCTTCTTCTAAATTTGGGGATTGTTGTTTGGGTTAGCTATCTAGTCATCTTGAAGAAAAGTGAGTGGTTTTGGACATGTATTTGTATACCTAGGCGCAGGTGAACATTAAGGTGCCTCTTAATATCATCCTTTCTCCTCTCCCCTGAAGAGCAAAATTTCAGACGATTCCTTTTTCCAGTTTTCTAATGGGAAAGACTTGAAGGAGGAAAGGAAGAGAAGGGAGAGGGTTGGTGGTAGCTAAGGATTGTGGAAGCTGTGGCTCCTCACTTAGAGGTTGACAAAAAAATATGTTGAGGCAAGGGCTTCAGCATATTGCGCTCACTGTACCAATGACCTTCAAAATCATCATAGCAGCACTAAAGGAATATTTAGCATGTCCCAATGGACCAGGCAGGGTCATTCACCTTGACTGAGCAGTCCAAGGCTGTGTTATTTTAATAAACCATCAAACAAACAAAACTGACTGAGCAACAACAGCTCCTCCTGCTTCATAGCCATACCTATATCCATAAAGCTTCCTTGTTTACAAAGAAGTAAACTGTATAAGAGTTGAATGGGAAGCAACACAACTCTGGATGTACTTGCTTGGGAAATAGATACGTTTCTCCTGCTCTTTTGTGATCATAACTCATTAATGAACTATATAGTTTCATGTATATCATTTCAATAAATAGAGCATAGCTTTATTTTTGTATATCTTTTATTGCAATATTCTATCTGCTGCTAAATTTTCCCCATGGGAGGAAATATACTCCAATGGGACTAGCATCTGCCACAGAGGATGTTGCATCCTATTAAAGATTTAATAAATTCAAAATTACTCATAGTTGTTGTTTTCTACCCAGAACTGAGGACTTGCTAGTGGAGTTTATGAGTTGGCTATAACTCATAAAGGAGAGGTCTTGTGGACCAAGTCACAGAATTCCTCAGCCGGCATAGCATAAGCATTCTGGGAGCTGAAGTACTTAAGTCTCAAAGTTGCCAAATTTGGAGAACCTCTGACATAAAGCGATGTACAAATATTCTCTGAAATCTGAATACTTGATGACCATAATGGATTTTGATTAGTTACTGCAATTTAGCTCTGGGTTAGACAGGAAATTGCAGAACCTCTCCATATTAGAAGCTCCATAGTAGAAATTCTGCAGAGTAAAATCCAAATTCTCCAAGAAGGTTAGAGAACAAGGACAGTGTTTTTTTTCCTTTATCTCCAATTAACTTCTGACAGAAAAAAATGGAGTTGATTACAGAACTAATCTCTGGTCTAATGATGGCTTATGACACCTGGCTGAACATAAAGCATTTTCTATTTGAGTGCAAGGGCAATAATGGAACTGACATTAGACAGATGGAAAGGAACGAGGGAGAAATAAATTCTGGGCATTGACTGAAAAATTGTCACAAAAACTTAAAGGAAATTCTCCTAACTAAGTTATGAAGATGTTTGTCCTACAGTAAAAATCTACATGTAAGGAATGTAAAGATGCTCATAAAAAAAACCCTCTTCGTGTGCCAAATGTGCAGAAACAATTATAGGGGAATTTATTTTATCCACCCAGTGTTTAATGAATAAGATGAGGTATAGGAGTTATGGCTGTATCCTCTCCATCTTTTTTTGTGACTTGTGGTAACCTAGTTCTTTTGTAACTAGGATTGTTCCAATAACAATTGATATACTGGTGTTTGCACAGTGGGTTCCTTTATATGTACAAAAGGGCACAGCTGGTAGAATGATGTAGCCATATTGCTTTCACCATTTTGCTTCCATAACATTTTCAGATTATATGTCTTATGCTACATTCTAGTTCAACTGCATGGTACTGGTATTAAAGAGCCACAATGCATGGACTCATCATTTCTATGACATTATATCTAGTTTAATTGATTACTAACTGCTGAGTTATTTCATGTCCTTTCCATCTTTCTCCATTGAAAAATTCAAGTCCTGAAAAGCGAATATCTGCTACTTATTTAATTATTATACAGTCTCTTTTTCTGCCTCAGAAAGAATAGCAATAACAATAGCACTTAGACTTATATACCACTTCACAATGCTTTACAGTCCACTCTAAGTGGTTTACAGAATCAGCATATTGCCTCCAACAATCTGGGTCCTCATTTTACCAACCTTGGAAGGATGGAAGGCTGTGTCAACCCTGATCTGGGAGAATTGAACTGCCGAACTGCAGGTAGCCAGCAGTCAGCAGAAGTAGCCTGCAGTACTGCATTCTAACCACTCCATCACAGTTCACCACAGAATGATAGAATTTCAAATCCAGATGACCAAGAATTTTCTGGTATTTTTATTGTTGTCATTTAGGAGTCCTCTGAAATTTTTCAGACTTTATTTGGGCTTCAACCAAGTTATTTGTACCTTCATCCCTCAGTATGTGTTCCTCAAACAGGCACCTTTTCCAGATGTTACTACTGAGATGTCTGACATCAATACTGCATTTCTACTTTTTCTAGGGCAAAGATCATACCCAACTTTGTTCTTGTGCTTGAGTTGGGCCTCTCCTTGTCATTGTTTAGCAGAGAGACTAAGATCTACCTTTTTATCCAGGTCTGGTAATGTTTTCGAAGTTTTTAGTGTTTTGTTTTAATACTAGTGTTTTAAAACCATTTTAGAATTCTATTATTTTCAGAATGTGTGTTTGTGTATATACATACATACGTACACACACACACACACCCCTCTGGAGGAAATGCTGTCTCAGATTTTGAACTAACTAGTCAGGGTCATGAGTATTCTTCATTTGTTCCTTCATTTCTGACACACTTAGGCAGACCTTATTGTAAGATAAAGTTTTTGTATACTGTTTGTCAGGTTCATTGGTACCAGTAAATAGATGAATTGGGTTTATTAAAATAAAATGTATCTTTCATGTTGGATTTTTATTATGCATTTTAATAGATAGAGGTCAGGATTTTCATCTATGGAGATTCTCAGTCATCCAAGTCATGGTGGTCCTAAAGGTGCTTCTCTGAAGGCAACTGGAGTTTCTAGATTTTTCCTTGAAGATGTTTTGTTTCTCATTCAAGAAAGTCCAGTTGCCTTTTGGAAAACACCTTTGGATAAGTATTTTTAATTTCACTTTTTCCATCATATTATATACCAACACCTTCACTTCTTTGTATGTGTATGTTCTATTTTAAAAGTTTCTGTTTTATTGGATCCTATTTTAATCTTCCATTATTTAAAAAGTCTTTTGCAGGTGAAGATGATTCAAAAGTCCTTCCATGTTTTTTTCATTTGAGCAGCTGGACAATAGCAACCAATAAATCTTGGCCTACTAGACAATTTGCCCTTGATGAAGATCCGCCTACTATTAAGAAGAAATGCTTGATCAAAACATTGGGAAATCCAGAAGCAAGATAAGTCACTTTTAGGTCCTTGAGCAGACAGGGCTGCGTTGTGGAAGGCTGGTTTATCAATAAAATCTGAACCTCTCATTCCAAAATATGTTGACTAGTCACATCCATGCTAAATGCAAGCATACATACTTATGTATTAATGAAATAAACATGTAAAAATACAAACAGTCCAGTGAAAAATTTAAAAAGGTCTCCACCTGGCACCAGTGAGAATATAAAGGAGGCATCTGGAAAACCTTCTGAGAAGAATATTCTATCAACTGGCTCTGCTACTCTGTTGGTCCTTTGGTCACTCCTCTCACCTCATGCTATGAATTTAGGGAGAGAATTCAGGTAAAGGTCTTCGGATATGTAAAGATATCCAGTCTGATCCTGGAACCCAAAACATGCAGAGTGTTTCAGTTTCGTGGCAAAGGGAATCCAAGGATAGGATTTTCTCTTCACCCAGGAGAAGATACTATGGCCCACAGGAATCCTTGCTGGAAACCTTGGGATTGCTTCTGCAGATAAAATGAATGAAAAGACACATTGCTTTCAAGATTGCAGAAATTTAGGTCGCATCAGGCCACGGTCATAAAGGAGGTATTTCCAGAGTTCCTTTAAACATTTAATGGTTATTTCAATCTGTCTTACCTAGTTCATTGTATTGCACAGGTCTATGACTGTAATGAAATTACAGTATCTATTAGTCTCTCACTGTGTATTATCTTTCACTCTGAGTTTCTGAAACTCAACTTCATTTAAAAAAAAACTCAATTTCATTAAAAAAAAAGAAATCAACTTCATTAAAAGAGATCATCACCTTTAGATGAGTTTGACAGTCAATGACTTCACATAGACAAATTCTTAATTGGTTTGCCTTCTTCCAAGATTTTTTTTTGTTATTCCCAGTACAGTCTATACTACTGATATTCCTTGGAGGTGTCTCATCCCATTATTCATTATTCCTGACCCTGTTTGACTCCAAGTTCTGATAAACTCAGCCAAATGTAGCCATCTGTTGTTCCAGTCTTCATGCAGGTCCAATCAAAGAAGGCGCTGAAATAATTAACTGTATGATAATTTTATTTTCATTATCTGTTCAACAACCAAGATAAATTTATTTTTCTAAAGTAACAAAATTTTGCTACATTATGCCAAAAGCTTGACCCACAATGGTTGTCAATAGTTATTGTTGTTAGGGGTTAACTGCTTTCTCCATTATGTTGAGTGTACTAATATTGGTCAATGAGTATAAAGTTTCTTTTTATCTAAACAATAATATGTTTTCTTCAGTATATTTATCTTGGGCTAGAACATCTTCCCTGCCCAATGGGATCAAAATAAAGAGAATGAAGTTCCTTCAAAAGGCATTTCCATAATTTAGCCAGAATATTTGTTGTACATAACTTTCCCATGTGTATCTACACATCATCTTAAAAAACTAAACCTTGACATCCCTGCTTGAACTGAATCTTATTAAATTCAATGCCCATTCATTCCATACATAGAATAATAAACTTGTCACACATGTTTTATGCCTCCTTTCTTTTCTTCTGATCAGGCAATCTTTGGAAACCTTTGTTACCATAGATAAATGCACTTAAACCTTTGTTAAACCTTTATTACTTTTAGATAAATGCACTTATTCAAATGTCTAACTAACTTCAGCTTATTCCTTACCTTATTAACCTCAAATATCTTAAACAGACTTGAACACAGGGAAAAGGAGACCGGGATGTTAGCTGTTGCAATTTTACCATAGATTCTGAAAAATCCTTCACCTTTTCTGATCCCTTATTCTAATTTCCTGATCTTACTTTCTAAGATGTAAGCAAGTACAACATCAGGCAAAAAAAAATCATGCTTCATGTTGCATATTTTAGAAACTTTATCAAGGATAAGTTCACTCATCTATCTTGACTCTGCTCCTAGCCTTAAAGTAAATAATAAATGCTTGAGGTCATTTAGGGAATGCCCTAAACTGCAGATAATTAGCTAAAATTTATCATTTATCTTTTTCACTATCAGGCTGACCTTGTCCTTAAATCACACTAGCAGTGGTAATTTTAGGCTGTAGTCTTAAATGTTCTACAGCAAACTCCTTGGGGCTTAATGGTCTTGCACAAATACCCCTCTTTACTGATTTGCCTATTTTAAAATGTAGGAGATCCATCATGCTGGGTTTGGAGCTTCCCCTTCTTGATTTGACCTGAAAGTCCTTCACTGATGGCACCACTATCTCGAGCTATTTCCTCAGTCTTCCCTTCTGCAGCCAAACTGAAGAGCATAAGCAGTTAATGTTACTGCTACAAACTGGACTCTGATCTGGTCAACCACATCATGTTATCAAGGTCTGCAGATCCTTGGGTGCCCAAGTATTGTCTTACAGGGCAAGAAGATACCATGCGCGTTGTCTCTTGAGATCTTGAATCAGGTCACAAAGGAGAAGTCATTACCTGAACTAATGGAATTGGGGAGCACAGAAGATGCTTCTGTCTGGTGTAGGGTATGCCGTAATTGTGAATGTACAGTATTTTTAGAATGGTATATTCAATCCACCTTCCTTTTCTTAAGCTCCTAGACCAGATGCTACTGTGTTTCATGCCCTTATGTACAATTTTTTGCACAATGTATATCCTGTGTATGTTTTTACTTATATGGACTTTCAGGAGCCATATAGGGATGATTTTGTCCTGTTTGGGTCTCATCAATCATGTAACTTCATACATAAGGACCAGTGGTGGGATTCATTTTTTTTTACTACTGGTTCTGTGGGCGTGGCTTGGTGGCGTGGCAGAGGAAGGATACTGTAAAATCTCCAGTCAGAGGTGGTATTTGCTGGTTCTCTGAACTACTCAAAATTTGCACTACCGGTTCTCCAGAACTGGTCAGAACCTGCTGAATACCACCTCTGATAAGGACATAATATAGCAACTATACATCTCTCTGGTTTGAAAGTTTAGGAAAGGAAGATGATCTTATACACCATTCTAAAGACAGATTGTGTATATTCTTTCTGAGACTAGGATTCTGAAACTAGGATTGAGAGGACAATCCTCTCAAGTTCAGTGGCCTATGAGTCAGGGATGGGATTCAAATTTCTTAATAACCAGTTCTGTGGGTGTGGCCTAATTTTTGGCTTGGTGGTCATGTGATGTGTGGGTGTGGCTTGTATGTAAATATTATAAATATTTATGTAAATTTTGATTTTTTTATTAAAAAAGAGCAACTTTTACCCAAAAGCAGGCAAAGCAGGCAGGCAGATTGAGTTGTTCACAGAATTGAGTTGCTCACAGATTCACTTAGAGATCTATCTATCTGCAATTGGCTAACTGAGTCTGTCACATAAAATTTGCTTGCAAGCAAACATAAAATTTGCTTGCAAGCAAACATAAAATTTGCTAGCAAGCAAACTAACAAAATTAACTCACAACTCACCATGTATGTAAACATTGATTTTTTTATTTAAAAAAGAGCAACTTTTACCCAAAATCAGGCAAAGCAGGCAGGCAGATTGTTGCTCACAGAATGACAGATTCACTTAGAGATCTATCTTTCTGCAATCGGCTACCTGAGTCTGCACTGAAAAGTAGAAGCTTCAGTCCTAAGGAAGGTTGGGCTCTGCTTTTAGATTAGCTAGAAAGCAAGAAATCCAAGGATTTCCTGCTTTCTAGCTAATCTAAATCTCCTGGCACAGCAGAACAGCTGATGGTCGGGGGGGAAGGAAAAATAGCAACTCACCAAACCAGACAAGTTGGATGGCTCGCATGCCAGGTAAGGAGTGGGCGGGGCCAGTGAGTGGAGCGATTTGTCGGTTCTCCGAACTGCAGACAATCATAACACACGTGTGTGCAGCATTTACAAGAAATCATCAGCTGTGCCGCCTGGACAGCTGACAAGCGCTGCGCTCGGGTATGCAGCGTTTGAAAATCCTCTTGTTTCTTGCTTTTTCAACCTCAGCTGTGCCGCGCAAAGCAGCTGAGGAGGGAAAAGCAGGGAATATAGGACAGCCTAGAGCCCGGGCAGGCAGGTGGGCCAAACACCAAACCGGTTTGGTGTCAGCTGCTCTTCGCAACTACCAGTTCTATAGAACTGGACCGAACTGGTAGCATCCCACCCCTGTTATGAGTTCAAACCATGCTAGAAGAATCCAATCTCATTAAAAGATCTGAGGCTATATACATTTAATACGCTTTAAGTAGATTGAGACTAGTGATGTACTGCCTCCTAGTGTTCTATATAAGTAAAAATGTGTTGGGCATCTTGGTAACCAGATACAGAACTTTCATTGGCTGCTGCATATATCAATGTTTAAAAACAAAACAAAACAATGTTTAACCCTTAAAACATTAGATTAAATATCCTGAGTAATCAATATGGGTTATCACTCCACTACCACCCCTTTGAATGTGTGTGTCTAAAGTCATTTTTGTTTCCTGGTAACTGCTTGGACAATTCTTTCGGTTTTCTTGGTAAGATTTGCCTTTACCTTCCTGATCCAAAGTTACCTATCTGGTTTTCATGGCTAAGGCAGGACTACAGTTTACAGTCTCCTGGTGATTGGGTCAAGGTCACCCAGCCATCTTTCATGCCTAAAGCAGGACTAGAACTCAGTCTCCTAGTTTTTAGCCTGGTGCCTTAACGACTAGTTCAAACTGGCTTTCTCAGGTAATTCAGAGAATGCAACTCTTTTTGGTGGAGATTTGGTGTATATGTTTATTCAGTGCAGATTACACACAGCCCTGGGAATAAGTAACAAGAAAAAACAGCAACCATAGTACATATATACTGTTTGAAAATTTAAAATCGGGAGGAATAGAAATCCCAGTTGACTCACTGAAATAATTTCCCCCCTCTCTGCTCTGGGTTCCTTTGACTGGAATAGGGACTTTATATTATAATAACTTTTGATTCATTTCTTTCCTCCCACCTCCCTCTGTATTCCCAATTAAAAAAAAACCCTGATGCATTAGGGGCACCTTTCCAAACATGGCTTGGCTTGCAGCTTTTTCAAGTTTAAAAATGTACATCCAAACATTCAACATACAAATATTTACAAATGTACAAAATAAAAACCCGAGAAGTCAGGCCAAATGCTCCAGAATCAGAAACGAGCAGTGTAAAAAAAGAGAAAGAAATAAAAAGCCAGCATTAGACCAACCCCAACAACACTGATGTACAAAGAAAAGGGAAATACAAAAAAAGTGTAAGGGTCTGAAGTCAAGAGGATCACTCCACCCACAGAATATTTCCTCCTTTTGTTCTTCTCAGATGGAGAAGGCAACAGTTCCTTAACATTCTGCTCACAGTCCTTCCAAGTTTCTTCCTATTGGGTTCCTTTGGAGGTTCTCACCTAGATGAGGTTCACCCATCACACCAGGCCTCTGTACAACCACAATTTATTCAGTAAACTATACCTGGCTGCAAACAAACGTTACACTAAACTCCAAGCCAGCCAACCACTGTATGGCTTTAGTGTGATGTGCAAATCACAATTTCAGATATTTTTCTCTTTCCCTCTCCTGATTTTGGCTGAAAGTTGTATTTTTTTCGCCCATTCCTTGTCTGTAGGTATGTGTATATGAGAAAGAGGCCTGCAATAAAGTGTGTGATGGGGATTGAGCCAAAACAGGTTTAGGCAGAGGGCTCACAATATGTGACCATTGGCCAATTACAGCCCAGCAGCAGCTCACCTATTTTGGATCAAGCCCCATTCAGTCTGTAATTGATTGTATAGATTGAATTAACATGAAATGATATAAACACTGTGTCAGGGCTCCAACAATCCACCCAATCCATCCATTCATTGGATGACTCATCTACAGAATCAATTCCCTTTCTACCAGTTATGTTTTTGGAGGAATACTAGCAGTCAATATGTCAAGAGAGGCTACTATTTCAATCAGCAGGATCTCCAAAATCTTGCACAATGGATCAGGTTGGCATTAATGGGATTGCCATAAAGAAGAGGGAGGTGTTCTCCAAAGCACCTGAAGGTAGGACAAGAGGCAACAAATGGAAACTAATCAAGCAGAGAAGCGACCTAGAACTAAGAAAAATTTAATCAGTGGAACAACTTGCCTCCAGAAATTGTGAATGCTCCAACACTGGAAGTTTTTAAGAAGAGATTTGACAACCATTTGTCTGAAATGATATAGGATTTCCTGCCTGAGCAGGGGATTGGACTAGAAGACCTCCAAGGTCCCTTCCAACTCTGTTTTTCTGTTACTCCTGAGATGTCTTTCCTTCTATTAGAGGGCAGTGGAAATCCTACAGGTAGTCCCCTACTTACATCCATTTAGCAACTGTTCAAAGTTACAACAGTGGTGAAAAAAGTAACTTACAACTACTTCTCATACTTAGAATAGTGGCAACATCCCAAGGTCACCTGATCAAAATTCAGGCGCTCGGCAATTCAGCCTATATTTATGACAGTTGTAGCATCCTAGGGTCACGTGATCACCACTTGGGACCTTCCCAGCCAACTTCCAATGACTAAACTCAATAGGGGAAGCCGGAATTGCTGAAGAACTGGGGCACAGAAGGCAATACAATTGGGCAATGACTCATTCAGCAACCATCTCGCTTAACAATGGAAAGCCTGGTCTCAGTTGTGGTCATAAGTTGAGGACTGCTTGTACAAAGCCATTTGGGCAATGGAATCTTTTGCATCTTTAAGAAGGAGAGCAGGCATGGATGAGGTCATTGTGCTGGATTTGGACAGATCTTCCTTCATGTGGAAAAGCTTTATGCATGTCCTCTAGTATAAACACTGTGCCCCCTGCCTCAAGTATTCTGCCAACACATGGCAGAGAAGATAAGCTGTTTAAACAGAGCAGAAAGGAAGATCAAAGATATCTAGTCTATCTTCTCCCATTATGGTAGACCTTTCTACTTTAGACTGCTGATAAAGGCTCAACAAAGGAGTTAATTGAATAGATCCAAGTTTCCCCTTGCGGTGTTCCATTTTGCCATAAAATTCATGCCCAATCTGTCATAAAGCCTGCCCACAGCTCTTTACAGTAACCTGAACCATTGTCTGCCTGACCTGTTAATATTAGAGCAGGAGGTTCTTTCTAGAACCTCTGTTCTTGAAAGTTAAAGCAATCCAAATCCCCACCCTGCATTTGTGTTCTAATGGTAATGCAGACAGCTTTGTGGAATAATCCACAAGTGGAGTCAGATTTTGTGCAGAAATGGAAGGTGGGAAGGAAGCTTGGCCCTCTTTTTGCTGCTGTATGTTTTCTCTATGCAAGGCCACACAGCCACCTGTGTGGCTCCTTCTCTTTGCAAACATCTCTTGCTTGACCTTTTAGTGAAATGTCATTAGACAGGCACCTGGAAAAAAGCAGGCAACTTTCAAGGGGCATGTGTAGCACTTACGTTTTTGGGCAGAGCAAGGATGCAAAGTGGGTATGTGGCCCCTGTACCAGGATTTCATGCCTATTTACTTAGATTGTTTTTGTTTTAAAACAAATCTTCATGCTACAGATTTAGTGAGGGGCAACTGAAGTAGAGAAGGAACTGAGATTCCATAAAAGTAAAAGTAAGGAGTGGAAAAATGTCAACAGCTCAGGAAGTTCAGTTGTTTACCTTGGGCATTAAAAGAAGTCTCTATTTCCTTGACTATTATCCATATTTGTGCAGTTTTTAAACAATCACACCCAGAAAAAATATTGCAATTCCTTTCTGGTTCTACTGGTGGATCCTTTGCCTACCATACAGTTATTAAAAGCCAGGCATCCATTCAAAACATCAGCATGATGTCACTTGCACAAGAGGAAGGCCCCAAGTTCTCTCCTGTCTCTCTGGTCTCAAAGACAGCCTTGGTCTTCAATCTTCCTTTAGTGAGTTGAGCCTCCAGAAATCAAACTTTCTAGACGGGGCTTGCCAGAACTTGGGATTTAATGAACAGATGAGCTTCACTGCCTGGGTCAAGCTGTTCATTGGGGCTCAGCTTGTCAAGGGTGAGCCCAAATTTTCACACCTGCTGCTGGAGGGTCAGAGGGCAATTCCCAGGCTGAAGCCTGACTGCTGAGAAAGAGTTTCCCTGATATTTCACCCAGAAAGTCCTTCCTACTCCAAGGACATCTCTGCCTATTTAAAAAAGAAAGCACCAGGCTGAGAGCAAGCCCTTCCTTCAGCAGGTCATGCAACAGCCAAGTGATAAGATAAAGAGAGGGAATTCTGAGTAAAAATAGATCTAGCTTCCCCTGACCTTTGCAATGTGTGATGGCCTTAGCCATTTAGAGCCAATCCTTTGCAAATTATTTTGGAAGGGAGAGCCTCAGAATTTGGGAAGCTCCCTGTGGTTATCTTAGAATGGATGCATTGTTTCAGTCTCAACCTGAGCCACAGAAATCAGTGAAGGAGCACCACACTCTGGCAGCCTGAAGGGAAAGCAGCAGCTTTGTCCATAGATCTATTATCCTATCCTTTACAGCCTCCTAGGATCATAAAAACAAATGGCAGAGAAGCAAAGGTGGAAAACAGGGTCAAACTGGAACATTAAAGTAGTATATTATAAGATAAAGAAAATCTAGCCTTGTTTACAAGTAGAAAATCTATAGCTGTTCAGAAGTTGTTAAATGACAATTTCCAACAGGGCCACCTAGGAAGGGCTAGAGTAAGAGATGCTGAGAGCTGTGCTCCATCAGCCTCTGGAGAGCTACAAGTATCTAACTTCCACACTGTTCTTCAACATAGCTCCAGAGCCATTTCCTGTTTCGGTTTGGAGAAATTTGCAAACAAAATTTCCTATGGTGAGTCTTCCTTCCCCTCTCCACTGTTGTCCTTTCTCCTCTTGCTTCTTCTCTAAGCCTAGAGAGAAATGCTCTCTTCATGCATTTCTCTCTGCATCATCATTGCTATCATTTTCAAAGAGAAGAAGCAACGGGAATATTCCAATTATTTAGCAATAGCAGCAACAAAATGATCCTTTTTTCCTGAAATGAAGCACATTAGGGCAGGGGTCCCCAACCCGAGGCCATGGGCTGTGGCATGCCAGAAACTGGGCCACACAAACAAGCAACACTCGAGCCTTGTGCTGGGGGTAGGGTGGGTAAGAGGACTCTCTTCGAAAGTTAAAAATCCAGAATATTATGAGTTAAAACTTTAACCCAGTCTTATTCTGCTTTTCTACTTACAGAGAGGGTTTTATTTTCCAATGTAGAGGAGAGTTGAAAATGACAATTGTCCACCTGCAGCCGGTATTTTCACTGTCATCCCATTTGGATGTTGGACTTTTTGGAACCAAGAAGATGAAATTATCTGGTTCCAACAAACTTGCGCATATGATTACAGTCAGGGTAGACCCTGCATCTGCTTTAATACATCAGGAACCAACTAGGCTGGGTGGCATAAAGAGAAAAAGGAAAGGTCATGTGAAAATGGGGGAAAATACAGAGACAGAAAGGAAAGGAAATAAATGAGTAGACAGACCTATGGAAACAATTGTAATAGTTAAAATATGTAGGATTTAAAAAATATCTCTTCAACACTGCAGGTTGAGGTTAAAGTCAGGGTTTGGGAACACTGAAGCCTTTATGCAGGCTGAGATGTCATCCATCTCACCTCTCTGTCTTTTCCTGTTGAGTGCCTCTAAAGCAGCGTTCTGCATCTGGGGATTTCCACGTATCCTGGATTCCAGTTGGCCCTGCCCAACAATCTGGTCTGAAGATTGTATTGCTAAGGGATGGCAGGTGCTGGACAGTCCAGCACAGCTAGAAGATGACCAGCCAAGAAAGGATGTCCTAAAGAAAAGACAACCAATTGCTCTTCAATTTTCTTTGTCTTCCATGTTCTGGTTTTGCAATGGCCCCAGGCTGTAGAATTGATGGTGTGGGTGGGAGAGATCCCTGGAAAAACCCTGAATGAACTCCAAGGAGCTAGCAGTTCAATACACATCCACACACTAACCAACACACACTTATCCATGAGTCTTCGGAAATACCAATACAAGAGTGGGGAGTTTTTCTCATCCCCATTGCAATTTTGTCCAAGCTATGCATTCTCTTTTTCTCTCCAGTAAGACTCCAGCCCTCATCTCTGCCATTATCCAGGCATCATTGGTGGTTCTTTCTGTGTTTAAATCCTTCCTTCTCAGGTACATCTCCCCAGTTGATCTCCCGTGAAAGTTGGGTCAGGAGGTGATGAGACAAAGAAAATGGGGGAGAGCCATGGATGCTCCCTGTGCAGTCAAAGTACAGAAAGATGAAGGAAGACCCTGTCAACAAGCAGCAGCCAAGGTTCTGGACAAGAAGAGTCTCCATGCTCCCAATCCACATCAGCACCAGGAGGTGGCAAAGGTCTTCTGGACCATTGCTGCCCTGCCGATTGGAAGGCTGTGTTCCTTCGGCTCCCAGGAGTAACAGAGCCTGGCCCCAGACAGGGACTTCCATATATCAGCCTAAGGCAACCCTGAGAAGACAAGGATGAGTGCTAGCTCCAGAGGTCAGGAGGGAGCCTGTGCCATGGGCCAAGCTGGTGAGGGGGCTGCCGACAGGTTGGAATGTACGTTGGTGCTGATGGTGAAGTCACTTGGCTATGGGGAAAAATGAAGAGAGATGAGTGCAGGGGGAAAAATCTGCTATCTAGCATGATTAACAGGCAAGATCTTTGTTCTGTTCTGAGATGCCAGCAATAATCCCAAGAACTTATTTGTGCCATGCAGTTGCTCAATCAGTGAACTGCTGTTCTTCAAACAGAAGTATCCGAAGACTTAGGATCTAAGAAACTGCGTTATTCAGTTTGGACCACTGTTCCAGAATTCCCCCACCACAGCAACTGCTGGAATGGATGGACTTCAACTCCAGGAATTCCCCGTTCAGCAATTGCTGAAGACTTATGGAGTTACTGCATACATCTGGAAGATACCATGGTTGGAAAATACTGATCTAGACTAATATTGCTCATACTGACTGGCAGCAGCTTTCCAGAGTTTCAGGAAGGATGTAACAGGCACCCAGAGATCTAACTTGGGAACCCCTGAAGCGCTTTATCATTGAGCCACATAAAATTCCTCCAATCTGCAGTCTCTGGCAAAGGGCCTATATACCAGGCTTCTCCAATCTGGGTGACTTCCAGATGTGGGATTTCATTTCCCAGAATTCTTCAGCCAGCATGGCCATTGCTGAGAGTTCCAGGAACTGAGATCCCCACATCTGCTGGTTGGCCAATTTGGAGAAGACCCATATTCATAGTTACCTGGAAGTATGTCCACTCAAAAATAAACTTCCGATATATGAAGTACCTAAAGTATATCTTGAAGTTGAAGGCACAGCAGTGCTATATTGCTTAATTAGGCTTGAGTAGTATTGAAGATTGTAAGTATGGGATTAGTAGCTGCAAAGGTACATAGCAAAAAAGGAGCAAGATTGGATCTTACGTTACGTCGGAAGAGCCTCTGCAGGAGGCTACGCTTGGGTGGGTCAGGGAGATGCTTCCAGTCCAGATCTGGGGATCGGGTGCCATTTGGTCCAAAGTTGTTGAGATCCTTAAAGCATTCTGTCTCGATCATCTAGATAAAAGGAAGATGAAGCAATTGGTAAGAATGGTGTAAGGCATCCAGAAAGTATCCATGATATCAATCACTCTGAGACATATTCTCTCCAATTGATTTATTTAGGAACAGAACTGGTACGTCTTAGGCAATTTCCCAAAGTGAAAGTATTTTTGCACCGTTACACAGAATTAACCTTTTCTCCTCCCACTTCTACACTTCATAAATCATGAGAACCAATTTACATGTTATGGTTTTAAATTCATGGCCTCAACTGTGAGTTGAATTAGGAGATCTATAAGTTCCCTTCTAGCTCAGTTTATGATACTAAATCTAACTAAAAGTGGATACTGAGGAACCCCATAAGTTAATTCTGGTTCTTTTATTTAGCTTCTTTGGGACAGATTTGGAATTGGAGGGAGGGGAAAAAACTGGTGAGGATGATGGGTAGAATATGTAGACACTAATACTATTTCAAAAGCAGAAGAAACCAGACACGATTAGGGTGAGGAAGAGGGATATGATAGTACTTTTCAAGATCTAAAAGACTCACACAAAGAGGATAGCAGAGAGGAGATCCCCATTACTCGGAAGAAGAAGAGCACTAAAAGCCTGAAATATCACAGATTGGACAGTTCATGGCCCAAGGCCTTCCTGCCTCCTTTTCATTCTGAAGCTTCTAGAATGCTACATTTGGGCCCAAAATTGTGCATTCACAATTGCTAAAAACCAGGGAATTCTCCTCTGCTGAAGCAGAGAACTCAGAAACAATCTTGCATGACAACAACCTTGCAGACAAAGAATATCTCAATACAAAACTATGACGATGACGACTACAACAACTGGAGAAAGAGGAAAATTTTAGCACTGGCTTAACACTTCACCCCTCCAGATAAAACATTTGCCCATCTATTTGTCTTCTTAACGCTCTCGAGTTCCTCACTCTTACTTGCAAGAACTTACATCTGGCACAAATGAGGGCTTCATAATCCCAGCTTCCAGTCGCTTGAAGTTGATTGTCCTGAAGAATGGATGCTGCTTCACCTGGACGCCCCCCTCACCTTTGTTTCCAAGCCGCTGCTTAGGATCTTTAGTCAGGAGCTGAAAGGGGGAGCGGGGAGGGAAGAGGAGTTTTTTGGTAAGTAAAGCCTGTGACAACGTTAAACTCAGAACTTTTTAAAGTAGACTTTGTAAACCAAGCCCAAGTTGGCTTTTTCTGCCATGGAACACAAACCAAGTTGGTTCTCGAGCCTGCTTGAATCCAGAATATTTCACCAATGTTTATCCTGTAAATACAGTTTCTCATAATGGGGAAGAAAGTGTCCATGCAGAAAAGAAAGGATTTGTCCACTTCGTCAAAGGCATTTTTTAAAACATATGACGGCCGCCTGGCAACAGGTGGCTTCGGAGGCACTCGACCGGGTTGTCCCCTTGCGACCTCTTCCTCGCCGTAGACCCCGATGGGCTCCCTGGTTTTCTGAAGAGCTCCGGGGGATGAAACGGCAGAGAAGATGCCTGGAGAGCAGGTGGAGGACCAGCCACTCCGAATTCGACCGTGTCCAGTTGCGAGCCTATATTAGGACCTATCTGGAAGCGATCAGGGTGGCGAGCATGCCACTTCTCCGCTCTGATTGCGTCCGCCAATGACCACCCTGCGGCCCTGTTCCGGGTGACCTGCTCCCTCCTTCAATTGAGGGAGGGGGATGACCCTTGCAGGGCAGAGAGGAATTTAGTTTACATCTGGCGGATAAGGTCGCTCAATTTGTGCCGGCTTGGACTCTGATTGGCAGTGGTCTGATGATGGGGTGGCGACGGGTCTGGTGGATTCTATCTGGGTTGAGTTTGACCTGGTCTCCCTTGATGAGGTGGACAGGATCATGCGGGAGGCTGTCTTCTACCACGGTTTATTGGACCCATGTCCTTCCTGGTTGGTGCCTCCAGGGAGGTTACATGTGGCTGGCCAGGCATTGTCAACGCCTCCTTGAGTGAGGGAGCCTTGAAAGAGGCGGTGGTGAAGCCCCTCCTCAGAAGCCTGCCTTGGACCCGCCATTTTGAACAACTATCGCCTCACCTCCCAACCCTTGGTTGTTGAGGGTGGTTCAGCAGCTCCCCTTGTTCCTGGAGGAGGATTATTTAGACCAGATCACCCGGGCTTCAGGGCCACACAGCACAGAGACAGCATTGGTGCACTGATGGATGATCTCTGGAGGGCTCGAGACAGGGGTTTTCCTCTGTCCTAATCCTGTTAGATCTCAGCTGCTTTCGATACCATCGACCATGGTATCCTTCTGCAGCGGCTCAGAGGATTGGGGGTGGGGGGCACCGTTCTGCAGTGGTTCTCCCCCTTCCTCTCGGGTTCGCAGTCGGTGTTGGTGGGGCAGAGGTCGAGACCCCTCACTTGTGGGGTGCCCCAGGGGTCCGTTATCTCGCCTCTCCTGTTTAATATCTACATGAAACCGCTGGGTGAGATCATCCGAGGTTTTGGGGTGAGGTATCATCAGTATGCTGATGATACCCAGCTTTATATCTCCACCCCAGACCAGATCAGTGATGCTCTCCTGTGATGTCCGGTGCCTGAGGCACGGTCTGGATGGGAGTAATAGGCTTCAGCTCAACCCCACCAAGACTGAGTGGCTGTTCTTACCGGCATTTCGGTCTTTATTGGATGTACCACCTTTGGTCATGGGGAGAGGTGTTGCCCCTGTGGATAGGGCGAGGAACCTGGGTGTCCTTGTGCCCTGTTCCGGTGACCTGCTCCCTCCTTCCAATTGAGGGAGGGGGATGACCCTTGCAGGGCAGAGCAGAGGAATTTAGTTTACATCTGGCGGATAAGCTCGCCGAATTTGTGCCGAGAGAATTTAGTTTACATCTGGCGGATAAGGTGCGCTCGAATTTGTGCCGGCTTGGACTCTGATTGGCAGTGGTCTGATGATGGGGTGGCGACGGGTCTGGTGGATTCTATCTGGGTTGAGTTTGACCTGGTCTCCTTGATGAGGTGGACAGGATCATGCTGAGGCTGTCTTCTACCATGTTTATTGGACCCATGTCCTTCCTGGTTGGTGTATGCCTCCAGGGAGGTTACTGTGGCTGGCTCAGGCAATTGTCAGCGCCTCCTTGAGTGAGAGTCTTTCCCCCGCCTTGAAAGAGGCGGTGGTGAACCCCTCCTCAAAGCCTGCCTTGGACCCGGCGTTTTGAACAACTATCGTCCTGTCTCCACCTTGGCTTTTTTAGAAGGTTGTTGAGTGGTGGTTCAGCAGCTCCCCTTGTTCCTGGAGGAAGCTGATTATTTAGACCATATCAATGGGGCTTCAGGGCCGACACAGCACAGAGACAGCATTGGTGGCACTGATGGATGATCTCTGGAGGGCTGGGACAGGGGTTTTCCTCTGTCCTAATCCTGTTAGATCTCTCAGCGGCTTTCATACCATCGACCATGGTATCCTTCTGCAGCTGCTCAGAGGATTGGGGGTGGGGGGCACCGTTCTGCAGTGGTTCTCCCCTTCCTCTCGGGCGTTCAGATCGGTGTTGGCAGGGGGCAGAGGTGTTGCAGGCCCCTCTTGTGGGTGCCCAGGGGTCCGTTATCTACGCCTCTCTGTTTAATATCTACATGAAACAGCTGGGTGAGATCATCGAGTTTTGGGGTGAGTATCATCAGTATGCTGATGATACCCAGCTTTATCTCCACCCCAGACCAGATCAGTGATGCTCTCTCGTGTGATGTCCGGTGCCTGGGGGCGTGCTGGGTCTGGATGAGAGTAATAGGCTTCAGCTCAACCCCACCAAGACTGGTGGCTGTTCTTACCGGCATTTCGGTCTTTATTGGATGTACCACCTTTGGTCATGGGGGAGAGGTGTTGCCCCCTGTGATAGGCGAGGAACCTGGGTGTCCTCCTGGATTCACAGCTCGGTTTGGAGGAGCATGTGGGAGCTGTGGCCAGGGGGACTTTTGCCCAGGTTCGGCTGGTTCGCCAGCTCCGCCCTTATTTGGACCGAGATGCCCTTCGGTTACTCATGCACTCATCACCCTCAGAATCGACTACTGCAACGCTCTTTACATGGGGCTCCCCTTGGATGACCGGGGAGGTTACAGCTGGTGCACTCATGCACTCATCACCCTCAGAATCGACTACTGCTGCGCTCTTTACATGGGGCTCCCCTTGCGGATGACCCGGAGGTTACAGCTGGTGCAGAATGTGGCCGTGTGGGCTGTGATGGGGGTATCCCGATACTCCCATTTTACACCTTCCTCTTGGCTTGCATTGGTTGCGATTGCCTCTCTGGTCACCTTCAAGGTGTTAGTAACAACTTATAAGGCCCTAAATGGCTTGGGTCCAGGGTACTTGGAGCAGCCTCCTGCCAGCATCACTTTCCGATCGCCCTGTTGGCTCTCATAGGGAGGCCTCCTTGGATACCGTCAGTCAGGCATTGTGGCTGGCGGTTCCCAGGGCTTCAGCTTCTCCTGGGAGCCCTGCCCTCTGGCTCCCGTGGATCTCCATTTGGCCCCTGACCTCCGCTCCTTCCTGAGACCTGAAGGTTGTTTCAACAGGCGGCCTGGAATGACCGGGGGGAGGGTTTTAATTTTCTTAACTTTTTAAATTGTATTCGGCTTGTTTTATTTATTTAATTGTCTTTTATTGTAAATTTGTTCCGTTTTAATGTTAGCCCTGAGTCCTTAGGGAGTAGGGCATACAAGCGAATAAATAAATAAATAAATAAATAAATAAATAAATAAATAAATAAATAAATATTAACCGATTTTAAAAATTAAACCAATGAAAAGAAAATAACGGGGAGTCCATTAAGGACTAAGCATGCATTACAACAGTAGCATGAGATGGCTATGATCAGAAGCATCCCTTTCTGCTTCTCTTAATGTAAAAGAAATATTTATATTATTGCTTTTGAAAACCCCTTCAAAGTGGAAATCTGGTAAGCTTAAGGGAATAATATGTGGGGCTGCTTGACTAAATACACTCTATCCAAGTCAGCTCACACATATAAACTTGTGCACCTGTATATACACACACAGGCACAATTTACCTATGCCCGGTTAAGCAGATTAGCCTGGCCGATCTTGGCTGATCACAAAACTCTTAGGTTTTTTTTTTGTTAATTCACATTTATATGCCTTCCTTCTTCAGAGACTCAGGGTGGCTTACAATCTTTGGAGCACAACCCAATGTGCTCAGCAATAGCCTTCATTCTATTGTATATGCCTGCTTATTACTAGGGCTTTTTGGCCCCCCCAAGCAGCATTTTTACAAAGTCAGCTTATTGCCCTCAACAATCTTGGGTCTTCAATTTACCTACCCCGGGAGGATGGAAGGCTGAGTCAACCTTGAGCCTGGTGGGATTCGAGCCTGCACTAATTGCAGGCAGCTGGAGCTAAGTGCTAGGTGTTTAACAGCCTGCACCACCAAGGCTTGGTCCTTACTTGACAGACCAAATGAATGAGAAGCTAAAACAATAGCCCAGCAGAAGACAATGGTGAAGTACTTCTTGATAGTTCCAAAAGGGGTTCATGTAGTCAACCCCGAGTTGACCTCAACTCAGGGCAAGTAGGAGTTGCCATCTGCTACAGACTCATGGCAAAGATTCCTCCTTATCTTCTTGGCTTTCTCCTCTTTCCCATCACTCACCGACTTGCAGATGGCTTTGGCATCTTCAGAGAACTTGTCTGAATACTGTTCCTGGTCCTCCTGAACCCGCTTTTCTACCTCTTCTCTCTTCACCCGTTCCTTGCGGGCCCGGAAGGGTGATTGGCCCTCGATCATCTCATAGATGAGGCAGCCAAGCCCCCACCAGTCTGGGCTGAAGGAGTAGCGCTCATTGTTAATTACTTCAGGAGCTGGGGAGAGGAGGAGAAGGGTGGAGAGAGCACAGTTAAGAGACAACAATTTCATGTAAAGCACTTGATTGGGTGGCAAACTGTGAGAAAGAATCTTGTTTTGCATCTTGGAGAACCATTACCCATCACAGGTGATAATGCAAAAGCCAACGGACAAGGACTTCTCCCCATTATAAGGGGAAGGAATTGAATGTGTTTCTTTTTAACAAGTAGCAGCACTTAACTGAGTGGCTGGTTGAAAAAATGATAAAGGGTTGGAGTTGGTTAGTTCCTGGATGAGAGAATGTCTGGGTTTGTAGTCTGCCTTGGAAAACTGAAAAAAAGAAGGCAGTAACAAACCATTTCTGGATTGATAATTTTTTGGGTTGGACTCTCTCCTTATTTTACTTATAAATGGGCTATATGTGTGTAACGACAGAATCAGCAATGACAATACAGGCAGTCCTTAACTTACAACCATTCATTTAGCAACCATTCAAATAGCAGTAGCACTTAGATTTATATACCGCTTCACAGTGCTTTCCAGCCCCTCTCTAAGCAGTTTACAGAGTCAGCATATTGCCCCCAACAATCTGAGTTCTTGTTTGACTGACCTTGGAAGGATGGAAGGCTGAGTCAAGCTTAAGCCTGGTAAGATTTGAGCTGCTGGCAGTCAGCAGATTAGTCTGCAATACTGCATTCTAACCACTGTGCCATTATGGCTCAAAGTCAGAACAACACTGAAAAAAGCGAGTTACAACTGGTCCTCACACTTATAAATGTTGTAGCATCCCCACAGTCACATGATCAAAATTTGGGCACTTGGCAACCTTTCCAGCCAGCTTCTGACAAGAAAAGTTAATGGGGGAACCTGGATTTCCTTAACAACCACAAGATTTGCTTAACAACTGCAGTGACTCACTTAACAAGCATGGCAAAAAACTTCGTAAAATCGGGCACAACTGACTTAATAGCTGCCTTATTTAGCAACAGAAATTCTGGTCCCGGTTGTGGCTGCAAGTCAAGGACTAACTGTAATGGTAGAAATTTGATTTTTAGTCTAAAATAGCTTTCTGCCCCTGTTTTAAAGTACCATGCCCTCTCAGCCTGTGTGGTCAGATAGATCCAAAATGAAGGTCCATGGATTGAGCCAGCTTTCTCTTGAGCCAGAAATCTCACAAGACCTGGAGCAGTTCTCCAACACATACCCATGTAGCCCACAGTTCCTACACGGCCACGGATGGTGTCACCTTCGGGAATCTTAATGGCCAGCCCCAGATCTGAGATCCGTATATGCCCTAGATACAAGAAGAGAGAAGGTGATTATAGAGGACATGAAGTTATGATGGGGATCCTGTGATCTTTCATGATGAACATAGCTGTGAGGAAAGACAGAAGGGCCGAAGTTCTAATCTGCCCAAAAATGTGTTTGTGTTGTTCAGCAGTGAAAGATGATTTGAAGGAAGGAAGATCTGGCTATGATCTCTGATATTTGTAGGTAAAAGTTATTCTGAAAGTCTATAACAGGGACAATTCAAACATGTGACATGTGGCACTCACCATCATCATCCAGGAGAATGTTCTCTGGCTTTAAGTCCCTGCAATGGAGATAGAGACACAACCCAGAATAAGCATCAGTTTGAGAGTCAGTTTGGTCTAGCCTCTAGTGGTTAAGGCACCAACCTAGAAACTGTGAGGCTGTGAGTTCAAGTCCAGCCTTAGTCATGAAAACCAGCCAGACCAACTTTGGGCCAATCTCTAGGAGAATGCAAGTGCTGGTCCCATCTGAGGCACGAAAGCTGCTGGATGACTTCAGGCCAGTCACCCTCTCTCAGCCCAACTCACATCAAAGAGTTGTGGGGGAAAATAGGAAGAAGAAGGAGCATTAAAACTTAGAACTAAGGAGAAATTTCCTGACAGTTAGAGCTATTAATCAGTGGAACAACTTGCCTCCAGAAGTTGTGAATGCTCCAACATTGGAAGTTTTTAAGAAGAGATTGGATAACCATTTGTCTGAAGTGGTGAAGGGTTTCCTGCCTAAGCAGGGGGTTGGACTAGAAGACCTCCAAGGTCCCTTCCAACTCTGTTATTCTATTCTATTCTGTTCTGTTCTGTTCTGTTCTGTTCTGTTCTGTTCTGTTCCGTTCCATTCCATTCTATTCTATTCTATGTTCACTGCTTTGAGTTGTTTATAAAAATGACAAAGGCGGGATACAAATAAAATAAAGAAACAAACCAAGGGGCCTCCCAGAACATTTGAAACTTACAGTCATAACAGATGGTTTGATTTTTGTCTAGGCACCTTCCAGTAAAATTACTTCTTAATATCCCTCTCTATCATCTTAACTCTGGAGGACCACCTTTTAATTGGGACAGTCTTTTCCTTTTTCAGTTGTTTTAATAGGCTTCCTTGCCACATTTTCTGGTGGTTTGCTCACTTTGTGGTTACTTTTATCTTGAACAGAGCTTTCCGCAGACTAGTGTTCTTGAGAGGTGTTTGATTACAACTCCTTCAACTCCCCTGCAAGCATGTTCATGTTGATTCAAACTTCACTGAAGCCACAGTGCGGTTAGTCTGATGATGTATTGTTGAATAAACATGGTTAAGAAACCATGGCATAATACAATGGCTAAATCCATGAAGGAATGCTTGCACATGTGCAGACAAGTAGCTGCCAAGAATCACCCACACACACCCTTTTCCCTTCTGTCTCTTTTACATGAGTAGGAAAAAACCCAGAATTTATAACTCTACTTATTTGGTTGACAACTATGTGCAAATCTGAAATAATTCTTTAAAATAGATTCCTGTCAATTATTAGGTAAGTCAATCACATATACTGGCTGATTTTGCTGGTTTGTTTAACAAGACAGAATGTATTTTAAGTTAGAATGATCTTGCCTAATAATACTCAGGAATTCCCCCAGTTCTTTGCCAGGTTTTATATGTAACTGAGGCTCCTTAGTTTCCAATTTGTATTAATTTATATTTAGTTTTCTATTTGTACTATAATGTAACATATATTACTGTATGCATTGCACTATAGTACTTTTCTAATTGTATTGTTTTATTGCAGTAAAGTGCTGTGGGATTTTAAAGGAAATAAACATGTCTTAATAAGGGAGAATAAATAATGCTGTGCAATATTTCCCATTTGCTAAACACTTTTTGGTTACTTTCATTCCACTTGGAACCAGCTGTGTTATTGATGATAATTTTTAGGTAAATCATAACATTACTTTCTCTTGGAGGTAATGACAGATTTTATTTTCCTAGGCTCCAAGATCACTGCAGATGGGGACTGCAACCAAGAAATTAAAAGACGCTTGCTCCTGGGGAGGAAAGCTATGGCAAATCTAGACAGCATACTAAAAAGACATCACCATGCCAACAAAAGTGCGTATAGTCAAGGCTATGGTTTTCACATTGCAATGTATGGCTGTGAAAGTTGGACCATAAGGAAGGCTGAGTGCAAATGAATTGAAGACTTTGAACTCTGGTGCTGGAGAAGACTCCTGAGAGTCCCTTGGACTGCAAGGTGATCAAACTGGTCAGTCCTAGAGGAGATCAACCCTGACTGCTCTTTAGAAGGCCAAATCCTGAAGATGAAACTCAAATACTTTGGCCACCTAATGAGAAGGAAGGACTCATGGAGAAGAGCTGGGAACGATTGAGGGCAAAAGAAAAAGGGGACGACAGAGAATGAGGTGGCTGGATGGAGCCACCGAAGCAGTCTATGTAAGCTTAAATGGACTATGGGGGATGGCAGAGGACAGGCAGGCCTGGAGGAACGTTGTCCATGGGGTCACAATGGGTCGGACATGACTTCATGACTAACAACAACAACAATGATGTTAAAAAATGGGGGGGGGGTATTCTAATGCACTACATTCTAGTCCCACCTTAGAGAGACTCACAAGAGAGGCTCTTGCTATAGATCAAATATAGAGCAATACGTAATAATACAGCATTTCTAGATAGTATGTTTGTACTTCCACTTTACAAGGAAGATGAAAAGGCTAGGGAACACTCCTGTGCAGATTTTAACTGCACAGGCATGGCTCCTGTGACTTGGCACCATTGACACACAAGAGGGAGCTAGTAGTAAACTTGGGAGAATCCCAATTTATGTAGAAATAGAAAATATACTTAGAAAGAAAGGTTAATAGAGTGTGTTTCTCCCAAACAGTCCAATTAGAATGCAGAACACTCATGGGTGGAATGCTTGCGAAGGGGGGTTATGAAGAAGAGGAAGTGGGAGTGGAAATAGATTTTTTGGGGAAGAGGATGTCGCTCTACTAAGCTCAGTGATCAGGATTACCACATTCTACAGCATTCTGTTGCAGTTTTCACTGATGAATGTTATCCAGCACTGAGTGCTAAAAGTGCTTGATTTGGGAAAGCTTTGAATCTCAAAGGGAGAGATGACCACCATTAGGAAGGTCTACAGATGGACAGTTGATTTCAAGCTTAGGTCTATGATGATTCATTGGTCAGTGACATCAAATGACAGGGGGTGACTGTTATCCAGTGAGTGCTACTTTAAATCTCTGAGGGATAAAGGACCGCGCTGGGGTTTGGCATTCAAAAGGGTTATAGAGACAAGTGGATCCTTTTGTCTAACCCATTATGGTTTAGCACATCTCTCCCTCTGAAATTGTTGGTCACAACACCTAAAGAATCCACATGGAGTATGCCAGGTAGAGCGATGTTGGCTTAGCAGTTGATTCCCTCTGCCACTCAACACTTAATCAGATAAAGGATGATGATCACTTCCCCATCATGCCAATTAAGGGAGACTTTACCTTAGTCCTTTCTCTACCTTTTTGGAACCAGGAAATAATTTCATCCCCTCTCACCTGTAAACAATGCCCTCCCGGTGCAAATGTTCAAGGCCACAGCAAATCTCTGCAGCGTAGAAGGTGACCCGCTCATTGTCAAAACCTGGGTTGCCCATGTTGTAGATGTGAAACTTCAGGTCACCTCCATTCATGATTGTGAGGACCAGGCATAAAGCATCCTTGGTTTCATACGCATAAGCCAAACTGACCTGTTGGCATAGATGAAAAGGAGGAGGAGCTGACTCCAAGCATATTCCAGAATATTCTGCTTCTACAGTGTCCAATTATCGAGAAACATGTAGATAGCAATCATCTGTTTATCCCCTTCAATAAACATATGACATTCAATAGTTTAGGAATACAGGGAGCTGCCTTATTCTCTTATATTTGATAGAACTGTGCACGCTTTGAAAATAACTCTCTGGCAGTCTTCTAGAATGCAAGTCCAGCTACTCTGCTACTAATTAAAACAGCCACAATTTTTTTTTCAGATGAGTGAAACCTGAAAAATGACAGGGCCACTTTAAAAGTGACACAGTGTAAGTAATTTTCTAGGAATTGGAAGTGTATTTTGGTATAACATTATTTGTTCAGTTATATCTGGAGAAAACTGGGCTGGGCTGCCCCTAAAAGACACTTGACCATTGCTTTTGAATGCAAGAAGTTTCATTTAATTATCAAGGGCAATAACTGCAGCTAAATCAACCAGGCTGAATCTGATACTGTGAAATCCTCCTCAGAATGCAGAGCCAAATAGCATTAGCAAATGGAAGCCTTTGGATATTTCAGTCTTCTAAAGGCCAATCCCAAATGCAGTCATCAACAACACAGTCAGGACTGTTGCTCACCACAAATCGGCTATTGACCTTCTCCAGGATCTGCTTCTCATTCAGAGCCATCGCTTCCCCTTTCCGCTTCTTGATGCGCTTCTTCTCCAGCTTTTTGCAAGCATACATCTTCCCTGTAGCACGTACTTGGCATGCGCAAACCTAAAGGCAAGACAAGGAGGGACTGTCAGGGGCACATTTAATGGCTGCTAGCGACATTGCAGTAGTGTTACTGATGGAAGCCCTACTCTATTAAAGCAAGGATCCAGCATTTAAGGTAGCCCCATATTTTTCCTGCATTTTGACACTTCTTCTCTACCCAGCATTATAAAGAATAAAATAAAGCTAAGTGGAAATTCTAAGTCTTACTTAAGGGAAGGCATCCATAAAGGCATTTATGACTTCTGAATTTGGCTTATATTCCAGAGGTTCTCTAAGCATCAGATTAGAATCAGATCTCACTCTCCCCTATTAAAATTCATGTTGAGCCAAACTACTTGTTACACATAAACATGATGGTTAGTTGCCTTATGTAAAAACACAAGAAATATGTATCTTTATGAAAACAGGTCTGGGGAAACAAGAAGGCAGAACATGAAAAGTCATCTCTATTTGATCTAAATAACTCCTCAAGTGATCTTGAAGGCATCTTTTGACAAGTGGGCAACATCTGAGGGGTGAAGACTGCAATTTAGCTTCCCAAACCTCTGAAGAGGGGCCACACAACACTGTATTTATTTCAGAGACAACACTGTATGTTATCTCTGAAATTTCAGAGATACCATTGAAAGGGGGTAGAGGAGTAAAATTATTCAGCTTGGTTTTTTTTTCCTTCTCTGTTACTGGCAGAGGGCAGGTAAGAGTGGGAAGGCTCCTAGAGCCAAACAGTGCTCTTTCCCATTCTAAACCACAAATGGTCTAAGATTGTCCTGCTAAATTATTTAGATACCCAACTTCAGCAGGGCAAATAAAGGAAGTTGTGGGTTGCTGGGTGTAAATTGCTATGAAGAGGGAGATGATTAGGAGCAAGAGGGATGGAAAGAACAGAAAGCTCTTACTTTCCACATTACAGTTCCCTCTCAAAGCAGCTTTTAAAAGCAGTTACGTGTTTTTGTGGGGACTAAATGTAACCAGGGTGTCTTCCTTCCTACATGTGACCCTTTAGAGCAGCATTTCTCTACCATAGCAAGTTTAAGACATGTGGACTTCAACTCCCAGAATTTCTCAGCCAGCCAGAATTCTGGGACTTGAAATCCATGTGTCCTTAAAGTTGCCAGGGTTGAGAAACAGTACCATAGAGCAGGGGTCTCCAACCTTGTATGCCTGGAGGACTTCAACTCCCAGAATTCTGGGAATTGAATTCTGGGAGTTGAAGTCCTCCAGGCTTAAAGTTGCCAAGATTGGAGACCCCTGCCATAGAGGGTCCAGCTGCTTGCAGTGCATTCTCTTCCCATGGTTCTGAATGGATTCTGGGTCATCTTATACTGGTAGCCACATTCTATATTCTGCATTAGGCTTTTAGGAGGAGCAGGAGACAGATTGTCTCCTTCTTTCTCTAATATTTTGTTCTTCTGTAAACCTTAGGGGTCCATTAAGCACAACAATAGTGTCCTTTATCCATCAGTTGGGCTCAGCTTGGCCTGTTGGAATTAAAAATCTTGAAACTGCTATTCAAATGTTCCGTTAAATCAATCTAACTATTTATAGCAGGTCCAAGCCACCTGCAGCCCAAATTCTATTTGGAGACCATCTCCAAAACAGGAATGTCATCTCCAAGACCATTTTGCAGAAATCAAGAGGCAAGAAGACATGTCTGGTGGTATGACCCTTTGCCAAAAGAATTAATCTGAACAGGGAAAATGGAAGCCCAGTGCAAGATAAACAGTTTCACTGCTTTTTACTGTTAAGAGATAATCCTTGATTTATGACCATTTATTTCACAACTGTTTGGAATTATGATGGCTCCCAAAAAAGTAGTTTATGCACACTTACAATCGTTGCAGTGTCCTGTGGTGATGTGATCAAAATTTGGGTGCTTAGGAACCAGCATGTATTTGCAGCATCCTGGGATCATGTGATCCCCATTTGCGACTTTCTAAGGAGGGTTCTGACAAACAAAGTCAGTGGGGGAAGCTGGATTTGCTTAACACCTACATGATTTGCTTAATGTCCATGATGATCACTTAATGACCCCATTGAAAAGGTCGTAAAATTGGACCCACCTCACTTAACAGTTGAATCACTTAGTGAGCAAAGTTCTGGTTCAAACTGTGCTTGTAAGTCAAGGATTACCTCTACCTACTTCAAAACAGCCAGAACTATATTCCCATCAAATTACACTGATTTGTAGTCATTTTGTCACCATACTTCAGCAGTGTAATTTGGAGGAGACTGGTGGGGAGGGGGGCTCTTTCTAAAGAAGGACATGAGAATGGTTTTCTTTCCAGTGATTTTTCTTCCTGTGTGTCCATTCTTGAACCCTTCAACTCCAAACCAAAAATTGGACAAACTGAATTGTCCCAGCCTCAGCATATGAAGTCATCACCTTTATTTTTCAGTCTGACTTTTGGCTATGAAATAAAGCCTCAAGTCCCTCACACTCAACTAATAACAAGGATTTAGGTGGAATAACCAGGAAATGAGTCATGTCTATTTTTTAATATAATCTAAATGCAGCTTCTGTGTTACTAACTTGGAGTTGCACCCTTTCAGAACAAACCTCTTCTGGCTCTCTGCAAACGACTTCATGGAGTCAGATTGTAGTAAACTCTTCTCCCTTCCCCTGCTTGACCCGTGTTGACAAGAACTGTAGAAATAGTGTGTAAACATTTTTAATGGAATGATGTTGCAATTCTCCATGAAACTGGAATTGAGCTTCATGGGAAGTTGTGGTCAAATTCAGATGAACACAAAGTCCTGAAGACTTTCCCCATCAAAACAGTAATGTCAGAGAAGAAGAAAGTAATGCTGGAGCATTAGTATCCATCCTTCTTATACCTACCTTTTTAGAGGGTTCTAGATTTATTTCAATTTCATTTCAGGACTTCCAGTAGCCCAGAAGAGGACAGGATGTGTGGGCCATTCCTGATTTCTTTGATATTTTGATGACCTCTGATGCTTCTTGGATAGGAATTATTTATAAGCACCATCCAGTCCTGCCAAAAATGCTCTTTTGCTTTTTCATGAGGCAACTGAACTTTCTTATTTTTCTTTGAAGACATTTCGCTTCTCATCCAAGAAGCTTCTTCAGCCCTTCTAGAGGTGAAGAAGTTTCTTGGATGAGAACCAAAACATCTTCAAAGAAACACAAGGAACTTGAAAAAGCAACTTTGGGACAACCATGATCTGGATGACTGAGAATCTCCATAGACATCTTTCTCCCACATAATTCACAGCTACCCTTTTGGGGTGGAGGACTTGGGGGTGAGATGCTGTGTTTCTACATTGCATTGCATTAGGTGAAGTAGCTTAACTGCTGAATTAATCCTGGGTTGTCTTAAAACTTATTATTATACTTCTAAGTGGTTTGCAAACTACAAACCAGAGAGATGGGTATGAATTCAGTCAATTGGGGGTTCTAGCTTGGTCATCTAGACCAGGGGTCTCCCACCAGGGCAACTTTAAGACTTCTGGACTTCAATACTCAGAATTCCCCGGCCAGCATGGTCTGAAATAGCTTCTGCATACAGTGAGCCTCTCACTCTCACTGCTAGGAATTGCTATGACAATTCACCATTTGGTGGTGGTTGTTGTTTTTGAAAACTGAGCAATTCTGACTTTGGCAAATTCACCCCTCCCTAGTTAGAACTGAGGCCAAAGAGATGAATTTGAGATTACAGGAATCCAAAGCTACTCCTAATTCAGAACAAGTTCAAGCTGTCACCACTTCCTACCTCTCCAAAGCCTCCCTTGCCTAGGATCCGGTATTGCCTGAAGGTGTCTTTGGTCACGGATTGCCTAAAGATATTAAGAAGATCACATTGCGTCATTGAACACCCACTTTTATCAGCATTAGCTCAGTAAATGAGTGTGGATTCTTGCATTCCAGCCACTCAGGATTATTGTCTTACCTCTCCAGGTATTTCCATTGGAGGAATCTGTCAAAATACATGCTGTCCTGGTAATTTGTGAAAGGGGCACCGCCCAGGTATTCATGCAAGCGTCTAGGAGATAAGAGGAATTGAAAGTGGATGTTTTTCCCCTTATGAATTAGGAAGGCAGGTTCTTTGTGGGCTCCCAAAGTGATTAATATTGGATACTCTCCATAGCAGTTCTTCTCAAGCTTAGCAACTCTAATATGTGTGGACTTCAACTCCCAGAATTCTCCAGCCAGCATGTCAGCTGAGAAATTCTGGGCATTGAAGTCCATACATTTTAAAGTTATCAAGGTTGAGAAATGCTGCTATATAATGATATAAACCCAGTGCTTTTTCTTGACTTTAAAGCTACTTCTGCCCACGATGGTCCACCTTGGGATTCATAGGGAAGAAATACAGTTCAGCCTTGACTGGTCATGATTTTCTTATAAAATGCACTTAGTTGGGTTCATTCAAAATAAGGTTTGTTTGAGACTGATAGCAGGATTATGGATTCAACTGTCATGGTTTGTAAATGATTTATTCCTCATGTGACATGGATTCAATAAGCTATGGTTTATACATAGCTTAATAGACTTTATTTTAATGTAATATGTAATGCAAATGCCATTTAGAAAATTATTGGATTAATTAGCTACAAATTGGTTAGCACAAAAAAATCAGCTTTCTTCAGTCTCATGCCTTCATGTATCTGAAGAATAGGTAATTACCAAAAACTACACTAAGTAGTTTTCATTGAGTTCATTGTAAAAGGAATGAATTCAGCCCCCCATTCAAGTCATACACACCTTTCCTTCATTGTGGGCACATTAAAAAAAAGAGTTTGGGAGTTATTGGCTGTTTTATATGACACACTAAGTCCCAAATCATTTCAATATAGCATTTGTGCAAACTCAGCCTGTGTGGTTATGAATTATTGTAGTGTATGAACCCAGAAAACTGGACAGAGTTCAATATGGTTAACTATGAGTAAGTGTGTCGCATGAGTATATTAGCCACATCTAGCCACATTATTCGAACCCAACAAATTGTGGTTATTTTAATTACCCTTTGAGTTTAAAACAAGCCAATGTCAACCATGATTTATGCAGCTATCTTCTTTATAACAAATTATGGATAAAGTAACCATGTTTTATCCCAATGTTTTACGACAGGGCACCTTCCACCCATACATTTCAACTCCCATAATTCTCAGCAATGTCACTTGGGTTTGGGGAACTCAGTGGTTGGTCGACATACACATCTGGAAGGGTTCCTAGATTAGAAAAGGTTGGTTTATTATACAAAAAATGGGACTTCTATGGATATACACAAGCTTGTCCTGACAAGAAACCAAATCCACCCCCTTACCCTTCTGGCTTCCAGATCTATTGGATGTAGTACTTACTGTACACAACTGCCAAAGAGATCCTTGCAAGGGCTTCTCTGTAGGTCTTCTATGCACTGGTTCATAAAAAGTTCACAAATTTCTGCCATATAGCCCAGGGACTAAACTCATACACATAAAAAGAAGGAAAACAGACATAAGCAAATGCTTAATAATTCTTAAAGCGAGTGAACTATCTTGCACACTAGATACTAATTCTGTGGAGTCCTTGGTCATGCACTGATGATGTTACCTAGTTTAGTAAGTAGTACTCATGTCAGAAGCACTGAGGCGCTTCCAGGAAAGGATTAGCCAGTGACATCACCATTGCCCAGGGGACGCACAATTGGTGGCTTCTTTCATGTCCCCAGCAGGAGCTGGAGTGAAGTTTGAGAGCTCACCCCGCCCCATGGGAGCACTCAGTTCTTCAATCTGGGCTTACTAACCTAGAAACCAGAGTCCTAACTATGCGAGCCATCGTGCTCCTTAGTTTAGTAATGAAATGTCTGCAAGAAAACCACCAAGCTCAGAGAGCAGGAAGGACTCTACAGTTGACTTACAAATATTCTCCTCTATCGGTAGATTTCAATTCTTATTCTTCTCTGTCTTCACTCCCTACTTTGACTCCTCACTGTAAAATAAAAATGTGCTATATGCTTCTGTAGTCTCTGCTCTCAGTTCATACAGCAGCCTTCCCTAGTTAGTGATCTTCTGTTTGCTAGAATAAGGTTCTCATAACCAATCATTCCTGCTGTCCAGGAGAAGAGCAGCTAGAGTTGAGCTCCTCTGGAAAGCCAACCAATTGGAGAAGATTATTCTGGATTACTCAATGTTTGGACTCTAAAACAGGAATACTCTAAAAGCCAGCACCCAAGATCACATCCTTTGAAATGATCCTGGCACTTTTATCCAAAGTAAAACATCTCACACAATGGCTGGAAGAAGAAAAATGGGGCAATCCCAGAGAAAGGAAACATAAGTTGCTACAGATGATTCTAGCAATTCTTAATTATACTTTTGGACTTCTGTATATCGAGCCACCTTTTTAGAAGGAGCCTATCAATCTCCACCTTTATCTTCTGAAGGTGCGATACTGACCTCCTTGTTGAAAAACTGCCGAATGACTTCTTCTCCCATTTCCTTACGTTTCTCATCTGGAGAAAGCTCATATTCTGCCTGGGGAAGAAGAAAAGAGGGTCATCAGAACAGAAGCTCCACCTGAAAAGGACATTATCCTGGAAGCCAAAGAGGACATCTATCCCACACATCTAGAAGAACATTTCTTGATTCATTAAGGTTTTCCCCCCACCCAAGACTTTACGTTTCTCTTCATTGTCTCTTGACTCACAAACATTTTGGAGATGGCAGGGAGAATTAGCTCAAAACTAGATCATCCTATTTGTTGCCCATACCCCAGTTTTGGTCCTTAAGATCTTTCAGTTTTTTCCTTTCATTTTTAAAATCTCAAGTGCTCTTCATGGAAAAGAACCTGGAGTGACCTCTGTTCTGGTATAAAGTTGTGAGTTACGGATGAAACATTGATGGTTGCTCTGCCTTTCCTTTTTGCTTGTTTCTGGAATTGCCACATTTCCTGAATTGCAATAGTGATATTTCAGGTGCAGTTCTGGAGAAATGTTATTTCTGCTTTGTATTTAATAACTGACTTGTTGTCCAGCTGCAGTCGTCAAGAAATTCCACACCCACAGATTATTGCATCAGCTATGTGAATGGGTCTCTCTATTTCTTGCCCTCTTGTTGCAGTGTTCTTACAGACAAAGAAAATGGACTCTTTCTTGATTAACTGGAGAAAAAGCCACCATCTCTCCTTTTCTCTGAAGTCAAAAAGAAATCAAGTACTAACTGCTTAGAGAACTAGTAAAAAACAAAATGTGCCACAAATTACTGTTGTGAATTTAAGGCTGCTTTATACTGACTATGTTCACACTGTGCCAATTGAGGCATTGTTTATTCAAGAAATACTGTGGACATAATATACTTAGACCTCAGCAAGGCATTTGACAAAGTAGACCACAACCTACCTCTTGGTAAGCTAGAAAAAAGTGGGATAGATAGCATCACCACCAGATGGATTCGTAACTGGCTGACAAACCGTACTCAATGAGTAGTCCTTAATGGGTCTAAATCTACATGGAGGGAAGTAAGCAGTGGAGTATCACAAGATTCCATCTTACTCTTCAACATCTTCATAAACAACATAGATGAGGGAAAAGAAGGGGAACTTACCAAATTTGCAGATGATACTAAACTGAATAGCTGACACCCTAGAAAATAGGCTCAAGATCCAGATGGATCTTGACAGATTTGAACACTGGGCCCTATCTAACAAAATGAAATTCAGTGCAGAGAAAAGTAAAGTCTTACACTTAGGTAAGAAAAACCAAAAATAGACATATAGTCTGGGTGAAACCAGGCTTGATAGCAGTAATAGTGAGAAGGATCTTGGAGTCTTAGTGGACAACCAGTTAAATATGAGCCAGCAGTGTGCAGCAGCAGCCAAAAAAGCCAATGCAAACCTAAGTTGTATTAAGAGACGGATACAATCAAGATCAAGTGAGATACTGATACCACTCTATAAACCCTTAGTAAGACCACACTAGAATACTTCATCCAGTTTTGGTCACTGATTTAAAAAAAAGTTGAGACTTTGGAAAAAGTGGAAAGAAGAGCTAAGGATTAAGGGACTGGGGACAAAAACATATGAAGAACGGTTGCAGGAACTGAGGACTAGGGTGACATGATAGCAGTGTTCCAATATTTGAGAGGCTGCCACAAAAAAGAGGGGGTCAAATTATTTTCCAAAGCACCACAGGGTGGGACAAGTAATAATGGATGGGAACTAATCAAGGAGAGAAGTAACCTAGAATTAAGGAGAATCTTCCTAACAGTGAAGACAATTAACCACTGAAAAAGCTTGCCTTCAGAAGTTGTAGGTGCTTCATCACTGGAAGGTTTTAAGAAAAGACTGGACAACCACTTACTGGTATCGGTAGGTATAGTCTCCTGCTTGAGAAGGAGTTGGACTAGAAGACCTCCAAGGTCCCTTCCAACTCTATTCTGATTCACCTTAGTGCATATACATGGGGATGATACAATGGACTCTTTTGGCACTTCAGATAGTCCTATATCAAGGATATAAGTAAACTTGTGGATGTTACGCACCAGATGCCAGATGAGATTTTCACAGCTCACTTGAGTTCAGGGTATGAACAAATAACAGATGGAAAAGCATAAATACTAGAGATTTTTCATGGGGGAAAGGGGATGTTTATAGCTCACTAATCAGCAAGATGCCTGGGACTATGGATGGAACACATTTTGTCAACTGGTTCACAATGACAACTGTGATGAAACACATGCGGATGTTGCTGAATTGGTTTACTTGTATAAATACAAGTAAATATAAATTGGTGACTTGAATGTCACCAATTTTCCATACTTATTTGTGCTAGACTCTCAGGGGAAGATGCAGCCTGGTCTAAAATAAACAAAAAAGATAAATATATAAAGTAGCTGGATCAAGCTTCTTCTAGGATGTTCTACTGACTACCAAGACTAGTCTATGGCCTTAGGACTTCTTGATCTCTTCCATCCAGATGCTAACCAGATGACATCCTGCTTGGTTTTTCAAGCTCAGCAAAGATGAGCTAGGAGGTCCTTAAGCTCTCTAGGCATCTGAAGATGCTAAGGAATGAACAATCAAAGTCCTCCAAGACCAAACATGGCCTCAAGAACTGACCATTATCATTGCCTCAGTCTGAGCCTGAAAAAGCCATATTGCAAAAGCCTGGGAATTACAAGAATCATCTAGCTCAAATCTGATCCAGGACAAGATTGAAAAATGACCAGGACCTATGAACATCCTAACAGGTTCACATCCCACTCAAAACAACAGGCTCTGTTAGGCTGGATTGTGGGATTTAAATGTGGGAAAAATAAGGAACTTGAGCTTCTCATATTAAAAAGGTAAAGTATTATAATCTGTGCACTTATGCTACTGTATGAATGAAGAAATGCTTTGTACTCAACCCTACCAAGAACTAAGCAAGGATTTCTGCATCTCCCAGTGTGGACTCCTAAAGAGAACTCCTGCAACAGAAACCTGAAGACAAAAGTATGGTCCTGCTTTCAACTCTGCTTCTGGATTCAAGTTTAAAGTCCCTGTCTGTGATTCCCTTTACCCGCTCCTTCCTCCCACTCCCCACATTCTTTTTGTCTCTCTAGTGTCCCTCCCTTCCTTTCCTGGCTTATTTCCACAGGACCACAAGCTGTTTGCCTGACAGTGGAGAAGAGCACATTGCTGCTATTAAAAAATCTGACCCACAGATTCCCTCCCCACTGTTTTGGAACAGGGCTTGCAGCTAAGCAACAAAAGAGAAACAAGACATGGACTCCTCATCTCATCCCAATAGTGGTGGTGGTGGGAAGGGAGAGGCAGGTAAATTGGCCAAGCATGCAGCAAACAGAACCCATTTCAGCAGACCAGGGCGATAATGCCAAGTATGAAAGTGCTTTGCACTACATGTCAACTGCAAGAGAAGAGAGGTGGACCTCAAGTGGCCAATCAAAGCAGATGAACACAGGTGGATTCCCCACGGCCGCCTTTAATAAATTGCCTTAACATCCCTCCAACGTTCTTAAAAACAGGAAGATCCAAATTAGAAGGTCCATGTCACTGGGATGACTTGCAGGTCATTGCTACTCTCAAGGCTCAAGTGACATCTGTGTTTTTGTTGCTGGAAAGGCTGTTGGGCCACGGCCATGAGAAACGAATGGGAAAGCATGTACAGCAATTCCCCAGGGAAGTTAATGCATGTTCACCAGCTACAGGGGTGCTTGATGAACACTCCTCCATATTGCTCCTTTACAAGACTGTCAGCTGCTGAAGAAGCAGAAGAATAAACCTCAGTCTGAGAAGACTTTGAGGAAGGGAGAAAAATGGAAAAAGCCAAAGACTTTTAAAGTTAAACACCCTGTGTTGCTGAGTCACAAATTAATCATGGGACAATGATTTGCTAGAAGACCCCCAAATCTGCCACAGGATTGGGAACCTGTATGCATACACAAAGTATCTTGATGATGGATGAAGCCCAGCTAGAGAATGAACACAAAAAAACAGCAGGGAGTACAAGGAGAAGGATCTATCAGCCCACCCACCACATTAATTATTTTTATCCTGCTCCCCTGCCCTAAGGGCAAACAAAGCAGTACACAAATTCAAAGAGCAATAGCACACTTCTGATATAAAATAGCACTCCATCATGATAAAAGAAAGGAATAGGAAACAGCAGTAGATAAAAGCTAAAATCTGATGAAAAGATAAACACCTTAACATGGCAGAAAATTTAAACTAAGAGCATACTGAAATTGCCTCCAGGAAGACTATAAAAGGCAAAGCACCAGAGATTTCTGTGCAAGCTATAAACAGTGCCACTGCCTCTGCCTCTAGCATCCTGTTACAGGTGTGACTGGATACAGATTGGGGCCTCCATTGCTGGTGACATGTATAGAATTGTTCTTCTAGCAGCACCCAGGTATTGCAGCCAGTTATATTTTCCTAACTGCAATGGGTTCAAACTTCTAAGTCCAGTGCATTATGAGTTAAATGCAAAATTACAATGGCAGATATCAAAATAAACATGGCAACCACTAGTAACGTGATTGAAGTCTCTGTGCTGTTGGAAATTCAGATAGAAGGCACCTAAGATGACACTCTATTAAATCCCTGTCTGAACTTTGGACCTAGTACTGTTCTCTATAAACATAGTGACTTCATATGGTGTGATTTCTTTGGTTTGAGATTAGCATGCTATGTGAGCCTAAAAATAATGTATTCAGATTATGATCTATGGATTTGCAATATATGTAAATTTAGCCAGTTGTAGCTTATTCAAGGAAACATGACTAAGGACAACGGGTGAGCTCAGACAGTGATTTCCAGATGTGAGATGCACATATTTAAAAAAAGAACACATTACAACTGGAAGGCTTTTTTCTGAAGAAATTCTAAACCCAGTAAAACCAACTCTGCAATACTCAACTATTATATTTAATCAGTGTGAAGATATTTTGGTCTTATTCAGACTGTTCACTATTGGATAAGAATCTAACCTTGCAGCTTCTTGGATGAGAAGCGAAACATCTTCTTCGTCCTCAAAAAACAGTCCCTTTGGAAAAAGCACCTTTGAGATAACTATAACCTGGATGACTGAGAATCTCCATAGACATTTGGCCACAGCAGATAATTCCCTGTATGTTTGCTGGAAAAAACCCAACAAAGCAAATTGAATAATCCTATTCTCCACTTCTAACTAGTGAAAATGCTGGTAGGAAATGTTAAAGCTGACTGCAGAGTGCCATGCTGAAAAAGTTTTTTTAGACTATAAATTTAGTCCTGGTTAAACCATTGGTGTAGTGGTTAAGGTATCAGGCTAGAAACCAAGGAACTGTGGGTTCTGTTCTTGTCTTAGGCATGAAACCAGCTGAATGAGCTTGGGCCAGTCACTCACTTTCAACTCAAGGAAGGAGACAATGGCAAACTCCTTCAGAAACCTTGCCAAGAAAACTACAGGGACATGTCCAGGTAGTCACCAGGAATCAACTCTGACTCAAAGATGTTGAAAAAAAAAACCACTGAGAATTTAAAGGGCAAAGAAAAATTTCCATCTGCTGTAAACAATATTAAGACTGCAACTGAGATAAAGATAAAGCAACTGGATTGTTGAATTTGGAGACAACGGCGTCACTCTAAAAGCAGCCCAATTCCATTATAGTCACCATAGCATTTTAACATTTGGTACCTGATAGTTCTTATTTTCACTGCCTTTTTTTTCCAGCCCTGTGTGGAGGGTTTTTTTAGACCACAATTCTGAGAGCTTTCCAACTTTTGTTATTATATAAACTATTCTAGGAGCTTTGCATGCTATAAAGGTTGATGAAAAAAACACAAAACCAGGGACAGATTTCTTGGGATTGTAGATGTATCCATTTCTATTAACTTGGAAATAAGAATGGGAAAACAAGGTGCTGAACTCTGAAAAATGAAAAGCATAAATCCTTCCGGATCCTTCAACACCCCTCTTAAAGCATTTGATGCTCACCAGTTTTAATTTCCTTGAGAAAAGATCCCCTGGCCGGGTCAAGTTCCTGAACCAAATTTAAATAAACAATGACTTTTTATCACTCAGCCTTTTGCTAGCTGAAAGAGTCCAAACTTTACAGAGGATTGGTTTCCAAGCATGTGTTTCCCATTTTGCAGCCAGCTGACCAGATCGACATTCCTGTCATTCGCATCCAACAAGCTTATGAAAATAAGAAAAAGGCCCAAGGTTCAACAAACTCCCTCCCATTGAGAGGAAGAGAGGGAGAACAATGTTGAATTGCATAAACAGTTTGGTAATGAGAAACACAGAGTGTTTTACGAGGCTGATGTAAGGCCTCCTGGCCATCTGAAAAGACCTCCTGGCCCAGGAGCAAAAACAGATCAATTTTCTGATTGTAAATTTGCCTGAGTTCAGGAGATGCGGAAGAAGGAACTTGGAGAAGAAAATGAGTTGAAGAAACCCTAAACTATGATTTGTTCTGCTTGAGGTTAAAATGCTTTCAGGCTTAGCAAAATTTTCAAAAGAAAGACATGAGTGGGGGTTGCAACCCACAAAAACACTAGGATAGTATTGCAGATGAAGTGCTGACTTTTAAATCACACGTCATCCCAATGGAATTTTTGCACCGTTGACTTTAGAGTGGGTTGAAAAACACACCCGCCTTTCTGATCTTCTCCAGAGGTCACTCTGTAAGAATTTGGGGTTTTTTTCCCCACCATTCCCCTCTTTTAGTTTTTTTTTAAGTTGTCCTCCCTTTACAAGAATTTCAAAAAGGCAGTACTGACAGGAAGAAGGTTTGTAAAAGACAGAGAAGATAAAAATGTTGCCATCAGAGTTTTGGTGAACAGAATTATCTCAAAAGAGTGACTGATTTTGTACTTCCTCTGTAAGTTCCATAACTGGATTCTTGGAACTAAAACCTTACTAGGAAGGGATTTCCCACAGCGGAGTGATTAAAGCAGTTGTATGAAGAAAGTCATGAAAGTTTCTAATTTGCATCCAATGTTTACTAGCCAGTTGGGAGAAGATGATGGGAAATTCCAAGCCCCTCATAAGAGACTGTATCCTGTCTATAATGGGCAGTGATGAAAGATACTTTTTTCTTTGAGGTTCCTCAAATATAAGACCATACGTTTCAGATATAAAATAAGCTTGAGAAAGTAAGTTAAAGATTTAAGAATAAACAAGGTTGGGGAATACTTTTGTATATATATCAGAGTGTGTATTGTGTGGTTTACCTTGATATGTATGTGTGCTGGTGGAAGGGCAATGTAGATGTGAGTGTTTTCTGAGTGTCACTACCGTGGCTTCTGGGAAACAGATATTCTGAAGTCTTGTGGGAGTGCCAGTACATGTTTTGGCACCTCAGTTCCATCGAGCCTTCTTATTAAGTTTTTTTTAATGTCATCATTTTACCTGGTGATAAACAACCACACTGGCTTATGCAGGCCTGGACATGAGCAGCTTCTTCTAAGCAGCCATTTTTTGATGAGAAACACCCATGATGGATTCTCCAAATTCCAACTGGTTACAAAGGATGAAGGATCAAGCTGAAGCACCTCTCAAGACTGCTTGACAAAGGACCTTTCTCCTCACATATGCCACTAGATCCCACTTGTTTTCAGTGGGAGATCCCTGGGACCAAACCCATGACCAATTGCATGTAAGGCAGGTATTTTGCAAAATACCTGCACCCAGCTAAACCATTCCTGATTGGAGGAGGAAAGCAAAATAACTTATTATTTATTTAATTAGGTAACAGGTCCACCTAACTCAGTATGGCATATGCTGTAAAGCAGTGGTCGCCAACCAGTGGGCCGGGGACCACTGTTGATCCACGAGAAAATTTTGGTGGTCCGCAGAGAAATGTCACCCCCAAAGCACCCCCCAAAGCAATTAATCCAGGCTGTGCGGGAACACAAGGCTGCACCGCCCACATGGCCCACGGGAACACAAGGCTTGCATCGCTTGCATTGCAAAGAACACGAGCCTCACCTGGCCACCTGGCTGCTTCTTTCTGCTTCTTTCTTCTGCTTTTGGCTGCACGCAAGGAAAGCAGCAAAAGTCTTTCTTTCTCTCCCCCAAACTCTGCCAGAAATGATTCTTTGGGACCCTGCAAGGCCTCCTGCTCCAAGAGGCTGTGCCAGCGTGACAAGTCTCACAAAGACTCATTTCTGGAGGAATTTGGGGGAGAGAAAGAAAGACTTCTGCTGCTTCTGCTGCTGCTTTCCTTCCATGAAGCCAAAAGTTTCTCTCTCTCCCCCCACCCTGAGAACGGAGCTGGAGACGGTATCCTGTGATCCCAAATAAAGAATGATCGATTGGTAGGAAAACAGGGAGAGGAATTTTCCTCCAGACTTTTTGGGGATTTTCCCAAGGTCTCTGGTCCGCAGGATTTAAAATTATGAGTTTGGTCATCCCTGAGGTCCAAAAAGTTGGCGACCCCTGCTATAAAGGGTATGTTTCTGTCACTCTTCTAGACTTGAAGTACCAAGGATTCCATCAATTTTGCTGCTGACTTTTGACACTTCATCATCAATCTTGTGCCATCCCAAGTTTTGGGATACTTTAAGTAGGAGTTGCCAAAGGGAAACTGGTTGTCCTTTAAGGACTGGCTGAACAGAGCCAGATACACTTTAGAAACTGTGCTCGCCTTACCACAGCATCCAGGAAGTGGATACACCGTAGGAGTTCCAGCCGGGTCTCACAAAACTGTCGAAAAAGCAGTCGGCCAATGGGTTGCTTGTCACACAAACTGTTGTAATCTCGTTCTACAAAGGAAGATATGGAGAAGGAATTATTGTCACTTGTAAGCAGACAGTTCTGGACCATGGGGCTTTCAAGGGTGTCCTTCTTAGTAGAGCTTCACATGCAGCAAGTTGGAATGCCATTTTTAAAAGCCGGAGTGTCCAACCTCGGCAACTTTAAGACTTGCGGACTTCATCTCCCCAAATTTCCCAGTCAGCATGGCTGTATTTATAGCTAAAGATGCACACAATTCCCCAAAGAAGAGAGCTATGTTTAGATTTCAGATCAGAGCAAAGTTCATCTGGATTTGAATTTGTAGCCAAAATTATCTGAATGGTGCACAAAAAATGAAACCAAGTCTTGTTATGAGTTTGAAGTCCATGGTGTATGCTAATTCAAACATTGTTTTAAACTATGATGTGCTTAAAATTGGTTATTAAAATAAGCAATAAATCTAACTCATTAATTATGATTCCAAAATGACAATGGCTGGACTCAATCTGTAAGCACAAAACAAACAACCCACATTATTGTTTAGTGTAATATGTGAATAGGGATTATGATGCTGGGGATTATAATTGCACACCTGGATTCTGAGCATATGAAAGTAGAAAAGAAATTCTAAATCATAGTTCGTCTGTTTAGATACAAAACTGTTCAGCTTTGGGATGATGTTGTAGCTGATCCCAAAACATAAATTCTTCATGTGATCGCATCAAACAAAGATGACCTTTGGGTGCAGATTCAAAGTCCTGGGGAAAAAAACCTGGACTCTCAAAACTTGCTTTTCAGGTACTGAGAAGGCCAGCTCTTTTTTGCACCTAGGTGCTCATGGCACCTTCCATATCTGCAACTTCTGGTTGTCACAATCATGTCCTGCTGAGCTCGCTCATGAGCCCATCTGCCTTTGCCCAACTCCTTTGCATTCCCCATTTCACAAACCCCTCCTTAGACTCTTTTGTAAACATACTTTCAAGCAGTAGGAACATGTTCTCATTTGCATCTCAGCATGTTCCTTCTGGGAACAAACTGAAGTATGAGAAGATGGGGGCAGATGCAAGGATCTCTAATAGTCTACAAGGGCCTGGGAGAACAGTGAGCTTACTTAAAGTCAGAGACCAGGGTGCACAACCACCAAGGATATTAATTTACTCTTTGTGTTGATTCACTTGAAAAAAAGGCTCACAGAAGTTGTTGGAAAGAGATGATTTGAAGATGACTTGATGCATAAAAATCACACAGTAGGCATGATGAAAGTCACTTCCAACTTCCCTCTGATAATCAGTTAAATACAGTAGTTATGTGTTGCATTAGGAGTGGGGAGACCTCTCCCCCGTTAGTCACCAAGTCACAATGACTTTAGGGCAATAGTTCTCTGTTATCCCACTTTATTTTTCAATTTTGCTGTTGTGGGGAATAAAAATACAATGTGGCCCCAAAGACCTACAGTAGTTGCCATGCATACATCAAAGGTGGGTAATTTCTTTAGAAGAGGAGCTGTTGGAGAAGGATAGGCAGAGTCAGGGGTGGAGTCAAGAGAGTCATAAGTCTAGAAACCTTATGTTCCCACAAATGGTCTAAGTTCATCCCTCTTGAATTCCATCGGCTCTTATCTAGTGCTGACCACTAGTTGACTACATTCTTCTGTATAGGCATGAGCAATAAATCAGCTTAACTGGAGTTTAATGTGTGGTCCTGATTCTTCACATCTAAAATAAGCCTATTGTTCTCTTTTCCTCAAATTTCAAGGATTCCTTCAGACCTTTCTTTTATCCATCTCTACCCCCACCCTAATATTTGTAAGTATTTTAGGAAGTAAAATGGGTCTACTAAGCCTTGTAAAGGCCCTTTAAAAATCTGAGGAATCACAGAGTTATATTTTAACAGTTGTCATCAAATTTCAGCAGTGCAATTCTGGAAAATCTGGGAATCACTCCTCGATGTGGGTAATGGACAAGAGTGTATAGGGCCCATGATGATAAAAATGGAATGGGTGAAATTATGGCAAATCTTTATCCAGCAGTTTATTTCTTTCAGTGACCAACCAGGTATGTCCAAGATGCTCACAAGAGAGATGAAGACACTTCTCTCCCATCATAATTTTCCTACAGCTGGCACTTGGAAATGCGCCACTCCAAACTGTATGGAAGTTCAAGATTAATCACTTTCAGCAGATCAGTTCTCTCTAATTGGTTCGATCCTGCATTGATTCAATCCACTTATTAGGAAAATTAGTGGCCATTATCACACCAACTGGTGATGAATTCCACAAATAATTATTATTTCTCCTCCAATGAATGCACAGCCTAAAATTTAACAGAGCAGTAAGGAAAAGTTCTAATAACAAAAGCTAAATTGAACTATTGATTATTCATACTTAGTTTTGTTCACAGATCCTTTCCTCACTTTTCTGTTAAATTATAGGCTGTGTATTCATTGGAGGAGAAATATTACCTCTAATACCTTTTCCACTCATACATGGTCTTGCAACATATATTAACATATGCCTTCAGCTTACATCCGGTCATGATGTGACCTACAGTTTGACATAGGAACCCACAGTCATACTGAGGGGAGGTTACTATGCTCCATTTATACATTAAGTCCTGGCAGACACCATGTGAGGTGGTTGTTCGAAGCCTGGCATCTTTTGCGTGGGGTCATTTGTATGTCAACCTATGTCTGGATGTTCAGCAACCCATTTGGCTTTCCATTGCAAATTGATGATATAGGAATCTTACTTTGGTGTGGCATGAGTAGTTCTGCTCATCACAAGGAAGTAAGCTGGCATCATTTTGTGACGTTTTTGGCTACCAGCTGCTGCATTTCCTTGAGCAGAGGGAATCTGTCTCATGTTGCACTTACCCAACCCTTTCCGGAGCTCATCGCATTGGCTGATGTGTGGGAACTTGAGGATCTCTCTCCATTTCTTGCTCCTTCCTTTCCGTTTCCCTCCACCTCCTACAAATCAGAGATGAGAGAGAAGAGGAGAACGATGAATGTGAATAATACAATGACTTGTAATAGGCTTATTTTCTGACTCTGTTTTACTTTCTGGCCAGGACAGTCTTGGTTCCCTTTAATTCATACAAGTGCAGCACAATACCAACCATAGTAGTCAATGCTATCCATTATAAATAAGAAGAACATCCTGAGTAGAGTGCTTACATTTAACCTAGTTATAATCTGATCAAAGATTATTTCTTACCATTGTGCTTTGGATTGTGCAATAATCTCTTTAGAATTTGCAACCTCCCTTATATCTCATGTATCAATTAAACCAAAGGAAATTGTTGTACAAAAATAACTTAAGGTTAAGTAAAAAAACAAAAATGACTTTCTCAACAGAAGAAAAACTTCAGAAGTCTGAAACTTGATGATTAAATGCAAAGCAAAGATTGACTACGAGGGTCAAACAGTGATCCAGAGAATTCAAAGAAGCAATTACATTATCTGACACATTTCAACAAATCTGTTTGTCAGGTGCAATAACCATAAGCTCCTTTAAAGTATTTTTACTGACACATACAGGGCGGTGTGGACAGACTAAACAGGACTTGGCATCCACCAGGTTTAAAAAAAAACAACCAGGCACGAGGCTGGTTTGTAGAAACACTCAGCTCTCTGCAATTTACTGTTCTTTGTAGGTCTTCTTTCAAGCAAGGGGTAGGCAGTCTGTATTCTCTTCCCAGGTTTTATCTAGCTAAATAGGCTAATATAGTGTTACTCAACCTTGGCAGCTTTAAGATGGGTGAACTTCAATTCACAAAATTCCCCAATTCTGGGAGTTGAAGTCTACCCATCTTAAAGCTGCCAAGGTTGAAAAACACTGGGCTACTAAATATGCCCTTAGCTAAAATATGGTCATGCTTGACCACTAGTCATGGAAATTTGCACAATTGAGATTTTGGGGCAACAGGCATCAAGTATGTGCAACTATCTGAATCATGGAAAGCATCATGCAAGGAAAGTATAGAGAAGCATACAGCTTATGCTGTAGATTTCCCCTTCAGGTCTTCCCACAAAAGACACTGGAATCGGATAAATGCTAATTTCAAGCAGAGGGTACATGCTGATTCCTACCGCCTTTCAATATATTATTTCTCCTTGATTTAAAATAATGCCCAAGTCAGGCTTATGATTTGGCATAATCTCAAAAGTGATGAACTATTTGTTGAGATATTGTTCCACCTCCAGAGGCTGATTCACCATGGAAACAGGAGTGCACTTATGATTCTGAGTGCTTGAATGAGAATGTAAGTGCTTTGCGGATGAGATCAAATTCTTCGTGGTCCATCATTCTTGTTCCGAATCTCAGGAATCAGAAAATACTAGACAGGCTTTCCCCAATTGGTACTCTCCTTGTGGATAGTTCCAACATACTTAGAAGGCACCAAATAGGTATTAGATGATTTGTAAGAAGAAAGTCCCAGAGGGCCATCTTGAATGTATTGCTTGCGAATACTTTTCATCTCTTGCTAGTCTATACCACTGCTTGTCAACATTCCTCTCCACCTCTGTAACAAGCTAAAGCTATTATATTTTTGTCCTTCCGTATCAGCAGACTTCCAGCCTATTGTGGATAGCTAAGAAACACTCTGCACAATACAGAAATAGAAGATTGTATCTCGCTGCATAGGTGTCCTGACAGATTCTACACCAGATGACATTTCCCACCACACAGACATGGTTCCATGCGGGAGAGAAGTTAAAACAAGCATGGTCCTTGAGATAATCCTCTAAGGAGTGTCTTAATCAAGTAAACCCCAAATAATGAACACAAGGAGGAAGAGTTTAGATATTCCAAGCATTTCATACATGTTATCTTGATCTACTTATAATAACTAAGGCTATGCAAGGCATTTGAAAAGGGTGCTTGCAGTGAGTGAAACAATGTACCCCAAAATATTCAAGTACCCATATTTTTAGGAAGGCTCAACAAGGCTTCCCTGATAAGTACTGGTCCATGTACAGATGACTTCCTTTTGGACTGCTAGCAAAACCAAAGCAACAATTCCTATAAAGATAGACAACCAATGAAATCCTTTGAAACTTCTATATTGTTTGTAAAGGATGTAGCTACTTTAATAAATTGGTACTTTTATTTTCCCTAGTACAGTTAGGGAAGTACCCTCATATTTTACAAGGCAGATTCCTCCTTGTAGTGATGCCTGAAGCTGTGGCTTAGGTTGCCAAACTGAGTACGTCTGACCCACAAGTACAAGGTGAATCAAGAATCTTCATCAGCTTTCTGCCCCAGTGTGGGGTTGGACTTCAAGATCTCTTCCAACTCTGTTATTCTGTTATACTAATATAAATCTAACAAAACAATACTGATTGCAAAGCTCGTTACCCTGCTCTCACTGGATTCTTTGGTGAGAACTTCTTTGTTATATATATTTTCTTATATTTTAAAGCAACTTCAGGCTTCTTTTGTTCAGCTCATCATCTAAACATCTAATATGCTGCTAGCCTTCAATAAGATCAGATCAGATAAAAATTGGGAGAGAAATATTGGTAGACTTTCCTTGCCCAAATATGCCTTAGTTTGAGGCTAGAAGAGCATGGCTGGATCCTCACATGTTCATAAATGATGGTCTGTTGAGTAAATCACCCTGAATGAATCCATAGAACACACTATACCATAAACCATTCTTTTCAGACTACAGTGGCTGGCTTTCCCCAACACAATCAACACACTCATCATCTGTGTCCTTGCAGGTGATGACCACAATTCCCAGCAGCCTTAGAAGGAAGAATTTAGAAGGAATCCTTAGAAGGAGTACTTCAACGACATCTGGAGGGCCATTGGTTTGCCAACCATTTGCTAAACACACACCAAACAGATCATATCATGACTTAGCACAATGGGTATAAGAGGCCAATATATGGCATGGTTGAAAACAAAATAGCTCTGTTCTCAATGAAGCTTACAAGGTGAACTAGGACTAATCCTTATCTCTCAGCATCAACTATACAGTAGTCCTCAACATACAGCTGTTCATTTAGTGACCGTTCAAAGTTACAATGTTACTGAAAAAGTGACTTATGACCATTTTCATCCTTATGACCATTGCAGTATCACCACTGTCATGTGATCAAAATTCATACACTAGACAACTCACTCATATTTGTGATCGTTACAGTGTCCCAAGGTCATGTGATCGCCTTTTGCAATCTTCTGACAAGCAAAGTCAATGGGGAAGCCAGCTTCACTTAACAACCATGTTACTAACTGAACAACTGCAATGAATCACTTCACAATTGTGGCAAGAAAGATCTTAAAATGGGGCAAAATTCACTTAACAACCATCTCGCTTAGCAACAGAAATTTTGGGCTCATTGTGGTCATAATTCAAGGACTATCAGTATTCTGTTACAGTGGGATGAGAAAAAGGGAATAGGAAACCACATATACTACCATGAGACTCATAGACAAAAGGAAAGAGCCAAATGAAATAAATAAGAGGAAGGAAACAGAAAGCTCTTAAGTGCTTGTTCTTCTAACTACAGCCACTTCAGGAACTACCTTCTAAACTTTTCTCAGGGTTTTCTAGGCTCCAGGAGGGGCTGCTCCATTCCTGCTCTTGTAATTAATCTTTTCCCTTTCATAAAGGTTGTCCCTTCAGTAACCTTGATTGAACTGATTCCAGGAGTTGAGGAACTTCAATTTCAGAGCTGATTCTTGGAGCTAAAGAGCAAAGGTGGTTCCCACTTCCGCCATGGACAATGCGTCCATCCTCTGGTCTCACCCATTAATGGCCAACTAGCTTCCTTATCTCACTGGCTGCCATCAGGAGACTCCGTCTTGTCCAAGACAATGCCCTCGCATGCACAATGCAGACGCCTTCAGTTTAGGAAACTCCCTGGAATGATAACCCACCCATAGCATGAAGCCATAGCTTGCTCTGTCTCAGACACACTCACACACTGTACAGCATACAGATAGTCCTCAATATACGAACACAGTTGAGCCCCAAATTTCTGTGCTAAGCGAGGCAGTTGTTAAATGAGTTGTGTCTCATGTTATGACCTTTTTCCACAGTTGTTAAGTGAATCACTTGTTAAGTGAATCCTGAGGTCATTAAGCAAATCTGGCCTCTCCCATTGACTTTACTTGTTGGAAGCCAGCTGGAAAGGTTACAAATGGTGATCCTATGACCCTGGGACAATGAAATATCAGAAATATATGCTAGTTGCAAAGCACCAGAATTTCAAATATCAGATTAATTAAATGCAGATAATACAATCATCCCTTGTGTATTTAGTAATGTTGCCTTCTGTCATGACAAACATTTCACTAAGATAGCACATTTTGGAATAGTTTCACATCCAACATTTTTGGCAACTGCATGTGGAACCTTTCCTTTATGGATTAGAGTTGATTATACATCTGTGTGTGAAAGTTCAGCCAACAGTTTGCTATTTACTCTAACTATTGTCGTGACTTATGAATCTAATGGTTGTTGTTCCTTGATTTGCAAAAGAAATTAGCTTGACTTTAGGTGATTTTATCCAATGGAATTCAAGCACCCCTAATTAATTTCAACACTCTGTTTGCTTGGCTATGACAAACATCTGGGAGTGACAGATTCCTTGCTCCTTTTAGTCATCTGAAATATTTGCATCAATGCTGATATCTTTAACTGTGGCTCGGCCAGCCATGACTGTTATCTTTGAGAAGTTGCACTCAGCATGTTTTAAAAGCCTACTGCTATGTGTTTAATATCACCTGCTCTTGCAGTAACCCCTAGAATTAAATTCCATTTTCTTATAATTAAAAAAGAGAAAGAAGAGGACAAGAAAAGTAGCCATTCAATCCACATGGTGAAACTTCCTAGATCACTCATATCTGTTCCCATGAGAGAATCAACTGCATGCTGACAAGATCTTTCCCACTTCTTCCTCCTGCTTTTATTAGGACTCCAACACCCATCAACCACAACCAGATACCTGGGTTGCCAAATATGGAAGACCAGATATCTGCTTCCTTATGTTTGGGGGCTATTTTATTAGAGTACCAGAATGGAACAGAACATAGCAATCTGACTGCATTGAAAAATTGCTAATTGCCTCTTCCAAAGCAATTTTGGGAATTATGAGTCTGGAATCACCTGGTTTATTTTGCCAAGAAGGGATATTCTATGCAGAGGATTCAGTAGCCCTGCTGAAGGACACCACAAATTGGAAATGCCTGAAATACTGGAATTTTTTTTTGCACCAGCTGTTTGGCAATTTCTATGCTTAGGAGCAGGGTTATATGTTGTTTGTTTGCATGTGTGTGTGTGTCTGTGTGTGTTTAATCATTATACGCCATCCAGAAACATCTCTGTGAGAAAAAAGGGAAAGAAATCCCTGCAGATTTTACTCAGCTTGTCAAGGTGATGACTAATGAACCCAACCAAGGCAAGCACAATCGAGATGCTCCAATCTCTTTATGCAAAACTTTATTGAGTACATCATTTTGGCACGTTTGAAGGCAAAACCAGATCTAGAGCTTTCCTGTGCTTCCCCTATAGTTTAAATTCAAATTCCACCTCCCAGCTCCCCAATTAGCTCAGGTCACATTGTTCAATATGGTCTCTGGATATTGTTGTGGGAAAGTCTTTTTTGGCTTCTGTAAACACCTGCCAAAATGCCCTTGGTTCTCACACTGGCATCTTGATGTCCAGGCCATTTTCTATCTCCTTCCCCTCATATGTTTTTGGCAAGCTGAGATGCGATAATAGTTGCAACAGCAAAAATCTTTTGAAGCTTGACACCGTTAGTCAGACTATAGGGGGTGCTGCTCATCTCCATTTCAAGGCCCTTGAGCTGGCGCTGTCCCAAGACATTTCTGTGGTCATGTGGCCAGTATAACATTATGGAGCGTTGTTACCTTCCCACCAAAGTGGTATCTATTTATCTACTTTCATTTGCCTGCTTTCAAACTGCTAGGCTAGCAAGAACTGGGGCGAGGACGGGAGCTTACACTGTCATGTGGTGCTCAGGTCCTGAACCCGGGCTGTTGGCTTTCCAGCTGACAAACCCATCATCTAACCGCTGAGCCAGTATTCCACCCACCTATGTGAGAGGTGACCAATTTATTTGGGTGGCTAAACAAGAGACAAATAAAACTGACTGTTCAGGAATTTTGGAATCCAGGCTTGCATCAGTTAGCAACAGTGTGATAGCCAGTGTGTGACTCTGAACTCTGAGAACCTTGCTGCTTCATTCTCCTCCTCCTCCTCCTCCTCCTCCTCCTCCTCCTCCTCCTCCATCATTTTCATTTTCTTCTACTTTGCCATATGGCTTCTACCTTAGTGCCTTGATATAGTCAGATATATATGTATTTAAACAGCAAAGGCTAGATATGGAAGCACTTATAAGTATTTCTCTGTTCCCACAAACAGACTTGGATTAACAATCTTGGAATCTTCTATCTCTGGTCCATAGGCTGAAAATATGCAGGGAGGCAGCTAACCATTGAAAAGGGACACTGAACTGTCTTAGAGTATCCAAATGGGAATATAAACTCCAGAATTTCTTGATTCTCTCTTGCCTTAACAAAGAGGAGGATAATCTATGGTCTGGCCTTTGGGAAAAGTGAAGCAACAGACCTCAAAACAGCATCCTCTGGATCTTCAGAATTTTGCAAAAAACAAATCAAGCAATCCCTCAAATATAATAATCAGAATTGGGTGGGAGAGAAGTTAAGGAAATCCCTGGATCTTTTAAACTTAAGATGATTCAAAAGACTCAAAAGCTCTACTTATGCCTGAAACAGCTCTATACAAGTGCTCCCCCCCCTTTTTTTTTTGAAAAAGGAGACTGCTGAGGAGTGTGTGTGTGTGTGTGTGTGTGTGTAGATGGAGATGTATGGAATTAATTTTCTTGCCTTGCTCCCCCTCCTGCTCCCCTCCCTTCACAGCCTAAATGCTTCACTTATGAAGTAATCCCTGTGGAGATATGACATCAGCACTCCTCTGGACAGCTCAGGGCTGGTTGGCCGGCCAGGCAGAACTTCTTCCGTTGAACGTTTCCCATCCGAGAGAAAGCGCCTTATGATGTCAAGGTAAGCCAAGCAGGAAATGCCGACCCCATGAAATGCACATGGCTCCATCACCCCACCAACAGGGTCTGAGAGTGCCACAGCCGTTCACAAAACTTGTGGAGAGTCCTTGTCCTTCAGAGCCCTCCAGGGAATAGGCTGGGCAAAGGCTTCCTGTTGGAACCGATTCACTTCCTCCTCTATGAATAGGCTGAGCGTCAAGAGCTGAAATGGGCTCCTTTCAGTAAGTAACAGGACAGCCGTACGCTCTTTGTTTCTTCCACTAGTTTCAGCGCCTCTGCCTCTTCTGCCTTGCATCTCACCCCAATGCAGAGTATCTGCTGGAATACTGGATTCAGAAGGAATCTTGGGCAGGGGTCTCCGACTTGGCAATGTCGTGAACCCACTGAACTTAGTACAGGGGTCCCCAACCCCCGGTCCATGGACCAGCACCAGGCCGTGGCATGCCAGAAACAGGGCCAGAGAAACAAGTGAAGCCCCTTCCATGGGATGCAAGCAGAACACAAAACTACACACCTTCCAGTCCATGGAAAAACCTCTCTCCATTGAACTGGTCCCTGGTGCCCAAAAGGTTGGGGGCTGCTGCCTTAGTGTACTCCCCAAACCCAGCTAATTAGGGCTTGTAAATCATGGTTTATCTCTCAGCCTGCTGCGCATACCCAGATACCATGCATTCCTTACTGGGCTGCCTCAATTGGGTAAAAGCAGCTATCATTTTGCTTTTGGGGAAGCAAAACATGTCCAGGAACCTCATTCTCTTTTGATTCTGGTCCTCTCGAAAGAAAGTTGATTAGTCATCAGTGTAAATGGGGTAAAGATTTCCAGCTGCAGTTTGGGTTAAACCAAGCATCCTTTGCCAGATGAAATTGAAAACAACCAACTACGTCAGCTTTGCAGTGATGAAAAAAAGAAGAAAGGCCTAAGCCCAGCCAAAAGCGCTTGGAAGTCTCCCATCACTGTCCTTTCCAACCTGAAAAGGAGCAACATGAGCTAAAAAGATTTGGCTGGAAAATCCCAGTCTTTGGCTTTCTTAGCTCTACTTACGCACGGTGAGGTTGTTAAATGGTTGTTAGGACTTCCTCTTCCTAGCTCGCAACAATAACTGGGCTCAGGCTTGCCAACTTTTAAGGAGCTCTTCTCCTCCCCAAAGTTTTGCCACCTCCACCCATCATCTCAAGGTCCCTTCCGCCCCTCTGTTTTAATAGAAGCCTGATAACGATCTTATTAAGGACTATTCTTACCTCATGCCTGCCGTCAGCAAGAATTCTTGATAAGAACATAGACGTCTGGACATTCTTTTGCATGTTTCAAACTGAGTTGTTTTTAAAGGGGGGAAAGGGTGGGCAGGGTGATCTCTGCCAGGTCTACTTCTTTTTTCTGTTCCTTGTATTGATTTTGGGGGGGGGGGAGACACACAATTTCAGGGTAACACATGGCTAACCCAGAAGAGGACACAACCATACACTGGTTCATCAACAGGGGTACTAGTGGGATCAATATGTCCGTTGCATTGACAATTGTGTAACCTGAAGTAAATAGACTATTGGGGTTTAGCAGACTACACAGAGTGAGCTACTCTTGCTTCGGGTTGGGCATTGCTGGGTGAACCTACCGGGCTTTTTCAATCAATCAGCTAAGTGAATTGCATAGAAAACATTTCTATATCTCATCAAATTTTTATTTGTTTATCAGGATATAAAATACAAAGGAACGTGCAAATGATGGGAAACTAGGGGAGGAAAAAGGGAAGAGGAGAAAGTGTAGGGTTAAAGAGGGGGGAAAAAGAAAAGCATTGACATCGGACTCTTTTTAGTATAGTAGAATAAGATAACAACATTACAGCCTCAACTTTTTACTTTAACACAGTAATATACACTAGCCATTTCTAGAATAACAAAAACTTTTCTATGCAAGTAGTCCTTGACTTATAACTACAATTGAGCCCAAAATTTCTGTTGCTAAGTGAGACATTTGTTAAGTGAATTTTGCTCAATCTTACAACTTTTCTTGTCAAGTGGATCAGTGCAGTTGTTAAGTTACTGACATGGCTGTTATTGAATCTGGCTTCCCCATTGTCTTTGCTTGTCAGAAGGTCACAAGAGAGAATTATAGGATCCTGGAACATAGCAAATGTCTAAGTATGAATCAGTTGCCAAGTATCTGAATTTTGATCATGTGATCATGGGGAATACTATAGCGGTCATAAGTGTGAAAAACAGTCATAAATCACATTTTTTCAGTGCCATTATAACTGTGACTGGTCACTAAATGAACTGTACCAAGTCAGACTATCTGTACATCCACTCAGTCCTGCCTACTGCAAATTGGGTGTTTTCCAATATCTTCAGTAGGAAGAACTCTTTCTGTCACTATGATTTCATGAAAATACAGTTTTTCACCTTTAGGGCATTGCATCTTTTCCCGATTTTACACCTTCTTGATGTGTAATTGTACACACTTCCAATATCCTTGGCTACAAGATTATAAGAATGATAGCAGGTCAAGGAAATCTGTTGCTTTGCTTTATTTCAGAAAATATTGTCAAGCTGCCTGGTATATCATTTGGCTTTTTCTAACCTGGCTAACAGGATTAGGAAGCAACTGATGAAAAAGACTTTCTTGGTTTGAGAGGCTGAAAACTGAGATCAACCAGAGTGGCTAGTATGAGCAGTCCTTGACTTACAACGACAAACTGAGTACAAGCGAATTTTGTTAAGTGAAGTTTGCCCTATTTTATGACCTTTCTTGTCACAGTTGTTAAGCGAGACTCTGCAGTTGTTAAGTTAGTAACATGGTTGTTAAGTGAATCTGGATTGACTTTGCTTTTTAGAAGGTCACAAAAGGTAATTGAATGACCCCAGGACACTCAACCGCAAATATGAATCAGTTGCCAAGCATCTGAATTTTGATCATGGGGATGCTGCAACTGTTATAAATGTGAAAAACAGTCATGTCAATTTTTTCAGTGCTGTTATTGTTAAGTTTGCATGAAGAGTCAGACGCGGAGTGCTTCAGTGAAGAGTTTATTAGTGACTACAGCTCATAACAGACCCGATTTGGCTGGGCTGCGGCTGCTACTTATAGCCAGCAGCCGCAGTTGCCAGCCAATCAGAGTGCAGGGTTTTCCCGCACTTTTCAAACCAATCATTTCTGACATTTTACAAGAACAGTTCAAACTAACCAATGACATTCAAACCTGCATACATAACAGTTATAACTTCAAATAATCATTAAATAAGCTATTGAAAATGGAACGTGTTTTTTTTAAGCGTATGGCACATGTTAGCCAGGGATCACTGAGGTGGTTGACTGCCTCTGTGAAAGGAATTTTTTTGGGCAGTGTTATCTTTACCCGTGGAATGCCTGAATGCTGGTAGGCATTTGGGGGAGGCTCCTTTTTGTCCCTCCGCGGTTTATTTGTTGCGGGAATCGAGCCACCAACCTCAGTGACCTCAGTGGTGCACAGGCCCAGCATCTTACCGTCGCTGCCCCCAAATGGAAGATTACCTGTACCGGATTGAGAACTCAAATGTAGTAGGCTAATCTGGGTCTTAATCCATTAAAGTTGGTAGATCACTGTTGAGAGAAAGCAGTCCTTAGGTTTCCAGACTGTTGTCTTTAACTAATACTGCAGATTAACTTCCTTATTTCTACTCAAACTGTCAAAAGCAGCTAATAGAAGCAAGGGTCTCTATTAATTATGATTAATGTAACAATTAAACCCAACTGAGGAAGGGGCTCTCATGTGGAACACTGCATGTAATTTTAACCCGTTTCTTCTACATCAATTCTTCATTTACCACTATATTGTTTCCTATGAGTCTTGGAGCTCCTGCTTGACCAACTGCAGAAAGGGTGAACACAACAGCACTGTCAGGGTACACCAACCACTCATGTCCTACAGTGTCCTACACCATTGAGAATCTCTATAGACATTGATTGATGTCCTACAGTGTTATGTAGATTTAGAGCAATAACACTTGGTAAAGAGCACAAATGTCAAGCTGTTCAACTGCCGATTTTACAGCACTGTTGTTGTTTCTGACAAGGAAGTTAAAAACGGAATGATAAAAGCAAAAGGTGTGACTCTTTACGTCTCTCCCCATGCCTTGGAGCAAAACAGATTAATAGACTGTGTCTATGACCTGCTGGGGACGTCAGCGCTAACACCCACATTTACTTCTTGGCACAAGAAAAGTTGAGGAAGTTCATTGGCTCCCTTCCCAGTGATAAAGCAGCATTATCAGTGATCAATGCTGCAGTTAATTTGGCAAACTCAAGGAAGGAAGGAAGGAAGGAAGGAAGGAAGGAAGGAAGGAAGGAAGGAAGGAAGGAAGGAAGGAAAGAAGGAGAAGAAGGATTTCTACACACCTTTTGAGCTAGGGCTGCCCAAACAAATGGAAAGGCAGAACCACTATATAGAACTTTCCCCTTAATATTTCATTAAATTGGAAGGAATAAAAGGTTGGTCTGCTGCCAGCCTTTTGGCCTTCCTTGAAGACATGGCTATGTTAACTAGGCCAATGGTGATGTGGCACATTGGAGGTGACTAATGGAATAGCAAACACTCCTCTTCCTCCCTGTGTATGCTTTACTCCCTCCATCTCCCTCCTGCTTAGTTTTTTTTTACTTTAGTTCTTAAATGTAAGACCTTTATCTCCCAACCTTGTTGATGTGAAAGCTTTCAGGTTGGGAATAACAGGGATTGTACATTCCTACTTCCAAGTGCCGCCAATGTCTCCTGCCTACGAGGAGGCTAAAGTCAAAACCCAGAGAGAACGAACCACAAAGGCCACATTACTCATTTCCCTCCCACTCAGGTCCCCTTGCTATTACTCTCCATCTCTGGGATGCCAAGAAGGTCAGGAATGGGCTCCAGATGGCAGCTCCGAGGTGAACAGCAGCAAAAGAACAAGGCCTGTGCTCGCTGAGCACATCTCTCAAAGCTGCCCTGACAAACTCCTTTGAGGGTGAGTCAGCTCTCCAACCAACCAAGTGCGTAATCCATTTCTCTCCCTCTCTGTGGCTTTCCCCCCCTTTTTCATAGTTCCATGTGAGCCGATTCAGGAAGGAAGAGCGGGAGCTGTTTTCTAGCACAATCACAAGTCATGAGCTTTCCCTTTCAAGACAAAGGCAGTCACAGGAAAAAAACTGAAAGCAGAAGGCAGGATTATTCTACGGATCTCAATTCTGAAAAGGAGATTTGGGATGAGAAGGGCAAGGGGTCATCAGCTTGAGAAATGCAGCGGTTGAGAAGGTGTTTCCAGTGGGCCTTCTTGCCAAAGGTACACATGTTTGGGTCCAGAGCAACCATACACGAGGGTTGGAAATTGTGGAATCGACATTTCATTGGATTTCAGGTTTTAAAGTTTCCTTCTGTTTCAAAAGTGCAAACTTACCAAAGGAAACCTTGGGATCAAGGACCCTGATGACTTGATAGCCTTGTATTAATATATATCTATATCAGATATATATTAACACAGCTCTCCTTCACTCTCAACTATTCTGTGCAAGATAATTCATTGTCAAGATCACAAACAGATCACTATAGAGGTACATTTTACAAATCAAACATTGTTTTCTAAGCTGTTGCCCTCAAGATATGCTTGGCCCAAGCTGCTTGAAATATCTGGAAATAGTATCATATTACATCTGAAGGAAACTAGATTAGATTAGATAAAATTAGATTAAGATAGATTAATCTAGTTTGACTAGAAGAGGCTTTCTAGAATCTAGACTGTTGAAGAAACGATCTTGCCCATCTAGTGTTCCTATTCTATTTAACACAAGGTGACAGGGAACATCTTATACACAAACTGTGTACTATTTTTAAGCTTTCATGCTTCTATTTCTGAAACCAGTTCAGCATCAAACCCAACACTTTTCCTTGAAAATGTCTATGGAGATTCTCAGTCATTCAGTCATGGTAATCTCAAAGGTGCTTTTTTTGCTTTCCAAAGGGCAACTGGATGTTCTTTGTTTTTCCTTGAAGACCTTTCACTTCTCATTCTGGAGAAACTTCTTGGATGAGAAGAAAAATGTCTTTGAGGAAAAACAAAGAATGTCCAGTTGCTTTTGAAAGAAAAACATCTTTGGATATTCCTTGAAAAGGCTCCATTACAGTGGTATAGTCATATTTTCATCCCTGCAAAGGATGCTACGTAGAGCTTAAGCTTGAACCAGTGTTCCATAACCTTATGAGACCAACGTTAGGAGGTATGGACTTCAACTCCCAGAATTCCCCAGCCAGTCATGCTTGCCAAAGTTGCCCAGATTGAGAAACTAGTTCAAACCATTCTGTAGTCAATTTTCTCCTAGTCCAGAATGTTCACTTGTCAATGCATACGGCACATCATGTTTATGATGCTGTGTCGAATGTAAACTCAGCCACAAGACTTGTTCAATAAACCACACCTACCTTTTGTGGGTTTATAGGCTCATTTGGAATTTTAAAAGACTGTTGTTGGCACTCTCATAAAGTGATTGCCATGGAGGATGTGGCTAATTAAAAATATTCATATGATAGAAGGTGAACAAAGCAACGGGCTTCATCACCACCATTTTATTTTCAAGTAATGCTCGTTTGGCTAGTTGAAATGTCTCAGGGTACCATTTGTCATGCTAAACTCCCCATTCATTTTTCTAAACTGAACAAGACTAAGTAAAAATGTTGGGCAAAGATTTTGGCAGATGCCAAGAATTGTGTCAAGGGGCAAACTGTCACCCTGGACTGCCATGCTGAGGATCAAGGGTTAAATGTAATCTAAAGAGAGACCAGATCTAAAGAAAAAAAAACCCTAATGGGTAAGCCAAGGAATAATTCAAGTTTCAATAAGCTCTCAGACCATTTATTCATGGCTGTGTTCCCACAATGCATTCAAGACTGCTTGGCATACCCTTCCTGAATTATTATCTCAGTGCCGTTAACATGCTGTGCTATAAACACTACTTACAAATTATGGTGGTTCAACCCCACATTACAGCTTTCCGCAATGCATCTATCCAGAGATCAAACAGGCGCACACTGAATTAAATATTTGTAACATAGCAGGACACTCAAACAGAAAGGTTAATGGTTGTATCTTTATCACTGGTCATTAATTAAAGGGAAAGAACGCAAGTTACATACTACTGAAAGGGAAGAAAGGTTAAATATGTTTGTCCTGTACAGCTTGCACCTTTGTGACAAAGTTTCACATGATTGTTTCTATGCTGTTAGGAGTACAGTCCCATTATCGCAAAGGACAGGAGGAACCATCCTCACCGTTCAAGAACTCAGCTTGAATTTTCTATGGTTCAACAGTGATCAATGGGTCTCTTCTAAAGAAGTACCTACTGTACATTCCATTTTTGCCCATTGGTTTAAGGATTAATTTTTAAACCTGTCCTGAATAGACACTTCAATAGCAGCTTCATAGATTTCCCTCCCATATACAGCAAGTGTATTATTTGCACAATTAGAATAAAATAAATCCATCGCATTAGTACTAATCAGTATTAGTAATAATGAGCTGTAAGCCTATAGAACACATTAAAAAAAATCACCTAGTGCTACTATTTCACCATGTCTCCAGTTTACAATTCTCTGTTTTTCCTATGCTGAATGTGAGTTGTTACTCTAGGTAGCAAACCATCCATTAGTTCCCTAACAAGAAGGAAAAAAAGTGTCTAAGTGTCCCTATCTCTTTGTTTCCCACTGTAGATCTGGCTTCACCACATCTTTTGAAGTGCTCAAATAATATTTGAAAATGAATAGGAAACCTATTTCTACCTTAAGAACTCTATATTGTGCAAACCCAGCACAGTCTATAGCAGGGGTGTCAAACTCAAGGCCCGCGGGCCACATCTGGCCCTCAGGGTACTTAAATCCGGCCTGTGAGGCGGCCTGGAAATATCAAAGGACTGGCTCGCGGTGCCTCTGCTGGCTAAAACGGCCCACGTGCGGGCCCCTCGCAGCCCCCTTGCAGCCTGTTTTTGGCCAGCAGTGTGTTGCTGGAGGCCAGGGAGGCCATAAACAGGCCACAAGGCCCATTTTTGGCTGGTTTTCAGTTGGCAGAGTGCTGCAGGAGGCCATGGAGGGTGAAAATGAGGTGCAAGGGTACCGGCCGTTTTGGCTGGTAAAGTCTTGCAGGAAGCCATTCAGGCCAAAAATGGGGCAGAGGGGGCCATGCCCCATTTTGGCTGACAGGATGCTGCAGGAGACGTCTGTCCCATCTCTTCACTGCTGCCCCCCTACGGAGAACTATAATGCTGATCCAGCCCTCGAAGAAATCCAGTTTGACACCCCTGGTCTATAGAATAACAGGGTTGGAAGGACCTACATCAACCCTCCCCCCCATTTGAACAGGACTGCCTATATCCTTTTGGACAAATAGTTGTCCAAACTCTTCTTGAAAACCTCCAGTGACAGTGCATCCACAACTTCAGGAGGCAAGCCATTCCACAAATTAATTGTTCTCACTGACAGGAAATTTCTTCTTAGTTCTAGGTTGGATTTCTCTTTAATGATCTTCTACCCGCTACTTTTTGTCCTGTCGTCAGGCGCTTTGGAGAATAGGTGAACCCTCTCTTTTCTGTGACAGTCCCTCAAATATTGAAAGACTGATATCATGTTACACCTGAGGCACTAGGTTTTATTCTACAAAACATGCTTGAATTCACCATGTCCACACAAAGTATATGCACAACTACAATTTTAACTACTGTATGATTCTTGGAGTATATTAGTCATTCTGGGAATTTTCTTGCGATTGAATGATCAATCAAGTGAATTTTCTCGCAGTTTTCAGAATTATTATTTTTAAATACACCCAATGGAATGGAGTATATTAAACATCTAGGATTTGAATGAGCATTGCATCTCAGCATTCAAGTGAATTCGAACCAGTTGTGCTGGCCTTGCAGAAAGAGCTACATTGTTAGCTCTATGGAACACCCAAGGAAATGACCCTGGGCTATTTCCTCTCCCTGCCACATAATCACACTTCTCCAACGAATACTCATTTTGACTTCTACCAGGAAAGACGCATCTGCTTCTCAGGTTTTTTGCTTCATTTGAGCCACAGAATGATAGGAAACTTGCCTAATCTCTCTCTCTCTCTCTCTCTCTCTCTCTCTCTCTCTCTCACACACACACACACACACACACACACACACACGGCTACCTTGCATTCTAAGCTGCCAATCAGCTATTGATCTTTCAGACTAATTTTCACTACCTCACACATGGTACTTGGACAGCAGACAGAAACTCCATTGGTCTGAAAGTCTTCTGAGACAGGTACCATAGAATGGTGCCACCTAAAAGTATCTTTCTGGAGGAACATCCTTCTAGGCACTTGGTTATTTATTCATGTATTCTCTCAGACCACCTATGAAATGGATAGTCTTCAATCACTTCAATCCCCCCACTCCACCTTTTATCATCACCCCTGGATTGTGTAAAAGGAAAATATTATCCTATACAGGTTGCTGACACACCTTCCTGTGAGTGTAAACAGCCACAACCTCTTGATTCTGTCTTCTGTTTTGTTGAATTGCTCTTTCTTAGATAAATACAATTTGTTGAAGTGATGCAACATACGGAGCAATTAAACATGCTTTAGAAATTTCACTGGCTGAATCCACATAAAACACTAAAATCAAAACAAGCTGAATCCATTATATTTTATTATATGGAACCCAGCCAATATTCAGCTTACTGACCAAATGGTCTGACCTGTTGATATTTTTTATGTTCCTGGTCCATGGCAGAGGAGTTCAGGTCTTGCATTTTTGGGATACAAAAATCTGGATGATTGTTAGATGGGAGCAAAATAATATGGAAAATCTAAGTTTGTGGTTGAACATGTTCTCCTACTCATGGCCCCTTCCCAAGCTATGTGACAAGTCCTACCAATTTAGCCTTGTAGAACCCTCCCTTCTAAATCTTGAATGTGTCCCTTGTCTACCATTGTAGTAGATGGATCAAATAGGTTAACAGGAATAACATCATATGACTACTTATTAGTAGCATATTGTATTGTTATTGGAAATTCTTTGGTCATCCTTGAAAAAATATGCGGCCACGCAAGAGAAGGGAATGGTATGATGCTCTTCCAGAATGAAAATAGGAAATTTTGAAGATCGGAAACCTTGCCAGCTGGAGACCACGATAAGGCAGTGCAGCTGGCACCTAGGCTTCCAAGCTGCCACAACTGATAAGATTCAGAAAAGGCGTTCAGGCTATCCTGTCAGATAGTGGGCATTTAAAATGGACCTTCTTAAAAATGGATGGTCCACATGGTCAGGAACGACTGAATGGTATTTGTGATATTTGTTCCTTTTCTCATTCTGATCTTGCACCTGAAACTTCCCAGCCAGAACTCTACCACTCATTTATATATTCATTATTTTATTAAACAAGTAGATATGGCCATCCATCTAACTAGTAGAATGTTTACATGATCATACGGGCACATGTGAATGTTCTTTCCTCCTCTTGTGCCAAACCAAGTTTCTATTCCAACAGCAATGCCACATTCTAAGTGAAGATGATAAACAATATAAAGAAGCGACCTTATCATGAATGGGGGTAACCAGGCCAAGTCTTTTTCTTGAAAAGAGAGAGGGTGAAATGATAAAATCTCACAATTTGGTTTCCTACCAATTTAAGTCTATATTTTGTGCAGGTTGTTTTGCAGTTTGAGGAAACTGTTTCAAAGAGCTGTGTAATCTCTCTTGTTGTCTCTCCTGTTTTCAAACCTTTACTTCAGCTATTAACCCAGAAGTGTGCAACATTTAGCCTTTAATGTAATATTGGGGAGTCTCTTGATCTTTCACCAATAGCCATGATGACTAGGGCCATTCACTGCTCCTCTTGTTCTATTTCACAACATCCTCAATAATGTGACATCAGAATAGATAAGTCAAATAGACAGACTGAATTTAATAATATCTATAAATTAATCTGGAATATCTAGACTTGCTTCCACGCTCTGATATGCATATGCAGACACACTTTTTTGAATGGATTCATAAGTCCAAATTGATTGGATTTAAAAAAAAACCCATATCAAACTGATGATCCAAACTGATTCAAAAGTCCAAATTAATCAATCTTTTGAATTGCTTTAAAAATCTAGCTCTATCAGTGAGAATGTGTAGTGAACTAGATATTTCCAAAAAAAAGTTGAGATGGCATTGTGATGAGATCAGCAGCCAGACAGTGAAGTCTGGGCAATGAAACCTCTCTAGAAAAAGGAGAGATTGTGAGATTGCCCATTTGTATTCTGGACAGCTGCTCACATGAATACACTGCAGGAACTGAGGTATTTGTGGTCAGCTTGTGAGTCAAGTGGCTGGGAGTTGAGGGATTCCAACCAAGCTCACAGCTGCAATGTAGTCTTTATGGGCTTCATCAAACCTCATTTATAATCTTTTTCAGAAACTTTTTTTAACTATTAGAAAACTTCACAATGGCAAGTTTTAGAATACCTGGTAATAATCAGTCCTTAGTGAAAGAAGCTTTACATTCAAGTTTAACTAAGAGGCCTGATGGATTTGAAATAAGATTTTTAAAAAAATTATAAGAATTTTTCTTGTAGGAAAATGCTTTCATTTGGATTTTTTTTAGAAATGATAGGATTTTCACGGTTGGACACCAGAAGGAATAATAAGGCACTAAATATTACAATTAAAGGAGAACATTTACATGAGATTAACTAATATAGAATTGAACAAAATACTTTAACATTGGCTGTATTGAAGGATATTTGTGAAGAATGGACCCAGATGTTAATTTTAAGAGTGTCTTTTATTAAAGATAGACTGTGCTTAAAAGATGTTATGAAACAGGTTTAACAAGACAAGACTGGAACTGACTTGAAAGTGGTTTTAAAAATGATAGGCTACAAGAATGATATGGAAAAAGATGCTACACTAGATATACAAAGAAAGCTGGCTGATGTCACAATAATTAAAAGGGTAGATGCAAATAACTCTCATTAAATACAAAACATCTGTTTCATTGAGGATTAAGGATTGCAGGAATATTGAAGTTTAAACCTGGGGCAAATATATATAGTCATATACAATGTGATAAAACTATAAACAGTTAATGAGGCTACAGTCCAGTTCCCAATTGACAACAGTGTCAAACATGTTCTTTGCTTGACCTTAAGCATAAAGACAAAGCTGTTGTGAAGGATTACGGGTCAAGTTATCCATCCTTCATATAACATAAATCACATGATAATACACCTTTTTATCTTTTCTATAACTTTAAGCCCCATTCTCCGGGTACAAACATCTTCCAGGCCTGTGATTGCCAGCCTCTTGTTAAAATTTACAACTGACAACTCAAGAGGAAGAGAAGATTCAACTAGCCAATCCTGACTTCAATTCCCCAACTCAACTGGTTGCTCCAATAATTAAAGTAAATTAAAGAGGAATGTTGGGCAGGCAGTTGGTCATGTTTGCATCAAAGGAGCAGATGGAAACCATCTTCCTTCAGCTGTTACTTTCTTTAGTAGTGTTCTTTTAGACCAGTCATTCAGTTGCTCTAATTCTAAAAGATATGACTAATATACAGTCAAAACTCTAGTCCTTCAGTTTCCAGAAAGAGATTTTAAAAAGATGTATGTTTGTCAGCCTCATTCTCAGGGAACTTTCAAACTACTTCAGACTTGTTTAGCTTTCCTTATTGTTAAAGGGTGGAGGACACCAGTATTACTGTTATTTCCTGTTACACATCTCTCTAACAATCTACAGCCTCCCTGGCTGACTATACTTCCTGATTCAAAAAAAGCCCCATTGAAAAAATTCCCCTTACAAAGTTTTTCTTTGGGATATACCTTTTCCCTCGTGAAGTTTTTCTGTGGGATTTAACTGAAGCATAGATGCCGGCATTGTAACAGACCACTAGAGAATGGTACAATGGGAGGCAGGATATCCCTGAGAATCTTATCATATGAAATAGAAATCAGAGTGATGTAGTGGTTAAAGAGCTGTAGACTAGCCTCAGGTTCATCTGTACCCTAAAGCCCATTGAGTGTTCTGGGGTCAGTCGCATGTACTCAGTCCAACCCATCTCACAACGTTGTTGTTGGTGGCAGATGACAGTATTAAATTGGTTGCATCATCTCCAAGAGAAAAGCCAAGATATAAAACCAACGAATAAACATTTTGGGGAGTTAACATTGTTATGGAAGAGTAAGGTAAGAGTAAGTAAGCAAGAGTAAGGTAAGAGTAAGCAAAAAAGATTAAAGGCACAATATAGTAAGAAGAAAAGAAAATCTAACTAAAACTACTTCTCATCAACAGCACTATTCACTATGCACTGTTTCATCCTTTGCAACCATCTTTGTGTCCATCAGACCCTGCTTCACTCTTTGCCTTTTGTTCTTCAAGAATGAAGAATGTTCTTCAAGAATGCTGTTAATTAACAACATTTAGTTTCAACCAATTAAGATATTCCTGGAGAAAAAAATAGAGATGAAAGTTTTGGGGCAGGGACAATTATCATGTTAATGACATAGACAAGGAAAGGCTTGGTTGCACGTTCTGCGCCATCATAAGAAGGGAGCGGGAGCTGTTCAGTCATGACCACCCGGTCTGTGCCAGCTCATTGCTCGAGTCTCTGCATCATTTAAACAGCTTTCTTGAAAGAAGGAGGAGGAGGAATGCATTACATCCCTTTCTTTCCACCACAGGTGACTCATGAAAGTAGACAGGCTGCTGAATGCAAAATAAAACACTTCCCTCCAGGAAGGTGCAGCAAGACCAACCTAACTCCCATGCACCAAATGGCAAGACCTAAGCCTTTTTTATTTATTTCATCTTCAAAATGTCTACCAGCAGAAGGAGAACTCTCTGCCTCTGCAGAGCACAGCACATCTGTCCATTCAGGACTGGCTTGGGTGAAAATGTCCAGAAGGCAGGAAATGCTACAGGAAGATCAACCCTTCCTGCATTGCCATCTTCCCTTTCTCACACCACTCCACCCAAGCCCCAAAGGTTTCAATCCCTATGGTGTAACTCCTGGAAGAAATGTTAAACGTTTAGAGTACAACAGGGGTTGCCAACAGGCAGCCCTTTCCCCAAGAAACCGTTTTGGTTAAGAAGAATTGGATACATGGGGGGATGGCTGGAAGGAGAAAGGGGCATCCATATTCTTTAATGGCCCTGGCTGTGGTCCATGCTGCTATGTGCTCCCTTTAAAGATTATAACCTTCTAACTGGGAAAAACAAACCCTAGTTTAATAAATTAAGAATTTCCCCCATCCAGTCCCCCTGAGAATGGCAGTCTGTAATATTTGAACATTGCCCATTACTGAGTGATGGTTTTCATACTGTCTAAAGAGAAACTGTCCTACGTGTTGAGAATGAGCATCAGTCTTTTCATGTATTCCTCTGGTCTTTCAGGACAATGGCTCAGGACAATGGCTTGGCAGGGGCAATCAAGCAGTAATGCCTGCATGAAGGATGCTTGACCCTAAAAGCTGCATTGTTTAATGTTAGGGTAGGCCATAGGAGTTGTATGCAGCCAATGAATCCTGCTTTTCTAACCCACAAATCTCCCTTGACCATTCTTGGCCATACCCAAGGGGAAGGTTTACTACCATTTACATGCATGAAACATAACAAGTGTCTAGTATAATACTGAAGAAGGTATAAACAGAACAGAACAACAAAGTTGGAAGGGGCCTTGGAGGTCAACCTCCTGCACAAACAGGAGACCCTAGCATTTCAGACAAGTGGCTGTCCAGTCTCTTTTTAAAATCCTCCAGTGTTGGAGCACCCACTGAAGACAAGCCCTTCCACTGATTAATTGTTCTATTTCTGCTTAGACATATTGTAGGTTGTTTTTCTCCTTGATTAGTTTCCCTCCATTGTTTCTTGTCCTGCCTTCTGATGCTTTGGAGAATAGGTTGACTCCCTCTTCTTTGTGGCAACCCTCAAATATTGGAACACTGCTATTGTGTCACCCCTAGTCCTTCTTTTCACTAAACTAGGCAAACCCAACTCCTGCAACTGTTCTTCATATGTTTTAGCCTCCAGCCTCCTTATCATCTTTATTGCTCTTTTTTTCACTCTTTTCAGAGTCTATACATCTTTTTTATAATATGATAATAATATGGTGATAATAAGTAGCAAAATGTTTCAACAAGAAGTCTGGTTGCCATGACTAAACTTCCAGACAATTCTACTTGGATGACTGAGAATCTTCACTGACTTCATTGGCAGAGGAAGAAACCCGGGGTTCGTGAGGGAATAGGAAAAGACAACATGTCTAATATAAGATACAAGTTTAATATAAGAAACATTTTATAATAATCTGAAAAAAATCTCCTGTTTAAATTTAGTGCAACCTTACCCTGCCCTTTTTGTTTCAAAATCATAAAAATAAAGGTGATGCATGAAATCAAACACCTTGCTATAATCAATAAGCCATATTCAAACAATGAATAAACAGGATCTATCACTTGGAGCAGATCCTGGTCTCATGAATGATCTCCTTTTCCTAAAATCCCTTCAAAGCAGCTTTGTTTTCCTTTCTTCTGTTTACATTTAAAAATAAATAAATGTTGATTAAAATGGCTTGGAAGCAGATCAGCTAAAAGAGGAATGAGAAGTAGTAAAAATAATTTTTAAAAAATCCTGTTGCTTTCAATCTTCCTGGGATGTTTTTGTACAACTCTGATAAATAAACAATTCACATTGTCCTTTAAAAAAAACAGAACCTTAAATCTTCAGGCAAGAATTGACAGAAAACTCAGGTTAAAAACCCAATGGAGCCATTCCAGATTGTATATCATCACTTAAACAACCACAGAGCAGGGTTTCAGACTTTCCCAAGGTAAGTAAACTTTAGTTTTTTTAAAAAAAGTAAGGAGGATTTCTGCCTATGTGCTAAAGGAAGTTACTTCCTCTTGGGGAAGTACATAATCCAAATGCAGATGGGAAAGGAGACAGAACTGGACTTTGAACTGGGAGACAGAGAGAGGAAGAGGGATGGAGAAGGAGGGAGGGAGGGAGAGGGAGAGGGAGAGGGAGAGGGAGACGGAGGGAGAGAGAGAGAGAGAGAGAGAGAGAGAGAGAGAGAGAGAGAGAGAGGGGCTATACGACTGGCAGTGCCAGTCTGTATCTAGGTACTCCACATCTCTGAAGGAAAATCAGAGTTAAGATAGACTGATATCTCCCAGTTTTTCTTTCTTTCTTTTTAACATAAAGGAATGTATTTTAAGTAATACATCATTGTTTGGCCCCTAGTAAAACCATCTATTCCATCATCTCAAAAGTCTACCATCTTGTTCTATTATGTATGTAATCCAAGGGCTAAGATCCAAGCAAGATAAAATGACCTTCCATGACTACATTTGCCCAGCACGTTGAAACACAAAGTTGTCACCCATACTTTACATACAGTATTGAGTTCTTCTGACCTAATCTGCATGGTTACTTAGTTACTTAGTTCAGTATCTTGTGTAACCCCAGGCAATTGGGTCACATTAACATGGATAATAGTTTTGTGTGATATACTTGTCCTTTTCTTAAGGTGGGGTAATACAATGACTAGAAAGTCAAACTAGAGCCATTCACTCATTAGGGATTTATTATCAATATTTGGCTGGCTGAGGTATCAGGCAGGCTTATATTGTCACAACAGTAACTGAGACACTATGGCTGTGATGGCGAACCTGTGGCATGAAGAGCCATTTGTGCCAGCACATGAACTGCAGGTAAACTTACCTCACTGCGCATGCGCGTGCCTCACAGCTGATTTTCAGCTGGGTTGAGGCCTTTTTCGGCCTCCCAGAGGCTTGAAAAAAGGCTCTGTAGGCTTTGCAGGCCGAATAATAGACCTGTTTTGTCACTTCCTCTATTTCTAGAAATACTGGAAGTAATGAAACGGGCCTATTATTTGGCCTGCAAAGCCTGCAGAGGCTTTTTTCAAGCCTCTGGGAGGCCAAAAATCAGCTGTGATGCGCAGTGCAGGTAAGGGGGCAGGGGGGATTGCGCGCACATGTGCAGGGGGCGTGGGGCCCCCCATGAACATTCCCTTCTGGGTTCTGGCATGTGAGGCACGCGTGTGCATAATTTTTGGCACAGGAGCCCAAAAAGGTTAGCCACCCCTGCATTATAGCATACAGAATATAAAATAGCAGAGTTGGAAGTGACTTTGGAGGTCTTCTAGTCCAACCCTCTGCTCAAGCAGGTGACCCCATACCATTCCGGACAAAGGGCTGTCCAGTTTCTTTTTAATAATTTCCAGCAGTGGAGCATCCCCAACTTCTGGAAATAAATCATATTTAAATAAATTACTAATGAGGAAGAGACATAAATTTGGTAATCTAAGTTCAAATTCCAACGTACCCCAGGTGACTTGGAGCTCATTTTTTTAAGCAGCCGTTCAGATTAGTTATGAGCATAAAATAAGCATATGAAAGAAGGAGGAACATTGAATTACTGTACAATTCTACATGCTTGGCAAGCCCAGGTCGGAGAAATCTACATAAAACCACCATGTAAAACATAATTATTCTAAATGTGTGATGCATTATCTCGAGCTAAAATGGAGTTGGCAGCATTGTAATTCAACTTACTGTAGGGTTGAGACCAATATCAAAACTTCTAAATCAGGGGTGTCAAACTCAAGGCCCGCAGGCCAGATCCAGCCTATAGGGTGCTTAGATCTGGCCCGCAGGGCCACCCTGGAAGCAGCAAAGGACCACCCCGCAGTGCCTCTGCCAGAGAAAACAGAGCTTGGGGAGCCTGAGCCACTCTGAGCTCTGTTTTCACTGGCAGGGGGCTGCAGGAAGCCATTGCGGCCGAAAACAGAGCCTCGACAAGTGATATCGAGCTGGCCACACCCACCCTGACCATGCCCCCCTGGTGCCCTGAAGTCAACACAGCCCTGATGTGGCCCTCAATGAAATCAAGTGTGATACCCCTCTTCTAAATAAACCAACACATTCACTGATCCTGTTTGTTTGGTTGATTTATGTAACATGCAATCACATATAATCATAGCTAGGGTTGTATATCTTCGGTCATTTGTTGACTCAGGTTGAAAATTTGGCACGTTTGTTTGAACCCAGCCATAGTCTAGGCACCTACATGGGGATAGTAAAAAGATGGTAAGGGCTGAATTTCTAAAGTGGAGTCCTAAATTTGTGGCACAGGTGAGGTCCAAGCCAGAAGTTATTTGGATTTTGTACTTTTGAGGTCTTTCTTGTCTCATCTTGATTTTACAATCCTTTTTCATAATGGCGTCTTTTCATCTCATATCACATTGACTTCCTTTCTTCTACCCCATGCCACCCCACATCACCCCTATGATTGTTAGCAAATGCAGAAGCACTGCTGACGTGTATCAGATTCTATTATGCATAATTACTTTTAAGCATGATTCTTCTACAGCGCTTTAGCTATCACAATTGTTGAACACAACACAGAACACTACATTCTCAATCAGGCATCCAGCTATAGGTGGTAGGTCACATGAGAACAGTCTCTGTACAGAAATACTCAATAAAATATAGTTCTTACAATCTTTTGACACACAATTTCCTAATCAATTCTTTCCAAATGTTCTGATCTCACATCATTTTGAGTGCTGGCATTGGGGCCAGGGCAGTGTTCCTTCTCTGTTCATTGAAAATAGATATATACACTCAATCGAGCTACATGCATCACACAGATTTTCACAGGCCGTCACAAGAGTAGCTGAAGATACCCCTGCAGGCAGAATACATTTATGAAGACAAATAAAATGACATGCTAATTAACTAACAAAATTAAATCTAGAACATCAGAAATATCCTTTCCTTTTAATTACACTGGGCTGAGCTTTGAAAGAATACAAATTCTTCATGCCGACTAGACATCTCTTTGTTGATGACAGGTAGGGGAAATGGAGAAGGCAGGATATGTGGAGTAAAAATCAGATTAGGGATGGTTCCTCATGTAGAAAATATATGAGTTGTTAGTAGGGATCCAAAGGAACTTCAACAGTACATAATCACTCAAGAAGATATAGTAGAAGACATTAGGCACAGAAGACACTTCAATTATTTCTGCAGATTAATTTTATGGGGTTAGATTCCTTGTTGTAGGTCTGTTTATTTGCTTATCTGGATCAGTCAAACAGAGGCAGCTTTCTGCTGACTGCCAACTAACTGCAATTTGGCAGTTTGAATCTCACCAGGCTCAAGGTTGACTCAGCCTCCTTCCAAGGTCGGTAAAATGAGGACCCAGATTGTTGGGAACAAGATGCTGACTCTGTAAACCGCTTAGAGGGGGCTGTAAAGGACTGTGAAGTGGTATATAAGTCTAAGTGCTATTGCTTCATTCTTCCCATTCATAGAAGTGAATGGGAAACAATTGACAAATTGACATCCTAACTGAAGTGCAAACTTTGGCCTGCAAAGCATAGGTTTTTTGTCTGAGCCATAGTTTCCTCCTATCTGTTGGTGGATGCGCTCTCTGGATGTTCGAGGAATGAACCACATTCCCTAGGAAACATGGTAGTACTTGTGGGCTTTGTCAGCTGTTCCTCCCTACTCCAGAGCTCATCTCATTTTCCTGTGTCAACCTGTACTAAGCACCACATTCCTCCTCTGCTCTGGCACTCCGCCATCCCCATTACCTCTATGCTCTGCCCTGCAGCTAAAGCAGCAGGTTTGACTAGATGGAGAAGGGGGGAGGACTTGCAAGGCTTCAGGAAATGAGAACATACAGGATGGAGAAGGAAGTATTCTGATTAAGCTGTAAGGAGCACCATGTTCATAATATGTGAAGGCTTTCCCACTGACAGCAGTCTCCCAGCCCCAGAAGCTAGAGTGAGAGACAGGGCTCCATCAGCTACTCAGGATTTAAAAATAGAACACAGTACCCAAAAAATACATTCAAAGCTTGAATGATATAATTATTTGCATGATTATACACAAAGTATTCTCCAAGCCATGATTACACTACTGCTTCTACCATGTTTTTATAGGTTACAAATAGGTTAGGCAAAAAGTTCCTTTCCTCCACCTCAATTTGTGGACCCTGTTCAATTAATTTAATCTATTTTTTTATTCACATTTATATGCCACCCTTCTCCGGAGACTCAGGGCAGCTTACAATCTTTGGAGCACAACCCAATGCGCTCAGCAATAGCCTTCATTCTATTGTATATGCCTGCTTATTACTAGGGCTTTTTGCCCCCCCCCCAAAGCGGCATTTTTACAAAGTCAGCTTATTGCCCCCAACAATCTTGGGTCCTCAATTTACCTACCCCGAGAGGATGGAAGGCTATTTAATTCCAGGGGAGAAGCCTCAGCTTAAGATAACTTGGTTGTGAAGAAGGGAAATCATTTTTTAAAAGGAAATAGATGTGACCTTTCCAGGACTGGCAAGGTGGTTTCAGACAGCATCTGGATGTGGAACGAAGATCTTCTGAGATCTCTGATTTTCTGAGATCAAGCAACTAAAATAAGTCAAGTAACTTCTCAAGAGTGGAAATGTTATGTTTAAAATGGGGATGCAATTTTATCAGAGCTGGGAACAACTAGCTTAAGTGGCTTAGGGATTCTAGCAATTGTTCACTCAATAGATTTAAATGGTGCGTAACCATTGTTTTAATGGTTTATGATTAGTACAGGGAGTCCTCCACTTACAACTGTTCATTTAGTGACCGTTCAAAGTTACAACATAACTGAAAAAAGTGACTTGTGACCATTTTTCACACTTACAACCGTTGCAGCATTGTGATTTACATTCAGATGCTTGACAACTGGTTCATATTTATGACAGTTGCAGTGTCCCAGGGTCATGTGATCCCCTTTTGCGACCTTCTAGCAAGCAAAGTCAATGGGAAAGCCAGATTCATTTAACAACAGTGTTACTAATTTAACAACTGCACTGATTGACTTAACAAAGGTGGTAAGCAAGATCATAAAATGGGGGAAAACTCACTTAACACATTTCTCACTTAGCAACGTAAATTTTGGCCTCATTTGTGGTTGTAAGTCAAGGACTACCTGTGTAGTCATTGCACTAAGCCTCAGCATGCTGTGCAGACCTAGTCCCTGTAGTTTGTAGAGTATTTCAGTTCAGCGTGGAGTAGACAGGCAACCTGTACTTCTCCAGATGTTGCTGAATTGCAACTTCCAACTTCCAAGAAATCAGGGTCACTAATGAGAGCCTGGAAATGGTTGTTCAGCAACACCTGAGCACCAGAGATTGTCTGGCCTTATCAGGCTTGCTGAAAAGAGCTTGGAAGAATTTCCTAAATACCCAGCATGGCTTTATGATTTAAGGCTGTCTGCATATTGCATATAGCTAGGTAACACACTTATTTTTTTCTTCTTCAAACAATTGACAGCCTTCTGTCAACATGAAGGAGCGATTTCTTGTTTGTATTTGGTGTGTTATAAATTGACTTTTTTCTCCCACCCTTTCAGGGTTTAATGGACTCTTTGCCCTGGACTTTCTCAGCCTCAAAGCTGTTCAATGGTTGCTTGTTGACACAACTTACATGCCTGTCCTGAGAAAGTTTGGTTCTCAAGGTAACTCCTCCACCCTGGCTGTGCATATAACTCATACTCAATCAATTCTGGCTTAATTGACAAGCCATGGCTTCATGCAGAGAGTGAACTAGATTATATAACTGTTCAATGACCTTGAGATCTTGCTTTTCCATTGTTGCAGCCTATGTTGTCAACTAGCTAACCACAGTTTGTATTCGGACAGAAACCAAATCTCTCAGTTTCGTTCTTGCAACCAAGCGACAGGAGGGAGGAGAAGAATATTAACCTGCACAGATTAGTTTTATGCAACACTAGACCATAGATTGCAGTCATTCCTCCATAAGTTTCAACCCCATTGATCCACTCAGATAGACAGTAACTGGGAATGCTGGTCGATGGAATTGCCCCAAATATCTGAGAGATGCTAGATTCTGGTTTAGCGTCATGTCTGAATAAGGTCTACTTTTTAAACCAGGAATGAGCAGTAGTTTACAGACAATGGCATGCTTTAAAAATATAAAGGCTGTGAGCGCAACACAGGGTATTATTGGTGAAAACATGTAATCACTCATAGCCAAATAACTGATAGGAATTGGAAGGACTGGCCTAAAGGAATAATATACCTCTTTAGGCCTCCAAGTCAAGAAGAAAATGTGAACAATGATCATTTTATATTTATTCATGCACTCTGGATGTAGTTTAAATAGCCTTGTCTTAAACCCTGTTTGTTTGTAATGTATCTATGTTATTATTCGAACCAACCTAAAGAGAAATTTCCTGACAGCTAGAACAATTATTCAGTGGAACAACTTGCCTCCAGAAGTTGTAGATCTTCAACACTGGATGTTTTAAAGAAGAGATTGGACAACCATTTGTTTGAAATGGTACAGGATTTCCTGCTTGAGCAAGGAGTTGGACTAGAAAACCGCTGAGGTCCCTTCCAACTCTGTTAATCTGTTATTTTAAAAATTGCTGCCTTGAAAAGCTCAGGCTACATTACACGGACAGTTTAATTCTCTCCCATGTGATATTCACACCAACAGACACTTCCTCCTTGTGGGGGGAAAATGCATCTTTGCGGACATGATTTTTTTTTTTAATCAGCTTCACAGCAGGAAACACAAATCTTCTTTTTCACACAGTGCTGATAATCCCATAGTGCATAGGCATATTTTTAAGAGAACATGTAGTTCAGTCCATAACTGATAGGAAGACTCACAAAAGGAAATTGTGTCTGTTAGACAGACAAATCCATCCTCCCATGTTAACATAATTAAATTTAGTGCCTTTAAAAAAATAGGAGAGATGGACAAGAGATTTTTCAGCCGAATATAAAACTTTATTTTCTCAAAGTCATGAAGATTGACTTACAAAACATCAGAGTTGTGAAAGACTCAAGCAGGAAGTTGATACACAATCTCTCTCATTTAACAAACTCTATAATTACAGTAAATCATTTGGACTAGAAAACTGTGATGAGCAGAAAAGATGAATGGAAAGGAAATTGGTTTTAACTGTTTTATCGCTTTAGAACTGTAAGCCGCTCAGAGTCATTTGATTGAGATGGGTAGCCATAGAAATTAAATACCTAAATAAAATCCCGAAGGCTCTGAGGAATCTTTGTTTAGACTCATACCCAGAGATGTCCGCAGATACAATTGAGATCCTTGACATACCGTATATACCAACTTTTGCAATCGAGGTGCCTCTATATTGACTTCCATTCCCATAATTCTTAGCAATATCTAGACTGGCTGCAAAATCACCTGCACAACTGAGGGGAAGGCTGATATATAGAACTTTATGTGTGAATCCTATTCTGTGAGTCACCATAATTTCATTTGGCTAAAATGAACCAACTATATAACTATGTTTTGTAGAACAGGGGTTTCCAACCTTGCCACTTTAAGACTTGTGGACTTGTCCACAAGTCTTCAAGTTGCCAAGGTTGGAGACTTCTGTTGTAGAAGACTTGTTTCAACCAACTACTGCAGAAAAACCTTTGAATGTTGTCTTAACTCTTTGCAGAAACTGTTCTTTTGAACTGAGGCTAGATTTATGTCTAGGCTACATGTACACTGAGGAGTTGAAAGACCCATTCAGACTTTAGGATTCACTCATGCTAATCATTCATTTCATCCTCACTGATTCCACAAACATGAAATTAATTAAGAGAAGAAAAATCAGGAATGGCAGGAGAAAGGAAGGAAGGGAGGGAGGGAGGGAGGGAAGAAGGAAAACAATTCTATTATTTCACCCAAGAGCAAGGAGTCTGTGAACCAAGGAAGCATATATGCTGTTATCTCTGTTCAGTTTTCCTGACATCAGTTAAACAACATTGAAGACACATGATGAACTTTTCCTGTGGGACTTTTTAAACCCTAATCTGGCAACACATGTATTTATATTAATTTTACCAAAGAAGTTATTCTGAGAAACCAGGTCGTCCCCTTTCTGCCTATCAAAAATATACTTTGCAGACAAGTCTAATTCTTCCCTTGGCATTAAGAATAAAATAGTGCACTTTTTTCCTTATGTCTTTGGCCAATCTAGAAAGAAGGAAAAGCAAGTGTACATGGGGAGTCTCTCTGATACCATTTCGCAATTTGAAATTAAATAGGGTTTTGGGGTCAGAAAAAGCTGAAGATGACCTAATTACAGATGGACAGATGCTAAATCGGGATCTTCTGGGAAGGAGCCAGAATATTCTAAGGCAGAGGGTCAGAGTTTCTGATGTTCCGTGGTTAGAGAACAATTTCCAAAAAACCCCCCACATTTTTGTTTCCTTTAAGAAAGCTTGTGAGAAAAAAAGAGAAGCAAAATCCTGAGCATACAAGGGCAGAGTTACTGAGCAGAAGGTCAGTAATTTTAAATCTGCCTACTTGAGGTACTGTAGGTAGCCTTCCTTTGCTAAGCAATGCTGGTGATTAAGTGACTCATTCACCACCTTTTTGCCATTGTTGTTAAACGAATCACTCCAGTTGTTAAGTGAACCATGTGATCATTAAGCAAATCCCCACTGACTTGGAAGCTGGCTGGGAAGGTTGCAAATGGCAATCCCATGGCCCTGGGACATGGCAATCATCATAAACACATGCCAGTGGCCAAACATCTAAGTTCTGGTCATGTGACTGTAGGGATGCTGCGAGAGTCGGAAGTGCCAAGACCAGCTGTAAGTCACCTTTTTCAGTGCCTTTGTATTTCTGAATGGTCACTAAATGAATGGTTGTAAGTCAAGGACTATCTGTAATTTGTTCCCAAGTCTAGGTGATGGACTTTCTGGTTTTAGTGAAAAACACAATTTCTCTACCCTAGTGTAGCTATGGCTCTGTAAGTGGATTTATAAATCCTTCACTTCTGAAGTGAAGGAGCTGTAATTTACTGATCTATAATTTGGTTTTTAGACAAACCAAATTATAGATCAGATCTTTTGATGTTTCTGTTGTTTTAGCAACAGCTAGACCATCTTTGGCTGATCTTGGTCCACTAAGCAGGATTAGTTCAGTCGGTGTTGGATAATACTCAGATAAACTGAAAATTTTAGGGATGTTAGCTAGGTGAATGGATTGGGGAAAAAATCTTGAAAAAGGGTATATCAAACCACTTCCACAACTCCAATGGATGCATTTACCAAGACTTAACCAAGAAGTGATGACATCTTTACCTTTGTGTTACATTGCAAAATTATCCTCTCTTTTTTATTAATTGGGATCTTTAGCATCCTGCACAATTTCTTCCAAATAAGGAAAGAGATTGGAGTTTTAAAATGGGCATCTCAGCTGCGCATTTTACATTAGAAGAAACCTCACTGGTTAAAATCAGCTATGGTTCCAGCCAGGAAAGTTATATTCATTTTATTACTGTTTTTTTCTTTTTTACTTTTGCATAAAGGCCTTTGATCAATTAACTGATCAAAGTTAACTGATCAACTGATTAATGGAGCATTGTAAGACGACAATCCAGGCTACATTGCTGCACCAAATAGACAGCAAATCTGAAAAACTGCTTTAGAAAAAAGGATCACACTGACAAAGAGATTGAAAGAAAATTTGGAACTTAGTTACTATATAGGTTGACAGCAGTGAGAATCTTAAATACACAAAGATGGAAAGACATATTCATTCCCACAATGGAAGCCTGGATGATAAAATTGATGGAATTAGCAGAGATTAATTACAGAATTTATCTAGTTTTGTTTCTACCCAGAAACTTCTAGACTTTTTGCCTGAAACGGAAAAAAATGAAACTGCGTTTAGATTTTGATGATTCAAATGATTGTTATTATAGAAGTTTTAAATGCTATGAAACATAAAGCAAAAATCTGAGGTTGCAGTTTTTATTTTTGTATTTCAATGCACTGAAAAAAATCAGAGATCCTTCCTCTCCCTTTTTTCTTTACACTTGCCTCTTTCTTTCTCTCAGTTTTCTAACTTTTGTTTCTTTTTTCTTATAATCTACTAAATAAATGTACTATACACTGTTTTGAATCAAGCAAACATAATGCAAATCCTTTTAGGATACAGCCAACAAGCTCTAAAATGCCCCAGATTGTAGGGCTGCTTTGGATTTTAGTTGCCCAAAAGAGCTTTGACATGCATAAGAGACAAAAGAGAAGCAACAGAGGAAAATGCAAAGAGTCTGGAAAGAATCACAGAGAAGACACATTCTAGGAGATTCTAAAACAACTTTAGAAAAACTGAAGCCTTTTTTGAGAGAGAAGAAAATTTGCTGGAAATTGAAAAGAGTATGAAAAAAATGCCTTTTGTGCTTAGAATTGTAATAGAAACTTCCCTAAATTCCCCAATAGTTTTAAAACCCATCTAGAAAAAGCTTTCAAAGAATTTCATGTTGAGTTCCAGCAGTGCATGGTTCTCATTAGGAACACTTATACCTTCTAGATTTTTTTGTAAAAAAGTTAGTTTCCATTTGCTTAGGCAATTTTCACTGTGTCAAGAAATGCTGTCTTAAAGCCAGACCTTTTATAAGGGATTTTTTTCCAAAGTATTTGACTGCATCTACTCTTTAAAGCAATCGTAGGCATTTGTTTTCCTATTTCCCTCCACCATTTAGGTGATTAGGAATTTATACAAGGTCTGCTATATCTGCCCTCCTCAATTATCCCTGCAAGATGCCTCTGAAGCAAGATAACTTGAGAGATAGCTTAGGGTCACCCAGATATAGTAATTATTCAGTGGTAATCTGATGAATAAAGGCGACTATATATGCTGCAGGATCCAATCTGAGTGGGTTACTGGAACCAGAGGGGTTTTTTGTCTTCCAAGATTTTGAATTCATGCTGGAGCCCATCTTCAGGGAATTTTCTGTGTCACAGAGAGAAGTTCCTGGGGATGGGCATGAGCCTGAAAACTTGGAAGACAAAAAAAACCTCTGGTTCTGGTGACTGACCTGGATTGGATCCTGCACTGGTAATCTGAATTTGATTTTTCCTGGACAAAGTCCAACATTATCCATTAACCATTATCCACTACAACAGCTTTCTTAAGTTACACACATTTGAACTTAGGCTAGGACCAAACCAGATGGAACCACCATTCCTGAGGCAACATAGCTCTTAAGCTTGTCATAAGAGTATGGAAGTATACCAGGAAAAGTTTACATATATCAAAAATCATTTCTCTCCCTCCCCTCTCCCTGATGACCTGGGTATAACTTTTATTGCTAATGGTCATGTTGTCTGGAGCTAGTGGAAATCCTTATCTGAAAATCTAGAAGACACCATACTGGAGAACTTGGTCTAGACCAACACGGACATCTTCCAGATATATTGACATCAACTTGTAGAATTCCCTAGTCAACAATGGCTATCTGAAACAACAATTTAAATTCCCCAACTTATTCTAACTTTTCTTGCCTCTTTGAGGGAACTAGTTTCATCCAGACAAAGCTAATCATGTCCTTCATGCATATAAAACTAAACTAGGGTTTGTTATTCATACAGCTGTATTAGAAATGATGGTTTACAGTTTGCTTCTGTGTTTTGCCCATGCCCCTGCCAATTTATAGAAGTGCATAACAGTGGCTAAAAATAATGGAAAACCAATCCACAACAATCCCAAAACATTGTTAATTTGGCTTGTTCAACAAATTAAAGTTAAAGAATTCTAACTTTCTCCCCATGTTATATCTAGTAAGTATAATAGAGATTCTTCCTTTCTAACCTCTCCAAAAATTGCTGGAAAATTGAAGATATTTGTAACCAGCTAGGACTTATGGAATTGCACATTTTGTAATCGTTGTTCTCTTCATCCATTTTATGTCCTGAGACATTTTAAAGTGTACACAGTGTGCTTTCCGCTAATGTATATTCAGATAAATAGCCTCATTGTTTTAAATGTTAACAGACATGCTGAAAAGAGTATGCATCCTGCATACATGTAGTGTGTTTTAAGCATGGAGATTCCTGCTTTTAAAAAAATCCACCAAGCCTTGAAACTTCCACAAAATAATAGAATCCACTTGTCTGATTAAGGAACATCGATCAAGATTCTGGAATACACCTTAATGCTACAAAATGAAGCACGGGTACAAAAAGGACCACTTATATCACTTATATGAAGAAAACTTCAAATTTAAATTGTAAGTGAGGGGCAATTTCCATCTGAAAATGTACCAGGGTTGAAGAAGAACAGAGATAAGCAACCTGAAGCCCAGGATCAAATAAGCCTCTAGAGTTTCTTCTATTTGAAGGCAAGAATCACACAAATATTCCTAAAAGAAGCTTAACATATTTAAGAAGAAAAGCCACAAAGTCCAAAGGGGATGGGAGTTAAACAAACAATCAAATCTGCACAGCATCACTTCTTTGTCCCAAATGTTGCTCTTGATGCTGGTATCAAAGTTGTTCACCACTGAACTAAAACAAAGGAAATGTGCTTTTCTAACAAGATCTTACTTTTTTCTTCTAAAATTGCTTTGACGTAGTTTCACTTTTCAGTCATCTTTTGGAAATAGAATTACAGGTTGTTCTCGACTCGCAACGATTTCTTTAGTGACCTTTTGACGCTAACAAAAGTTGTGGGGGGAAAAAGTGAGGTATACCCTATCCCTCCACTTACAATCGTTGCAGCATGCCCATGTTCAATTGATCAGAATTTGGCTGATTGGAAAGGCAGCATATTTATGACAACTGAAGCATCCTGGGTTCACAGGGTCACCATTTGCAGACTATGCAGCCTTGTGATAACTAAAGTCAATGTGGGAAGCCGGATTTAGTTCACAATGATTCACTTAACAACCATTGTAAAAAAAAACTTGTAAAGTCAGGTGTGACACACTGAAAAATTGCCTTGCTTAGCAACAGGAATTCTGGTCTCAGTGGTGGCCATAGGACAACCTGTATCCAGCCTAGTTACAAGAGGGTTAAAAAAAACAAACCTTTCCCCTCTGGTGCTTTAAATTCTGGGGTCGGCTAGAACCGTTACTTTTTTCTATCTTTCTAAAGAGAGGTACAGAATCAAAGTCATGTGAAGTATTAGTGCCGCTTTATAAAGACTTATAAGACCACATCTGGAATACTGCATCCAGTTCTGGTCACCAGATTAGAAAAAAAAGATGTTGAGATTTTGGAAAAAGTGCAAAGAAGAGCAACTAAGATGATAAAAAGCCTGGAGACTAAAACATATGAAAAACAGCTGCAGGATTTGGGTTTGGCTGGTCTAGAGAAAAGAAGGACCAGGGGGAACATAATAGCAGCCTTCCAGTATTTGAGAGGCTGCCACAAAGAAGAGTGGGGTCAATTTATTTTCCAAAGCACCACAGGGCGGGTCAAGAAACAATGGATGGAAACTAATCAAGGAGAGAAGCAACCTGGAATGAAGGAGAAACTTCCCAACAGTGAGGACAATTAGCCAGTGGAACAGCTTTGCTTTCAGATATTGTGAGTCCTTTATCACTGGAGGTTTTTAAGAAGAGTCTGGACAGACGCTTGTCTGAAACAGTAGAGGATCTCCTGCTTGAGTAGAGGGCTGGATTAGAAGACCTCCAAGGTCCCTTCCAGCTATATTCTGATTCTTACCAACATATGGATGACATTATGGCTTTTAAGGAAAGGAGTGGGGAAAACATCACAAGTACTGAAGGGCTGTAACCACTCAACAAAACTCATCATTCCCAGGCTGACTTACAACATTTTTACAATTACAAAGGGCTTAGGAATTCAGCAACTGTGTATGTGAATTTTTTTAAACAAAAGAAAAGGGCATGTGAGGACAATAGCTTTTCGTCACTGAATTGTGTCTTCCTGTGCTGTTCATTCAAACCCGTCAAGAAATATTTTCTTATCCTCTTGTAGGACCAGAAATAGAGTTAAGGAGTTCCCAATTTCTCTTGAGAAGGCCTAACTGCCCCATCCACTCATCCAGCAGGGTAAAGTTTACAGCAAATTATAGCAAAGCAGCTCCCAGTATTGGTAGTCCTCAACTTACAACCATTCATTTACCGACTGTTCAAATGGCACTGGAACAAGGGACTTATGACTGTTTTTCACACTTACAACCATTGTTAGCATCCCCATGGTCCCTGATCAAAATTCAGATGCTCAGCAACTAATTCATATTTATGACGGTTGCAGAGTCCCTGGGGGGTCATGTGATCCCCTTTTGCCACCTTCTGACAAGCAACGTCAATGGGGGAGCCAGTTTCACTTAACAACCATGTCACTAACTTAACTGCTGTGATTCATTTAATACCTGTGGCAAGAAAGGTCGTAAAATGGGGCAAAACTGTCTTACTTAGTAACAGAAATTTTGGGCTCAATTGTGGCCATAAGTTGAGGACTACCTGTATATCTGCCTTTGTAGCTTGTAAATGATGAGTCCTATGTTGGGGTGTCCAATCTTGGCAACTTTAAGACCTGTGGACTTCAAGTCCCAGAATTTCCCAGCCTGCTGGCTGGAGAATTCTGGGAGTTGAAGTCCACAGGTCTTAAAGTTGCTGAGTTGGACACTCCTACCCTATACCATGTATTTTTCTGTGGTCTCTCTGCTTTTTCTGCCCCCATCAATAAAGGCCTGCTCCCCTTGCCCTAAAGTTTTATGACCTTGCTGAAAAACAACTGCAGGAGCCTTGAAGGTACAGGCCTAGGCTTTCCCTTCTAAAGGCCACCCTGTGGTTTACTCATTCACATAAACGGCAATGCAGTCTTGACACGTAATGGCATCTGAGATTTCCCCCTATGCCCCAACAACCACCGTTGAAGATACACACAGAGTATTTTTGTCTATACTGAACTGAAGCGTGCCGCTGTTTATTTGACATTTTCAGACTTGCTGAGAAAGAATTGAACATGACTCTACCGATCTGGAAATACAACACATGTGACATCTCGATCTTGGCCACACACAGGAACTGAGTTCAGCTCTGAACAAGATACTGTAGGCTTCTTTATTCTTATCTACTTAACAGAGACAACAGCATAAAATTGATATTTATAGTGAAAAATACATTTTAGAACGCTAACTATTTTGTGGCGCTCTCCAAGCTTGGTGGTTTGCTTGCACATGCTTCATTATCTGACTAGGTAACATCAGTGCACTGATTATGTGAGCAAGTCATGTAATGAAATGTCTGCAAGAAAATAACTAAACTCCGAGAATACCAAGGACTCCACAGGTCAACTCTGAGCCGCATATATTCTCTCCTATTGGAACAATTAATTTTGTAGCCTTTAATTTACTGATCTTTGGCACCATTCCAAAAAGGCAATTCGCCTTCCCATTGGTAAAATAAAGGCTAAACATTTTGTGCATAAATCAATAAACTGGGATTTAGACCCAGAGACAAATTCAACATTTTATCCAACGTTCTTAATTTAAAACAGTTTTTAAAAGATAATGAAGCTTGCTCTTCGATTTTATGGCTCATCAAAAAGGCTACAGCATTATCACTGCTATTATTACATATTTATTTGTTGCCCATCTCACCGCAAAACAACTTCTTTGTAGTATCTTGCCAGGGCATTTCTGACAAGCCTGCAAATCTAAAGAGGATGTGCATATGTTTAAGAAACTGTTTGTCAGTTAAAGTCTCACTTATAGAACACCTATAGAACATAGCAACTACCTTTAAAGATTTTTAACATACATTTCCATTTGGAATTTTCAAAAATATGCACTGCATATATCCCCTTGGATTTAACTCTCAAAGTAACTTTATAATTCATAAATTCATATCCATGAATATGATTAAGATGAAGTCAACATATCAAAGTCAAATGAATCCTCTCTGCCCCCAGTTCTAGACTTATATTACGGTACCCCACCAGCAGCCCACAACTCTGGATCTATTCCTTTGGCTGCCCTTCTATGATTGCAGAGATGTTCGGTGCGAATCATGGTTGAAATGTTGATGCCAGTCCTCAGTCTTCCTGGGTGACTCTCTACCTCTAAGGGCAACCCACCCTGCAAGAGTGTTGTGAAAATAAAACGTAGGAGGAGATGAGGGAAGAGTTGTGTAAATTCCAGGGCAGCCACACAAGGCTTTCTTTTTAAAAAAATAATGCAAATATTCCATAAATTATTCATTTCCCTTAACACATTTGCAGAAGGCAGCTCCATTCAGAGACTCTGCCGGCCAGAAGTGGGTGCGCTGGCTCAACTTTTTCCCCCTGCTCAAACTGCGCGAAGCTCTTCGGAAACCACCGGCTCCCCTCCCTGCCCTCCCTTCCCTCCCCCCTCAAACAACTCATATGTCTCTGCCTCGCCTCGGCTGCCCGACTCCCTTACCTTCTCTGGCTTTCAGTAAAACTGTATTGGCTACGATGTTCTCCAGCTCCATGGTGCTCCAGCTTGGAAGATGCTGCGGTGCGGCAGAATCCCGAAGGGAAACAACAGAGGGGCGAGGAGGGAAGTGGGGGGAGGAGGAGAAACCGGACCAGAAAATCAAGGTGCTGGAGGGGAGAACCGGCTGTCTCCTCCGCAGTCGTACTTCGAAAGGCTGATGTTCTCCTCTGGCTTTTTAAAAAGAGGCCGCCAGCATCCTGGACCTCCAGGTATCACATCCCTTCAGCCCAGCGCTGGCTCTCGGCTGCTCGCAGGAGGATCGAGCTGAGATCCGGCAGGGAGTGAGGGGGAAGCAGGATCTTCTCCCCCACCGTTGGAACAACCGCCGCAATGAAATCCAGGCAGGAGAAGAAATCCTCTTTAGCCGCGCTCCTTCGTCCCGTCCCCCCCTCCGCCAGCCGTACTCACGGCTTTCCGGCGCCGGTGAAGCTCTTCGCCTAGGGCGGGCGGAGGGGGTCGGCAGCAGCGCTGAGGAAAAAATCCCCCCCCCTTACCCTCCTGTCCAGCAAAGCATGCCCGGGAAGGGGGGCAGGGGGAAAAACTAGCTGAGGCTCAGCCCCGGTCGATGTGCAGCAGGCGGAACTGAGGGGCGCGCGATCCTTCCTCTCGCGCCCCCTCCCCGCCCAAAGAAGTACCGATCAGGGGGCCCTTCCAAAAGGGAGAGAGCCAGTTCAAAGGGAATTCTTCCCGCCGACGCAGAGCGGAGAGAGAGAGAGAGGTGGGGGTGGGAAGCGAAAGGCAAGACCTCTGGAATCTTTCTGTCCCAGCAGGAAATAGCAGGGATACTAGAAAGAGACCGTCGCGAGCAAACTGGCTACAAAACGTTCAAAGAGGGCGGGGCTCGGAGTTGGTGACGTCGCCACCCACGGGGTGGGGGGAGGAGGGCTTCGATGTGTCAACGTTCGAAAGAGTTATGTAATCGCCTCGGTCCCACCTTTTAAAAAATGGTTCTCGAGCGCATGCTGGGAAATGTAGTTTGGCAGGGAAGGGCTTGAAAGTTTGGCCAAGCAAAGGTTGGCTCTCTAATGCAGGGGTCTCCAAACTTGGCAACTTTTAAGACTTGTGGACTTCAACTCCCAGAATTCTCTGGCTGGAGAATTCTGGGAGTTGAAGTCCACAAGTCTTAAAGTTGCCAAGTTTGGAGACCCCTTCTCCAATGCAACGGCCCCCAAACATTTGGGCACCAGGGACTGGTTCTGTGGAATTTTTTCCCTGAATTGGAGGTTGGGGACCCTGCTCTAACGGCTGCATAAAGGCGCACACTCAAGTTTACACTGGTCTGTAAACTAGTGTCAGAAAGCCCCATAACTCTGACTTTAATTGCACATTGAAGGATCTTCCCATTTATGCTTCATCCGCTGAAGTCTGAGGACCTCTCACCAGTGGTGGGATTCAAAACTTTTTACTACCAGTTCTGTGGATGTGGCTTGGTGGGCATGGCATGACTCAATGGGCGTGGCTTGGTGGGCATGGCAGGGGAATGATACTGCAAACTTTCCATTCCGTCCCCACCCCACTAGCCTGCTTTCCAGCTCGGTTCTCCTCTGCAGGGCAACCAAAGAAGACCCAGCCGATCAACTGGTACTCAGGAGGCAGAGAATAGATGGGGTTGGCGGGGCCAGTCGGAGGTGGTATTTGCCGGTTCTCTGAACTACTCAAAATTTCCGCTACCGGTTCTCCAGAACTGGTCAGAACCTGCTGAATACCACCTTTGCTTTCACCCTTGTGCTGAAATTGCACCTGTTACTAAGTCAATACAAAATAATAATGGCATTAAATTCCGTGTTGGAGACCCCTATCCTGTCTCCATTCTTGGTCGGCCCCAATTCCTCTCCAAAATAATGAATGGCAAAGCCTAAAATTTGTCATAGACATTTAGGCTGCTAGCGGACATCAGGATAAAGAGGAAGATGCTACTGTGACACTAGTGTGGTTGCAGATTAAGGACACCCTTCATCATCAGCTCCAAGCCAGGGACACAAGGAAAGCAACCTCCTAGGTTTAATGCTGTACAGGTAGTCCTTGACTTACGACCACAATTGAGCCCAAAATTTCTGTTGTTAAGTGAGACATTTGTTAAAAATGAGTTTTGCCCCATTTTACAAACCTTTCTTGCCACGGTGGTTAAGTGAATCATTGCACTTGATAAATTAGTAATCCGATTGTTAAGTGAATCTGGCTTCCCCATCGACTATTTTCTCAGGTTGCAAAAGGTCATCACATGACCTTGGGAAACAGCATCAGTCGTAAGTATGAAACACTTGCCAAGCAGCTGAATTTTGATCACATGATCATGGAGAGGCTGCAAAGGTCGTAACTGTGAAAAACAGTCATAAAGTCACATTTTTCAATGCCTTTGTAACTTTGAACATTCTCTAAATCAGGGGTCGCCAACCTTTTGGACCTCAGGGACCACCAAACTCATAATTTTAAATCCCGCAGACCAGAGACCCTGGGAAAATCCCAAAAACAGTCTGCAGGAAAATTCCCCACCCCGTTTTCCTACCGATGGATCATTCTTTATTTGGGATAGCAGGATAACATCTCCAGCTCCGTTCTCAGTGGTGGGAGGGAGAGATAGACTTTTGGCTTTATGCAAGGAAAGCAGCAGAAGCAGCAGAAGTCTTTCTTTCTCTCCACCAAACTCTGCCAGAAATTAGTCTTTGCCGGTGCAGCCTCTTGGAGCAGGATGCCTTGCAGGATCTCAAAGACTCATTTCTGGTGGAGTTTCGAGAGGAAAAAAGACTTTTGCTGCTTTCCTAGTGTACAGACAAAAGCAGAAGAAAGAAGTGGAAAGAAGCAGCCCGGTGGCCAGGCCAGGCAAGTTCCCCCTCTTTGCCCTTTCCCCCCTCCCCTCACTACCTCTTGTTCACAATGCAAGCGACGCAAGCCTTGTGTTCCCACAGTCCATGTGGGTAGCGCAACCTTGTGTTCCCGCACAGCCTGGATTAATTGCTTTGGGGGGTGCCATTTCTCTGCGGACCACCAAAACTTTCTCATGGACCACCAGTGGTCCCCGGCCCACTGGTTGGCAATCACTACACTATATGGACTGTTGTTAAGTCAAAGATGCCAGTATCAAGTCTAGCCAGGAATGAGCATTCCCTGGTTCCTTAGAAAATCTGATGAAACAACTTGAGAGGCAATTGCCTGGATAGCTGAACTGGACATACAGTTATGAGGCCACTGACAAATATTCTTACGGAAGTTTTGTATATACTTGCATGAATTGGGTGTATGTTTACTTCTGTGATATTCTCATCATATGCTAAAGAACAAGTCTAGCCTATCTATGCATCTGCTGAAGCTCATGAAGGCAGGTGCTTTTAACAAAATTTGCTAAATCAGAAAAAGTACTAATAGGCTCTTCCTGATTTTTCACCACCATGGATCAGCGTTCTCAACCTTGGCAACTTGAGGCCATGTGGACTTCAATTCCCAGAATTCCACAGCCAGGTTACCCTAACACACCTCTCCTACAATGCTGTGAAGGTGTTATAGATACCAGTGAGGTCTTAAACAATAGGCCGATTTGTAAGGAATGAATTGAGGCTAACTTGCTAGATATGGGATCAATTAAGATTCTATTATGAACTTGTTGGTTCACAAACATGAGTAGATGGTTCAATGGGTCCTTATAGATTCAATAGGCAAACCATGGTTAATGAGTTTGCAGCTTGTTCAGTCTGAACTAGGATGTTTTAAAGTTGAAGCCCTTATATACAATGATAGTAATATAAATGGAACACCCCTCTCTTTTTTTCTACTAATTTGAAATGACAAGGGGGCAGGAGGGAAAATTAATGCATTACACTCTTGAGAAGTAAATGAAGGTAATGAACTGCACAATTTGCAAAACAAAAGCCAGGATTTGGGGAAATGGATACATTCTGCTCCATTGCATGCAGAATTATGCTGTTTTTGGTTGGGCACAGAAACAAACCTACAGTTACCATATAGACTAAAACAGCAGCCTGAGGTCTGTGGCTATAGGGAATCGCTTCAATATACACCAAGTCAGAATGAGAGGTTTCCAAGCTGCTTGAAAAGTCATGTGGACTTTTTTTTAAACTTGTGGTTGTATGTTTGTAACTATCACAGGCAAAAGTAGGCAGGACTCCACACTGGGAGCTTATATATTATTCATGTATCTTTTCCAGTTCCGTTCAGAGGGCATTCACGGCTATTAGGCATCAGCTAAATTAAACTAAATTGAGAAGCAGAGAACACCACAAGCCTACTGCTTGGCAGTAAAAACTTGTAAAAAGAAATTTCCCTCCCATCTCAACCCCAAAAGGTCCTTTGCCATCAATATTGCCCTGTGGATCACATCTTGGGCATTGCTTAAGGAAACCAATGCATTTTGCTTCCTGAAGACGTTATTCATCCTCAGGCTACTTCTGCAGATTAATTATGACTGATCTTTAGAAACCAAAAGCCACAACTCTCAAGTAGACACTCATTGCTTGCTGCGTCCAGTAACAGACTGTAAAGGGAAGTGTCAATTTTCCCATGCAAAATCAATTTTTGGATCTTGCTAAGCCTCTGCCTCACCAGGCTTTTATTTATTTTTTTCACTGTTTAAAACATTGTTTAAAGCAAATGAGACACTGACCTGCTGTGACACGTCAATTCTAGTATTTACTCTTGTTTTTTTTAGGTGCTCCTGGGTCTTCTCCGGATACAGCAAGGGAAGCAAAAGAAACCTGCCTTTGTTTGAAAGTGAGCTCAATTGCCAAGAAAATAAGACTAAATTGAATTAATAGGGATCATCCTTGCGGGCTAGAAGAAATGGCAGGAACCATCTTACTTCTTGCTTTCTGGTCAATAGCTGAATGCATGATTGCATTTAGTTTTGGTCACCACAAAAGAGATGCTGAGACTCTAGAAAGAGTGCAGAGAAGAGCAGCAAGGATGATTAGCGGCCTGGAGGCTAAATCATATGAACAATGGCTGCAGGAACTGAGTACATATAGTCTAGTGAAGAATAGCAGTGGCATGATAGCAGTCTTTCAATATTTGAGGGGCTGTCACAGAGAAGAGAGGATGACCTATTCATTAAAGCACCTGAGGGTAGAACAGATGGAAGTTTATCAAGAAAAGATCCAACCTAAAACTAAGGAGAAATTTCCTGATGGTGAGAACAATTAATCAGTGGAAGGGCTTGCCTCTGGAAGTTGTGGGTGCTCTATCACTGGAGGCTTTTAAGAAGACACTGGACAACCATTTGTTTGAAATGGTATAGGGTTTCCTGCCTGAGCAGAGATTGGACTAGAAGACCTCCAAGGTCTCTTCCAATTCTCATTCTGCAATCTTACAGATAAAAGCAAATAGAAGAGAATATTTCTAGCTCAGGAATTCTTGGTGCTACCTAAGCCTGCTTGTTTGCTTGCAGATGATACATCTTCATCGATGATGTTACCTGGTTCTATACTGAAACATCTGCAAGCAAACAATCAAGCTCAGAGGCCATTAAGAACTTTTCACAAACAAGAACTCAGATGCTCCTGTCAAACCTTCCCCCTCCTATTTGCGGGTTTTAAAGTCTCCATCAGCCCAGTTCAGAAAACGAAAGTGTTTTTTTGTCACTTCTCTGTCCCCCTAGAAAAATGCCCTGGTGACCAAAAAAGACAAATTCTCAGTAGTGCTTTCACCTTGGCTTACAGCAGTGTTTAGAATCACCTTTTATTTACAGGCTAGAGGGTGTTACTTCCCCACTTCTTCCAGAAATCATTCCTGTATTTAAAAAAATAATAAACAAAATGTCCTAAACCAGCCTTCTCTTTTATAACTGCTTCATCATGCTGGATTATATTTAATCTTCAAAAATGATTTTTCGTGAAATGGGAAGAACTACGGTTTACATCATGGTGATCCAACCGTTTTCCGCACTGGGGAAGGAATCTGAAATAATAATAATAATAAAAAATAGTTGTCCATCATTTGGGCACTTCAGTACACAGTCTCCTCAATCTTTGGGAGACAGTTCAGGTAAATACTTAGTATTCGTCTAATGTATCAGCCCTTGGAATGGAGAGGCCTCGTTCCTTCAGCGCTTGCATTTTTAACTTGTCTGATTCTTGCTTCGTTTGCTGCTCTACCCGTTGAACTTCCAAGATTTCCTCTATTGAGACTTGCTGCAAAGGGGTGTCACTTTCCTTTTCCAGGTCCTGCGGTAGAAAAAGAGTCAATATTTCAGGGCTTGAAACTGGGAAGAAATTGCTGTTTCTTCCCACTGAGACACAAAACACATATGCTGTGAATTTGTACAGGTATGTTCACTGCCTCTCTTCTACACTACATTATCAAACAATTCTCAATTTTTAAAAAATCACCCAAAGATACAATTTATCATACAATAAAGAATAAAAATAAAGCAAAATGGTCGGAGGGATGACTCAACGGTTAAAGATGCTGAGCTTGTCAGCTGGAGAGCTGACAGCCCAAGTTTGAGGCCCAAGCTCTGTGCAACAGGGTGAGCTCCTATCCTTGCCTCAGCTCCTGCCCACCTAGCAGTTCGAAAGTATGCAAATTCAAGTAGATAAATAGGTACCACTTCAGTATTCTATGCGCCTTTGGCATTTAGCCATGTTGGACACATGGCCACTAAAAATGGCTTCAGACAACGCTGGCTCTCGCAGCCAAGAAACAGAGATAAACACCATGCCTTAGATTCAGATACAACTGGACAGAGAAACCTTTACCTTTTTAAAGAATAAAAAACTCCTAAAAATCTAAATTCTTCTGCAATCTTATGATCTCCAGACAGATCAATCTACAAGTGCCTTTAATCCCAATTTAGGTCAGCTAATATCAATTAAGTTGTAGCAGTGTTTCTCAACCATAGCAACTTTAAGCTGTAAGAATTTCAACTCCCAGAATTCTGCTCTGAGAGGCCTGTGATTCTTTGAAAAAAGAAAAACAAGTTGCTGACTTACAATTTCTCCCAGGAGCACAACATTCTCGCCTCTGACTACGAAGATGCCACGAGGGATGTCACCATACTTTTTGCCCACATGAATGCGCTCCACTGTTTGGTGCAAAACCAGATTTGCTGAAAGTTCAGGGAGAAGGAAAGAAACAAACATGGAAACAGTGATGAAATGTGTGGCTGCTTGTAAAGGAGGAGTCTGCAACCTTCCACCTTTACGTTTCTGTGCAACTGCGTTCTAAAGAGATAAGTAAATAATACTAAAATTAGCAAATATTTCCTCTTTGTTGTCTGGCATTGGAAGCATTATTTCTATTTAGCACTTATGAGACCGCTGCTTTTCTTCCAATTTTATTCATCCAACAACTCAATGAGATAGTTTACACTCCTTAGATGTCCTTCACAATTCTTTTTGCAAACTTAATGGTGTTTCATTTTCTTTTGGTATGTCCCTAAGAAACACACCATTGTCATATATGTAGCTTATATTCCCAACAAAGGAGAATATTTGTAGCTCAGGGTTGAAATTAGGGGGCTTTTTGCTCTCTGAGTTTGATTATTTTCTTGTAAACCTTTCATTATCCCAACTAGATAACATCATCAGGGTCCAACAAAAAAACAGCCAAGCTCAGAGAGCACCAAAGACCCCTCAACTTATATTGCATTACTCAAGAGTTTTCAAGGATCCAAACTCAAGAACAGAACACAGGCAGAAAGGACCATCTCAAGCTTTCACCTCTCCAGTAACAAGGCTAAAAATGACTCCTAAGTTTCTGGTAAACAGTTGTAGACAGGAAAGATTATACTTACATTCTAGGGTACTGAAATGAAAGTCAGGAAAGACTAGTGTCTGCGTTTGCACATTGCTTGAAATCAGAGTTCCTTTAACTACCATTTGTTAAATAACCCACAGTTCATACAATAAGTCATAAACAAAATAGCTTGGAGTGACATTCCATATTAAATCAGAATTAAATTTTCTTGTGAATCCAAGAGTATACACCTCCAGCATTCAATTTTGGTGATCTGAAACAATCCATCATTTTTTAAAGGTGTTAACAAGCCCATTTACAAAAGCTTCTCAGCTTGGTAATCAGGAGATTATAGGATCACAAAAGTAAATGTGCCATTTACAAATAAGGTCTTAGCAAAGAATGGTTCACTTGGAGAGGTGTGCAATCAGGAAGCATATACCATAGGTAGTCCTTGCTTAGTGACTGCCACGTTTAGCAACTGTTTGTGTTTAAGATTCAAAAGCAACTTTACAACCAGCCTCTGCATTAATGACCTTTTTGGGTCTGTAAAGGAAAGGACAGCTGAAGGAACATCAGCAGAGTTTCACTTAGTGATTTCACTGAAGGTTGCAGATCCCAACTGTGTATTTTTCTATGCTCTCTCACTGAGTAAGTTGCCTTTCTTCAGAATTTCATATGCATAGCAAAATCAAAATCATAGTTGACAGCCCTCATTTTTTCCAACTGGAAGTCTATTCTGTACAGAGATATGCAAATCCAAACTCTCTCTGGCATCTAATACAAATTTACCCTCTAATTTATCTGCTAGCCAAAGATGTGCAGGATTTCTATACATGTAAATAAACATGCTGATAACAGAACAATGTTTCCCATTCTTTCAGCCCAAGAGGGACTAACTAACCTACAAACAAATCGGCACTGTCAGCTTCCAGGTTGTATTTTGGACAGGGGGCTTGCTGCCCTATACAGCCAGCATGAAATTGCAGAATGCTAGGCATTGTTTAGGAAAAAAAGTTATATCGTATATATTGGATCTGAAGATTTTGCAAAGTGGAATTGAGATCCACCCCACATCTGTTGGCAGTTAAACAGTTGTTATCTTTCTCTGGGCTCATACAATATAATGCCATGAAAAAATGTATTTGAGCCAGGGTGGATAAAAATTGATTTTTAAAAATTAAATTGGATTTTTAAATTTAAATTGGATTTTTAAATTTTAAATCGGATTTTTTAAATTTTTATTAAATTTATCTTAATAAAATGCTTTTGGAGTAAAAATCTATCTAAAGATAGTTTTCTATTTAAGATACATTAATGATTTAGTTTATTCAGCAGGAAATGGAGCTTAATTATGTAGCATGAGGCTGTATATTCTGCAATATTGGGACTGTTGGTGAGTCAACAGCAGGTCAGAGGAGGAGCTGCTGTGGGACAGAGATATCAGTTGCTCTTTAAAAATTATGATTTAAATAGAGTTGATTTAAATCAAGCCTTTTTACTAGGGATTTAAATCAACTTGATTTAAAACAAATCCACATGAAGACAGTGAAAGATGAAACAAGGTACTTGAAGTATACATGTCAGTGTTCCTTAACTGGTGTGATTTTCCTGGGTTTGCACAACTACTGTGTAAGCCCAAGAAAACAAAACCCGCAGCTTCTATAAGGAGATTCCAACAGATGTACCATGTGTGCTTATCCCAAAACATTTTTTCAGCATTACATCCAAACCGCAGCATGTCAGTACAGGCTTGCTTGCAATTATTTGTAGGTTTACTTGTAAGGATGTGGTCAAATGCAACAATAATGGTATGCCTACCCAACCACTAATGGGATTTGATTATTTGCAGACAAGCATTATTTAATAATCCCACATCTGGAGAACCTTTCAAGACTTCTGCTCCATGACCATATAGCAAATATTAACATCAGGACACAGAAATATACAGACACCACTACTTATTCTCATTCCAGAAAATAGGCACAATATACTATTTCAGTTCTGTTCCTCTGGTCAACCCCACCAAGATTACAAACCACTATAAACTAAAGAATAAGTTAGGGACACCATACAGAACATGGTTTCTGAAATTCTTTTCCAAGTCTTTTGCTGATAATGTCCATAGGAGTACAGTGTCAACATTTTATTCTGTAAATGTAAACAAATATATGTTGCACCTCTACGTGGGTTTTGCCCTCCATTTGTGATGCATTTTTGGGGATGCTTACATGGGTAAACACAGGAAGAGCCTTAAGTCCTATGCTCATAGCAGCTTAGAATGGTCCAGTAGCAAGCATTTCAACTGTTGACCAATATCACAGAGACACACAGGAAGTCTTTTTCTTCTGCAGCCCCCTTTTTTCTAATCCATTTTCAAACTCAGTATTTCTTTTAGCAGTTTCTCATCCTGCACCCAATTTTGTTCTATTCTATTCAGTTGTTAGACAATTATACTGCTTATAGTCATAAAAATAAGAGTCCCATGCCTCTTTATATAAACTTCTTTCCAACTTTCTCCAGCACAGAAAAGAAAAATTAAAAATAGAGAAAAAGAAGGACGAGGACCTATTGGGCCTCTGCCAAAGAATACAGACTTCTAAATTAAATCTGAGAGTTGGGTAAATCCTGGCTCTTGTTATTTTTGTTCAATTCTTAGTATACTGGAACTAGCCTAAGCTCTAAAATAGTTGTATACAATACTGGGGATTATATGTCGCTCAGAGTTGAATTGTTGAATTCTTGATATTCTGAGCCTATTTTTCTTTTTACAGATGTTTCCCATCTGCACGAAGAAAAACAAGCTTGATAAATAACCCCATAGCAATGCACTTCTAATCTAAGAACAGAAACTACTTTTATGATTCTTACAATCAGATTGTCCAAGTGAAGCTCTCTAAACCCAATTAGAAGCATGCCTAAGTCTTGATCTTCTGTAGCATTTGCTACCCTCTAGCGGTATAGCAGAATTCAGCAGCAAACTGGACTCTTATGTATTCATGTACATAAAAGCCTGAATTAACAGCTAACAGCTAAAAATCAAATTTTATAGCAAAGCAGCTGAACTTCAGTAGCACAAAGTCAGGCTGGGTTCAGATTTTAAAGGGGAGAAGATTGCCTCTCAAAGTCACTCTTGCTTTCGAAAATAAATTTTTATTTGCTGCTGCATTCCAGTGATATGATTTTTGGGGATGCTCACACCATTGGTCAAAAAAGGGTATTGGAATGCAGTTCCCTTCCCCCATTTCACACTAATCCAGTGCTGTATTAATCGAGGTTGAATACTCAGACTTCTGACCAATCTTTCTGGTCATCTGATGGTTTAGAACTTTAGAACAATACATGCTACATGAAAACTAAGCTTGGGGGAGCCTGGGATGATTTCTGAACCCTAGCTTTTCCCCAGAGGCCATGAAGCAAAATTCTACAGGGTTACTGTAGAGCAAAAAAAAAAGAGAGGAATGAATTCCATGTACACTGCTTTGAATTCCTGCAGCTAAGGCAGAATAAAAAATTATTTGCTGGCAAACTTATTTTGAACGTACCCTAAGAACCCAATCATTTATTTTGATTTTAATCCAGGAATGTCTTTGACATTTTCTCCTTTGAATCAGTTTTGATGCCAGGTCTCCATTGATGCAATTGACAAATCCTTGCAGTTTTCTTAGCAATTTTTTTGCAAGTAGTTTGCCAATGCCTTCTTCCTGGGGCTAAGAGAAACCCCAACTGGCTTTGTGTCTAAGGCAGGACTAAAATTCAGTCTCCTGATGTCTTCACATTACACCAAATAGATTCTATATAGTTATACTCTGTTAGCAGTAAGTGCTATTAAGTACATTCAAAATAAAATGTCACTTTTTTCTTTTCCTCCCTGTTCTTTCCTCAATCTTTTTTTTTCTTTGAACTCCTGGCTTTGGCAAAATATTAGCTGCGTGAAGGACCATCAAAAGGTACATAAATGAAAAGAGAATGGTTTGGCATACCAAACTGATCAATGCTGCGTAAATATCCAATCAGTGTTCTGCCATCTCTAAGGAGGACCAAGTGTTTCTCTGGAGAGGGAAAAAAGAGAGGAAAATCTCATTAATTTGCAAAAATCAAGCCTTTTAAAGAGCTTTTCTACAGTTCTGAAAATCTATGAGCCTTGGAGTTTTGCAAAACATATTTACTGTCTTTGTTGTTTTCTGTAAAAATGCTTGTCGCTTAAGTTTGCTATTTGGAATTATAAAGAATGATCAGATTCACTGTACAAGCAGAGAGGTGCAGGAATCCAATTAGCCTATCTGGATTTGATTTTCATTGCTTGAATTTGCTTTTTCTTCCTCATTCGCTCTAACTTAACTGAAAACTCAGTTCACACCATTTTAAAATGTTGGGTTTTACAGTATTAACAATCTGCCACATTTTATGCTTCTAACACACCATAAACTATGGTTTACTCAGCTCAGTGTTCAGGGGTTCTTTTGCACAGTGCAGCATAAACATACCATATATACAACATGTAGTCTAAAAATATAACCAGCTATTTTGTGGTTCAGGTGATTATGTAAGAATATATCTAAAATGGGGTTATCTTTTGACCAGCATTGGATGGATAAATGATTGCCTTTAAAAGCCATTCACAAATGTATCACTGAAGGAAACTAACATGAAAACATTGCTAGTGTAAAACATGGTTGACTTATGTTTCAGTGTCTCAGGTAGGTAGGTAGGTAGGAAGGAAAGAAGGAAGGAAACAAACAAACAAACAAACTTAGGCTTCAACCCTCCCACTTTTGTAAAAATTCACTAGTGGCTTTGAAGCTATGGACTACAACTTAAAGTATTGTGCAAAACTCCCCAACTGTAGCTTATCCCATTAACGATGATTTCAATTAACTTGCTCAAAGCCCACCGCAAGTCAAGTTAAAGCCTTTACAAGCCACTTTACAAGCCACAGAAAAGAGAAGAAAAACCAGGAAGAATGTGCCAAGAGATCCGCCACACATCCTCCGAAACAGAGAGAGAGAGAGAGAGAGAGAGAGAGAGAGAGAGAGTCCCTACTACTATGCGGAACGCTCGCCAGCCGCAAATCCTTCAAACCAAATCGGCCACAACGCAGCGCTCCACGCCTCTCTTTTTGGGAAGGGGGGGTGTCTCTCCCCTTTTTTACGCCCTTCGCATTCATGGCCCTACCCCAGCCTGCTGCCGCCATCCATGAATGCGTGCATGCCAGCCAGGTTGTAGGGCAGCGGGGCTTAAAATAGTGCAATGCAATTTCCTAAAGCAAAGGCATTTATCTAGAAGAGAGAAGTGGAAAGAAAGCTGGTTCAAAACCCGAGGAGAAGACCGGCTGGTTTTGCAAGGAACCACCCGCCAGGCGCAAAGGGACGCCGCGCTGAGGCGAGGCGCCCGGCGCGCAACTCACTGTCGATATCTTGGATGAGGCTAGCCGTGCCCGGCATATAATTCATTTTTTCCCCGGACGCAGCGGAAGCTCCGCCGCCTGCATCGGCCCTGGGAGAAGCGGAACCTGCTCTTGCCCTCTCCCCGCCCGGTCCGGAAGCACAAGCTCCGGCGGGGCGGGGAGGGGGACCTGTGCCCGGCGGCGAGTTGGTGCGCATGGGAGTTCCCGGGAGTGAATCTGGCGGCGCCGGCCTCGACCCTTAAATAGGCGGCCAGGGAAGGGCGGAGGGGTCGGGAGCGGCCGTGCCCGCCTGGCTGGAGCAATCAAAGACGGGATCGGAAAGGGATCTCGGCAGCCGCCGGTCAAAAGCTCCTACTCCACCCTTCGGGATTTGGGCTTCAGCGGGGTCAGTAAACCGCGTGCAAACCTGGTTTGCTGTGGGAAGCCTGCTATACTCTGGTCTGTAGAACGTGAGAGTTCACCTATGTGTTTTATTCAATAAACCATCATTTAGGATGCTATGATCCCAGTTCTAAAATTATGATGTATATGTAAGCTTGCAGGATCCTATATCAGCCCGAAGATCACTGGGTGACCTTGGGTTATTATTGCACATTCATTTTATCCTTTTGCTCTTATATTATTCTACTCCAAATGGTGCCTGAGCTAGTCCCTACAGTTTTCTCCGCATGGTTTTCTCAAGGAGTTTATCTCTTTTCTTAGAGCTAAGAGAAAGGGCCTGGCCCTAAGTCATCTAGCTGGCTTTGGGTGGGAGCTGAATTTACAATCTCCCTAGTGCCTTAACCACTACATCAAACTGGTTCTACTTTATTCTGTTTTATATTCTTACTTTTTCAACAGTATTACAAAAACTAAGAATTCTTATTTAAAACAGTGTTTCATATTACATTGTTATAACCCTAAAATTTAGGTATTATTTGTATCTCATAGATTTTATTATTGCTAAAAAATGCTTGTGATTTTTATTTACACTGGTCTACCATTGATGTAAAGATATGTACAATATTTGTATGCTACATATTTTAAGGATAAAATAGAAGGCGAAAAACATACTTAAATATTTGTATGCCATTTGTCCTATTGTGTTCAGACTAAGAAAGCCTTGACTGGATGCAACTTTCCTAACCTGCTGTCCCGCAGATATATATGTAACGGTCAAAATGGCTTCAAATACTATTGCAAACTCAGTTAATTGAAAGCCTGCTGAGTGTCCTTAACATGTATAGTAGAGACAATCTATATTTTAAAACTATTTAAAAGAAAATAATATAAACATTCCTGGGCATAAAATCCCTGTTCAAAATTCTCTTTCAAGTTCCTGGGCAGTTACACAACCTGTACAATATTATTTAATTTCTGTTTCCCCAATCTTGTGTAGGAAGTTAGCACCCACCCCTCTCCTAGAAGAATGAAATATTCTAGTAAATATTAAAAAGGCAGAATATTATATTTCCCTGGATGAGAAAAGGAGAAACATGTTTTAAAGACAAAGCAGCTTCATGCAGCTCCCTGCCCCCCCCTCTTCAGCTCCAGGGTGATGGGATTAAGACATGGCCCTCAGGACATGATAGGATTACCCATCTCACTACATGGCATCTGGGAAGATTGCATTAGCCAGCATCCAGGTGACGCCATGTGGTCCAGACAAAGTCTACAAAATTAGCTAAGACCTCCACCCCTGGGAATCTGACAGCCAACATTTCTTACACAGGAACAGGAACCACTTAGGTGGGGCCCAACAGAGGGTATAAAACCCAGGCACTCTCAGCACCTCACCCCTTTTTCCTTTCCTTTTTCAACCTGAAGCATGTGATCATCCTTCTCTGGAGCTCCAGGCCATGTGGTCCTGTTCACCATTAAACTTTCCAAGTAGCCTCCATGTTTCCAGTGCCTTTTTTCCCACTTGGAACTGAACCCAGAAGGATATTTCTTTCAACGCTTGTTTTGATGGGGACTCTCCATTGGCCCTCCAAATTTGTTATTAAATTTGTGGGATAAACTACGCTCAACCCATGACAATATTCCTCTTCCGAAATAAAGTTTGAAGGCAAATCCTGCTATGTAAAATAAATAAAGGGGGGGGCAAATTTCTCATCTGGGCTTTAAACAAAATCCGAATTCCTCTTTTTTTTTCCCGGCGCTTTAAGAGTTAATTGAAAGTTTCTTCTAAATCAGACTAGCTGATTGGATAACATTCCCAGTGACGAGTGGTCCCTGCTTATTGACGTCAGCAGCAGCGTTTGTTTCTTTAGCAAAACCCTACCGCTCTCCCCAACATCCGGGAATATCGCAAACAGCCAATCGAAGGCGAAGAGCTGTGTTGATCGTTGTGATTGGTCGCTTGGTGAACAGGCGCACTGCTTTACAAGGGGGAAAATAAATACTAATTGGAGTCCGTAATGGCGGCGGCGCTGAGGAGGTTACGCGGAACAGAAGTGGAACGAGTTCGGCCTGAACCGGAGCCTCCCCCACCGTTGTGGGGCATGGCACCATTTAGGTGTGCCCAGCACCGCGGCAGCGGGCAGAGCGCGGTTCAGGGCGGCTCCCAGGTAACGGCCCAGTTCATACCTATTTTTTCTCTCTCGGTTATTAATGCTATATGACGTAACTGACACCCCCAGGCCACCGTCTGCGCCTCCTTTGCTCTTCCCCCTCCCCCGAAGTGCTGCCACATGCTCTGTCTAGTCTTGTTGCGTCTACTCTGAGAAGGAAGTGAAACGAAGCCAGTTCTGTTTTGTCCCCTCGTTATTCCTTCCCTCCTCATTTGTTTTAATGATTGCTTAGCTGACTCTTGTCTGATGCATTCCTCCAAGTGCACGCTTGCCGGAGCTGAGCCATAACAAAAACCTTCCCTTGGTTCGGCTAAGTCAGAAAAAGAGGGGAGGGGGGAGCCTTGGATTGGTTAGAAGTTGAAAAAAATGGTAAGTCCTGTATGAAATGTCTTCTTCGTGTTCCTATCTAGAATTTTTCATCCTTGTCTCTCCCCTGAAAAATCGTATAGACTTTAATTCTTGAAAAGGAGCCCAGAGACTCAGGAAATGTTCTTGATGGGAGCTTTTTCCTATATTGGAAAAAGACTTGCTGGCTAACATATTCTCCGTTTATAGGAGGAAGGGAGGCACTGCTGTATAAATCTGGGGAAAACATAAAGCAAGTCTGCTTTGTTTGGTCTTTTCTTTTGGGGCTGTATGCAGTTCCAGCTCTCTTTAACAATTCTGTGTCATGAAGGTAGGTTCTGAAAAATTGTTAAACGTCTTAAAATGTTTTGTTTTGTATTCCTAGTAGGTTCTTTTATTGATCATTATATTACATGGCAAATACAGCTTATTTTCAAAGCTTGGGTGGGATTAGCTGGCTCTTAGCTGCTTTTTAAGGTAGTTGTTTTCTGTTTTTGAACTGGATTCATAGTCCTCAAAATGTTGAAGCAGATTCATATAGGTTTTTTTTTAAAGTAGTTCGTAGTGGAATTGTGGCAGTATTATGTAGAAGATGCTGTTTTTAAACATATGTTTTTAGTTTATTGTACCCTAGTTTTTTCCCAGCTTAAAAATTGAGATTGTAACAATAAAGGATTTACAAAAGAGTGATAAAGATTCTGAATGAACAGCAAAGAAATCCTAATTCTAAACTGAACACTTGTCTAATATACTTTAACACTTAGAAAATTCTTAACAAGCGGCGGGTATGATCTGAATTTCTTTCTATTTCTTGGGAGATTAGTTTTAGTACAAACATTTGGCATTGCGGAGAGGAGGCATGTGCCTACAAAATTTAGACAAGTAGAGATGAGATAGCCTTAAGCATCGGTTAGTGAAACTAGTGAATGTAAGTAGAGCAATACAATGTTATTACCATAATTGTAGACACCTTATTTTAATGTTGGAATAGAAATAACTTTAATATGTTTTAAAACTCACTAATGTTTTAACTCACTAACATAACTAAAGTTTTGTTTTATTATTAACTTCCTATTCTAGGAAAATATTTTAGTCTTTGGAATTTTAAGAAATTAAATATGGATGCCTCCAGTTAAACCACACTGAGGACAGATGACAAACGATTTATACTTGCATTCTATAAATTCTTGGACAGTTTGATAGGCTGTGAATAATAGAATAGAATTCTTTGTAAGAGTATCAGGCAAAATTTTTAATGAGTTCGATTGCTGAAGAGAGATTTAAGATAAAGCTTGGTTTTTTGATAGTCCTGGCAGCTGTTCAGTAAATAGTCTGTAAGTGTAAAAGGAAAGGTGTTGCCCAGATGATTATTAAATTAAACATACATAGGCTTACCAATATTATTTTTAGTGCATCACAAATATCAGCAGATATTAAAAATATAAAAATAATCATTTCAAATTGTGTTTTGATACCACTTAAATTAATAGCTCAGTCAGTGAAATAGGTCCTGAAAGACTCTGATATTTTGCTACTGATGGTTTAAATTACCAGTGCAAAATATCTAAGTTTAAACAATTCATTAAGGAGTCTCATAAAATAAAAGGTGGAAATTGTATTGTTTAAAAAACATGGATAGTAGCTGAGATTATTTTCCTTGAGGAAAGGAAGGTGGTATTTTTATAATCTTTCTATCTGTATGTACTTATAATTCTTGATATTTCATGCAGCACCTTAACTTTTCCATTTCTAAAAAATACAGCTCAGTCTCAAAATCTATAAGAGTAAATGGACATCCACAAGAGTTTATGCAGCGGTAATTTGGCTGGTCTTTCAGGTGCCACTAGGATTTTTTTAGAGGATTTAGTGTTACTGTCGGACTCACTGTTATATAATTGAAATAAAATTAAAGATATAGTATGAGTTATTTGAATCTTAAATAAATTTTAGATTATTGTACTCCAGGGTGTGCCTAAACATTTTAAGCTTGTGTATAGGTATTGTTGGGATACATATTGGTTATTCTGATGTGTTCCTTATTTATAGCTCTTACCATTTGAAGATTACAGATTTTCTAGTCATTGCTTGGAAGAAACGATAGCTATATATCCACTATTTCCAGATCATTCCTATCAGATATTATAATATCCTTCCATGAATGTAATATGTAGCCATTTACCTAACACCACAAGAGTTTCCAATTCTTTGTGTATGGTAAAGATCACCCAACAAATGAACTAAGCTTTAAGGTGTTGTAAAGCATTTCAGAAATGTAATACTAGAAGTATTGTAGCGCAGAGTACTTCATTCACTTGCTCTCTGATCCTCTCACTCACCTGCCTCCCAGGATTTGATTTTTGCAGGTAAAATTTAGATTTATTAATCATAGCTGTGTGTTCATATAAATATAAATTGTGTTGCATTATGAAAAAGGAAGCTCCTGCTCTTTCCATTTCCTGATACGGCCTTGAAAAGACTGGAAGTCTTCTACAATGTGCTCATCCTATTTTTGCCAGTTGTTATGAGTCTTAATGTGTCATCAATAAAACAAGTCTTCCTTGCCTGTCTGCCAGTCACCACTTAAAATACACACATGCATACACAAACACACATACACAGAGTTTCCCTGAAAATATGACCTACCCTGAAAATACGACCTATCCCGAAAATAAGCCTCAGCCTGGTTTTTGACGTGCACACCTAATATCAACCCTACCCCAAAAATAAGCCCTAGTGAAGGGGATGGGCGTGGCCAGTATAGGAGGCGGCGAGTGTGTGTGGGCCAACAATATCTGGTAGCAACAGCCGGTGCAGCACAGGTGAGTTGAGTACTTGTACAAGCAGCAGGCGGAAGCAGAGGCAGGGAATCTGGATGCACTGGACAGGCTGCAGGGAAGCTGAGTGGCTCTGCCTCCACTTACTGGTGCCTCTGCACGAAGATGAGCCTCCCACAACCCCTGGCCCATAGATTCTCGGCCTTCCCAGGGCTGCACAGCACATCCAGATCCCCGCATCTCTGCTTCTACTGTTTGGACAATCAACTTCGCGCTGAAGAGCCCAAGAGCATGCCAACCAAGGGGCTGGTGGGTGGCTGGAATTCTGGAATACAAGGATGGTAAACTACCCTGTGAAGTTGAAAAACTAGTTGGCTCAAACAAGTGGCTAACCATTTTTATAATGTAGCCAAGAAAGCTGTATCAGTAGTTCCACACAGTCACCAAGAGTTGATCAAGTCAAGCTATTACTTTTTAGAGGCTCCTTTGCTACAAGGATCTTCTTACAATAGAAATCACACATGCAGAAATCAGACTGCTGAATTTAGCTTGGTAGCCATAGATTGGCAAGAAGATTTTCCAGCAACATTCTGTTGAACTTCCTACTGATGGTCTGACATTCAGCTTGAATGCAAAAGTTAGATAACTGTATATACTATTCTAGAAATATTCTAGGTGAGCCTAATCACTTGCAGAAATTAAATGTATTGGTTCTTCTTATAGGAACAGCCTCCTTATCCCGGGTATGCCCCCAATTACTGGAATTCATCTCCAAGAGCTTCCTATTCAAATCCATATCCTGTTGGATCAGAGCTTCAAGGCCAGGTAGAGTAATAGGAATAACATACTGCATTTTGTCTGGATATGGCTTCTTGTAGAATAATTAAGCTTCTGGTTTGAGAATCGGTAGTATATAACACGATTTTAAAAAGATCAAATTAAGTAATGCAGCATATAAATTTTCAGAGGTTTTCTGCTCTGTAAATTTTGTGTAAGAATTTAGGTGTCACCTGGGCACAAAACTTAAGCACCTGAAATTTTGCCTTAAATGAAGGTTTATAAAATCTGTCTCAACTTGTTTATTAGCCTGTCATCACTGTTCACAGGACTTCTTGTTTTATGCAAATATTTTATATAGAAGTATCAGTGATTTTAATATCTTACCCAACTGGGTCATTTTGTTCTATTGTTAGCAGAAACAAGCAAACAGTAATAAATGTAACAGGTTTTTTTGCTATGAAATCCTTGCTGCTTTCTGAGCTTGGTTGCTTGCTTGCAAACATTTAATTACCCAACTGGTAACATCAGTGCAAGTGAGTGTGGGATTTGCTCTCTTTTTATGTATAGTAGTGTCTCTTCTGGCAATGTGGGGGTGTGGTTTTCTCCTTGATAATTCCTTGATTAGGATATTGTTTTCTGCTTGATCGTTTCTCTGGTGTTAATCTCTGCTTATCTGGGTGTTGACTGTTGGCGTGAATATGTTCTGGTCTTTTTGTTTCCTTCTTAGCTTTTTTACAAGCAATATTCTATATTGTCTGTAACTAAAAGTTGCAAGATCCAAAAAATCTTAATAGCTGTCATTTTGTTTACTGAGGTTACTTAAGCAAATAATTTTGGAACTGTCTCTGAATAAGGTATTGATATCCTAATTAATTCTTGTCTTTAAGCTAGGCTAGCCATTTCAAATAGCTTCTCTTTTTGTCCTCCAGGGAATTGATTCTTCCTACACAAATGGTGTCTATGGACCTTCATATCCAGCTCCTGGGGCAGGGCCGCCATACCCAAGTCTCCCACAGTCAAACACATACTATTCTTCAGAGCACTCTCCTGCCACTTACTCTACAGACACTTCTAGCATATATAGAACTCCATCATCGGCATCAAACTGGAATTACCCCCCTCCAGACTGTCCAGCTGAAGGTTCCATGGTGAGGAGGCAGGTAGCAGGTTACTCCCCTCCACAAGTAAATATCTGATACGAATCATCATTGCATATGTATGTATTTAGTCATCTTAAGACAACAAACATACTTAATCTTCCTGCCTCTTAGTCTCTCCCTAACAACAAACCTATAAGGTGGGTTGGCTGTAAAGAGTGGCTGGCACAATGTCACCATCCAGCTTTCATGCTTAAGGGAGGCCTGGCACTTGCCTCTTCTAGGCCATAATATTTTGTCTGTTTAAATTGCTGCCCTTCTTTCTTATTTTTAAGTGCCAGATATAGAAACAGTAAATGAAAAAGAGCAATCAGATACTGAAAGAAGGGGAGATCACACAGGGTATTATGAAGCATCTACTCTAAAGTGCTGGCATGTGTCCTGATCATGAGAATAAGGAAATGTGGGAGGGCAAACCATTGCTTACTCAACTGTATTATACTCCACATGGATGGACCATAATCAGATGTGCCCATCAGAAAAGGGCCCGGTCTTTTGAAACATGAACGGGAATGTTGTTTTTCTATTAAAGTATTAATTAGCACCATGGAAATACTGCTACTAGAAATGTCTTAATGTTTTATTAAGTGATGAGTTTTCCTGGGATGATTAAAGAAACAGTCGCTGTATCCCCCTTTTCCTACAGGGCCCAGCTTTTCCGCTCCCACCCTATCCCTACGGAGATTGCAATCCTAACATTCCACAGCAGAGGCCACCCCCTCCTCAACCAGGACTTCAAGATGCCACTTGGCAAACGCCTGGCGCTTATGGAATTCAGCCTCCCTATGGTTGGCTCCTCCCCCAGCGGGGCAAGGGAATCCATTTGCTGCAGAATCTTGGCCTAGCAGTGATGTGTCTACTCTACACCCCCCAAATAACAATCCTAAGGTATGTCTTTGAAATACACAAGGGGTTGGTGCATTATTTATTCAAGATCAGAAACTCCATTTTCATCTGCTTTAGGATTTGTGCCCTACAGGTATATCATAGGAAGAATCCCATTGAATACAGTATCTTTCTAACTCCCTTGGAGCAAAATCCAAAATTTTAAAATGGTGCTTGTTACCAGCTGTTTAATAAATGCCTATTTTGGGACAGTTTTATTTTAAAATCCTGAATGTTGTAATACTACTTCATAGTTTAGCTGTACTTATTTATCCTTTAATGCAAAATATTAAAGAATATGCTGAAAATTTAGGGTTGTGTCTTCAAAATATAGAATTAAAACTGGCTGAAACACTAACAATAACTCTAAATAAATTATTTAGTAATTTAATTTAAAATAAACATGTCAAAGTGTCACTAACTTGCAATAAAAAAGCTCAAAATTAAGACAGTTTTGTGCAAAAATACTGATTACAAGAAAGTGATGTACTTTTTTTCAAATACATACTGTGAGTTGCTCTGTACTAATAATGTCACTAACATACAGTAGGAAATTAATATAAAAAGAATGAATGTTTGGAGTGTAAAGGACTAGAGTTAAGGCAACACTTATTAAAAATAAAAATCTATCCTGATTTATTTTCAGCTTTCAGTCTGAGAAACAAGGTATTTATTTATTATTTATTAGTGGGACTTGTATGCCGCCCCATCTCCGAAGACTCGGGGCGGCTCACAATTAAAACAACAACAACAATAAATACTTAAAAAAATTAAACTAAACAAGCCCCAGGACATAATTACAAAATACAAAGATAAGAACCACCCCACCCGAGGGTCACAGCCCGGATTGGTTAAACAACCAGGTCTTCAGGTCATGGCGGAAGGTGCGGAGGTCAGGGGCCAGGCGGAGCTCCAAGGGAAGTTGATTCCAGAGGTCAGGGACTGCGACAGAATAGGCACGTCGTCGGGGGACCGCCAGCCGGCATTGCCTGGCCAACGGGACCCCAAGGAGTCCTTGTCTATGTGCTCGCACAGGGCGGTTGGTATTCGATGTCGGCAGAAGTCGCTCCCTTAAATAATAAGGACCCATGTCATGTAGGACTTTGTATGTTAGAGTTAGAACCTTGAATCTCACCCGGAGTGCAACCAGCAGCCAATGCAGGCCGCGCAGGAGGGGGGTAACATGGGAGAACCGGGAGACTCCCATCACCACCCGTGCCGCCGCATTCTGTACCAGCTGCAATCTCCGGATGGTATGCAAGGGCAGTCCTAAATAGAGAGCGTTGCAGTAGTCGAGTCGCGAAGTAACAAGGGCATGAGTGACTGTACGCAGGGCATCTCGGTCCAGAAACGGGCGGAGCTGGCGAACCAGCCGGACCTGGGCAAAGGCCCCCCTGGTGACGGCCCCCACCTGCTCCTCCAATCGGAGCCGTGCATCCAGGAGGACCCCCAGGTTCCTCGCCCTATCCACAGGGGGCAGTACCACTCCCCCTATGGTCAACGATGGACATTCCAAACTGGATCGAGATGCCGGTATGTACAACCACTCAGTCTTGGCGGGTTGAGCGAAGCATGTTTCCGTCCATCCAGATCCGCACCGCATCCAGACAGCGAGTCATCACCGAGAGGGCATCACTGATCTGGTTTGGGGTGGAGATATATAACTGGGTATCATCAGCATATTGATGATACCTCACCCCAAAACCACGAATGATCTCACCCAGCGGTTTCATGTAGATATTAAATAAAAGGGGGGAGAGGACCGACCCCTGAGGGACCCCACAAGTGAGCGCCCTCGGGGCCGATCTCTGCCCTCCTGCCAACACCGATTGCGACCGCAGCAGGTAGGAGGAGAGCCACCAAAAAACAGTGCCCCCCACCCCCAACCCCCGGAGGCGTCGCAAAAGGATACCAAGGTATGAGTTTATATTAGGTGTATTATCTGAAATGTCTGATTTAATAGGAAATTTGCAGACCCAGGCTTTAAATGTTAAAAAAATGGAGTAGTACAGCATTATACTTTTTAATTATTTAATTAATTATTATTATTTACAGTGAGTAAAATGAGGACCCAAATTGTTGGGGACAATATGCTGACTTTGTAAACCGCTTAGAGAGGGTTGTAAAGCACTATAAAGTGGTATATAAGTCTAAGTGCTATTGCTATTGTAGTACATCTAGAGGAGATTTGTATAGATGCAGAATTGCAGAGGCAAATAACTATTTTAAAAAGCAAGGTGATTAATATTCAACAAATATTGATATAGAAACATTCTGCCAAGAGCATTTGGGTAGAATACTGGAGAAATCTTCTTGTTCGGTCATAGTTGAAATGCTTTGATATTGCAGAAATTGGTAACAATAAAATAATAAAGTTTTAAAAAGAAACCTAATAGGAAAAGTAATTGGAGATGCTCATTTTGAAACTTACAAGTCTTCAGTGTAGTAGCTGTTGAGTTTACACATATGTATGTGAGGAAGGAAGTACTTAATCTAGTGAGCTCTTACATTCTTGTTTTTGGGAAACTGCTTACCATGTTATAGAACCCATGAGAAGGTTACCTAGGTTTTAGGCTATTGGATCATGGCACATTGTGATGTCATTCTGACAGGTTCAAAGGTCAGGTCCTATCCATAGTGGACTTCAGTACTAGAACCTTTTTGTAATGACATCTTGAGCATGCAGATCTTACAAATATGCAGAGAAACACACTGGCAATATTGGCCATCTGGGGATCTGCTTTCACAGCATTTTTGAGACAGGATGGGGGGAAATGGAATTGATAGAGTTGTTGAAATTGCTTTTTTTCTGCTTTAGGACTCTTTTAGGCAAATGGATCAAGGAATTAACCAACATGGTTATCTTCCTGAAGCCAATAATTTGCCTTCTGGGACCACGAATGACTACAACCCAGCACAGCTTGATGTTAAGCCATCTGCTTCCAACCCCAAAGTGCAGTATAGTGCACAGCCCCAGCTGTATGATAATGTGCATAAGAAACCATCTGTGATTAACAGTGGATCAGCTTCTAAAATAAACATACAGCCTCCAACTAATGTGCTGCCTGGAGTACAGAAGATTGCACAAGTTATGGAAGGAATTGAACTGTTGGAAGAAGAAGTGGATGAATTTATAGGTAAAAAGACAGATAAGGACTACTGGTTGCTGGAAGAAATGCTGACCAAGAAGTTGTTGGAACTGGACTCTGTAGAGACAGGTGGTCAGGACAATGTGCGCCAGGCAAGGAAAGAGGCAGTTCATAGAATCCAAGCTGTACTGGAAGAACTGGAAAGGAAGGGTCTGTAATGTGAATGACAGTGTTAAAATCTAGCCCTGAAATTATTACAGGTCTCTGGCTTTTCTCTTGACCTCCAAAGCAATAAGTGGGGATGTGCATTTTGACTTTAGGAAATCAAGCATGGTAAGTTTGATCTGATTTAACAAATGGGTCAGATCTAGAATCTAGTTTAGTATGGTGGTTATCCCATTCAATGAGTAAGAAGGGATGAAATGCTGACCCTTGTTGTTATAAGGGTTTCATTGCATAGTTTTACGAGCTACAAGAGATAAATAATTTGGCAAAAAGAGATTGGGATTTACATCTCAGAAAATCTCCTGGACCATCAAGGATTTCAACAAGTTACTTGTCATATTTGAAAGGTAGAAAAAAATATTTAAGTTGCAATGCAGCACCAGTAAAGCCATGACTTCAGGCTCTTAGCTAATTTTTCCTGTACATTATTTATAGATTTTTCCTGTTCATCATGTAAATTGTGTAATATCTTTTGGGATATAATATGTTCAAGTGCAACCATGCTGATAAGCCATGTGTATCACTAGGGCAACCAAAACAGGCATTTTTTATGTTATTTCTCCCTCATCCTTTATGCAAATATAATCCACATTTTTAAAAAAATGGGATAAGAAGAAGGAACCTAGAAGATGCTTGAATTGCTGGCACTTTTAACTAATAAACTGATTATGAGGATTTGGACCAGGAGAATTTGGTGATAAATACTTAGTTGTGACATATAATTTATGTATTACAGTTGCTTATATTCTGGTTTAATCTGCTACAGCTGATTTGAAATAATTAGTTCCCATACCTGTGGAGGTCAGATAAGGATACTACCATGTATCATCAGCTTTTCACAGTGTGTCCCTGGTTCAAAAAGGCAAGAAATACATCTTTTAATGTTTTAAAAAACAGGTATTTGTTGTAAGTTTTTTTTAAAAGAACACTGTATCAAATAGCTAAAATAATAAAATAAATGTTAGAAGTGTTCTAGTGAGAATTTCATACAATATATAAAAGACTTGTATACCACTTTGGAAGTCTTTCTGGTTGAAAAGCAGGGTATAGCTGCTTTAAAAGACAATTGTACATAACGATACAGAAAATACATCTTAAATATGGTATTGTAATTCCTGGTTTCTTGTGCTCCAGTGCTCTGAATATCAGCAGCAAGAAAAATACGTGATGTGGCTGTAACATTAGGTATTGACTTTCCTTCCTTAAATTTTAAAAGCCTAGTTGATACTGTTTGTTGCAATGAACTCAAACTCCCAAATGTTATATTAGCTGGAGTTTTTTTTTTTAAAAAAACATTGCATGGCCTTTTTCTGCTGTAAATCTGAAGTGTTTATAAACTTTATAAAATCAGGATGGGAATATGCTATAAAAATAATATTCAGCAAGGAATAAAAGAACAGATCAGCCAAATTAAAAAGATCTGTGCAACAATTCTATTGTGAAAGTATTGGATAAGAAAACCACAAGAATAGGCAGTTTTCTCCACGATAGGAAAGAAACATTCACAGAAAAACCTTGTTTAGTTTTCATTTTTTACTTGTTTTAAAGAGTTAGTAGTACTATTTATATGGAAAGCCTTTTTATTGCATAAGGAGAATAAAAAACATACCTCACTTAATTTGTGCAATGGTTGTAGTTAGGTTTGTTCTTGTTCTCAATTTATCAAAAGAAATTCCTGTTAAATTTTGTTCTGTAATTATTTGAATCAGTTCCAGGGTACAGTCTCTCGGGCTTTCATGTGAAACTAAAAAACAAGTGGGAAAACAATATAATACTAGAGATGGGAGAACTGTGATTGATTTAAGTTTGCAATGTTAGGTTGTGTGTATATTTTACTAAAAAAAAAAACCCACAGTGTGGGACCAGGAAGAACAATAATCCCAAGTAGTTTGGAATCTGGCATTTTCTTTCAGCCCAAACCTGCCTAACAGCATTGTTGGGATAAATTAGGGAAATGTGGTTGAATGTAGTCTAGAGTCTCAGGAGGGAGGGGCTGCTTCACAGAGGGCAAAAAACAGCAGAATATCTGGTAGGCAGGAAAAGAGCAAAGACAGACCCCCCCAAACAGTTCACAGAATATATTTGTAGTTATGCAGTTAGTAGTATTAGTCTGGCAAGATTGATGTCAGACCACACAAAACAAGAATGATGACTGACTTCTGAACAGCTTCTTTATTGTTTGCCTACAGACAGAATTTTGCCAGACTAAAATGACTATTTGCATAACTATAAATATGAACTGCAAGGGAGAATCCTCTTCTTTCCTACCAGATATTCCAAGCTCCACTGCCTTCTTGCACACTGAGATAGTCCCTCCCTCCTGGACTCCAGACTATGTTCAATCATAGAAACAGTAGAGATGGTAGATAAGTACTGTATGTTTCATATCTTACATCACTTTGCAGTTGAATACTGTCTGAAGGAAATTGAACTTTTGACTTACTACTGCAAAATAATGAATGAACTGTCTTGAATGAAGTTGTAAACTCTACTTTTTCTGCATTTTAATGTTTTAAACAGTTTAATTACATTTGTTTTTAAAGAAACAATGTCAGTTGCTCAGAAATCTAAATAAGATCAAGGCATGCTTCCTGATCTCTTTTCCTATTTAGTGGTTGCTAGAGGTAAGTGGAACACATACCTTATACCTTCCATTTTTAAGACAACGTATTCTCAATTACTGCCATTCTTAATCCCTATCAAAAGGTGCATGTAATGACAGCTAATTATGGCTTATTTGTGGAGTGTTTCTGCTAGCAAAATGCAGTGTCTGTCATATGGAATTTTCTCAATGAAGTGATTACCTTGATTTACAAACCGCTTGTTCTTTTATTGTTTTTTGTGATCTCCCCCCTGGCACAAGGATCAATCTGTACAATCCATACAAACTCCCTCTGCCAGTTGGCAGTTTAACCAATATAATTTCTGAGAGTGGCTTGTTGTGTTTGGGGAACTAATGGAGACCTCTAAGAATTTATAGTGCAATCTATTTGAAAGAAAGTATCATCTGATATATATATGTACAACATTAATTGGGCTGTGCACTCTAGTTTTCTGACTGGAGGCTGGGTCTGGAGGCTACATGTAGCACCCTGATGTCTCATCCCATATATAAAACTGGCCTGAGGGCTATGGATTTATTTATTTATTTTATTTTATTTTATTTTATTGGTCTTATATGCCGCCCTATCTCCCGAAGGACTCAGGGCGGCTCACATAAAAACACCCAATACCAAAGTTAAAAAACATTAAAAATAATTAAACTAATTAGACCAAATAAATATTTAAAACCCTACCCACAAAACATTTAAAACAAAAGCCCCCCCCCTCAGTCCAGGCCGGTGTGTTCAAATAACCAAGTCTTTAGGCCGCGGCGAAAGGAGCGGAGGTCAGTGGCCAATCGTAGCTCCAGGGGAAGCTGGTTCCACAAAGTGGGAGCCCCCACAGAGAAGGACCCCCCCCTAGGGACCACCAGCCGACATTGTTTGGCCGACGGTACCCCAAGGAGGCCATGTCTGTGAGCACGCACCGGGTGATTGGTGTTCGGTGCTGGCAGGAGACATTCCCGCATGTACCCCGGCCCTAAGCCATGTAGGGCTTTATAGGTAAGTACCAGCACCTTGAATCTCACACGGAGGGCAGCCGGCAACCAGTGCAACTCTCACAGAAGGGTGTAACATAGGAGTATCGGGATAGCCCCATCACAACCTGCGTGGCGGCATTCTGCACCAGCTGAAGTCTCCGCGTGGTCCTCAAGGGCAGCCCCATGTAGAGAGCATTACAGTAGTCGATCTGGGACGTAACGAGCGCATGAGTGACCGTGTGTAGCACATCTCAGTCCAGGTAGGGGCGCAACTGGTGCACCTGGGCAAATGCCCCCCTGGTCACGGCTCCCACCTGCTCCTCCAAACTGAGCCGTGAATCCAGGAGGACACCCAAGTTGCGAGCCCTTTCCACGGGGGGCAACACCTCTCCCCCCATGACTAGAGATGGAACATCCTGGATCACCCGAGATGCCGGTACGCATAGCCACTCGGTCTTAGCTGGGTTGAACTGGAGCCTGTTCCTCCCCATCCAGATCCGCACCGCATTTAAAAAGCTAAGAAAGCTTTACATTTAAAATTTCATGCATATTAGCACTGCAGCAGATTTTTATGGATTTCATGATCAGAGTACTTCATGTCATGTTTGGCCCTTTCAGATACATTCACCAAAGTGAAGTATATACTGTATACTTTGACAACATTTAGACTTTTTGAGAAACTTGGCATAAAAGTCCTGGGTGGAGAGTAGCTCTAAAGTTGCAGCAATGAGTCATTTAAGTCCCGATGTCCCAACCATTTAATTTACTTCACTGCTTTCTGAGCTCAGTAAAAATGGTTTCTTACTTGCTGTATTTTATATATGGCATAGTTTTGGGTTTTTAAATTCTGAAAAATCCTCTCCTTTTTTTGTATTCATAATTTAAACAACAGAATGTTTCAATAGCTACCCAGGTAATGATTGCATACAAGTATTACACATACCAGTAATTGAGAAATGTAGTAAAAAATGTGTGACTAAATTGTTACATGAAAGGAGCATTTGTAATTGCTGAAATTTGGTTCTCTGATTAGCTTGTTCTTCATTTCACTAGCAAGACAATGCAAAAACCTGCTTTGTAATTGATGTGCTTTAGCATATTTAATAACAGCTAGCCCTCGACTTACAATCATTTAACAACTGTTCAAAGTTGCACTGGAAAAAGTGACTTATGACCACTCCTTGCACTTTAGACCATTTCAGTGTTGCATGGGTCACGTAATCAAAATTTGGAGGCTTGGCAATGGGCATGTATTTATGACAGTTGCAGAGTCACGTGATCTGTATTTGCATCCTTCTTAGGACACTTCTGACAAGCAGAGTCAGTGGAGGAAGCTGAATTTGCTTAAAGACACTGGGATTAACTGCAACAAAAAAGGGTTTCGGACACAGTTCACTTAACAACTATATCGCTTGGTGATGAACATTCCGGTTCCAAGATCGTACAGTAGTAAAGTAAGACTTATTTGTACCTGTGAGGGAATGGCTGCAATTTGGATTACGTTATAAGATTAGCATTTATTAATTATGTTATGGTGGAAGTACCGGCCCAAGTCTAGACTGCTTAATTGGAATGGAAATTGCCACAGAATACCAACACTAATTTGGGATGTCAGACCATTTCCAAACTGCTTCCTGGATAAATGTACTCAGGCTATTAAATGAAATGGAATTTTGTTTTAGGAGTCATAACTTTATACAGATGGTCCTCAACTTACAACATTTCACCTAGTCACCGCTCAAAGTTACAGCGGCACTGAAAAGAGTGACTTATGACATTTTTTCACACTTACGACTGCTGCAACATCCCCATGGTCACGTGATCAAAATATGGATGCTTCTCAACCGATTCATATTTATGACAGTTGGAGTGTCCCAGTGTCACGTGATCACCTTTTGCGACCTTATAAGCAAAGTCAATAGGGGAACTAGATTCACTGAGCAACTGTTACTAACTTAAACAACTGCAGTGGTTTGCTGTGGCAAGAAAGGTCATAAAATGGGGCAAATTCACTTAATAAATGTTTCACTTAGCAACAAATGTTGGACTTATTATGGTCGTAAGTCAAGGACTATCCATATATAATATCCTAACAGTAATGTGATGTGGGGATGTGGTGAAAAGGCTGTCCATTCATTCATTGGTTGCTGGTCTTCAGCTTATAAATAAACCCTGAAGGGCACTTACTGTATCAAATCTAAGCCCATGGATTTATACCCATGTTACAAAGGTGTGGCTATCTATCTCCAGGCTGCAGCAAGTGGAAGATGCCGTTTCTACTTCATACACCATGCCGTTACCTGGAGGTGTGAGGTGAATTGACGCAAGGTGTTTTCCCTAACACCACTGCTCACGGTCCTTGCCATTCAATTAATCTGCGCAAGAAGTGAACGTAATCTTGGTTAAAAGCCATGCTGTGGATCCTTCGGACACTAATGCTAGTGAATGACAAAATGTGGCATTGCACACAGAGCCCAGCATCCTGGGGATGTTTCCATAAAATTGTGGTTCAGAAATATATATTTGTATAACCTGAATGGGGAAGCTGACGTAGATGCTGTAGAACTGCAGTTCCTGGCAGGCACCATCATTGCATAATTCTGAACAGCGCTGGAGCAATGATGCTCGTGCATTTGAAGGACATTTGAAGGACACCAGATAAAAGAAGTCTGCCTTCAATTCCTCTTTAGAGATTGGTAAACATGATGCAGTAATTATAGTGCTGGACAAGAAGGGTTCAACTCCACCACTGGACACAGAAACTCACTGGGTGATATTAATCTAGTTGACGCTTCACATTCAGACCTACCTCAGAAGGTTGTCGTCAGAAAATATAGAGCAACTTACAGTATACATTGGATTAAGAATAAAACCAACCACTGTTGTCCTTACCAAATGACTCCACCTGGAATTAGCACTGAAGATGATGACTACTTTGCTTTGAAAACTCGATTAAAATTTCTAAAACGTGGCTGGAATATTAGTGCTTTTGATATTTGTTTGCAGTCTCTGTTGGCAATTCTTTTCATCAATGCCATCTGTATCTTCATCTTAGGGGACTTATCTATGTAGGCCCAGCAGAGAAGACTAGGATGAACTTTTAGACTTTGGATGTAAATGGTTTTATGTGTCTCTTTTCAGATAGTACTGTGTATTCACAGTCACTAAAAATGATAACCCATCCCTGGGGCGTGTGACTTAGATTTCAATCTCAAAGTCCTGCCCTGATGTCATAAGTGTTAGTCAGAGAAGTTACTGAGGGGTAAATTAAACTGCTGAAGGCTGGCAATCTTGGATTTTTCATCGTTTATAACCCTTACATAGAAGTTATGGATGGTAGAGAAAGATCAGCCCAGTAATCTGCCATTACAGTTAATTCTGCTTTCTGATCTAAGGGACTCCACTTCTCTTGATGCTGCCAGTAAAACAAGATACAAGATGCCTAATCCCATCCCTCAATATTACGGTATAGTTACTACAGGTGAAACTCAAAAAATTAGAATATCGTGCAAAAGTTCATTTATTTCCATAATGCAACTTAAAAGGTGAAACTAATAAATGAGATAGACTCATATGCAAAACAAGATAGGCCAAGCTGTGATTTGTCATAATTGTGATGGTTATGGCTTACAGCTCATGAAAACCCCAAATCCACAATCTCAGAAAATTAGAATATTACATGCAATCAATAAAACAAGGATTGAACATAGAACAATATCGGACCTCTGAAAAGTATAAGCATGCATATGTACTCAGTAATTGGTTTGGGCCCCTTTTGCAGCAATTATTGCCTCAATGTGGCATGGCATGGAAGCTATCAGCCTGTGGCGCTGCTGAGATGTTATGGAAGACCAGGATGCTTCAATAGCGGCCTTCAGCTCTTCTGCATTGTTTGGTCTCATGTCTCTCATCTTTCTCTTGGCAATGCCCCATAGATTCTCTATGGGGTTCAGGTCAAGCGAGTTTGCTGGCCAATCAAGCACAGTAATCCCACGGTCATTGAACCAGATTTTGGTGCTTTTGGCAGTGTGGGTAAGTGCCAAATCCTGCTGGAAAATGAAGTCAGCATCCCCATAAAGCTCATCTGCGGAAGGAAGCATGAAGTACTCCAAAATCTCCTGGTAGGCGGCTGCGTTGACCCTGGACTTAATGAAGCACAGTTGACCAACACCAGCAGGTGACATAGCTGCCCAAATCAACACAGACTGTGGAAACTTCACACTGGACTTCAAGCATCTTGCAGTCTGAGCCTCTCCATTCTTCCTCCAGACTCTGGGTCCTTGGTTTCCAAATAAGATGCAAAAGTTGCTCTCATCAGAAAAGAGGACTTTGGACCACAAAGCAAAGTTTTTCTTTAGCCCAGGTAAGACGCTTCTGACGACATTTGAAGCCCATGTTCAGGATCCGTCTGTGTGTGTGGTGGCTTTTGATGCACTGACTCCAGCCTCAGTCCACTCCTTGTGAAAGTCCCCAACACTTTTGAGTGGCCTTTTCCTGACAATCCCCTCCAGGCTGCAGTCATCCCTGCTGCTTGTGCACCTTTTTCTTCCACACTTTTCCCTTCCACATAACTTTCTATTAATGTGCTTTGGGAACATCCAACTTCTTTTGCAATTACCTTTTGAGGTTTTCCCTCTTTTTTTTATAAAAAGTTTTTTATTTTAAGACAAACATACAAACAGGACGTACAAAACATAAAAAACTATCTTCCATATGTACATGCAGTGTGTCAGTTGGTTACAAATCGTTTGTGTTATCCTTTCATAATCATCACTCACAGTTTATCAAAAAGAAAGTTCTCATATTATCAATAAAACATTCTTATAGATTTATCAGTTATTACTTATATATAATTAAACTATTTCATCATGTATACGAGATATATTTTAATCTAAAATTTATGTTATACTTTCATCCAATGGTTATATATGTCTGCATTGTATTTTATATCAATCTATTATATTTTTATTACCAAATTGTATATTCTATTACATTACCAAGTCTTTCTATCCAACCATTGATAAAACAAATCCCATATCTTGTAAAATTGCTTATCTTCTTGTTCTCTAATTTCAAATGTTAATTTATTCATTTCAGCACAGTCCATAATTTTCTTAATCACTTCCTCCTGCATAGGTATTTTATCGTTCTTCCAGTTTTTAGCAAATACAATTCTAGCTGCTGTTAAAACATTTACAATCAAATATTTCAACTCTTTACTGTAAATATCCGGTACAATTCCCAGTAAAAATATTTCTGGTTTCAAGTCTATATGTTGTTGTGTCATTTTTTCCAACCATGTGTGGATTTTAGTCCAATATCTTTTTGCATCCGAACATGTCCACCACATATGGTATCTGGATCCAGGTATCTGATGACATTTCCAACATTTATCCAATTTATTCTTGAACGTTCTTGCAATTCTCGTCGGGGGTAAGTGCCACCTGTAAAACATCTTATAGAAATTTTCTTTATAAGCGATTGACACTGTCATTTTATAATTCTGGGACCATAATTTTTCCCATTTCTCTAAATCAATCCCATATCCAAAATTCCCCCCCCATGCAATCATTGTTTCTTTAACCTGTTCCTCTTCCATTTTGAATTCTAAAAAATATTCATAGTTTTTTAATAACCTTTTCATCCGTACCCATCAATATTTTATCTAACCCAGTCAATTTATTATAAATACCTTCTATTTTAATATCTTTATCAAATCTAGAATGTACTTGCAAGTATGAAAACCAATTCATTTTTATACCTTGTTCTTCCAACGCTTGCATAGATTTAAGTTCACCCTTTTCATTCAGTATCTCACCATATCTAACTCTTTGTTCCTTTTTGTATATTACTGGATATGAAAAAGCTTCAATAGTAGATATCCATGATGGAATTTTCAAATAATGTTGTTTTTTGGTCTTCTCCCAATTTAAATACAAAGCTTCTCGAATATAGTGTCTTTTAAAATACCCTTGTGTTTTAGTTCCCTTGTACCAAAGTAATGCATGCCACCCCAATACCAAGTCATGTCCTTCTAAAGTCAATAATCTAGTATTCCTTAATGTTATCCAATCTTTTACCCACATCAAATTTGCCACCTGGTAATATAATTCCCAATTGGGCAAAGCAAACCCTCCTCTTATTCTTGCATCCTGCAACAACTTAAGTTTTATTCTTGCTTTTTTACCTTGCCTTATATATTTCAGTATCATTTTATTTAGATCTTGAAAAAACTCATTCCCTAGTCTAATTGGAATGGTCTGGAACAAATATAAAATTCTGGGCAATACATTCATCTTAACTGTTGATATTATCCCAATCAATGACAATTGTAAATTTTTCCATTTTTCCAAGTCTGTCGCTATCTGCTTTTTGAGTTTAATATAATTATCCTCCTTCAATGTACTACATCTTGCAGTAATATGTATCCCTAAATACTTAACCTTACTTGTGACCTGTATTTCTAGTGCTTCTTCCAACTCTTTCTTCCGTCTCACTAGCATGTTCTTTGTTAATATCTTTGTTTTATAATTTTCAAACCTGCTACTTTTCCATATTCTTCTATTCTTTCTATTAACTTAAGTGCTGATTCCAGTGGATCTTCTAGTATAAATACCAGGTCATCTGCAAAGGCTTGTAGCTTATATTCTTTTTTAATTTTCATTCCTTTTATTTGTTCGTCTTCTCTAATGCACCTATTTAAGACTTCTAATGTTAACACAAACAGCAGAGGCGACAGTGGACAACCTTGTCTAGTCCCTTTTCTTATATTTATAGGCTCTGTCAATTCTCCATTTATCAAAACCCTTGCGGTTTGTTCACAATATATAGTCTCAATGGCATGTATAAAGTTTTGGCCAAAGCCCATTTGTGTCAATTGTAATAACATCAAACGCCAATTCACATTATCAAAGGCTTTTTGAGCATCCAAAAATATCAGAGCCGTTTGTTTTTCAGGATGTGCCTCATAGTACTCCAGAGTATCCAGGATTATTCTCATATTATGTTTAATTTGTCTTTTTGGCAGAAATCCATTTTGATCAACGTGTATAAAGTTATTTAAATAACTTTTCAATCTTTCTGCCAAAATTGAAGCAAAAATTTTATAGTCTGAGTTTAATAGGGAAATAGGCCTATAATTTTTAACTTCTTGTAAGTCTGTGTCTTCCTTCGGTATAAGTGTAATATAAGCTTCTGACCAAGTCTTTGGTATTCTCTTCTCTTGCATAACTTCATTCATAACTTCTAATAATTGGAGGTTCAACACCTCCTGAAAAGTCTTGTAAAATTCCACTGGCAAACCATCCGGTCCTGGTGCTTTCCCTGTGTTTTATTTCTTTAGAGGTTCTGTTAATTGTTATATTCTCTTCTAGCATTATTTCAATATCTTTAGATATCTGTGGTAGCTTTGCCTTTTGTAAATATTGTTTAATCTTTTCTTCTTGAACACACTCTTGATAGTATAACTTTCTGTAGTAGTCTTGTATAATTCTTTTTTCCCCTTCATTTCCATAACAAGGATGTCCTTCTTCGTCTATTAAATGGCTAATTTTCCTTGATTCTCTTTCTTAATTTATAGGCTAGCCATCTTCCTGGTTTGTTTGCATCCTCAAAATAATTCTGTTTAGCATTTTTAATCTTTTGGGCTAGCTCTTCTTTTTCCATTAATCCTATTTTATGTTTAGTTATATCCATTTTGTTTTTAACATCTTTTTTTTGTGGAAATTTCAGTAATTCTTTTTCTAATTTTTTATATTCATCTTCTAGTGTTTTAAAAGTCTTTTTTTGTTTGATATTTCTTTTCCTTGTATAATCAATTATCAAGCCTCTTGCATAGGCCTTCATCGTATCCCAGAGATTCTGTAGCGATGTATCCTCTTTCTTATTTTCTTTAAAAAAAATACCAATGCTCTTTCCATTTTCTGTTTAAAATCTTCTTCCCTTAATATCTTATTGTTTAAAGTCCATCTAGGTCTCGTCTTTTGTCCTTTCCAAGTAACAGTCATTGGATTATGATCTGCCCAAATATTTGCTTCTATTTCAATTTTTTGTATATTAAAAAATAAGTCAGCTGATGTCCATATCATATCTATTCTTGACCATGATTCATGCCTATTTGAATAAAATGTATATTGCTTGTTTCCTGTATTTCTCTCTCTCCATGCATCTTTTAAATGATGATGACGGAAGAATTTTAAGGGTGGAAATAATGGACAATAATATCAAAACACTTTTAATAGCAATATATGCCCCAAATGATCACCAAGAGGAATTTTGCAATAAACTTCACAAAAAAATAATTGAATTGGACTATGTTAATTTATGCATGATGGGAGATTTTAATGGAATAATTAATGAGCAGCTGGATTATAAAGCACAAAAAGCCACAAAGAAAGCAAGAAAGAAATTACCAAAATTTTTCTTTCAAATGAGAGGCTTTCCCTCCTTATGGAGGGTGTCAATGATGGTTTTCTGAACAACTGTCAGGTCAGCAGTCTTTCCCATGATTGTGATTCCTACTGAACCAGACTGACAGACCATTTAAAGGCTCAGGAACCCTTTGCAGGTGTTATGGCTTAATTAGCTGATTAGAGTGGGACACTTTGAGCCTAGAATATTGCACCTTTTCACAATATTCTAATTTTCTGAGATTGTGGATTTGGGGTTTTCATGAGCTGTAAGCCATAATCATCACAATTATGACAAATCACGGCTTGACCTATCTTGTTTTGCATGTAATGAGTCTATCTCATATACTAGTTTCACCTTTTAAGTTGCATTACGGAAATAAATGAACTTTTGCACGATATTCTAATTTTTCGAGTTTCACCTGTATACTTAACTTGAACAATATTGAATAAGGATGGGTAGATATCAGTTTATTTTATTTCAATCTAAATTTCTATCTTAGAATTTTAATTTCTGTCTTAATGTCTAGACAGTTTTGTGGATTTTTTTAATTCTATGTATAGCTTTTAGTGATATGAATAGGGTGATATTCTGTATTCTGCTAGCTTGTGTTTTGTTTGGTCTTTTTACTTTTAAACAGTTTGTTAATTGTATTGTTCTATACTCGTCTTTGATTGAAATAAAGTTTGAGTTACTGGAAAAGGCCTGTCTTGGAGGACCATCTTCAATACTTCGTTTATACCTACAAGGGGATCCTCTCAATATGTCAGCATATTAGACATATTGCATGTTATAAATATGTGTATGGATCATCACATATTCATACCTTTTAATGTAATACTTGATCAACTTCTACATTTTTGATATCATTTACTGCTTTTAACTGTAAGGTGTATAAATGCCAAAGATGCACATCAGCTACAACCATCTGCCTGCAGTAATAAGCTGCTTAGAAGTGTCTGTCAGGCTGTCATCTAGTAATTCATTCTTCTGTCATCCAGACTTCATTCTCCATTATCCCCAACCAACATGGGCAGAATAAGCACTGTACTCCAAGAGCACCAAACTACATTCTCCTGCTCTAGGCAACACATAATTCAGATTAGCTCTTAGTTATCTGCTTAAACAAGAGCCAGCACAACCAGTGTTTTTGGATCCTGGGTCGGGAGAAACAATTCCTATTTTTAGAAGTGTTGCTCTTACAGCCAATTATGTACTGTATAACTGTCTCATGCTTAGCCATGTGGTGGGTGACTGCATCAGTCACGAAACATTTTTTTCTAAAATGGGTTGTAGACATTGGGGGAAAAGCAACCCATTGTGCAAAGCTCTTACTCAACAGTTTTATGGTATGTGAAGGGTCAGCAGGCTTCTGAATACAACTGTTTCTTCAAGAGACAGGCCTATTCTTAGAATCTTTACTCTTCCAGCTAAACTGCAGGGAGTTTCCCATGCTATGAACTGTAGAATTATCCCCATGGTGCTCGGTCTTGGCAATTTTCTCAGGAGTGGTCCCTGGCTTTCTCTAGAACTCATTTTAATCCCTGTCAGTGCAACTTATTTCTGTTCTCTTCCACTCCCTTTAAAAACCATTCTTATTACAGACTCTTCCCTGACATTACAGAGGATTACCTGTACCAGCATCAACCTAGAACTAAGGAGACATCTCCTGACAACAATTAATCAGTGGAACAGCTTGCCTCCAGAAGTTGTTAAAGCTCCAATACTGGAGATTTTTAAGAATTAGACAACCATTTGTTTGAAATGGTATAGGGTTTCCTGGCTGAGCAGGAGCTTGGACTAGAAGACTTCCAAGGTCCCTTCCAACTGTTATTCTGTTTTGACATTTAAGAAAAAAAAGTACAAAGGAAAGGTGAATGTCTATGGAGACTCTCATCCATGTCATGATTGTCCCAAAGATGCTTTTTCAAAAGGCAACTGGACTTTGTTTTTTGGGTTTTTTTAAAAAACTTTTCACTTCTCGTCCAACAAGTTTCTTCAGTTCTGACTTCAGAACTGAGGAAGCTTCTTGGATGAAAAAGCTAAACTCTCCAAGGAAGCCCCAAGTCCACCTGACTTTTGAAAAAGTCTGTCCTTTGGGACAGAAGGAAAGCTGAGTTAATAAAGAGGTGACTCTTTTGCTTACTTTCATGGACTGCCGTGAAAGTGGAGTCTACAACCTGGATGGAACCCTATGATTGGCTCTGGCCCGCAAAGCGCTGGGTTCTGAAGAGTACCCAAAGAAACGTGTTGACCTCCCCCACTCCGCCCTTCCTTCTTCCCCAGCCTGTTTTGCCCTCGCCAGGGAAAGGCGCCCTGAATCCTCCAAGGGGCGGGGCTTCGGAGCCCCGCTGGCAGCGCCCAGCACAAATCCGCATGGCGGGGAAACTGACCCGAGGCCCCGCCCCTTCCTTTAGGCCCCGCCTCCTGGGAGGAGCCATCACCCGGCGTTCGCCCGCCCACCCTCAACGGCCGCCGCGTCTGTCAGTAGCCGCGGCGGCCGTGGCGGTGAAGAGACGTGTGCGGCCTGCTGCTCGGGCTCTCACGACCCGGGTGAGGCGGGGAGAAGGCGCTTTTAGCCGGGGCCGGGAGGCTACTCTGGCGCCGGAGAGAGAGAGAAAAAAAGACTGGGGGGCGGGCGGTTAGAAGTGGGATAAATTATACCTTCTCCGAGTTGGCGCTTTTGGGGTGCGTGTGGGGAAGGGATGCGGCTCTCCTCCGCCTGGCCGAGGAAGGAAGGGACAGTGGGGTAGCGACCTTGGATGGAGGTCCCCGGAGATGCTTGTCAGGGGCAAAATGCTGAGGAAAGGATGTGTGTGTGTGTGTGTATGTATGTATGTATGTATACATACGTGTTGTATGTATCAACATCAAGCTCTTCCCTGGGATTCCTTTTGGTTGTCCTTGCGGTTTCCCTCCTTTCTTTATTGAATGACTGTCAACATTGCCCAGGCATAAAGGAGATGCCTCCTGGGTTTACTCAGCGTTGTAACTGGCACCACAAATAACTCTTGCCTTTTGGGGATGGGTGGGTGGAGCTCAGTGGCACCCACCTGGGGACCCCACCCCTTTTCATGGCTCCTGAGAGGTGGGCTGTGGGCAGACGACCGGAATCCAGGTCTTTTCCAAATCCGCCCAGGTTTGGATTTCCAAGGCTGGCTATCTAGAATGGGAGGAGATAAATGGGGATGGGGGCAGGGAGACCCCTGGAGAGAAGGGGCTCCGGCTGCCCGCCCAACTGCTTCATTTCTTTACTGGAAAGTCATGGGTCATCCACTAGGCAAAGGCTTGGCTGTAGGCGTAACCTCTGGAGAAGCTCCTTGGAAGCTGATGGATCAGATCAGGAGAAAAAGTGGAACTGTATTTTAAAAAATACGGTTGGATGGTTGCCAGGGTTGCAAGGAGACCTTGAATGGGGCTTTGGTACCATCAACAATGGTTGGGAGTGGGCATATGCCAATGTGACAGAAGGATGTTTCTTCCAGCTCCTTCTCCAAGCTGAATCCATCACATTGTGTGCTGCCACTGCTGAGCACAATGTCTTTGATGAAGCTGGGAGCAAGAATTGTAAATGTCCACATTTTCCATATTTATCCACATTTATCATTGGGCTGTTGCCAGCGAAAGCCTACCCTTGAATGGGACCGGGAAATTGTTGTTTCACTTATGTTGCAAACTGTAAATTTGTCAATTGTATGATCAGTTAGCATAGTGTGTGTAAATCACACCCTGATTTTTCATAAAAATCTGGAGTATCGCAGATATTTGGGTACCGTATTAATACTGAAGGTCTCACTGTAAATATCACTATAGAAAAGTGATATGGGAGAAGTAGTTCAAAAAATCTGGAGGACCCTGCAGAAATAACAATCATTTAATTTAAGCATAATCTGTAGTGGCAAAAAATAAAAATTGAATTAGTGAGACAGTGCACAGTTAGAAATGTAACATTTCCAGAAATGAGATGCAATGAGTACTGTTTGCTCCCCTTTAAAAAAGAACACATATTTTTTGAAGGGAAAAAATGAAATCTGTCCACTCCTGAATTTTTAACAGCTTTACAGAATTAGCTATTTTGTTACTTTATAAAGTATATGATTTGTAATTGAGTTGCTTCCCAAAGTTGTTTGTTATATAAACTTTGAACTCTGAAAGTTTGAGTTATAAGTAGATTGTTTTTTGTTACAAATGAAGTTATAAGTTTCTAAACTCTAAATCATGTGACATCTTTTAATTTTGTTACTTCAGGAGAGGCGGGCAAAAAATTGAATAGAAAACAAGAAAATTAACACTAATCATTAATTTTCAGAAAAAGAGCAGACAAATTATTAAAGACACATTTTTTGGCACATGAACCATTGTTTAATCAGATTCAGTGTTGCTTGACTCCAAATAAACTGGATGGTGCCAAAATTCAATTCAATCAGTAGATGTTCTTTGTTCATCTTTAATTTTTTTTGTGGGCACTGGGGTAATTGTGGAGACCTTAGCTGTTAAATGTTAAAAAGTTCCTTGTTGAGGAAAATATATTAAGATGTATAGTCCATGTGTATGTGAAATATGGAGTTGAGTATCAAAGTCATTTTGGATTATTGCTAAGGTTAAAGTATTCTTCCATGTTCTTATAAAACACAATTTACGTGCTGATCTTGTGCATATTTGAAAGTGCAATCTAGTGAACTCAGGAGCAACTTTTTTGTGTAGGATTGCATTGTTAACTTAGTTTCAGCAAAGATATGTGAATTAGACACAGGGGTGCAACCAGTTGAGCTAAAATTACATATGTTTGCTCGTTCCAGCCTTGCTTGATAATAAGGTTGCTGAGGTTGTCCATATCTATATATTTGTAGATGGTTCCAGGGGCTTTTTTAAAAGTTAGTCATCTGTAGTTGCTGTTGATTCATTTGCAGCTTTTTAGTATTTCTTTCTCATTTCTGACAAAAAACACTATTGCCCTTTTCACCAAAAAAAATCATAAGGTTTTACCGAGAGAAATATGAATTTCATTTTTAACATGATATTTTCTTGGCTTGTTTGCTTCATTTTCATGTTTGTACCAGGCGGTACAATGTCCACAACAGAGCAACAATCAACAGAGGCCTCTCCATCTTCTAATTCAAATTCATCCACTTACTACGAAGCTGTAGAAGCAGAAGCAGCCAATAAATATGAACCTGTTTCTCCTCACTGGTTTTACTGCAGGACGGTAGATTCCAGAGAGAAATGGATTCCCTTCAGTGAACAAGATTCAGAGAAGTTGGAAACAGCTTATCAGTCTAGTAAGCAGAAATGTGATGTCCCAAACATTTTATGCAGTTAATTCTGCATTTTAATTGTTGCTGGGTGATGTGATTTAATTCTCAGTTCCATTCTGTTGGGAGAAAATATCTAAAGCAAAAGCTTAGTATTCTCTACATCTTGTTGGATTGTAATTCTTTTCTGTTGAGAAACTCTTGTCTAGGCAGAAAGGACGGGGGGGTCAAATAGGGTACTATCCTTGATTCATTGTGCAGCCACAAAAAGCATAAGACTGACCCTTCCCAAATTCCATGAATCTTTATGTGGTTGTTCCTGGGGAAGCCAAGTAGTCTGGAGAGATTCTTGACACCATAAAATGTTGATTTGGACCTTTTACAAGTGGATCTGGTTGCACTTCAGCTTTACCCAATGTGGCCAGTGATCATGAGTGATGGCAACTAAAGTCGATCAATAACTGGTAACTGTATCTTCTCTACCCTGTGCAGAGTCCATGTCTTCCCTATATCACAAATGCATGAAAATAAATAAACCCCAGTTATGAGATACAGACATTCTCAGGCTAGATCAGCCATCATTTAAACTGGAAATCTACAGTACATTGTATATAAAATTAAGGTTTCCAGGGCATCAGGAAAAGATGAAATGAATGGATTAATCTAACTATAGGCCACAACGGAGGGACAAGACATCTGCTGCTTGCCTTCTGATGTATTTTTTGTAAATATGATCCAGTGTACTTTCCTGGACATTTTCCCATCTGGGTAATGTGTCTTCTAAAAATAATAATAATATGATTGTCAACTATATGAATTTTGACTTAGAGGTCCTCCACACACGCCTACATCTTTGTATTCAGTTTCGGCCTTTTCCTTTTAACAAAGCCCTACTGATAGTATGCAGCTAGTTTCATGGTAACCCTTGTGTTCTGTAGGCAAGCATTGCAAGGAGCTAATTGTGCCGACCGAAGGGGGCCGGTATGATGTCCACTTAAAGAAGAGGGTGCGCTATGCTGTTTACTGGGAAGAAGCTGAATCGGAAGTAAGACGCTGTACTTGGTTTTTTAAGGGCGATAAAGACAACAGATACATTCCATATCCTGAAAACTTCAGTGAACAGTTAGAGGTAACGTTGATTAAGAACATGAGTCATATTTTTGATCACTTTTATTTCTGGCAAATCTTTCTGAATTCCTTGGGAATGCCCTTCACACTTTCCAGGAGCTGATCGTGGGGGACATTGTGACCAGGATCTCTTATGTAATTTGGAAATATAAATATCAGTGAAGAAATTTCCATTAGACTCATAGTGCTGTGTGGACTAGTTCTTTCTGTGATATTTTTCCAGTTTAAATTCATCCTGCCACATGTTCCCACTTCCCTGGAAAGAAAATATTTCTTCCACAGAACATGTGGTAAGAGCTGTCATATCTATTTTTTTTTGTTAAGTGGGTAGCAATACCACTTAGACTTACATACCACTTCATAGTGCTTTACAGCCCTCTAATCAGTTTACAGAGTCAGCATATTGCCCCCAACAATCTGGGTCCTTTTACCAACCTCAGAAGGATGGAAGGCTGAATCAACTTTGAGCCAGTCAGGATCGAACTCCTCGCAGTGAACAAACTTAGCCTGCAATACCTCATTTTAACCACTATACCACCATGGCTCTCTAGTGGGTAAATAACCAGGCATCACTAAATCAACAAAACGCTGCCCTGAACCAAATCAGGATCCCTCCAAGGACTGTTCTTTTAAATTCTAAAATATTTTACTAACTTTTTGGTTTTGGAGGCCACATTCATGAATCAGCTGTTTTGAATCTAATTTAGTCCTTGGTCATTCAGCTCTTTCCGATCCAAAGGGGACTGAAATATCTGGATTGTTGCCTCTTCAGCAGTCCTCTCCATCACGTTGGAGCAGTTGGATCCTCTTCCTTAGTTACTGGTAGCTTCCCTTCTCTTTGTTTCATGACCAAGTTAATTTGGTATTATCTGCAAATGCCAATTAAAAAAAACAATTTTTAAAAAATCTTGACTTTGCAAGATTAGCCCTTCTGCTTTGCTTTTTAGAACCTAACATATGCTGACCATCACACTGCAAGGAACAACGTGTGGTTTACTTGATAGACCTATCTACCTCAGGATGGTTCATATTCCAATTTCTTGCTGCATTATATTCTTTGAGTCCCTTTTCCTTACAAAATACCTGCTTCATTCTGGATATCTGTTTGGAAGCTAGGACAAGTCTACCCAAATCCTTTGAGAGGGAAATGACATTTTAGGACAAATTCATTGTGATGAATTTAGTTGAGAACTGTAGGTAACAGTAAGAGATGCACATTTTTCTCTGTTAACCTTCATCTAGTTACAGTATAAATTATTCCTAGACACTAATTTGTTGATATTCTGGATGAGCATCATAGTTTCAGAAATGCTTTTATTACCTCCATCAGCTGAGTTTGAACAGAAACTGTTTGATAGTAGGCAGTATTTTGTAGTATGTTCCAGTTGGAAATTGAAAGCATGTAAATCTATCTAGTGGATTCTGATATCTAATGATATGAAGCTGAACCAAAACCTTAAGTCTTATATTTTGTGAATCAAGATATAAATTGCTTCCAAAGTAATGAAAGTGGAATCAAGCCATTTGAAATAGTAATCCATACAAACAAAAAAGAAGTAATAACTTCTCTACAGATAATTATCATGATTAGTGAAGAAGAAGATCTTGTTATGTCTAACCACACATATGCTGGAAAACATGCAGCAATTTGATCTCTTGGTTTTTTTAAACTGTAGTTGTAGTCTTGTTGAACAAACAGGAAACCTTATTAGAGAACACTGCAATGGAAAACAAGGCCTAGTTCCCTTCCCTTTCCCTTTCCCTATCCTGTCCTCACTCCATTCCATTGTCTCTGCATACATCTTCTGTTTGACCTGTGAATGTAGAGAGGATGATATTGACAGTCATTTGCAGCACTTTTGGCTTTATGTAATTACTTAGAGTAGTCAACTCTGAGTAAAATTTACATAGAGTTAGATTTTTATAATGTAAAAATAAAAAATATGTTAACTCTCACAATATTCTATTCTGGTTTCCTTTGAAGGACACTTATATGATTTGTGTGACCTTAGATGAATGGAAGAAGAAATTGGAATCTCCAAACAGAGAAGTAATCATATTGCATAACCCAAAGGTATGGTAAAGTTGATGGTTTTCTCTTCCCAAGAAACATGTTGCTTGTTCTTAATAATTTGAATTGTATTAAGGAAACTTCTGAAAGTTTCCATAATACAACACAAGCTTTTGTGTGCCCAAGGAATAGCCCTGGGGCGGAAGGGGAGAATTTTCCTGTGCATAGGCAAGAGATATGTTATTTCCTTTAGGAAACATCTCTTAATGGTCTGTGATGTTGCCCAAGGTCATAAGCTTTCCAGTTGCAGTTAACAAGCTTAGAAATGCATGTTAGAATTACATCTGGTAGTTTATAGAGGTATTGTAAGAAAAGTAGAAGGAAAGCGTTCTATGTATACATCCTTGAGCTCCTGAATGAGGTCTTGCATGAACTCTTGTACATTCTACATTAAATTAAAATTAAATTAAATTAAAAAAATAAATTAAAAATAATTAAATTAAAATGTTTGATAAATTGGAGTGAGATAATATCTTGCTCAGTATATGTGCAGTATATATTTTCTTATATTTTCCTTATTCTGTACTAAGGATATTAAGAAGGGAGAGAAATTATATGGGGCATGTTAGGAGAGGATAAATATGCTCCATTTTTAAAGCTTAACTTAGTTATTAAACTGTCTTGCAAGATTCTAGGAAAAGAGCTGGCAATCTATGGTACTCAAATGAGCTGCCTGAGCTATACAGGTAGTTCTCAACTTACAACAGTTCATTTAGCGACTGTTCAAAGTTACAGCAGCACTGAAAAAAGTGCTGCTGTAAGACTATTTTTCACATTTATGACCGTTGCAGGATCCCAATGATTATGTGATCAAAATTCAGACCCTTGGCAACTGACATGTATTTATGATGGTTGCTATTTCCTGGGGTCAAGCCCTTTTGTGACCCTCTGACAAGCAAAGTCAGTGGGGGAATCCAGAGTCACTTAACAACCATGTTACTAACTTATCAACTGCAATGATTCACTTACCAAGTGTGGCAAGAAAAGTCATATTATGGGGCAAAGTTCGCTTAACAACTGTCTCACTTAGCAACAGAAATTTTGGGCTCAATTGTGGTCATAAGTTGAAGACTACTTGTACACCTGACAGCTATAGTTCCTCCCATACCCAGGGCCATGGCCAATTGGAATGGATGCTAGGAAGTGTAGTTCAGCAATGTCTGGATTGCTAAAAGTTGTCTTCTATAAGTTGTACTACTACTAACCTAGTAGGACAAGAGCAAAGAGGATTCTTTTTCTCCTAAGGATCCTCAGGTCAGCTGAGGTTGCTTTCTTTCCAAGAGTTGGTTTCTATTAAACTTTGAGCTTTTTTATTGTGACTCAATGGCTGTGGAATGCTGTAGCTCTCTCAAGTGATTTCTTTCCATTGCTCTTTGATCTCATTTTGGAGACCAGCAAAAATTTGTATTTTTAGCTCTGCCAGGCTTTGAGAAATGACTGGGAGGCAGAAGTTCTGTTTATTGTTTTTAAATGGATTTAAGAAATATTTGAATAAATGTAGCTGTTTCATAACCTGCCCGTGGAACACTCTCAATTGCCTCTCTGCAGTGTTGCAAAAATCAAAGCACAACATAATCAGTAGCTGGAGGCTAAAAGCTGCTGTATTGTTGGTGTCTGTGTGGCCATTAGGATTTTCTTTAGTTTCTTTGCTTAGTTACAGAGACCTTTATTAATGCTTGTCTCTATTTTGTTATCAGATTAATTGATCTGATTTGTTTTTCTTTTTTTCCCCTTTAAGTTAATGGTACATTACCAACCAGTAACAGTCACAGACGACTGGGGTGTGAGTCCTGCAGAACAAGGCCGGCCAAGAACTGTGAAGAGAGGAGTGGACAACATATCTGTTGAAATCCCTCATGGTGGATAATTATTTTAATCTTTGTTTGGAACACACTTTCCTTGTTTAATATGCTTTTGCTCAAGGAGTGCTCAGGGATTATTTCTTGACACAAATTAGAAACATGAGACTAAAACATTAAGAAAGTATTACATATTTTTAGAAAATTATTCTGAGCAAGATTATTAAGAGTAAAGAGAACAGAGGAAAGGAACAGGAGCAGCAGAATCTGTATAATGTTTTTATTTATATATTTATGCATGTAGTATGACTGTTTTACTATTATCCTTCTCATCTTTATACTACCTTCTCTTCTTGGTATCATTATTATGGTTATTATTAGAAGGGAAACTCATCAGATTTGCAGATGACACTAAGTTGGCAGGAATAGCCAACACCCCAGAAGGCAAGTTCAGGATCCAAAAGGTGCAGGCTGCTAAATGCCTAGCACTTAAGTTCCAGCTGCCTGCAATTATTGCAGGCTCGAATCCCACCAAGCTCAAGGTTGACTCAGCCTTCCATCCTCTCAGGGTAGGTAAATTGAGGACCCAAGATTGTTGCGGGCAATAAGCTGACTTTGTAAAAATGCCGCTTAGTAATAAGCAGGCATATACAATGGAATGAAGGCTATTGCTGAGCACATTGGGTTGTATCCCAAAAATTGTAAGCCGCCCTGAGTCTTCGGAGAAGGGTGGCATATAAATGTAATTTAAAAAAAAATATTGACAGACTTGAACAATGGGGTCTATCCAAAAAAATGAAATTTAATGTGGAAAAAAGCAAGGTTTTATACCTGGGCAAGAAAAACCAAAGTTACAAGTACAGATTAGGTGAAACCTGGCTCAAAAAGAGTAACTGTGGTAAGGACCTTGGAGTCCTAGTGGACAATTACTTAAACATGAGCCAGCAGTGTGTGGTAGCAGTTCAAAAAGGCTAATACTATCCTTGGTTGTATAAACAGAGGCACAGAATCAAAATTAAATGAAATATTAGTACCGCTTTATAAAGCCTTAGAAAGACTATACCTGGAATATTGCATCCAGCTTTGGTCACCACATTACAAAAAAGCTGTTGAGACTTTGGAGAAGGTGCAAAGAAGAGCAACTAAGATGATTAAAGACCTGGAGACTAAAACATACGAAGAATGATTGCAGGATTTGGATTTGCCTAATCTAGAGAAAAGAAGGACTAGGAGGCATATGATAGCAGCATTCCAGTATTTGAGAGGCTGCCACAAAGAAGAAGGGGTCAATTTGTTTTCCAAAGCACCACAGGGCAGGACAAGCAACAATGGATGGAAACTAATCAAGGAGAGAAGCAACCTAGAATTAAGGAGAAACTTGCTAACAGTGAGGACAATTAGCCAGTGGAACAGCTTTGCTTTCAGAAGTTGTGGGTGCTTCATCACTGGAGGTTTTTAAGAAGAGACAGGACAGATACTTGTCTGAAATGGTATAAGGACTGTTGCTTGAGCAGGGGTTTGAACTAGAAGACTTCCAAGGTCCCTTCCAGCTGTACTGATTATTCTGTTGTTTTGCATATACATTGAGAGCTTCTGCACTGGAGACAAATTCCTTGTGTGTGCAATCACACTTGACCAAATTAAGCTATTCTGTTCCATTCCATCCCCATCCACATTCCATTCCATTGTAAAAATATCAACTGGAATAATCTTGAATAGTATCAAATATTTCATCTAGTTCCAGCATTTTTAATTTGCAAAAAACTAAGACACCCCAAATATAAGATTTGGTATCTATTTGGAAACAATACCCTGAGTAGGTTCTTGGTTGTTTGTTTCAGGGGAACCAACGCAAATTGATCATTTAGTTTTTGTTGTTCATGGAATTGGACCAGCTTGTGATATTCGATTCCGGAGTATCGTTCAATGTGGTAAGTGGAAAGAAGAAAAGTTGCTGGTTCTGCATCCCCAAAAGGAATTGGTGTGCGTTACATGGACAGATATTATTACCATGACCTTTAACCATATTAAGCCAGGTTTTACTAAATTTGTCCTCCTGTACAAGTGGATGCTAAGGTGTTTGCAGACCTGAGTTACTAATACAGATGACCCTCGACTTAATACCACCACGGTTATCAGGATTTTGGTTGCTAAGCAACATGGCTGTTAAGGGAATTGTACTCAATTTTGCTATTTTTGGGGCATGGTTTTTAAGCAAATCACTGCAGTTAAGTGAATCTCACAATCATTAAACATATCTATCCCCCCCAATGATTTTGCTCATTTGAAGACAACTAGGCAGGTGAAGATCACATTACCCCAGCCTAAATATATGCCAGTTGTCGAGCATCTGAATTTTGATCACATGACAATGGAGATGCTGCAATGCTCGTAAGGGTGAGGGCTTTTTCTAAGCCATTTTCTCCATTTGAACAATCACCAAATTAAGTTGGTGCATACCTACTAATATATACCAATGCTTTTTAGTTTTATTCCACAATAATTAAAGGTTTAGCATTGTTATCATCTTCATAATCAACTTGGTAAGAGACTTTGATGTTGGGAAATCATTTATTTATTTCTACTGTTGCAATTACCTGGAGATGAGCCAGATTCCAAAGAAAGATGTGCCCAAATGATAATGGTTGCTTCATATTAGGGAGCCCTCAATTACATGGGGTTCTTTTGTTGGGAATTATTTGAGAATTAATTTTACAACACCTTTAAAACACATTTTACTATGGCATAAATATTGTGTTTCTGTTGACTGTGATCCATGAAAGCTTATGACTAAAGATTTGCGAAAATATAAATTACGTTGTGTTAAGATAAGCATCAATAAATCTTGACTAGTATTGTAGGAGGTGGAACTTGAGCAATGACATCCTTTGCAATGACAGGTTCTCCAAAGTAATGTTTACATAATGCTATTATCATTTTAAATGAAGAAGCACTTGAAGCAGTTGCTTGGGCATTTCCCCTTTTCACAATGAATCTAGCATTTTAAGGTTAATGAGTTTCAAGACCATCTTGTCCTATTGCACAAAATGGTCTCACTTCATAGATTGCATAAAATGGATTGCATAAGTACGGTTTGGAGGGGCAACTACATTAGTGAAGCTACCTGTACAGTAACATGCCAGTGATGTGGCTTCTAAGGGGGACTTCTTACAAGTCTTCTGAGAAAATGTATCTGTGGAAATGCTAAATTTCCAGAATCATAACTGGAGAGAAGAACAAGAATCAGGCAATTGCTGCTACTGCTAGGACTAACAACTTCTTTTTTTTAATAAATATATAAGAGTTATAAACTGCTTACAGAGCCAGTTTGATGTTGTGGTTTACAGGAACCAGATAGGAATTGTTGAATTCTAGTTCTGCCTTAGGCACAAATCCAGCTGAGGGACTTGGGGCCAATTCTTATCTGTCAGCCCAAGGGAGAAGAAGATGACGAGCAAACCATTTCCCAAAAAATGTTGCTAAGAAAACTTCATAGGCATCTCTATGAGGTAACCAGGAGCCAAAATTGATTTGAAGACACATTTTTTACAAACACTTTAAGACTACAGTAGATGAAATGTAGAAAAGTCTTGTCTATGCATCTATTGTGTTTGTTTCCCCTAAAAATAAATTGGAACAGTCTGGTATAGAAACCAGGAGACTGACTTCTAGTCTCCCCTTAGGCAGGAAAGCTAGCTGGGTGACTTTGGCCAATCACTCTGTCTTAACCCAGCACACCTTTTTTGTTCATTGTTGAGCCTTGAGTTACTTGTAATGAGGTGGGATAAAAATCTAATCAGCAAACAGTGCTGAAAAAGAGGAATCGATCCCTTCTTCCTGTTCTGTTTTCTCATTTGAGTCTAATTCCGGTTTTGCCAGGAAACTGAATTTTCCTTCCCCATTGTGAAGTGTGCAGCTACTTTGGTTCAAAAATAGTGTCTGCTTCTTCTTTTCCAGTCAATGACTTCCGCAGCGTTTCCTTGAACATGCTCTCAGCCCATTTCAAGAAAGCTCAGGAGCAACAACAGATTGGTCGAGTTGAATTTATTCCAGTGAACTGGCACAGTACTTTACATACAGGAGTAGATGTGTAAGTGCATTTTTCAATGCTTCTGTATGGGATGATGATAGCCTGAGATCTACAAAGATATTTTTCATTTCATAAAATGCTACAATTGTAACTAGCAAGAGCAGGCAATAAAGATAGATTCTCTGCATTTTAGACTTTTAGGGGGTCTATACAATGTATATAAAACAGATCTGATTTCCTTAGTCCCAGAGGTTGATATGTTAACCTCATTCTTCCAGACCTGTGATCTCACCCAAGTCAAGCCAAGCCAATCCACTAATTATCCTTTCCTTGATAAGAATTGTGTAGTAGATGTAGGCATTACAAACAATTAATTTGCAAGTCAATTCTCATGTTGTTTTGGAAGTTCATTGAATTCAGTTGTGCTTATGGGTTAATAAAACCAATCACAAGAGTCCTTTAATATTTTTATTAGTGAATTTTATTTTGATGCAGCTTTTGTAGTGAAGCCTCCTTGCAGTTACAAAAACTTAAATGGCAGAATATAGAAGTTGGAATACTGAGAGGAAAAATGACAGTGGTCACTGGGAATTGTCGAAATCACTGTTCTTTCTAAATGTCCTTCTCTCCTTTACTCACAGAAATTTGGAGAGAATCACTTTGCCAAGCATCAACCGCTTACGTCACTTTATCAATGATACCATCCTGGATGTGTTTTTCTACAACAGTTCTACCTACTGTCAAACCATTGTGGATACAGTTGCATCAGAAATGAACCGGATCTACCTGCTCTTTTTAGAGAGAAATCCTGATTTCAAAGGAGGTGTCTCCATAGCTGGCCATAGCTTAGGTATAATTATTTTTCTTACTTTGAAGCAAGGCCTATCAGCATACAGTATGTTATTTACAATATAATGGACTAGAAATGTTTTGGACTCTTCGATCAACATAGAAAAAATTTTCCAGAGAGCGCCCAATATATACATGATTGTCTTAAATTAATTTACAGTTGGAACATATACAGATCACAGGAAAAAGAAGAATTAAAACCAAATACATCATTTTAATCAAGTATTAATGATCTTGAGCAATTCATAATAGAGTCTTTGTCTTGCATTCAGATGATTCCAAATTCAGTCTCTGACCTCTCTAGATAGGGCTAGGAAAAAGTGTTGCTGGAACTCCCAGGTGACTACATCTTGGTAATCTAGTCCAGGGGTCCCCAACCTTGGTGCCATGGCCCACGGACTGCAGAAACAGCATATGACATGTGTGAGCAGTGGACAAGCTTGTGCACACATGTTCCACTTGTTCACACCAATGGAGCTGCATGCGCAAGCTTGCCGGCTGCATGCACAGAATCCTTCTCCTCCCCTCCACTGGTCTACAAAGCTGGAAAGGTTGGAGAATGCTGGTTTAATCAATAATGGCCTTATTTGGTGTAAGGACTTCTAAAATAATTTCATTTGGGTTACCTTAAGGCAAGGTGTAAGATGGGCAGCCTATAAATTTTATAAATCAATAAATAATCTGGGAATGAACTCTGCTATTAAAATATATATAGAACAGGACAAACTGGATCACTTATTACCTATTCCATTTAAAATCTTAAAATCCATTTAAAATCTTGTATTGAAACTAGATCTTTTGTGTTTCTGGGATGCAGCATCTCCTGGGGTTTTCTGACTTTTCAGAATGTAACGTACAGAGTTTTTTTCGCCGCGATTAAAAATTTGCAGGGCTGGGAGATTTGTTCCTCTCCTTGCATTTTTATGTGTAGTGGGTGATATTTATTAGTTAGTTATTTATTAGTTATTTAATTGGTCTTATATGCCGCCCTATCTCCCGAAGGACTCCGGGCGGCTCACATGAAAAACACCCAATACAAAAGTTAAAAGAATTAAAAACAAATTAAACTAATTAGACCAAATAAATATTTAAAACCCTACCCACAAAACATTTAAAACAAAAGCCACCCCCTCAGTCCAGGCCGGTTTGTTCAAATAACCAAGTCTTTAGGCCACGGCGAAAGGAGCGGAGGTCAGGAGCCAATCGTAGCTCCAGGGGAAGCTGGTTCCACAAAGTGGGAGCCCCCACAGAGAAGGCCCTCCCCCAGAAACCGCCAGCCGACATTGTTTGGCCAACGGTACCCCAAGAAGGCCCTGTCTGTGAGCGCGTACCAGGCGATTGGTGTTCGATGTTGGCAGGAGACATTCCCGCAAGTACCCTGGCCCTAAGTCATGTAGGGCTTTATAGGTAAGTACCAGCACCTTGAATCTCACATGGAGGGCAGCTGGCAACCAATGCAACTTGCGCACTGATACTGATAATACGTTTCTGTATAGCAAAAAAATAATAATTAGAACATAAACTTTTGAAGGGGATTTGTCTTCTTTTTTACAAAGTTAAAAGAAACCCTTGAGAATAAGATTCCTAGGTTATAGGTTTAAAAAAAACCAATTTCTTCCACTTTCCAAATTGTAAAATCAATAATTTCTCCATAATTCTTCTAACAATAATTACGGATCTATATTTTACTTGAGAAGGTTGAAACCTTTTGGCAAGTTCTGGTACCCCCTATTTGTGATATTCTCCAAGCATTGATACCTGCTCATGAAGTTCTTTTCTTAGGGTCTCTTATATTATTTGATCTTCTCACAAATCAGAAATGGACATCTGATGAACAAGAAAAAAAAGAGGTACATGTTTGCATTTATTCTGTTGTTTCAATTTGCGATAAGCCCAAGTTCACTGATATTTTCATAGTGTGCTTTCATTTAGCCAAGATAACTTTTTAATCATCAGAAATACTGTCAGGCAATCTTGGGAGAAGAACCATAGTATGGTCTATGGAGATTATCAGTCATCCAGGTCATGGTTGTCCCAAAGGTGCTTTTTCAAGAGGCAACTGGTTTTCCTTTGAAGATGTTTCGCTTCTCATCCAAGAAGCTCTTCCATTCCCCACCATCCAGTCAGAGTTGAAGAAGCTTCTTGGATGAGAAGTGAAACATCTTCAAAAGAAAAACCAGAAAGCCCAGTTACCTCTCGAAAAAGCACCTTTGGGACAACCCTGACCTGGATGACTGAGAATCTCCATAGACATAAAGGTTGACATGCTCCATTGATTTCAGTAGTTGTACTCCAAGCATGATTGCACTTTGATTTAACCATTTGTTTGTATTCAATTCTATCCAATTCTCAGAGACTGCTTGGACAAGTCCCTGTGGTTTTCTTGGCAAGGTGTTTTACACCTGGCCCAAGGTCACACACCTGGTTTTCTACCTAAAAGGGTGGGGGACTAGAATTCAGAAGTCTCCTGGTTTCTAGTCTGAGGCCTTAACCACTACATCAAACAGGTTCTACAATTCAGTATTAGGAGAATCGTTTGTAAAATTCTACAATTTGATCATTTATTTCAGTGATAACATTTGCATACATCCTAAACTGAAGGAAACCAGGAGCCTTAAAATCTTCTCAATTAACTTTTCACAGGGATTACAAAGACTGGTAATGGATCAGGAAGTCAACAAATCTATGAAGGACATCTTAGCAGAACTTGATCTTTCTGAATATTATGCTGTGTTTGAGAAGGAAAAAATGGACAATCGAGCATTGGTAAATGAAATTGGGGTTGCTTCTGTTACCTAGAACATGTATGCTGCTAGCTTTTATATATCTGTCTTCAGCACTGCCTCTTAAGGTAATAAAATTTAGGTCAATAATTACCAGAGGGTACTCATATGGATGAGCAATTTTTTCCCATTGAATTTTTGTTTGGATCTACTTGGAGATCATCATCTAGCACAGGGGTCGCCAACCTTTTGGACCTCAGGGACCACCAAACTCATAATTTTAAATCCCAGGGACCACTAACCGGTTCTGTGGGCATGGCCTAATTTGTGGGTGTGGCTTGGTGGTCATGTGACTGGCTGGGCATGGCTTGTATGTAAATATTATAAATATTTATATAAATATTGATTTTTTTATTAAAAAAGAGCAACTTTTACCCAAAATCAGGCAAAGCAGGCAGGCAGGTTGAGTTGCTCACAGAATCATTCAGTGATCTATCCATCTGCCATCAGCTAGCTCAGTCTCTCAAATTTGCTTGCCAAAGGAGGTTCGGCTGTGCTTAAAAACAGAGCTGAAGATCTAAAGATTAGCTAGAAAGCAAGAAATCCAACCATTTCCTGCTTCCTAGCTAATCTAAATCTCCCGGCACAGCAGAACAGCTGATGGTCAGAAAAAGGAAAAATAACAATTTAGCAGGCAAGTTTGCCAGGTAAGGAGTGAGTGGGCGGGGAGGGTTCCCACAGGCCATGTGGGTGGTGCAGCCTTGTGTTTCTGCGCAACCTGGATTAATTGCTTTGGGGGGGTGCTCTGGGTGTGAGATTTCTGTGTGGCCCACCAAAATTTTCTCATGGCCCACCGGTTGGTGACCGCTGTTCTAGCATATTCATGTTCCGAAGGAATAACATCCTACCTTTCCTATTTATTCATATTATTTCTGTCTTGCTTTAGAACTCCAACTGCATATACAAGAATGTCACAATCTTATACTTAAAGACAGCATTATTTAAAACACACACACACACAACCATTCTGTGGTAGAATCTTTGGGGAAGCACTTTATTATTCCCATTCTTACTCTTTTGTAGTGTGGCATTTCAAAGCCATTGGCTCTTGGACAACAGGACTTAGTTGGTGAACTACGGAAGGTCACAGGAATTGCTTATGGAAAAGCTTATAGACTGCAACTCAGGTGTCATCTTTTCTGCAGTGTTTCCCGATTCTGGGCTTTGCAGACTCTCTTTGTTTTGTTTGGAATTAGTATGTTGGTTTTACAAAGCTGAGTTGCCTCTTGAAATTGCCATGTAGAAAGACAGCCTAAGCCCTGCCCCTTTCTTTCTACCTTTCTGTATTCTGTTTATAGTAGAACTGTGTTTCTGAGTGTGGAATTCTTATGTGCAGGCCTTGTGCACAGACAAGGAGCTTAAAGAGATGGGGATCCCCTTGGGACCCAGAATCAAGATCCTGCACTATTTAAGGAAGAGAAGCAACTATCAGGTATGACTTGTGTAAGACTTTGAGCCACTGACATGTTCATCTTTGGGGACATTGCAATAAGTTTATGCTTTGGGACATAGGACATGCTGTGTTAATTTCATCACCTAAGTCGAAAGGAATACTTTGTCACTATTCTCTTATTTTTGCTTTCTTGTCTCTACCTTGGAATTAAGAATCTGTGTTTTCTATTAGTTACAGTAGTCCTCGACTTATGACTGGTCACTTAGTGACATTTGAAGTTACAATAGACTTCCCTGGGGATACTTATAATCTGGTTCTGAAGTTCTGACCGTCATCCCCTATGGTCATGTGACTGCATGTCGGGCACTTGGCAACCAGCTAATTCATGGCTAATTGCAGTGTTCCACAATCATATGACCCCATTTTACAGCAGTTTTCCCCAAAACCAGCAATAACTTCCCGTTTTCAGCAAAAGAGGCTCGTGGCAAGCCATTGATTTACTTAACAACTGGTGCAAAGAAAGTCATAAAATCAAGTTGATCATGTGGTGACCAATTTTACGACTATCATGACTTACAACCTTGATGGACAGGTTCCATTATGGTCATAAGCTAAGGATTATCTGTATGTATGCAGTTATCAGGCCACTCCCGTATCTCTGTAGAGGTATATAATTATATGGACTGTATCTATAACCTCACTTTTCTTCTGTCATGCTCATTATATGCTAAAGAAATAAAACTCCCCATTGGATAGTATTGCACAGCCATTGCTGTTAAGGATATGATCCTCCATAGACTTTCTAAAGTGCCTGTCAATGCTACCTAATTGAGCCATCATCACCAGCAAATTCCATAGTTGAAAATGTTCTCTTTGTGTTGAAGGTTTTCCATGCTTCTTGGATTCATGCTTAGGCCCTTTTCTCTCCTGATGCATTTTCCCATTGGAATCACACCACCTTCCAGTTGCTTTTCTAGATAAAATGCTTTTTTACATCAGTTTATCCTTTTGCTTATTCCTTTTGTTTTTTCTTAGATCATTCAATAATGAGGTTGTGGGAAAATATAAACTTCTGAAGCCTTTGATGTGTTCGAGGCAGAAGAGTCAATAATATAATACAAATAATTGAATCCTCCTGTTGTTGAGGTAGCAGGAGATTTGAAAGCAACTGCAGATTTTTTTTAAAGTTAAAATTATTTACTTTGTAGACTTTGAGACTAACCTCTGGAGCTGCTGAGGAAGGCGGAGATGCCAATCAGGAAACATCTGCAATGCCCACATGTGCAGAAACCAGTTGCAGACATCCGGGTGTTGTAACGGGGCAGGTAACTTTAATAGACAACAGCCTCCTATTAACTGCATCATAGATATAAAGGTAGAGTTTGGCTGAGGTGTTCAGAAGGTTTAGCTGGACCAAGATAATGACCAGGCTATAAAACATACAGAATCTGAATTCACACTTCATGCAAATACTGATTGGAATAATAATTCTCTGTTCAATAAACCATGATAGCTGAATTTGCACATAATATAATCTGGTGCCAGACAACCAAGATCACATAGCACAAGGGCAATTAGTGAATTCTTGAATGCTGTAGAGATGCAGAGCATTATGGTTTTGTGGTGTTTTTTCCTTTACATTTTATTTAAATCCAGTTAGTCCTCAGCTTATAACCATTCGTATAGTGACAGTTTAAGGTTACAGCAGCACTGAAAAACGTGATTTACGACTGGCCCTTGCACTTACGGCTGTCACCGCATCCCCACGGCCACATGATCAAAATTCAGGCATGTAGCAACTGGCAGGTATTCACGATGGTTGCAGCATTCCAGGGTCATGTGATCACCATTTGCAACCTTCCCAGCAGGTTTCCAGTAAGCAAAGTCAGTGGGGGAAGCTGGATTTGCTAAATGGCTGTGTGATTCATTTAACAACAGCATTGATTTGCTTAAGGACCATGGCAAAAAAAAGTTTGTGAAATTGGTGCTACTCATGTAACAACTGTCTTGCTCAGCAATGGAAATTCTGGTCCCAATTGTGGTCCTAAGTCGAAGGCTATCTGTAATACATCAAAAAAAATATAATTTAAAAAATCGATAACTTTTTCATAAAGTCATGCAGGCAAAAATATTACATTTATATAGATTATGTGAAGTATTTTTTTCTGACCCCTGCTGAGCCAGACCATATTATCTCATATCAGATCCGTCATTAAGGTGGGGAAAGAAGTATCACACTAAATGCCTATCCTTTTTATTCTTTGCTATCTTTTTTTACATTCTTTCATCCTTGCTTGCTGACTATCTCCAGCCTTTACGAGCTGCTGAATTCCACAACTCATTATGCAAATGCACAAGCAAAAAAATATTTTCCTGTTTCAGAAAATACTGTATGTAGCTTGGAGGAGTATCTGAAAATTCTGAAGCTTTTAGATATGTCTTGAAGGGAAGATAAACTGTTTGCTTTTTTTTTTAGCAGTATGTTTCTGTTTGGATTTTACATTATGGACGTTTGTAATTTTTGTAAGTGAGTCCCACAGATGAGTAACGATATAAAGAGGAAGCTAATTCTTGATGCGTGTTAATTGAATTGACATATGCTAGTATTTTGGATTGATGTATGGGCAGACAGACAGGCAGAATGGAATTGCTTGTTCCCTGCAAACTGTCAATTCTATTTCTATTCCACCAGGTCTCTGCAAACTACCCTCAGCTTATCTACAACCCACAGATTTTTTTTGCTTTTGGCTCACCCATTGGTATGTTTCTTACTGTACGAGGCGTGAATAGGATTGATCCAACTTACACTCTGCCTACCTGCAAAGGCTTCTTCAATATCTTTCATCCCGTATGTCTGAGTATCTTTCCTTGTTCCTTTGTCTATGAAGTAAAAAGAGAAAATTACAGTGGGCCACTATGCAGTTCAAATGGATCATGGCTAACTTGATTCAAGTCCTATTGAAATTGATGGGACTCAAATATGACTAGTTTACACTGGCTCCAGTCCTTCCTATTGTTCACTGGATGGCAGATATCTGCATAGTATGGAATAAGATTTTGATTATCCATGTAACTGACGAGAAATTAACGAATCTGCCAGCCTTAGAAAAAAAAAGATAAAAGAAAACCAAGAATCATAACAGAGAGATGGAATGTAGATACACCAAGGTCCTGTGGCACTTTGCTTATACACATGTATCCATCCAAATTCTACCCTGTTCAAAAGTATGTAACATTTGGAAACAATTAAAATCTTGAATCCAATCTGTAAATTATGCAGCTTCTAAATTAGACAAAGCTTAATGCGCCCTTTCTGGAGATAATCTCATCCTGTATTGGTGCTTACATTAACCATCCAGTGACATTAGAATTAGGATAGAGCAGTCTGGAAAAGAAAGTTTACCACTGCTACTTTTCAGTCATGGGTGGAGTTATTGATTTCTGAAGATTTATTTGTTAATTGACAATGTTTAAGCCTTGCTGTTGGCTCAGAAGGTCCCCTGGGCAGCTTAATGAAAAGTGCAGCTCAGTATAAAACAAAAATGGCACCGTAATAATATGCAGGTATAAAAACTCAAATGGTAGAGTTTATACAAACCAAACAGAAAAAGATCTGCAATTTAAATCAATGTCCTTATTTTTCCCATTTTCATTTAAAAAAATCAGTGTAGAAGACAAAAAGTTAAGCTTCTTTTGATAAGGATGGTTATTAACTGGTGTCAAGATAATACAGGTGGTCCTCATTTAGTGACTGTTCATAATTATGATGGTGATAAAAAGTAACTTTGTAACCAATGCTCACATTTACAGCCTTTGCAGTCTAAAGCAAAATAAAATTGAAATATGATAATTAGCACAGTTGTGGTTTCATTTAGCAATTGCTTTGCTTAATGAAAAGTTGCCAATTAAATGAGGACTACCTTCAAGATTGTGCGATGGAAAGTTTTCTTCTTATAACAATATGAAATCAACTCTGAAAAGATGAATACTGCTGAGAGATGATCAGAAAAAATGGAAATGTGTTGAAGCATCTTGAAAATAATCTCTTTTAAGAGATTGAAAGAAAGAAAGGGGGAGGGAATGAAAGTCAAGAAAAAACATAAATTTAGAACAAATTAAAACAGACAAAATTGCTCTTAAAATGAGGGTTCATTGCCACTGAATTTCAGAAACAAAATATTCATCAGAATTTGATATCAATCTGTAAAGAGGATCTACAAAGCCACGTGTGATCTGCAGGTTTCCCACTTCTTAAATAAGTAATAATTGTTTACTTAATTGTGGCATTCTTTTTTAAAAAATGGTTTGCATGTTCCTTTGGGATGAAAGATAGTATAGAAAATGGACAGATTGTAATATCTGCAAACCCTTTGTTTTGTAGTTTGATCCAGTAGCATACAGGATTGAGCCCATGATTGTTCCTGATGTGGAATTTGAACCCATGCTGCTTCCCCACCACAAGGGCCGGAAGAGGATGCACTTAGGTAAAAAAAACACCCAGCAAAAGAAAGCATTGTTCCTTCTTCATCTTACATGCCTAAATATATTATGAGTGATCTTCAATGAGACTCCAACTCCAGCTTTGCATGTGATGGTATGTGACCTGCATTATCCATGCAAGAATTAGGAATACAGTTGAATCAGGATGGCTGGCAGGTAACTTATCACATCCATCCTAGGATGCTTCTTCAGGTGTCCCATGGGTGCACGGGTATGAAGTCACTTTCTCAGAATTTTCTCTATAATGTATGAAGGAATACTTACAAAGATATTCATGCTGGCTGGGGAATTCTGGGAATTGAAATCCACACAACTTAAAGCTGCCAGGGTTGAGAAACACTGATTTAGAATGACAGGCTTTTTCAATAGCAAACACTGTAGAACCTGGCCCAACTGCCTGAATGCAGAGCGTATAAATCCTTTCCATTCCCCACCAGTTAGTTAGAACTGAAAAAGTTTCTTGGATGAGAAACAAATAAATTCAGTTGCCTTTAAAATAAAAGCACCTTTGGGACAACCATTATCTGGATGAATGAGGACTTCCATAGACATCAGTCTAAAATGCATTTAGGTTGTACATCTATGCAATCTTGTCTTTTTTCTGGTTTTGAATTTTTTTCTTTATTTTTCCAGAATTGAAGGAAGGCCTCACTCGGATGAGCATGGACCTGAAAAATAACTTGCTGGGCTCCTTGAGGACTGCTTGGCAGTCCTTTACCAGAACATCATTGCCAGCTGTGGAGGCAGGAGCCACCGGAGATGTGGAACAGGAGTCAGAAGCTGAAACCAGCATGGAGAAGCAACCTGGTTGGTTTAAAGCCTAGGTTTAAATTATGGTTTGCACACTCAGAGTTTGCTCACCTTTGGTGCATGCAAAAGAACACGTTTTGTGTTGCTTTGTAGCTGTTTTTGGCTCATGCTTCCCATTTACAAAATTCCCATTGCCATAAAGGTTTGGGGTCAATAGTGCAGAATGAATATGTGGATACAGTGGTTTATATTTGAGATATTCTGAGTTGCCTAAGGGCCTCCTTGGTACCAGGTAAGAGCTCCTTCTGCTCTATTGAGTGAAGAGAGATCTAATGGCCTCTGGAGTGAATTGGGCAGCTTCCAGGGCTGGGCAAGAGCACTGTAACTCTTCAACTAGAATTGCCACCCAAGTACTTGTGGGCAAGAGGTGCCACTTTTTTTAATATTGTCTGAAAAAAGTTCTTTTGAGAATATGCAAAGGTCTCCAAACCTGGCAACTTTAAGACTTGTGGATTTCAGCTCCCAGGATTCTGGTTTAGGAGTTCAACTCCCATGGATGAATGAGAAATTCTGGGAGCTGAAGTCCATGACTCTTAAAACTTGCCATGTTTGGAGATCTCTATAAGACTGAGCTGCCACCATTGACCTAGGCAGGAAAATTAAGGCTGGTCTTATCTTATCTGGCCTGTTCACTTATTGCAAGTGTGTTGATTCAGTTTTCTTCCATATGAATACAGAGGAGAAACCAGAGGAACCAGCCACATCAGCAAAAGAAGATCCGCCTCCCGTTAATGTGGGGCTGCTGAATGGGGGCCATCGCATCGACTACGTGCTTCAAGAGAAACCCATTGAAAGCTTTAACGAATATTTATTTGCACTGCAAGGCCATTTATGCTACTGGTAAGCTCTGTCTACTGGGCTAATCCTGATCTGGTACCCAACAGCTTTGCTGGGTGGGGGCTGTCATCAAATACCCTTGACCCAGGATATTGATCTGGTCTTCCACTAAGCGTGCAGGTTTGGGAAGGAAACACACATAGCCAGGAAGGAAGGAGAGGATACCAGCCTAGCAATCTAGATCAGCCAACTCAACCCTTCCAGCCAGATTGCTCTCTCATCTGTGTTGTCATGCAAGGTGGCAGTTGAAGAAGACTGTATTGTCTCTCATCTTCTCCATCATTCCTATTCTTCTCCAAGAGGCTCATGACTATTTATATATATCCTTCCTTTTTATTGTGTTGTTTTAATTGCTGAGGTGGAAGTTAGGCTTATGCCCAGTTTTCACTTTTTCACATTTAGTTTCAAATTGTATAAAGTTGGGATAAACAAGATGTCCTGAATTGAATTTAGCTAACTATATGCATTACAGGTAGGATTCTAAGTATGTGAAATATATATACATCAAAATCTTGCTAGTGTGTAATCAATAATGAATAGTTATTTCTTTTTCCCTCCTTCTAGGGAGTCAGAAGACACAGTATTATTGTTGTTGAAAGAGATTTATCAAACAAAGGGCATCAGCATGGATCAGCCCCTTTTGTAGAGATAAACTGACCAGCTGCACAACTCTGGATACCAAATATGTAAGTCTATTTGTTATTATGATTTGAGGCTAGTTGGCTCTGACTACCGTTAGAGAAAAAGACAAAAAGCAACTGAAGATTTAGACATTATCCTGCTGTGTATATTGTATCCCTTCTATAATTTTTTCCTTGAATCAGATCCCCTTCAAGATCAGCTGCCTTCAATGAAAAGCTAACCTAACACGGCTGATGTACCATGTTTTTTATGTTTTACAGATGTCCTGTCACCTTCTTCCTCTTTTGTCTGATGTGCTCAGCATGCTTCCTCCTCATAGTCTGGAACTCTGGAAAATTCAGTATCATATATAGGGATACTAGTGACCATTGAGATCCTGTCCAACTCCTGGTATATTCAGGCCCTTGTGAATTAACCGAACTGCATTTTCTGTCTACAGCCAGTGTGTCTTTAGATCCGGTGCAATACCAGTTGTGTCACCTTCAGTTTGTGCACTAGTCAAGACTTGAAATTGGTGCTAGAATTTCACATCTTGTCTCCATTAGAAAAACCTCAAGATGAGTGATGGGCAGTGAAGGATTTTGACTTTTAGAAGCACTTCTGAGGCCATACCAAGTGTTCAGCATTACATGTCAGATTGTTTGTGGGGAGTTTTTGTTTTGTCTTCTCTTATTGCTGCTGCTGATTTACTCAAGAAAGGGCTCAAGGTCAAAGCGAAAAGCTGGGCAAGCTAAGTCCCATTCTTCTCTGAAATAAGTATGATGATGATGCCAGCAGTAGCAATCGTATCACTCTACTTTTCTAAAGTATAACTACTTACCTGGGAAGGAACTGGCAAAGCTTGTAAATTTGATCTTGTTCACAACGATCAGGATATGGATGAGTGATTCCTCTCCATGTTGTTATAATGTAAACAGTGTCGTAGAAGCTGTGTGTTTACGTTGACATGGGAGGTGCCAAACTTCATACAAGCAGCAGCTTGATATGCCCTTGTTTCAATGCATGCAATTGGGTTCTTGAAAGCATCTGAAGAATGAGGTCACATCCTAAAAACCTCTACCCAGTTATTGGATTGTTTCTTCAAGCACCAGATGAGGGAAGCTCTATACTGGCAATTTTACTTGGGAGCTCAGGGTGATTGGCTGACTATTTGGATAGACAATTCACATTGCTAGTTTAGTCTGCCAGAGTGTAAATTCAATGCATGGCTCAACATAATCTTGTTGTGGAACACACCTGTGATTTCATGGTGTATGTATGTTGGGCCCTGCAACTGTTGCATGACCTATTTTTTTTTGGTCATGAAGTGGTCAATTGCTTTTCACTTACCTTACATTCTGCAAAATTTCTCTTTTCAAGAAAGCCTTGGCCAAGGGAGCAGCAAGCAGCCTGCTTACAAGTAGGATGTGATCACGCTATTGCCACATGTCTGTTCACCTTGTGTATTTCAATTCTGTGCCGAATACTTAGTTGTTCTCCTCATTATGTTTGCACTATTATTGCTTCATTGAATTTTCCAGCCTCTCATGCTACACCTGTGGCTGAACAAAATGCCATTTGACATGACCAAATTTTCTCAATAGGAGTATCAGTATGAAAAGTCAAGCAGCTGGAAGTTAATGCACTTTGTAAAATATTACTTTTTTAAAAAAAGTTATTTAACTTTTTCCCAGCAGCTGTCTGCCTTTGGTGAATTTATTGATCTTTGCAAGGAGAACCCTGACCGACTGTTAGGCCTCTTTATCTGTCATTCTAATAAGCACAGTTGTTAAATCATTAGGATTGACTTCTTACACAGTAATCTTAGTGATCCCAAGTGGTTTTATCTTGTTATGGCAGTAAGATCATCATCCATAGATTGGCTGTTCAAATGAGATTTAAGGAAGTGTAGGATTAATCTCACAATGCAACCACAGATACCTTTAAAAATACCCAAGTGCTGTTATGCTGCACAAATTTGGTTATTCTGTAAAATTTTGCAATTGTTATACCTATCTATGGTAAAAAAAGGTTTCACCCTAGACTGTCTAATAGCAATCTGCTGTATGATATGAATAGTACAAAAAAATCAATAATAATTTCTGATGTTAGAATAGCAATTTCCCATGAAAACAGTGGTATCCAATGACCCTAAGATTAAAAACAAAGCACATGGGTAATGACATGGATAAACTGAACTTTGGGTCTTTTTCCAGCTAAGGAAATACCTTTGAAAAATGGGAGTTTGTTATAGTTGGATAAATACACAAAACTGCAAGCTGAGTACTAATTGAGGGACCAAGAGGTAACAAATTAGTTATGAGCTATAAAATATTGATCCATTGCACAGAAATTCCACCACAATCAACAAAATGTATTGTGGTACGAGTATTGATGGGAATTAAATAGACTCTTTAAAAAATGCTTCCTTTTAGGAAAATTATCTTTAACCAGGAATGCAAAATATATTGACTGTAAGAACCCCTAAACCCTTTTGGGAATATCTGAATATTGCCCATTATTGTTAGAGTAGTGGTTTAGGAAGGGACATGATAGCTCAGCAGTTAAACACGCTGAGCTTGTCAGTTGGAGAGCTAACAATCCAGGTTCAAGACCTAAGGTCCATGCAACAGCTCCTATTACTTGGCCCAGCTTCTGCCAACCTAGCAGTTCACAAGTATGCAAAAGCAAGTAGATAGATACCACTTCAGTGGGAAGGCAACAGCATTCTGTGGGCCTTGGCATCTAGTCATTCTGGCCACATGACCACAGGAATGTCTTTGGACAACACTGTGGCTCCCTCCATCAAGAAAGAGATGAGCACTGTGCTCTAAAGTTGGACATGAACTCACAGGGAAATCTTTTAATTTTTAGTGGTTTAGGAACAGCAGTGGTGTGAAGCCATAGTTTAACTCATTAAAAATCCCTCTAAAAGAAGCAAGGCTAAAAATGGAAGTGTGTAGTCTCGCGAACTTTGAGTCATCACACTATTTTGAATCAATATCAATTTGCATTGCTGAGAATCAAGCTTTTTGCAGAGCAGTGCAATGGTAGAGGATGCAAAACTAAAAATACTGCCATAAATATAGAAAAACTGCACAAATCTTGAGTGAACAGTAAGGAGGGCACCCTGCAGAACAAATATATGCAGTTAATATAATTAGTCTCCTAGATTTAATTTTGACTCCTTAAATATTACACCTCAGTGGCAAATGTTGGAGACTCCTGATTCCTTTGTAATTAAGAGTAGCAGAAAAACAGCCAATGCATGGGTCTGGATTTAGGGCATCTGTCTTTATACCTCTTTCAATGCATGTCAGTGTCCTTGGTGAATGGTTGAGCTACTGCTGTTTTGAAAGGGCTGGTGTTTTGTTGCACAAAATAATTGAATCCTGAAATACTTTACCACCACCCCTGTGCTACTATTTTAAGGCAGAATTTTGGGGAGAAAACTATTACAATTGTACCTATCTTTCTTTAGATGGACAGGAATGTACCCTGGGCATCATGGGAAAAGACGTCAGACCTCTCCTGTAATACATAGGTCAAGACTGCACACTGAGATCATGTGACATCTATTTATAGGCATTTAAACTCGAGCAATGCCTGGCATTACAATGAGGGAATGGACCAGAGACTCCTTTTGTTGCTCCGTTGTGATCAGATGAGGAATGGTTCAATATTGCCAGGAATAAGTTGGCCACAAAAAAAAAATCTTCCCAAACTGTGCAATTTTCTATCAGCCACATATGTGTGATGAAGGGGAAGAGGTAGAGGCCCTGAGTTTCAATCAGGCTGGTATACTTTGGACAATGATGCTTCTCCCACTACCACCTCCTGGCCTTTGAGCAAAGCAGAACATGGATGATAAGCTCTCCCCGAGTCTGCAAATACACAGAAAGGAAACCCCTGAGTGATTCATACATCTAGGTTGAAACCAGAAAGTGTCAGCTTTTGCCTCTCTGGAGAAGATAGCCTGGATACATGCTGCAGTGGCTGATGGCATTTGGGGTCCGTCAGTGGAGGGTAATGCTGTCTGTAGCAGAGATACGCAAAGGTGAAACCCATTCCAGAGCCAACCAGCACATCTTAAAAGGAACAAAAGAATACGAAGATCAATATCTAACACATCATCGGATAGCAACCCATGCTAAGCTTTGGTAGCCAGCAATGGTCTTAATTTTGCACAGGGGCCGTGCCACCGAGGAAGGCAGAGTTGGCTGGGATTTTTTCAACTGCTAGAGAGGCTGGGTGATTTGGTTTGGAAATTGATTTATCCTCTTTTAGGGTTTGGGTAGTGCAGTGGCTTAGTGGTTAAGACCCTGGGCTTGTCAGCTGGAAAGCCGGGAGCCCAGATTCAAGACCCAAGTGCCATGTTACAGGGTGAACTCCTGTCCTTGGCCCAGTTCCTGCCAACCTAGCAGTTCGAAAGTATACAAATGTGAATCAATAAATAGGTACCATTTCAGTGGGACCTTGAGGTCATGCTGGCTAAATGACTGCAGAAATGCCTGGACAGTGCGGCCTCAATGGCCTTGACTCCTTTTAGGGTTTACATGCTACTCCCAACTCAAACAGTCATACAATAACAATTTAGACCATTAAGATTTGCAGTATCATCAGAGGATGCACTGAAATTTGCCATATCATTACCACCGGGGGGCCTGAGTCGAGCAAGAGTTTTGGCAGAAAAAGATGCCACTACCTCCGTTCCTTTCTTTAGAGCAGAGATGTATAAGCTAAGACTCCAAAGCCATCGGCACCTCCACCAAAGCCCAGGCTTCAAAAACAATTTCATCATAGGATAGAAAGGGAAAGTGATTAATGCCCCAATGGAGAATGGCCTTGTGACTCTTATTCCATTTGAATTAAATAGAGATGTAGGGCGTTTCTTTTGTTCACCCATTCCCTGCAAGTTTCCTGCAATCATGAAACTAAAAAACATGGCTCTCAGCCAAAATATAAGCAATGTTGGGCTCTTGATTAATGGGGCAATGAAACAGATTTGTATGTAATAGAAAAACCATCTTTCCCACATACATATGCACACTTTTCTCTCACCTTGCCAGTGATGTTTGTAATCACACGTACGGGACAAGGCAATGAGCATGGCAATGAAGAGGGGTCCCAAGAAGGCACAGAGGCGCCAGGATTGGCCTCGACCACCAGGTGCAAAGCAATGCAGCTTCCCTGCAATGTAGAAGGAGCCAAAAGCAAACCCAGCAAAGGCAACTGGAAAAGATAAAAGATCCCTTATGAGATCCAACAAAATGCAAATGGCCATCACTGTAGCTAGAAATACAAGGGATCCCAAGGAAGAAATCTTTGCTTTTCTCAAATAGAAATGTGGAATAGACATAGATGTAGGAGAATGAGTGGCAGAACCTGGGGGCAGAGTTAAAAGAAGGTTCAGCAAAAAATCCCTACGTAGTCACAAACTAAATCCAACCTCCCTTGAATTCTGTTGATCCTTATTTACTCCTAGTAGTTCATTGAGAAGATTCCTGTGTGTAGGCATGATTAGCAATAAATCTGTTTAATTGGATCTTCCCACGTGGTCCTGAGCTTTCACACCTCACAACAATGCTGTTAAGAGCAACCCTAAACCAAAAAGAAAGTCACATCCTTTCAGCTACTCCCAAGTGATGCAACACTGCTCCTCCCAAACAAGCAAACAAAACAATTGACATAAATTAAAAGAAAAGAATGCGAGTTGAATACAGTAATTGAGGGAAATGAGAGATTTATCAATGTTACAGTGGGTAAATTGCAATTAGGTCCAATATCTTCTGACCACAATAGATAGAGTGCACTTTTCTGCTGGTGCCAATTGAAATAGTTTGCAATTAAGAAGGTTTATCAATTCTATTCTCCAGGAATGACAGATTGGGCAAACCACGAGGATAGTTCTGATTGTTTCAATGTTACTATCAGACCAGTTAAATGATCAATCTTGGAAGGGAATGTTTTGTTCTTTTCAAACAACTCTATAGAAGGAAAGGAAAGGATCTACTGAATTAAACACAATTTATTGTCAGATCAGGCAAGCAGGACTACAACCCTCATTTTACAATGTTAATGCAATTAAAGAAGGAGGGAACCATATATAGCCCTACCAATATTGGAACCTACCCTCCACTCTTGCCTAGCTAGCTGAGAGGGAATATACATGTATACATACATACATACATACATACATACATACATACATACATGCATGCATTCCTTACCTATAAAATACTTTTGGTTAAAAAAACCCATAAACATGCAATGAAAGATTCCAGTGCTATTAAAGAAAGCTGAGCCGAAAATAGAACAACAAAAAAAGGTACTTCTCTCCTTGAATTAAAAAAAATACAGGCAGGAATTGTATGATCTTTTCCAAGGAATGAAACTGAACAGAATTCAGAAATATTTCCTTTGCCTGCAGCATTTAGACTGCACCATCAGCAACTCAAATATAGCAAGGATGCTTGGTAAGATGTATATAACGTATGTATGCAAACTGCAGATCTAGATGTAGAGACAAAATGACATATCTTTAATATGTGAATTTTTTTCCTGACAGAAGCAATGAATAAGTGAGAGATGGCAACTTAAAAAAATACTGAGGCTGTTGTATCCCTACAATAAGATGCTCCAGTGAGCACATATGCATAATGGAACACAGAGGGACAAATCACATGAATAATACTCTATAGGTTGTAAGGTAGTTTATAAAGAATGGTTATCTCATAGGACCTAATAACATTTAGATGAAGCCCAAGGGGAGAGAAATACATTCATAACCACTGCAACTTCTCTTTCCTTTTAATATCTGCCTAGGCCTTTCTTGGATTCCTAGACCAATTCTGTGAACTGAACTGGAATATTTTTAAAAATGATTTTATGCCACATTAGATTGGGACCTAGTACATAGATCATATATCATAATAAATAGTAAATAGTAAAGCAATGTGTTGTGTTTAAAGTTAAATAGGCAAACCCAACCATTCTGTTAGTTTTGTGGCTAAATGTGTTGGGTACAGTCAACCAATAGTGGTTTATTCAATGAATTGTGGTTATTCAAACCATGTCTTAGCACAATGTATGAACCAGTTCAATATGGTTCCTCAAAACAAAAGTTCTTGGAAGGGGTAATTAAATGTCCCCAAACTAGCCATAATCCTATTGCCAGCTTTCTAAGGGCAGTTCTCACAGGAAAAAATACATACTCACATGAGGAATATCCACTAGGGAAGCTCTTGCGCCCTTCAATCACTACTTGTGCATCTCCTGTGCACAAGAACTGATCAGTTGCCTGTCCATCTGGAAAGCAGCGGTAGAAGAAATCGGGCCGAGGCCTAGAAGAGAAGTGTAGGTCAAGGTTTCTCAACTTCAGGAAGATGGAGAAGAGCTGAGGCAAAGAGCTAACCCGAATCTCCAATGTTGCTGTGACAGCTCTAGACTCTATTGTGGTACCTGCAAATACCTCACTCCATATCCAATGTCCCCTATTCAACTGAATCTCTCTCTCTTCTCATCAGAGCTTGAGCTGTTGTAGATGTGATTCTCCCCAAATATTATCCTTTACAATAGGCCTGTAAGAAGGGATGATTGACTTAAGACTTCACTGTGATGTCTATGGCTGAGTAGGACCTAGCACTTAAGATGTCCAATTCCAACATCTTAATTAAAGCATTAATAGCTATAAATACCATAAAAACAGGTCAGCCAGATACTCCTGTCCTCTCCACTAGGCTTGCTGGTCTTCTGAAAGAGAAGGAAATCCCATGACATCCCTTTGTGTGGAAGAAGGGAAATCTTTTCTCTATCGATGGCCCTTTTTTTAAGGGAGGAAGGAAGTTGGTGGAAAAATAGGGATTAGGGCAAGGAGAGAAGAAGGTAATTTCATAGGCTTGATAGGAAAGCTTCATAACTTGCCTATCAAGGAAAGTATCCAGTGATACTTTTAACTTGGATTGCAGAAAGGAAAAATTAAGGAGCGATGGAGCAAATAAGACCGTTTCCAAAAGTGGGATGGAGACACCAATGGGAGAAAAATGATATTTTTTCAACATACTCTTTGGATGATCCCTTTGGAAAGAAATACAAGGGAACATTTCTGCTGTTTCTTATGTAACATTATGGAAAATGTTCAAAATTAAAATAGTTGCTCTTCCATACTGCAATCTGGTTTCTTCCACTTCATTTCTGGCCCTCTCACATTACTTTCTCAGAATATCAGCCCTGCCTATAAGCAAGGGGAAAATGCTAGCTCTTTCTACCAGGAAAGAACTTTACCTGCCCACGGCCAGCTTTACAACATTGGTGAAGATACCATTCAGGGCAAGTGCCAGGCTAATAGCTGCACCAAAGAAAAACAAAGCAATTCCAGATTAGATCCCCATGATGGACCAAGGGAAACAACTAGACAGAAATACAAGTACAATATCTTTAAAGCAATCCAGCTCAATGGGTCTCAACAGTCAATTTGTTTTGTATGGGAAATTCAAATTTGGGGTTACAATGAATGAGTGGCTTGCCATGTCCTATCAGCAGGTCTGGTAAGAAAACTATAGAATCACCCTCATAAGTTTTTATTGAAATCATTCATTCATTCATTCATTCATTCATTCATTCATTCATTCACTCTAGATTGCCCATCTCCCTCAAAGGGGTGAATGCAGATGGAATCCTTGTTTAGTGTTCCCAACATTAAGGTAACAACAAACTAATCTCTTCCTTACTAGGCCAATAGGACTAATTTGACACGATGAACCTGCTGCCTTATTCAGCAATTTAATACAACCCCCAACTTTTTGCAAATATCATCCCCCCTATACTCACCCAAGCATGCTTCCCGGGTATCTTCTTTGCCAGCCTTCATGAAGAATTTGGCCAGGAAAATCAAGACCAAAGGAGACACAAAGGAAATGAACTGCAACAAGAGGATCAAGATTCAAATAATCGCTACACTTACAAAACTAAAACAAAGCTGCACAAATGATTTAAAAAAGATATTGGGCCTTGTTTCTTAGCTTTAAAACAGGATTGTACCACCTTTTACAGAGAAGAGGATTCATTTAAACTCTTTGGATGCTTGCTAGGAATTATGCTAAAATAGCAGTTTTCAGAAAAATGGGCATTTCTGCCCAAAAAATGAAAGCAAGCAATGTGCATAGGACTTCATTTGGACCAGTGTTTTTCAAGTTTAACAACTTTAAGGTGTAAGGACTTCAACTCCCAGAATTCCCCAGGCAGTAGAGAATTCTGGGAGTTGGGAATCCATATATCTTAAAGCTGTGAGGTTTGAAAAACACAGATTTAGACTTAACAGACCCAGATGAACAAAAATAAACCACAGAAAAGCAGTTCCATGCCTCCCCAAACACATGACATGTACTGGAAATTTTAGTCACCCCACCTTATACCACTCAGTTTCTCCTTGTTCTGTCCAAAAATGCTATTTTTCTTTAAGGTCTGCTTCTGTCTGACCCACCATTGTCCATCATGTTTTTTGCTCTGAAACAGCAAAGATTTGACCATCTGGAAGCATGCAGCTACATGTTCTGAAGCAGACAGTGGCAGTCCTTTCAAAGCATGAAATAAAGGTTTTTAACCATAAGAAGATTCTATTTTAATGTGTGTGTGTGGGGGAAATAACTTTCTAATAGTAAAGATGGTTTCACAATGGAAAAAAATTAACAAGGAAACTGGTGAGTATCCTTTTGCCAAGTCTCTTCAAACAGAGGCTAGGCAGCCATCTGGATTGAGGTGTTTTAATTTGGGTTCATTGCACTGAGCAAAGGTGTGGGCTTAATCGAAGCAAAGTTCTGCTTGGTAAGAAACAGGCATGCAAATAAAAGTTGAAGGGCAAATGGACAAAACACTTACAAACATAGACCTGGTGAGCACATGGTCAGACTCTATGTAGGGGTTTTTGTAGAGACACATTTCTTCAGGCTGGATGACTCGCTGGAAAGGTGGCAACACTTGAGTGAACCTAAAGAAAGTAGGATTCCAAAATGTTTGGCTCTCTAAGGATTATGGGCTGCTTTCCATAGCAATTTACAGTACCACATTGCTCTTTCAGTTACACGAAATCACACATCCTTGGTTCATGAATACTATATAGCTTAACCCCAGTATTTGTAAACATTTGTCTAGCCCTGGGCTGTAATAAAGTATCTTTCTAATTCTATGTAATGCAGCAGAGTTTGTCATCTCTAGCTTTATTTAACCTTAACCCATCTTCTCCAGGGCAAAAATAAAGGCTCATAATAATAATAATAATAATCAAGTTTATAATCCAAAAGACAGCATGCAAAGAAAAGGGAGAATGGTGGTTCTTATGACCAGGTAGGACAAACCCCAATTTGTCTCTCTGTTCTCTGAATCTCTTTGGGATATGCCTATATATAGAAAATCCAAGGCAGATATCAGTTGTCTTTGATGGAGATTGACATTTTTGTTCCAGGCATTTGAAATCCAAGCACTTCCTGGAGGTCTTTGGCCCATCCAACCATGGTATCTTATGTCCCTGAGGTTAATTGCAACCCACCTCAGCCACCTAGTTCTAAGGGCCACACATAGCAACATAAACCCTCTGCTGGTGGGAATTCTGGAACTGAAGGGCCTTAACATCTGGTAAGTTTTTGGCCAGAAGCCCCCACCGATCCTCCCCTCCGCCCCTCATTTGCAGGCTCCAAAAGAACAGGCCAGCATCTAGCACCAGCCTATGTATTCCCCGCGGGATGCCCAGCCTGACGCACAGCGCAAAATGCCACCAAACACTGCAGGTGCCTCCTTCCTTGTGCTTCAGCCCACAAAGGGCATGCTATCCGGCTCAGGCCAATTCCTAGCAACCACGACGCCGAGAAGGCCGCCCCAGCTTTCCGAAAAGCCACGCAACTTCTTTGTAAGCCCGGAAAAGCTCCAGGTGGGGAGGATGGTGAAAGGGGAGGGAGAGGCGAAGGCTGCCCGCTGGCTTTCCGGTATGGCGTGGGAATGGGAACCGTCCCCAAGAAGAGAGAGAGCAACGCCCCTTCCCTTTTCTGCTCCTGCCTCGCGACCCTCTCCAGAGACGGAGGCCCTCCCACTCCTCGGCACTCACAAGAAGAGACCCAGCAGCAACGCGCGCACCCCCACTTCCAGCAACAGGGCCAGCCCCGCGCGTGGGATCTGCCACATCCTTCGCTCCTGCTGCAGCTGCGAGCCACGCGGCGCGCTCTCTCGCTCGTGTCCAGGGGAGGAAAGGAGCCTCGCTCGCCTTTTCTCTCCCTCCCTTCCCTCCCTTTCAGAGGCGGACAGCGGAGTGAAAGCGAAGTGAGTCATCCCGCTTGAAGTGGGAGAGGAAAAGCGCAGGAGGCGCTGTTCGTTGGTCCCTTGCATTAACCCGCTTTGGGGAGGGTGGAGAAAGTACAAGAAATCCGGAACCGTAAGTGATGAGGAGAGCTGAGGGTCGATAAAGGAGGATATTTGTAACTCAGGGTTCAAATGAAGGGTCCTTGGTGCTTCATTACTATTATCCTTCTCATCTTTCCGATTACCTATTTCCTTGGCTTCTTATGACTAAAACTTAGAATAGAATAGAATAGCTTTGTGTCATTATATAATTACCTATTAGAATACGACTTGGCTGAGGAAATTGTGAAAGGACCAATGCCAGCCTGGGCAAAAAATTTCGGTTACAATATAGATTTGGACGACTGGGAGGAAATCTGGCAAAGAAATCTTACATTAACACAATCAATACCATATAAGGAAAACTTACATAAAATGATATATAGATGGCATCTGGCACCCTTTAGATTAGCTAAAATATATCCAACAGCAAACCCAAGCTGTTGGAAATGTAAAGAGAAATTCGGTACCTATTTCCATCTTTGGTGGACATGCCCTGAGATTAAAAAATATTGGACAAGGATAAGAATATGGATAGAAGAAATTATTGAATGCGGACTGGAGTGGAAACCAGAACTGTTCCTCCTGGGAGTGATTAAAGGGGACTATCCTCCCAAAGTGAGATACCTGATCATCCACTTATTAACAGTGGCGTGAATTTCTTTAGCGCAATATTGAAAAAGGTCTAGCGTACCACCGATACACATTATTATTCAAAAAAGCTATGAATGTGCTGAAATGGAGAGGCTCACGCTTAAATTAAATGAGAAGGAAGATTCAGAGTACTACCTGGTTTGGGATAAATGGTACAGCTGGGTAGAGCGTAAGAAAAAGAGTGTACAGAATAAATGAACCTAGGAAACATATTATATATAGTTGTATATATTGAATGTATAATAATAATGGTCTCAAGCTTCTCTTCTATTACATAAACATTATGAAGGTTTCATTGATTAAATGATACAGTTATAATCCAATAGTAACAGTAGAGTAACATGTATTTATTAATTAATATGTAATCTATAAGAGATAAGGAATACTTGCCAATTATTATTTATTATTGTTTATTATGAACTATCAAACTTAATATCAAATGTAATAGAAAGAAATATGTTTATTGTTCTATTTATACATTTTTTATTTCTGTATATTTGTATGTGTTTTTTAAATTTTTTGCAAATAAAGTTTATTTAGGAAAAAAAATAGCTTTGTCACTTTGAATGTACACGAATTGACATACATTAAAATGAAATTTCATTGCATACAGCTCAAAGGGTCTTTATATCTTATGATTTATGTTGATTGCTTATTTAGTATATCACTATCACTGGGTATTGTGTCTTATGATTTATGAATATTGTATTTTATGATCATGATTTATCACTTGTTGCTTGCATGTACATTGAGAGCTTATGCACCTGAGACAAATTCCTTGTGTATCCAATCACACTTGGCCAATAAAGAATTCTGTTCTATTACCAAAGCAGATAATGTCATCAGTGGTCCAAATGATGTTACCTAGTTTGGGTGATGAAACAGCTGCAAGAAAACCATCCAAATCAGAGAGTACTAAGGACCTCAAGGGCTGAGTATGGACAACAGGCTGAGCCTTCCACCTCTGCACTCCCCTCACTGTCACCTAGCCAGCCAAGGTTAACCTCAGCCAAGCTTGTTGGCCAACGCCATCTGCTGCTTAACCAACTTGTGTGAATGCAGTCATTGTGGTTTTGCAAAGCGTTGTGATTGTGACCTTTCCAACAGTTAACTGGGGCTTTATTCAAGCAGGTTTATTTATATCTATATCATCTCGGTGGCGCAGTGGTTAAAATGCAGTACTGCAGGCTACTTCTGCTGCCTGCTGCCTGCCTGCAATTTGGCAGTTCAAATTCCACCAGGCTCAAGATTGACTCAGCCTTCCATCCTTCCGAGGTGGGTAAAATGTGGACCCAGATGGTTGGGGGCAACAGGCTGACTCTGTAAACTGCTTAGAGAGAGCTGTAAAGTGGTATATAAGTCTAAGTGCTATTGCTATTGCTATCTATTCCAATAAGATAGATGGTCTACAACTTGGGAGATGAACTATGGAATTCTTGGTGCCCTCTGAACTTAGTTGTTGGCTTGGAAATGTTTCATTACCTTATGAGGTAACATCAATGCAAGTGAGTGTGAGGTTTGCTATAATGAAATGACTGGTCAACTCCATAGATGTATAAGTTACAACAGATCATTTAGTGACCAGTCAAAGTTACAACGGGACTAAAAAAGTGATTTATGACATTTTTCACTGTTACCATCTTTGTAGCATCCCCAAGATTATCTGATCAAAATTCAGATGCTTGGCAATTAGTTCATATTTATGACCATTCAGTGGTGGGATTCAGCCAGTTCGCACCACTTCGGGAGAACCGGTTGTTAACATTCTGAGCAGTTTGGCAAACTGGTTGTTGGAAGAACTCATTAGGGCAGAGAACCGATCGTTAAATTATTTGAATCCCACCACTGTGACCCAAGGTCATGATTCACTTAACCATGCTACTAACTCATCAACTGCAGTGATTCACTTAACAATTGTGACAAGAAAAGTCGTACATTGGGGCAAAACTCACTTAACAAAGGTCTCACTTAACAACAGAAATTTTGGGCTGAATTGTGGTCATAAGGACTCCTGTATACAGTAGTAGCTTCTCTCATTGATAATCCATGGTTAACCAGAACAAGAGAGGCAACAATCCATTGACCACTAGGTGGCCACTAGGAAGAGAGAACCTGCAACTTGGATCCAAGGGGAAGCGGGGAAGGAAGCTCTAATTCAGCAACATCTGGAAAGCCAGTCTGGCATTTAGATTTGTTGCAGTTGTTGATGAGATGGCACGTCTCTTTTTAGGAGTAATCAAATACTAAATTAATGATTTGTGCCTGATTTCAGTAGATGGCAGCATTTGGTCTTCCATGTCTGAACTCAAGACCTAAATAGGGTCAGGTTCTTTCTAAAAGCAGTATTCAGATTTGCAGTTTCCTTATAGCCTGAATTGGGCAAATAATGCATTTAGTATGGCCTTTTAAAAGTTTTTTACTGAAAGGAACTGAAATCCCTCTTTGGAAAGGGAAGTGACCCATCCCATTTTATACACAACACATATAGTTTGGACTGATGTCAGAGAAGCACTATTCTAATTTCTAATTAAGGGTTGACTGCCAAGCATCCTGCTAATGGAATCATTTATCCAAACAGTATTGATGTTTTTTGGGGGGAAAGGAATTGTGTGTATTGCTTTTACTTTGAACCTAGGAGATTCCTTATGCACAAACCCTTGTGATACCATATTACTCCGTACTGATTTCTGTCACCAGTGTCAAGCTGCCTCCTATTCTTCTTTGTACAGATAGTCCTCATCTTACAACAATTCATTTAGTGACCTTTCAAAGTTACAACAGCACTGAAAAAGTGACTTATGACTGTTTTTCACACTTATGACCATTGCAGCATCCCTATGGTCACATGATCAAAATTCAGATGCTTGGCAACTGGTTCATACTTATGTGTCCCAAGGTCATGTGATTAGGTCACCTTCTGACAAGCAGAGTCAATGGGGAAGCGAGATTCCCTTAACAACCATGTTACTAACTTTACAACTGCAGTGATTCACTTAACAACTGTGGCAAGAAAAGTCATCAAATGGCACAAGACAAAATTTATTTAAGTGTCTCACTTAGTAACTGAAGCTTTTGGCTCAATTGTTGTCATAAGTCAAGGTCTACCTGTAGTATCTCTCCAGCTGGATGACGGCACGTAGCCAGGCTGGGCTGATGTCATATTAGCTAACATTCATTAGCGAATATGAGATGGGATGGGAGATCACCAAGGAATGGGATGGGAAATTATCAAAGAATCTGATAGGCTACATTACTGAAAAGTCAAAAATTATTCTAGAAGAAGGTTGAACAGAGAGCCAACATCTGTGACATCCAGGAATTAAGCACAGCTTGACTTGACTTCACTCTCAACCCACTTCTCCAGAGTCTGAGAAAATCCAAGGTATGAATTCCTATTCACTTCTTTCCTTTTTCTTAAAAGACGGACACTGGAAACCAAATGGCATTTGTAATATTTGTTTTAATTTGCAGTTGAGCAAAGATAGAGACACAGAATGGACATTTCAACAGGGAATAAAATCCATTTTCTCACATTGGATGCCTAAGAAATTGTCCTGCCTAGTAAAATTATCTCAGGATCCCAAGCTCAGTTGTCTGTATTTGGATTCACATAATGTACTGTATTAACACATTTTTTCTTCCTTCCTTTGGCTATATGCTGTAAACTCAAATCTGCTATGATTTGAAAATTATGGTTTATAACAATGTATGGTATTAACCCAGCCTATTCAACAAATCATAATTAAACATAGCTAAAACACAACATGGAATCTATATTGCTAGCCAATAGCATAATGTGCAAACAACCTTACCTCATTATTTTTAAACTTCTTGCATCCAAAGTCAAATCAATCTATCAAAGAATGAGAGTCCCCAGAAAATAGAAATAAAAGTGTGTAGCTTTTCCAAGAAGAAGAGAGAGATACCAGATCTTCTGCTGTACAGTATGTGTCAATTAATAACAAGTTTTCAAAGCATTAAAAATTGCAATGGTACTCCCATATTAGCAATACTTCTCTAAGCTGGAATTGATGCACTGTCTGCCCTAAATCCTAACTTAACCATTTCCCCCACTATATAACTGAGAAATTAAAGTTAATTACTGCAAAATGTTAAGCTTAATTTTTAAACCCAAACCTTGCTGAGCTGGGTGGCTCTTTCATCAGAGAACCCCATTTGGATGCTATAGTTTCTGGCCCACATGCTTTGCTGCCCCATCTTGAGAAAGGAATCATTTGTCAGCTAGATTATTTCTGTAGATCACCAGATACATGGCCTTCTGAATGAGAAACAATAGATAACTTTCTTATTTAAGTGCTGGAAGAAGGGATTCTTTCAATCGTGTTCTTTTTCTAGTTGATAATTACAGGTATTCCTTGACTTATGACCAAAATTGAGTCCAAAATTTCTGTTGTTAAGTGAGACATTTGTTAAGTGAGTTTTGTTCCATTTTATGACATATTTTGCTACAGTTGTTAACTGAATCACTGCAGTTGTTAAGTTGGTGACACAGTTGTTAAGTGAATCTGGCTTCTCCATTGACTTTGTCAGAAAGTCAAAAATGTGATCATATGACTCCAGAACACTGCAATGGTCATAAATATGAGTCAATAGCAAAGTGTCTGAATTTTGATTACGTGACTTATGCAATGGTCATAAATGAGAAAAACAGTCAAAAGTCACTTTTTAAAGTGCCATTATAACTTTGAACAGTCACTAAATAAGCTATTGTAAGTCGAGGTCTATCTGTACTGCTTTCAAATTGTTCACATCAGTTTTTACAATCAAATGTAAAAAATATACCCCATAACGTCATTGTTTTTTTAAATATTTTTTTTATTTTTTAAAGACAACCATAGACAAACACATACATAAAGAACATAAAACATCTTTTTTTGAGAACAGTGTGCTCCCGGGTTATCACTTCTCCATACAGACATAAATTCAATTATATATTCATCTTATATATTCTGATCCATATCTTATATCCATTTTCACATTTTTTTCCATAGCTTTTCCCTTTCTCTGCTTTCTATAATCTTATTTTTAATTATTCCATTCCTTTCTAATTTCAATTACATTTCTTTTTCTAATTTTCCATATCTTTCCATTTAATATTTTAACACTTTCATCTGTCCTGTTTACAATTTCATACTTTTTTTCCCCCTTATACATATTTTGGCCTGTAGTTGCTAAGGCTGGAGTTATAACACCTTTATATCTTTTAAGTATTATCTATTCAATTATTACTCAACACTTAAAGTACACCTTCACAAATATGACATTCATTTTCTAACATAGCTATCAACTGAATTCTGCTTGGTACATCCCCTTACAAATACACATTAAATTCTTTAACAAAAAACAAAAAAAAGAAGATATACATATACATATTTCTATTTCAAATTCAGCTCCACCTTTAATATTAATATTCTTATTAGCAAATAACATCAATTATCATTCATTTTCATCTGTATTTCATATTAACTTATTACTAGATTTATAGCCTAAGGGCTAATCAATAAATAAAGATTGACTATTACTATATTAAAAAAAAACAGCATTAAAGCCTTTCATGTTTCTTTTAAACTTTTAAATTTTTAAATAATTAAAAACCTTATTCTCTTATCCTCTTTACATCATTTAATTACTAAAAAAGAATATTCCATTACACATAACACATTTTCTAACAATATAGCAATATTATCTCATGTACCCTTGCAGAATTCTCTTTTTAAATTAAACTTCTAACCATTATCTCTGTGTCTCTTGAATAAATTTATCCCTTTAATCTTTATACGCTTTTCCTGTCTCTTTCTATCTTGCTCCAATCCTTCATAGCTTCTTTTCTTTTCCATCCCCCTCTCCTCTTTTCCCTCTCTTTTTTGTTCCCTTTTTTGTCCAAATCTCCCTTCTGAGATCCCCCCTTCTGTTTCTTTCTGACGTTATAATTACTTTTCACTTTTTTTTGGTTGTTGCTTCTGCTCTTAACTTTTTAACTCCCTTTTCCCCCTTCCTCCTTTTTACCACACTTAAAACTGCTTGCTCATTAAAGATGGCTTCTTCGTCTCGCCCTTCTTGTTCAGCAAATGTCTCTTGTTGTTTTTGATATTTCAAAATCTCCATTTCAATAAATTGGAATGCGGGGCAAAAAGTCTCTCCTTTCATTTGTGCTTCTTCTTTATATTCTTTAAGTATCCTCTTTAGTTCTTCAAGGAGTGATGGCATTTTGAAAAGTTTTTTATTTTTTAAACCCCAATTAATTTTAGTCCATTTCACTAGGATGCACTGTCAAAATTCCAGGAATCATACAATAGTCTATAGTTGTTTCTTGCTTCTTTTCTCACTTTCTCTTTCGAGGGGCTTTGTTATCTTGTAACAGGATTGCAGCTAGAATATATCCTTCTCAAGTCTTGTTAAAATTCACTCTCAATACTGTTTAACTCCAGGTGGTATCCTCCATTTTTCCAGATTCCACCCTCTTTTTGTTTTCCTCCTCTGCTTTCTTTCTCTCTTTTTAGAAGGCTTTTTAATTATTCAGAAATATTTATCCCTTTGACACTTTATTTTCAGCTAAGAATGCCAAAGAGGATCCATTCTTATCCATTCTTATTCAAATCTCTTCTTCTTAACATTTAAGGTCTATTAGAACTGTCAATTTTAAAGAGGAAGAAAAATAATTCTTTTTCTTTTCACTTTCCTTTTGCTGCTTTAAAAAGTCTTTTTTAGAGATAGTATTATTCTTTGTTGCTTAAATTCCAGGTACCTTAAATGGGTGTTTTCTCTGTTCAGCCTGGTTAGTCAAACTTTCTCTTTCCAACTTCCTCCTGCACGATCTTGTCCGGTCGGGTTCTTCTTTGAGGTGGCCATTTCTGAGCACCGCAGCAGCCGCCTTCGGGAAAGGGAGTAAAAGCCAGCTGGGGAAGAGAGATGTGGCTCTCCTTGACCCTGCTAGTGGTCTACCCCCCTCTTCACCACCTCTATGGGGTGGCTTAGCCCTGAAGCCAGCCAGCTCGGGGCGCTCCGGTGGTGAGCACAGATTGAAACCATGCACAGTCGCGGATTTCGGTCTGTCTCCAAAGAGTCCCAAACCGGAAGTCCCCATAACTTCATTGTTATAACCTGCAGACCACTGTGGGGTCCTTAGTGCTCTCTGAGCTTGCTGCGGGGTTTTTTTTGCAGATATTTCATTACTAAACTAGGTAACATCATGCTAGCACTGATGATGTTACCTAGCTTGGTAAATTAAATGTCTGCAAGAAAACCACCAAGTTCAGAGAGCACCAAGGACCCCACAGTTCAATTCCAAGCTGCAAATATTATCTTCTATCAGTATACAGACCACTGCTTTTCAAGTACAATAAATGAAGATGGCAGATGAGGAGGTCTTTGGTAGAAAATGGGGCCCATGCCAAACAATTCAAAGTGTTTGCTCGTGCCTTCTTTGTGGTGTATCTAATGGATGCTATTCCACTGATTACTGAAGAGATAATGGCTCAGTTAATGGGAAGGAAAGTTCTAGCCAATGAAGATTCTGATCAGAAAGACAAGATTAATTTTTATATTTGTCAGTAAGGTCATGCTACTACGATGGATGGAAAATGAAGAATCAGACTTTCCATTACTGACACGAAAAAGCTCTAAGCAAATATTAGTGAGGCATCTGGAAATAACAGATCCACTTATGGACAATTTGTAGGAGAGGGTTTAAAATGGATGTTTCTTTTACATGGCCAAATCATAGTCCATGATGACTTCTCTAGTCCCTGATGGTTCTGACATTTATGGTAAACTGAGTGATACATTGCACTAGACCAGACTTTTCTATAACTATTATTTATTGATTGCATGAACAATTGATTGGATTTGCACAACACCATTATGAGCCAAAAATAAACTAATCCCAGGATAATCAATCATAACCTGGCCAAATTAACCAAGCATCTACAAGTTGAGAATTATGGTCTGCTTCTCCTTTGGATTCGAAAGCAAAGTTTGGCTTGCAGTCATGGCAGTTTGGTTCATACCACAATATTTTATGTCCAAAAGATTAAGAGCAATTGGCCTGATCTCAAACAGCAGGGTAAGACCTGGTTATGATTTGGAGAGGAGCTGTAGGCTGACCTGAGAATTTGAAAGAATATCTGGCGTAATGCATTGGCAAGTCACTTATGGTTTTGTGGTCAAGAAAATTATAGAGATATGTCCATGTAGTCCCCATGCCCTGAGAAAGGTAAAGCAAAAGGAAGAAGTCATCCATCTAAAGACCAATGAAAAGAACATGATTAAGAAAGAAAATAGAAGTCTATAGTTTTCTTTAAAAATCTGAACAGGTTTTCTCTTTCAACCCTTAAACAGGCCAGTTCTAGATCAGATGAAGATCTGATTTTGAGCCTTCCCAATATGATTGCTTGACAAAGTATTACAATGCAATGCATTATAATATGAAGTATTGTAATATAATGCAACACTTTGAACAATTTGGCAAAGTATTACAATACAAAAGTGTATTGTTTGAATTCCCAGTGCATTTCTAATGTTCATGAAATTGTATTTGGAGCTTAAAACAAAAAAATTCAATCTTTTCCATCATACAGGATGACTTTGGGGGTAAGTTAGAAAAATGTGTTAGGTGTGATGGAAACAAAACAAGTAGAAGCAGTGCCTGCAAAGATGGTTTTTTTAGGGGTGTTTTTGCTTCCCTTTCTTTATTCATAGCTAATGGGTTATGGTGGAGCTTCTGTTCATATGTAAAAATCTAATGAATAAACTTAGGATTTCTGAGACCACCATTATTATTCATTTTCATTCTTAATTTCACTGGACCCGAGGAGACTATCCCACCTTGGTTCAAAATAGTGATAAAAGAATTTTATCTTACAGCTAGACTTCAGGCTTGGAGTAAAAACTGTTTTGTGTCTTATTTTGTATAAACTCAGTCATAGTATATAATATATTGTGATTTATAAATTAGTGTGGCATTTAATAAACAATGCATAAAATAACTTAATATAAGTTCTGAATCCAGTTAGTGTTTGAGATTGGCATATATATATATATATATATATATATGTAGGTCTTGGTGTATTCGGGTCTTGTCCCGTGTATGTAAGACCCGGTACACCAAGACCTACATACCTTTACCCGTGAAAATCTACGAAAACACACACACACACACACACACACACACACACACACACACACATATATATATATATATATATATATATATATATATATATATATATATGGAGATCTGAAAAAAAGATGACTGAGTTGTTCCTAATCATCCAGAAATCTTTGAGTAGATTCCAATCTGCCTTCCTGCATAGTTCTCTAGTAGTTTCTTTAAGCTGGCTTCTAAAATCCTGCCATTTATGCATGGGCATCAATTACATTTCCCAGAGATATCATTTGCACAACTGATGCTGAGTGATGCAAATTATGTAATGCTCATCATGTGTGCAATTAGTAAGATGTACATGATGACGTCTGTCTTCTTCCCCTGATATACATTCTCTTAACACACAAGAAGAAAATCTTTAAGGTAGTCAATGACCAGTACATAATGAAATTTGATGATATAAATTTATCTATCTATCTATCTATCTATCTATCTATCTATCTATCTATCTATCATCTAATCTATCATCTATTGCCATTATTATTTTCATAAATAACTATATTGTATTGTATTATACCTAAATAAATATGGCAAATATTAATTGTAGACTAACTAGACACATCTATAAGTTGGCTATAGTTCTTACACATGATACAGTGAGATGTGGTTAGTATAATAGAACTGTACATATCTATAAATCAAATAAAAGATATAGGATTGAAAAGACATGGGATTATCCAAATATGTATCAGCATAAATTTGCAATGTAATAAAATATGATTAAAAGTTTCAGAGGTGCCTAGAAAGAGAAATATTTCAAATGTTATTCCAGAGTGACCCTGACTGACAAAGCTCAAAGGCTGGTTAAATACAACCTTGTTTTTTCTGACCTTATTTAAACTTCAGTTCTCTATATCGTTCACACATTTACATCACTGTGCATCTATCACAGACACTTTCCCTCCATTGTGGGGAGCAGAATGGGGAAGCTGATGTTGAATGAAAATTGTAAATGCCTGTACATAATTGACTAATTGTTTCCCTATCTGTAGAAATTCAAGCATGCGGAAGGAAGCTTTGCTATTTGCAAATTTCCTTTTTGGTTTTCATAGCACTTTTTCCCATGCTCTACTGTGAGCTAAGAATGGAGTAAGCCACAAGGCTCATCATTAGAATGAAGTAATGGGCACTGCTAACATTTGAAGATCTTGGACATGGCAGGCTGCAAGATTCATTGGCACACAAGTGATTGATCACGAGCCACATCACCCTCTTGCTGGGTTCACTTGCATTCTTTCCATCAGGTAGGCTCAGGTTGCTCAAAGTGGTGATGAAGTCAACACATTCGTCAGTTTGAGTTTCGCTGCTCTCATTAAGCTGGAGGGGCAAAGAACAGTTGGGGTAGAAAACTCCATTGGGAAATTCCTTGGCATTATCCCTGTAAAAAATGGTGTCATTGGCCTCCAGGGTCATGTTGTCAATCATTTCACTGCCATAGCAAAGATTTTTCAGGGTGGTGGAATTCTTCCTGACATTTTTGAAGAACTTTTTCCACAGCCGCCTTCTATATGAGTTGCTCCTTCTCAGACAAACATTGCTGTAAAGGCCTGCAAGGAGGACCACAACCAGCAGATTTTTCCACATTGTGAAGTCTTTGAAAAGAAAAAAAAAGTGCTCATATATTGCATAAGTAGAAGTCCTGAAAAAGTTTGGAAACCGTTGCAACTATAAGAATTCACCAAGTAGTTTAATTCTTCTGCTTGCTAAGAAATAAGAAACTTCCTTTAGCACACAAGAACAGTACAAGACAAAAGCCAACAGAAGCTCCATTTTCATTTAAGATTCACATTCAAATAGATTCTTCTGCACTACCCAGCCACGATCAAATTAAAATTAGCCATAAAAAACCTAGTATGTGTGTCAGCTCCAAAAACCAAGAAAGATATCTTGTGATTCTTTTCAACAGATTTTTTTTATTGTCACTCACCCATAGACAGATTTCTTGCTAAACAAAAGCATGCTAACAATTCCTTAAGGCATATTGTTATGTATGCAGAGTTTGAATTGATTGGTTGTTCTAAATTTCATCCCTTAACATTAGTTTTAAAACTAGGACTATATGATCATTACTCACGAGTCTCTGCAGGTCTTTATGTGAAGTGCATATGCCCCTTCTAGCAAAGTCAGATTGATACAATATGAAGTCAGCCCAACAAGCTAGACCAGACTAAGAAATCAATGCTGTGTAGATCAGGATCTTTTATTGTAACAGTTATAGTAACTGACCATGTTGACAAAAAAGCTGGAACACTCAGTGACATCTTTCATTAACCCTGATCTTTCAGAAAGATCTTAATCTTTCATTAATCAGCAAGCATATGTTTGTTGCTATGGAAACTTTTTCCTCGGTAAATAAAACAGAATAAAACTAAAGCCATTGTTCTTCTCCCACTAGAATTATAGTGAAGAAAAGAGATGCAGATAGATATTTTGATACCAATCAATTGTCTTCTCTTATGTTTCTGGAAAGGATATTTGCAAATGAGTGATACATCCCTTTATATATATGATTCTGGGGAAAAATGGCAGCTGAAGACTTGGAGGCACAGTAGGAATATGATATTTTCTGGTGATCTAAAAAGTAAGCCTGAATTTAAAAATACATGATTCTGGGGAAAAATGGCAGCTGAAGTCTTGGAAGCACAGTAGGAATATGATATTTTCTGGTGATCTAAAAAGTAAGCCTGAATTTAAAAAGTGCCAACAGAAGGAAGAAAAAACTAATACATTTACTGATAGTTGCTGAATTCCTTTTCCCCATGCAAGATTCAGTGCATCATTTAAACTACCTTAATGCTCCCAGGATCAGTCCAAGTGAACATTTGTTGCACTAAAATTAATATTTTTAAAAGGTATAATGTTCAACTTTATCTTCAGAAGCTAATATTGAAAGTGTAGGTTTAACTAGAACTACTGAGCCACCTGCTTTTTCTCAGAAGACTGGGAATTACTCATCAAAATATCTGATTTCCAAATCCATTTAGCAGAATGGTAATCTATTTCAAAGGCTGCTCTTATTTGTTTTGTTTTCTAAGGTAAGCTATAGGTGATATTTGACACTGAACATGCTCCACTGAATTTGACACTGAATGTACTCCAATGCCTGCTTAACATTAGATATCTGGAAAAATATATAGGGGGCTACAAACTTCAACTAGATTATCTGATACAGTTTCCCCAATAATTTATTTCTATGATTATTACTGTTGTAGCTTTTTTTTTAAAATTACATTTATATGCTGCCCTTCTCCGGAGACTCAGGGTGGCTTACAATTTTTGGGATACAACCCAGTGTGCTCAGCAATAGCCTTCATTCCATTGTATATGCCTGCTTATTACTAAGCGGCATTTTTACAAGGTCAGCTAATTGCCCCCAACAATCTTGGGTCCTCAATTTACCTACCCCGAGAGGATGGAAGGCTGAGTCAACCTTGAGCCTGGTGGGATTCAAGCCTACAGCAGTTGTAGGCAGCTGGAACTTAAGTGCAGGCAATTAACAGCCTGAGCCACCAATGGCATGAATTTGGGGATGTTACGTGGTCAAGTTGAAATCTTGTACATAACTGTAATTTGTGTTCTGTTCCTCAGATTGGACAAAGGAGAAGAAAAAAGAGAAATGTAGATAGGAAGGACATCTTCATTTATATGATGCATGGATGTTTGGAAAAAAGAGTGATTAATTTCATACTGAGAGTCAGAATCAGGAAATGGAATCAGATGCTCTGTCATTTGTCAAACAATCAATGGGAGTTTGACAGATGAGCCAAAACTTTTGCATCCTTAGAAACAGGGACCAGAGGCAAATGTTTTCTGCTTTTTTTCTCAGCACTCAATCTCTCTCATTTCCTAATCCAATTAGTAGAATGTGGTCCAGACTTTTAATGGCAAATTTGCAGTCATAAACAACTGTCTGTTGTTTACACCAAACATGCTGCACCCACTTTTAGAGAAGAGAGCTGAATTTGAGGATCCTCACTTTAGAACAGGGCTCCCCAAACTTGGCAACTTTAAGACTTGTGGACTTCAACTCCCAGAATTCTCCAGACAGCTATGCTAGCTGGAGAATTCTGGAAGTTGAAGTGCACAAGTCTTAAAGTTGCCAAGTTTGGGACCTCTGCTTTAGAAGGAAACAGGCAGGGAAACTGACCCCAATCAAATCCAATCAAACTGGAGGTGGCTACTAGATTGACAACAAACCCCACTCTTCCCCTGCATTACCTGCCCATCTTTTAATTTCATATTACTGTATTTTCATTGTTTATTTCATTGTTTTTACTATGTTGCTACTGTTACATTTTTTTTTCATTCCTTGATTTTCACTATGGTAAGTCACCTGGAGTATCTCCATGGCAAGATACTTGGCAAATAAATTTAACAAATAATAAAAGCAAGCAAAGATAATACCAATAGTAATAGGTGTCTTGGGTGCAATCCCAAAACAACTGGAGCATCATTTGAACATTATTGGCAAATTCACCATCAATCAATTGTGAAAGGTAGCTTTATTTAGAATAGCAATGAGATCTTAACACTATCAAACATCCACATCTGCCTCTCCTAGATCCTTAGAAAGGACTCAATAGGTAGACAAAAATGCCAAATTTAGTCTGAACATCTGGCTGACTGTGCAATGATCCATAATAAAATTCCAAAACAATTGGCACACAACCTGAACACCATTGGCATTGACAGATTTACCATTAGTCAATTGCAAAAGGCAGCTTTACTTGGAACAGTTTACATCCTATGTTGATATCTTAATACCATTAAATATATCTACTTATCCCAGTTCCTTGGGAAGGACTCAATAGGTGACAAAAATGCCAAATCCAGGCTGAACATCTGGCTGATTGTTCAATGAACCATAATAATAAAATTATTGCTGTAGGCTTTACACATTACATTAGAACACTCAGAATTATATATTGAGTAATTTAATATAATTTGTCTTGGATGAGGTTCTTGCAAGACAGTTTCTATGGAATGAGGAGTTTGCAGGGACTTGTTAATTTTCTTTGGGAGTGGTAGGAATTAATTAAACCTTTTCTTCTTTTGAAGGTATCAGCAAATGTATATACTGTGAATATTTCTAGGGTGAAGAAATGTTTACTATATTGGGTGGAAGCCCAGTTTTATTTCTGAACTTGAATATGCGTGTTTGGTATTGGGGGGGCCTTGTATATATATGGCAGTTTGCAGAATAAGTGAAACCAACCACACCCCCTGATTTATTTGTAGTCTGACTTCAAAGAAGAAAAGAGACAATGGACTGGGGGAGACAAATCAGGCAAAGATTACAAATGCCAAATATGAACAAGATCTTGTTATACTAGTTACGTTGGCAATCCAACTAAGCAGCATTGAGAGAGCCGGTTTGGTGTACTGGTTAAGGTATCAGGCTAGAAACCAGAAGACCATGATTCTAGTCTCATCTTAGGCACAAAGCCAGGTTAGTGACCTTGGGCCAATCACACTCTCTCAACCTCAGGAAAGAGGCAGTGGCAAACTACTTCTGAAAAAGCTGCATAAGAAAACTGCTTTTGCCAGGAGTCAAAAAAAAACCAAAACCACCGTCTCTTGAAAGACACAATGGTGGATGGTACCACTTCCTGCCAATGTGAAGATTTGCATTTTTAGAAGGGACAAAATTGGCACCCTAAGCTTTGGCATCTTAGGGCAGTGCCTACCTAGTCATGGCCTAAACCTGGCCCTGACCATCACTAAAATTTATGTTGGGACAATGCAAATTTTAGTCTAATACTTCTGGATAATCCCAGAGTGAGGTTTCTTCTGCTATCAAACAACAGTAATGCAACATGTTTAAAAATTGGTGTGCATATTAAATGTGCTTGGGCTCCTATCCTGATGGATGCCAATTATTCACTTTCTTGTAAAGTCAGATGACAGAGTCCTAATATATTTCCCTATTACACTCTATATATAATAGGACTATAATAGCATTCACTTACAGGCATTCAGAGGCATGTATTAAATCTGTTTAGGCATTCACACACATCTTTCATAGGCAATGGGGGTATGTATATCCATTTCCATCCTGGCATTGTTTGTCTGAGAGCATGGCAACTAAGAGAACCTTCCACACATTCACTCAGTGGACCAACTCTTAATCCTAAACCTAACCCTGTATCCCAAAAACTGATCCATTCCTAGAGCTCTACCCTTTAACAGTTTAACCAAAACCATGGTTCTTCATGGCCTACCTGAAACAAGCAATCCAGAAATACAATAGAACAAGATGGAGATGCCTCTGAACCTGAGACACACAAGGAAAGAGGGACCACAACCCCCACCCACACTTAACTCTTCTTGGATTCAAGGAGATAGTGCAGCTGTACTTACCACTGAGGTGGTCTCACCTCAGGGTTCTACTCAAATCCAGAGAAACATCCCATGACCCAATCATGAATCAACCTCAAAGCACCAAAGTACTTCGCTACTTGTAGTGAAGCAGAGGATAACTGCTGTTCAAAGATCCCATAGGATTGGCTGTTGCATTTTCAATCTTGGCCATAAGAATGTAGTTCTTTCTCTGACAAAAAGCAATAGGCTGCTTGCTAGGCACAAGGCAGGCTGTAGAGCACCTTTCAGTTCCTTCTGCTGCCCATCATATATTGCATAATAATTACGTTGACCCTGCTAATTTAACAGAAAGTAAATTTGATAATGTAATGGAAGACCTGGAAGATTGCCAATCTGCTTCAATAACACTATTCTTCACTGGAACTGCACAACAGTATAAGCAATGGTTATCGTGCAATAGCCTATTCTGATTTTGTAGATTGGTTCTGAATCTACCATATTCAGCTTTTGAGATATCTCTGGACTGATAAAATCCAGTGAACAACCATGCTAGATTGAAATGTGAATACCAGACAAGAATACACCTTAATGTTAGAGGTTGGTTGGGAAGAGCAATAGTAAAATTTATGGATTTCGAACAAATAAGTTGTCATGGTTCCAAACTAAGCCAGCAAAAGAAAAGGCCACTCTCTGAGCAGAACAGGTCTCTTTACTGGAGTCTGAGTTTGGCACTTGGTGAACAATATAAGTAAAAGGGTTTCTAGCCAGCATTACTGGCTTCTGCTAGCCAGTTGGCTATACAGACTCAGCATGCCCCACCCTCATGTTCCCAATTGCTCCCTGGCCAGCTCCAGCAAGTACTCTTCAGGCCTGGATGGCTTCTGAATTGATTGCAGCTGGCTTGCCTTCCTGACTCCTCTCCCAGCATGAATCCCAACACCCAACATCCAGAGGTGTTATTCAGCAGGTTCTGACCAGTTCTGGAAACTGGTAGTGGAAATTTTGAATAGTTTGGAGAACCAGCAAATACCATCTCTGACTGGAGATTTTACAGTACCCTTCCCCTGCCATGCCCACCAAGCCATGCCCATAGTAGTAAAAATTTTTGAATCTCACCACTGCTGACACCCATCTGTGCTCCCATGCACCCCCCTCCCCCTGTGTGTGTGAGTACAGGAGGCAAGCTAAAAAGAGAAGAAGTGTAATTTCCAAGAGAATGAGAGATGATGGATAGGAAGGATTTTTTCTTTTTTAAAAAAATAAAATAAAAATGAAACCAGCCTAGAGGGAATATACATTTCTTTATCTAACACAATATTTGAAGTGAATACAAGAAGTTGAGATTATTAGAGCCTTGAAAAAGATGTCATTAAGTATGCTCAAAAACAGCACTATTATTACTAGAAGTAGGTAGTAAATATTGAATAAGGGTAGTAAAAATATTGAAGTACAAATATTGAAGAATTATCAGTTGACATAGTTATATATAACAACATTAGACTAATGTAGCAATTTGTTAGATTGGCCATACTAAAAATCAGAATAGACATAAAATTTAGAAATGGGGAAACATTGTTATACATGATCTTATTCAATATATATAAAGTGAATATCAAAGGTTAAAATTAGAATGTGAAAATTGAGGTTACTAGGTATGCTCAAAAATAAAAGTTATTACTATTAGAAGAATGTAGCAAATATCAATAATTAAAAAATGAAGGATTAAGTGCTGATACAGTTATGCATAACATTAGACCAGGTAAGCCGGACTAATTTAGTAATTTTTTTCTATATTATTATTGCTTTTGTATTAAAATGATGACACTCAGTACCATATTGTTCACAAAATGATAATGATGTATGTTTATAAAAAAAACTTTACAAAAAAATAGAATTTAAAAGAGAGGAATGGAAAGAAAGGGAAAGCTGTCAGTAAATGATAAATAATGGTTATCTCATTCTAATTCCTTCCAGTTTTATAACAGTCTCTGCTGTCTGGAGAGTTTGGAATACTGTATTACAGGTTGCATTGTGGGACCTGGAGAAGGAGGCATATGGGTAGTCCTCGGGTTACGACCACCATTGAGCCCAAAATTTCGGTTTCAGCCATTTTACAACTTTTCTTGCCACAGTTGTTAAGTGGATCACTGCAGTTGTTAAGTTAGCAACATAGTTGTTAATTGAATTTGGCTTCCCCATTGCTTGTCAGAAGATTGCAAAAGGTGATCACATGAGCAACCATCATAAATATGAGTCAGTTGCCAAGTATCTGAGTTTTGATCACATGTTCATGGGGACGCTGCAATGATCATAAGTCAGAAAAATGGTCATAAGTCATTTCTTTCAGTGTCACTGTAACTTTGAACAGTCACTATACAAATCGTAAGTTGAGAACTACCTGCATTAAAATTATTCAATTGAGAACTGTGTAAGTTCATGCTGTACATCAAAGTGGGGAACCTGTGGTGGTCTTCAAGATGTTAATGAATATAATTTCCAATTTCCTCATCCCCAACCATAATAGTATAAGGCAATGAAATCGATCTTGTGAAAAGTAGCTGCAGTTACACTTAGCACCACATTTTCCCCATGCATTCATTAACTCACAACTCTACTCACAAGCATTCAAGTCAGTGTTGCAGCTGCTTGTGATATTTGTGCCACACCCTGGTGTTTTCAAGAACACGCTGATGTTCAGAGGCAGCGTCACCCTGCCCATCCCCATAGCTTACTAAAGCAAACATTAAGACTCAGTGGAAAAAGGGAGTATAGGAAAAAGTTGATCAGCAAATGACATAGAGGGTGGGGTGGAGGGGACATCTGAAGATTAACAGCTATTACAAGTAGGCAAGGGGACTATTATTCAACTGCCAGAAGTGCAAACTATGGGGAGCAGCAAATCCTGGTGGGAATCTGCTTGGAGCTTTGCCAGAAGCTTGATAGCAATCCAGAAAGGAATTGAAACAGCACCTCATCCCAACTAGTACAAGAACTTTTGGGAAAAGGCAAAGGTTGTATGCAAGTTTGAGACTTTTGTTTGAACCGAGAATTAAAAAAACCTAAGGTGCTTTTTCAAAAGGCAACTGGACTTCGTTTTTTTCTTTAAGATGTTTCACTTCTCATCCAAGAAGCTTCTTGAGTTCTGATGAAGCTTCTTGGATGAGAAGTGAAATGTCTTCAAGGAAACGCAAAGTCCAGTTGCCTTTTGAAAAAGCACCTTTGGGATAACCATGACCTGGATGACTGAGAACCTCCATAAACATTTAAAAGACTTAATATAAAGGAATGAGTATTACAGAGATACTGTAAGTAATGGACTTTCCCCCTTCAACCGAAAAGAATGAACTTCTGAAAACTAGGTTCAAAAGGAATTCTTTATTGAAAGGAAGTGAATCCATTACCAGTGAAAGCAGAATCTAAGGTGCTTCCAGGCATACAGTAATAAAGGGAGTTAGAACCCCTCCCCTTATTTAGATGTGGATTTAGTCAAACAAAGAACCAACATGTTAATTCCCCCCTCCCCTTTCCTGGAAATGCATCTTAGATGATTTTCCCAGGGAGTATCTTCCAGAGCTGGAATTTTTTCTTGCAAAAAAGTTTTTATTTTTAAGACAAACATAAAAAAACCATAAAACCATCTTCCATATTATATACATACAGTGTGTCAGTTGGTTACAAATCTTTTGTTCTATCCTTTTTGTTGTCATCACTCACAATTTATGTAAACTTTCACATTGTCAAGTTAACATATGCTTATATATTTATCAGTTATTAAACATCTATGACTAGGCTATTTATTCCATCATTTTATACAAGATATTCCCAATTTTTATGTTAAAATTTATATTATCCTTTCATCCAATGGTTATATATGTCTATATTGTATTTTATATCAATCTATTAAACTTCTATTACAAAATTATCTACTCTATTACATTGCTTATTCTTTTTGTCCAACCATTGATAAAACAAATTCCATATCATATAAAATTGTTTATCTTCTTGGTCTCTAATTTCAAATGTCAACTTACTCATTTCAGCACAGTCCATAATTTTCTTAATGACTTCCTCCTGCATAGATATTTTATCATTTTTCCAATTCTTAGCAAATACAATTCTAGCTGCTGTTAAAACATTTACAATCAAATATTTCAACTCTTTATTGTAAATTTTTGGTATGATTCCCAATAAAAACATTTCCAGTTTAAAATCTATATGTTGTTTTATCATTTTTTCCAACCACGTGTGGATTTTAGTCCAATATCTTTTTGTGTCCGAACACATCCACCACATATGGTAATATGATCCAGGTATCTGATGACATTTCCAACATTTATCCGATTTATTCTTAAACATTCTCGCAATTCACGTTGGGGGTAAGTGCCACCTGTAAAACATCTTATACAGATTTTCTTTATAAGCAGTTGACATTGTCATTTTATAATTTTGAGACCATAATTTTTGCCATTTCTCTAAATCAATCCTGTATCCAAAATTTTTCCCCTAAGCAATCATTGTTTCTTTAACTTGTTCCTCCTCCAATTTAAATTCTAATAAATGTCCATAAAGTTTTTAAATTACATTTTCATCAGTACCTATCAAAATTTTATCTAATTCAGTCAACTTATCATAAATACCTTCTAATTTAATATCTTCATCAAATCTAGACTGTATTTGTAAATATGAAAACCAGTGCAGAGCTGGAATTTTTATGGTCCCTTCTCCTCTTGCTATCTCTCCAAGAGGTGACAAGTTTCTAGCCATCTGGCTCCAGTCCTCCAGTTTTATATCATGTGCAGTTATACAGATTCAATATAAGATTTAATATATTCAGGTTACATCAAAAAGGATTACTTGTACCAACTCCCCCACTTCTTCTTCCATTGAAGAATGGCAGATACACGGAACTGACAGATACTTAGGTGGCAACATCACCATGCAAAATCTAAAAGGGTGGAATTGACCCAGAATAATACCCTGTAGTTGGGGTAGGGGTGCGCTGCAAGCATTATGTACAGATTTATTGGTGGTGTGTCCAATCCTTGGAGATCAAAAAACTCTCAAAAATGGCTAGGTTGGTGAGAATTGCAACATTATGCAAAAGCTTGGATGGTTCTTGTAAACCAGGAATGGGAGTCATGCCTGTTCACTAATCATTCTGTCATGCCCCTGGTGGAGACTGACTCTGAGGGAGAGGAGGAACAGCCGACAGGGAGCGGAAGTGTGGCTCCAGAGGTTGTGGAGGAGGCTGGGGAAGGGCAGAGGCTGACTGGGCAGTCAGAGGAGGACCCAGGCCCACTCCCCCTCCATCCTAGGGCATGCAGGGAGGAGAGGATAAAGGAGAGACATGGTCTACTCAGGAGGAGAGGGCTTTGATCTTCTTCATGGGCTGCAGCTGTGACAACTGAATAAGAGGACGGACCTGTGCATGGGCGAACACTGGAAACAAAGCGTGGAAATATCTCTAGTTTATGGTTCCTCTCTGAGTTTGGCGTCCTTCCCAGTGTGTATTATCTGTGGACGTCCTCCAGCCCTTATCTTGCCTGGTTTTTCCCTTTTTCTTGTAACTGTTTGGGAGTTTTTTGTCATCTGTCAAGGATATTTGGAGCTTGGAAGCAAAGTGAAGGAATAAAAGGGGCTTCATCTGTTTTCTGTGACTGTGTTTGTTTTGTATCCCACCCTGGGTCATTACACATTCCATGGTCTATCATCACAAGAGGTTCTTGTAGTTTATCTCACAGGTGATAAATGTTCTTCCAGTGGTTGTTTTGGAATACAAAAAAAAGAAGACAACTAATTAAGGTGTTTTGTAGGCTTCATAGTGCAGGATTTCTCTAATCCTTTAAAGTTGCATTTTATAGGGACTTCAGAATAGAAACCAGCACTCAGTTAATAACTGCAGTAGTTCTCATGTTTTGTGCTACTGATGTCCCCTAAAATGAGAAATGAATTTCAGCAAATATTTCATAGGACAAATTTAATTATCTCATTAGATCAGGGTTGGACCAGAAATAAATTTACCATCAACTTTTAATGTTTACCATTTAATCTATGTATTGCAGAGTTTCTCAAACTTTATGCGCTTGCATAGGTAAAAGTCTAGTAGCCTTAGATATTTTGAATTACAATAGTACATGAAAATCAGAAGAGAGGGCATTTAGTAATATTTTGCAGAATTCATGTTTCTTTCAGCAAGATTTTATACAAAGAAGCTAATTTCAGATTATACAATTAAAAAAAATACTGCCCACTTGGACACTTTTAGGGAGAATTTCTATTTTTAAGAACTACAATCTTTAATCAACGCTGTTAAATGCTATTTTCATTTCTTAATAAATATATGCAATATGTCATAATTACAAGTGTTACAGAAAACTCACTTTGGAAACAGTCACTCTTATTAATTTAAATAAGCAGATTGTACATTAGGTAATAGTACAACAAAAAAGGCAACAAAGTTTAGAAATTAAAGCTCAGCTTTTCTTTGTTTACAAGAAAGTGAAGTTGGATGTTCCCAGCAACCATTTTCTTTCCTTCCCTTTTATGCAATTCAATGTAGTTAATATTAATTTACACATTGTTTTATTTCCAATGTATTTTTCATACGGTACCTAATATCTGTGCAGCTCTCTCCGTGATTGCTATTTCTCAGATATGCCAAGAAACAGTAAAAGAATTTTGATTTTGATTTAAAACATAATGTTTTCTGGGAATGCTTCCAACATCAAAAGCAATATGTTAATTTGTAAAAGGGCATTTTGCCAATAAGTTCCTCAGCTACCCAAACACAACCTACAGAAATTAGAAGTGCCCCTAGATGTTTGCAGAGATAGGATTAGACAGTACAAATGCCCTAAAATTATTTTTTCTCTCACAGCTTCTCATCCCTTTCTTGTTAAGTTTCTGGACTTCTGAAGTGAATCACACGGTCCTTAAACAAATCTGGCTTTCCTCATTAATTTTGCTTGTTGGAAACTAATTGGGAAGGTTGCAAATGGCAATCATGTGAGCCTGTAGCACTACAACCCATTGTAAGTACATGCTGGTTGCCAAGTTCCCGGATTTTGATCATGTAGTTATGCTGTAACTGTTTTAAATGCAGTGATTTTTCCAGTGCTGTGGTAAATTCAGTCATTAAACAAAGAGTTGTAAGTCAAGGACTATCTGTACAGAGCAAATAGGTTAATTCAATAAGCAGAGCACATTGCATGTGAATACAGCCAACATCTTTGGATTAACAAAATTAGGAGGTCTTCAAGTGAAAATACCCAACTAGCAGACATAGTTTGGAAATAATGGCTTCTATGTGCTCTTGACTGTGAATTACAGTCCAGGTTTTTCCATATGTCTCAAAACATAAAACTTCATTGTACTGAAAAGACCTCTTAGAAACTTTCCCATATAAATAGCATCTTGTCCACAGACTTTGAGAGTGTAGAGTCTATTAAATGGGGAAAAAAGAAAATGAATGTCATTCTTTCAGAATCAGCTGTTATGCTAGTTTTGAGATGTCTGAAAAAAGTTGTCTGTGTTAAGTTTGCATGAAGAGTCAGACGCAAAGAGCTTCAGTGAAGAGTTTATTAGTGACTACAGCTTGAATGGACCCATCTTGGCTGGGCTACGGCTGCTACTTATAGCCAGCAGCCGTAGTTGCCAACCAATCAGAGTGCAGGGTTTTCCCTCACTATTTAAACCAATCCTATTTGACATTTTACAAGAACAATTCAAACTAAACTAATGACATTCAAACCTACATACATAACACCCCTCCCCACTAGGTTCAGTCCATACCAAACCCCAACCTATCTGATGTATTCTTTTAAATAGGTGGGGCTCTTGCGTGTACGTTGAGACCTTCGTGGTTCAGAAGTTTTAACATTCTCACCCAGTGAGAGAGGAAATGTGTCTGCTGACATTTCCCCACTGGGACTTCCTGTGAAAGAAGACCATGTTTGATTGTTAGAATCTGGTCTCTCCTCCCAACCCATCTCCAGCCCAATGTCAGTACCCAAGTCAGGTAGTGATGTACAATCTTCCACTTCTAAGGATGGATTTTGGCATTGTGACAGGTTTTGGAATGGTTCCTGTTGTAATGGCTCGTTACACCTGGGGTTGATTCTTGCTTGCTGATTTTCCTCCTGTTCCTCCCCTTCCCCCCTAAAATTGACATCAGGTGAGGAACAGAGAGGAACAAGCGATGTTCCTGAGAGAACCTGGATCTAAGTTGATCAATGTGCCTGCTCCAGAGGAGTCCATCCTCTGTTTGCACCCTGTAAGAACGAGGGCCTGTGATCTGAGTTATCTCAGCAGGAATCCACAAAGGGTCACCTATAAGGTTCCTAGCATAAACAGAATCACCCACACTAAATGTGCAAACTTTGGAAGTGGAATCTAGTGAGCGTTGGTGCGTAAGTGGGATGAAGGTGGTCAAGGGAAGACCTAAGTTTCCTACCCATCAACAACTCTGCTGGGGATAAGTTATTAGATGGGTTAGGAGTGATGTGCTGAACACTAAGAAGTTTTTCAACTTTCTCAGTGATGTCCCCAGGACCCAGTTGCTGAAGCTTCTCCTTGGTAAACGTACCATGCGTCAACCTGGCCGTTAGCGAAGGGTGCCCAGGGCAGTGAGGGCATGTCTGATACCCTGTTGTGCTAAATAGGATTCAAAAAGGTTGGATGTAAATTGAGGGCCATTGTCAGAGACAAGAACATCAGGTAACCCGGGGTTACAAAAGTTTTTGAGCTGCTTGATGACAGCATCAGTTGTGGTGGATGCCATAGGGATTACCTCTAGCCATTTGGAATATGCATCTACTATAATAAAGGTGTGCCCTCTGGTAGGGCCCGCAAAATCAATGTGAATCCTAGACCATGGGCCCCTAGGACATTCCCATACCTGTGTGGGGGCGAGAGGTGGGGCAGGCCTGACTACCTGACAGTTGGGACAAGATGCAACCCAGTTTTCAACCATTTTGTCAATACCTGGCCACCATACATAACTCCTGGCCAATCCCTTCATCCTTACAATCCCAGGATGACCCTCATGTAACATTTCCAAAACCGCTCTTTGCAGTTTTGCAGGAATAACCACCCTGTTACCCCACAAAATACATCCTCTTAATACAGATAATTCAGTTTGCCTGGACTTAAAAGGTTGAGCCAGGTGAGGTAGATCTTGAAGAGGCCAACCTTTCTTAATCCAGCCTATAACAGGAGCCAATGAAGTGTCTTTGGCAGTCTCTCTGGCAATTTCAGCAGCATGCACTGGAAGCTTGGCAACAGTTTCTAGGAAAAAGTGTGTGTTTCAGGTTCAAAGTCCTCCTTGTGGCAAGGAAGTGGGCAACGACTCAGTGCATCAGCATGTCCAATGTCCTTGCCAGGCTTGTGGATAAGTTTGTAAGAATAAGCAGCAAGAAATTCAGTCCACCTCAGCATTCTTGGTGACAGGATAGTAGGTGTAGGTTTATCTCCTGCCACAATGCCTAACAAAGGTTTGTGATCTGTAACAATGGTAAATGTTCTCCCATACATATTTGAAATTTCTTAACAGCTGCAACAATTGCCAATGCCTCCTTGTCCAATTGGCTGTAATTCTCTCTGCTTTGGTCAAAGTGCGAGAGTAAAATGCAATAGGGGCTTCTCTCCCACTGGGAAGCCTGTGGCTCAAAACCCCCCACTCCAAAGGGGATGCATCACAAGTCAGTACAACAGGCAAATTCTCAGAGAACTGTATCAGTACAGCATCAGACGTGATTAGTCTTTTAATACTGTTAAATGCTGATTGTTCCTTCCTCCCCAGACCCAAACAGACTTTTGTCAAGTAATCTGTGCAATGGTTCTGCAATGGTTGCCTTCTGAGGTAGGAACATGTGATAAAAGTTAATGAGTCCAAGGAAAGCTTGCAAATCTGTTTTGCATTTAGGTCTAGGGGCTTCTTTGATTGCTTGAACCTTGGCATCGGTAGGGTGGATGCCATGCTTGTCAATCATAGCCCAGGAACTCAACCTTGTCAGTTTTAAGAGTGCATTTTCTTCCTTGACTTTAACCCTGCTTTCCTGAATCTGGTAAGGACTTCTCTGAGTCTTTCTTGTAACTGAGTGTCATTTTCAGCAGAGATTAACACATCATCAAAGTAAGGCACTACCCCTGGCAGTCCTTGGAGCATCCTTTCCATAAGGCTTTGAAAGATGCCTGGTGCCACGCTTACTCCAAATTGTAACCTTTACATTTGAAGGCACCTCTATGAGTCACAATGGTTTGGGCCTCTGCAGTGGCATCATCAACTGTTAGTTGATATGCTATGCCAGATCCAATTTGGCAAAGACTGTACCCCTGCCAAGTGAATGTAATAGATGATGCACCACTGGAACTGGTATGCTCTGCTGCAGCACATGGTTCAGTGTCCCCTTATAGTCCCCACTTACTGACCCATCAGTCTTGACTGGTGTGACTATGGGTGTCTCCCACCTGGAGTGGTCAGTGAGCTCTAAAAATCCTTGAGCTATTAGTTTATCTAATTGTGCATCAATTTTTTCCTTTAAGGCAAATGGAACCCTTCTGGGCTTTAAACGAATTGGGGCACCTTGGGATCTAGGTTGAAAGTGATAGGGGTCCCCATATACTTGCCCAATCCTTCGCTGAAGATCTCTGGAAACTCAGACTTCAAGGCCTCCTCCCATTCAGAGTTGCTCACGATTGATGCCAGTCACCTCAATGCCTAGTGGCTTGAACCACTCAAGTCCCAGCAAGCTTGGGTGATCCTTGTCCACGATGGTCAGGGGCAAACGTTTGGTGTGGCCTTTGAACTTCACGTTGAATTCTCTTGTTCCAACTACTGGAATCTTGTTCCCTTGGTAGTCTTTAAGAGTCAGTGCTTGCTTCTGGAAATGTTTCTTCTGAATGTTGGGAAGTAGCATGTGAATAGTGTCCCATGACACCATAGATAAATAGGAGCCTGAGTCCACTTCCATTTGGCAAGGCCTTCCTTCAATGAGTACCTTCACATGTACTTTTCTGCTTCTTAAGGGTGAAGAATGACCAATGGTGACTGTTTGATGAGTTTCATTCTTCCCATTTGCTTCTGAGTTGCGCCCCATTTTCTCACTGAAGCTGTTGGGCTTGAAATCTTTGTCAGGAAACTTTCTTCTGTGGTGGAGTTCTGGATGATTTGCAGACTCTTGCTAGTGACCTCTTTTTCACAACGAAGGCAGATGGTATCAAGAAACTTGCATTCAGTGCCGGGTGCCCCCCACAACCTCTGCAATAAAAGTCTTGCCTTTTTCTTCCCAGGTCTTTCTTTTTCTTTCCATTCTGAGTCTATAAATTCCTTCCTCCACCTCACTGCAGTCTGATTCAGAATCTATTTGCTCACAATGAGTTGTTGTGGACTTTTCCACATCAGAATGGCTTGAGGCCTTGTTAATTTTCTTCATGGCTGCCGCTGAGGACTTAGTGGCTTCTGCTGAGGAGGCCTCTTCTATGGCTTCCTTCAATGATCTTAGGTTCTAATAACAATTTGCTCTGAAGCACTCTATCTTTGAGGCCTAGAACAAATCGATCGCGCATGGCCTCCTCCAAGTTGTTAAACTCTCATGCACCCCAATGTCTCTAAACTTGCCATGAAGTTGTTAACGTTTTCGCTTTCCTCTTGATCCCGACGGTAAAACTCGTGTCTCTTAATGAGGCACAATACTTGTGGCGAATGTGGCTCTTAAAAGCTTTTCTAAATCAGGCCATTCAATTACCTTCACGTCTGCAGCTCCCACCAATGCCTTCGCCATCTTGAAGACTGCCGACCGAGTGCGTAAGAAAGACCGCCCTCCGCTTCTCGGAGATGTCGAGGTCGTTTCCTTCCAAATACATTTGAAGCAATCCGATACGATTCCCAGTCTTCTGCCGCCGGATCGAACGGGGCTGGGGGTGTTCAGCAGCCATCTTGCTCTTCTGCTTGTCTTCTGCGTCGTCTTCTCTTCATGGAAATCCCACCTTCATCGCCAGTGTTATGTTTGCATGAAGAGTCAGACGCGAAGAGCTTCAGTGAAGAGTTTATTAGTGACTACAGCTCGAATGGACCCGTCTTGGCTGGGCTACGGCTGCTACTTATAGCCAGCAGCTGCAGTTGCCAGCCAATCAGAGTGCAGGGTTTTCCCGCACTTTTCAAACCAATCCTATTTGACATTTTACAAGAACAATTCAAACTAAACCAATGACATTCAAACCTACATACATAACAGTCTATCTTCTTCAACTCTGTCAGTCATCAGTCCTTTATTACAACCAACGAGCGGTATTGTAGAGAAGTACAAAGGTTAAAATATACCAGATAAAATAAAACAAAATGCAACTAAAATGATGCAGGGTCTGGAGAACTTTACGATGAAGAAAGATATGGCATTTTTGGATTTTTTGTCTAGAAAAGAGAAGATTTGGAAGGGGACATGTTGAGAGTTACAAAAGAATACATGGTGTGGATAAAATGGACGTGCTACTTTTCCCCCAACAAAATTAGTTAGAAGTTGTGGGATGAATGGCCACTAGCCGTGATGTGAGTATGGTTGTCTCCGAAGACCCCCTGCAGAGAGACTAGTGGGCTTCCTTGTGTAGTTGGTTGACCACTGTGGGAACAGACTGCTGGACTAAATGGGCCAGGGGTCCAAAGCAATAAACTGCTTATGTGAGACAAAATTTTGGGAAAAAATACAGGTAGTCCTCAACTTATGACCACAATTGAGGCCAAAATTTCTGTTAGTAAGGCATTTGTTAAATGAGACATTTGTTAAGTGAGTTTTGCCCCCTTTTACAACCTTTCTTGCCCCAGCTGTTAAGTGAATCACTGCAATTGTTAAGTTAGTAACATGGTTGTTAAATGATTCTGATCGCAAAAGCTGATCACATGACCCTGGGACACTGCAACCATCATCAATACATGTCAGTTGCCAAGCATCTGAATTTTGATCATGTAATCGTGGTCAGAAGTGTGAAAAATGGTCACAAATCACTTTCAATGAAGGCAAATCACTTTTTTTTCAGTGAAATCGTAACTGAATGGTCACTAAATGAACTGTTGTAAGTTGAAGACTACCCATAATAATATGATTGGATGAGGCTAATGGAGATGGTAGCAACTGAACGAGTTTACCTTAATTCTGCAGAAGAGAGACTTCCATCTCCTTTTCTGACTATTGCTGAGTGAATCTTAGCTGCTGTTTCTGAATAGATTGTTTTGGTAATCAGCTCCTTTCATTAACCCTCCTTCTAGATTTTCCTGAAGCTTTTAGAGTCAGAGCCTAGAAATACAGTAAAGGGTCAAATGCCCTTCCTTAAGTTGAAAAACGGTCACTTTCTGTCTTGTGGTGAATGAAAAACTCTCTTTTCTACTTTCTGTGTCAGAAGCAAGACTGGAAGTCTTGGCTATGTTCCCAGGATTGTTAAAAGGTTTTCTTCTGGAAACTGCCCCATGGAATGTGTCATTTCTTAATCCATTCATTAGAACACAGGAGTGGTTCAGAGGCGGTTTTCAAATGGCGTAGATTCTAGCATAAACAACAGACCATAATAGGCACTGAACATGCTCCACCTACTGTTAGCTACAGCATCTGGAGATTTGCGGAGCTGAAAAAGAACACGACCAGCTTCTTTGAGAAGACAGAGTCTCCCAACAGCCTCTCCTCAATTTGTCGACACGAGGGTAAGTTTCTTTCATTGATTCAGGACAATTAAATGCATAAATGTACACACAGCAGTCCCGTTAGAGAAGCCATTTAGCTAAAATGCCTCTGCCTTGTTTGCTGGGAAGGAGCACGTTTCCATTCATGTTATACAACTCTCTTTAGGTGATAAACTGCCTGGCAGATCGAAGATGATTTCATGGGATCCAGATGAATTCTGGAGGCTATTTTTTCACTCGGAGGACATTGTCTTCTCCTTACATAATGCAATAGAGGAAAAGCGAGAGGCGGTGGAAGAATCTGAAACTTCTACCAAGGGTGCTCTGCAATTTAAGGGCAGTCAGAACAAGCACTTCTATTAAAAAGGCATTGTGGGTGTCTTTAATCTGGTATATTTTCTTGACTAGCAGCTGCTATATTTTGGAATTCCCCCGGACAGAGAAACAGAGACTGTTTTGATAGATAGAAGGGAAGCAGGATGTTCCTGCTGGCCCAGCATGGTTGCCTACACTGTCTTTTTGATAGAGCAAAGCTCCTCTTAAATGAAAAGGAAATGGAGGAAGAAAAGAATCACAACATCAAAAGTAATTCTGGGTGGGATGCAGGCATGTTCTTAAGATTTGTGTGTGTGTGTGTGTGTGTGTGTGTATACAAATCGGCCTGCCAAGATACTTTTAAGTGTTGGGGAAAGAGGGAGCATCCTCTCCCCATTTATATATAAGTAGTTCAAGGGGGAGACAAATTATGTTTTGATTTGGTTGATGGAACATAGAATAACAGGGTTGGAAAGAACCACGGAGGTCTTCTAATCCAAGCCTACATCATTCCAAAATGAAATGAAAGTTGGCACTTAGCCTGCATGATTTGGCACAGTGATACGATCAGCAATGGTATTAGGCATGAAAAGGACGCCTGCCTTTATCAATAGATCTATAGTTTTGACCAAATCCAACTGCAGGTTTTTTTTATTTTCTACTGTACCTAGTCATTCTTTCTGTTAATTCTGAGGTGATGAAAATTGGAGCAAGTTGGTAGCACCTTCTTGCATTATTTGTTCTATATTATCAAATTATTCTGCTTCTGACAACTGGGCATGATACAAGATGGAAAAGCCTAGCCCGTTTTGAGGTATCTTCCCTACCATGTACTAGCCACACCCATGGGTGACTATGCTACATAGCATTTACTTTTACAAATCCTTGGTAGATCCTCACCTCTTTCAAATGAATTGTTGTCATTTTAAAAATGGGTTGGTAGGACCCTAAAGCAACAGATTTAAGCAACAACCTAAAAAACCAATTCATGCGCTAATACTGTGCTGATCTGTAGCTCCTATGGAAGGTTGAAAGCAATACCAGAAAGCAACATGGTATGAGCTCAGCAGACTTTTATAGGTGCAATTCACCTTTTCAGCCCCAATCACTTAATTGATTCATTCCCTTGTGAAACATTTTGGTACAAATAATGTCTTTAAACACAAAGAAAAGATTGCATGAGACAGCGTGCACCTTTTCCTCCCTTCTTCCTGTGTGCTAAGAAATAATTTTTAGGAAATCAAGTTTGGAACTCTTAGTCAGCAACAAACCTCAGGACCTGTTTTTATTCCACTTATTCCGCTGAAGATGTAAATAAATTTCTGGATGCTAAAAAAGGATGAGGGAAAAAGAGTGCTCTTAGTTCTCCCCAAAATTTGGATTTGATCAGAAAGAACTCATAGAGCAATTTAGAATAGAATAGAATAACAGAGTTGGAAGGGACCTTGGAGGTCTTCTAGTCCAACCCCCTGCTTGTGGGAGGAGATCCTACACCATTCCAAACAAATCGCTGTCCAGTCTCTTCTCAGAAACCTCCAGGGATGAAGCATCCACAACCTCCAGAGGCAAACTGTTCCACTGATTAATTGTTTTCACTATCAGGAAATTTATACTTAAATCTAGGTTGGATTTCTCTTTGATAATCTTCCACCCATTACTTCTTGCCCTGTCCTCAGGTGCTTTGGAGAATAGATTGACCCACTCTTCCCTGTGATAGCCTCTCATATAATGGAAGTCTGCTATGACATCATCTCTAATCCTTCTCTTGTTAGACGAGACATAACTTGTTTCCTCAATCATTCATCATATAGCTTTGCATATTAATGTAGGCTATGAGCAGGTTGTGGAAAAAATATTTGCTTTAATTGTCATTGGAATCCATATTTATTTGAGGAGTGGGAGATAAATTTTAAAGAAAATAAATACTTTAATATTCTTCCCCCCTTTCTTCATAGAATTCATAGCAATTTATAGATCCTAGAAATTTACTATGTCAGACTGTTTAAGGATTTCCTAAAATTGTCTTTTGTGAGTATATAAAGTTATATACTCTTCATTTAGGGTGACGCTTTTCATTTTCCAATTCATTTACTGAAGTTTAATATTAGAAGATATTATTTCAAGAATTGGGTTAAGGAAAACAAAAGGAACCGTAAAATTTTCAGAACATGATGCCCAGAACTTCATGTTACAATTACATTAATAAAAACTTATAGCTAAATAGCTATTTTTCTAGAGCAGGTCTGATTTTCTAGATTGATTTTCCTTCACTTTGTATATTGTACCAGGTCATTAGAATGTTCTTATTTTTTTTAATGCTTGCAACATGCTTGCTCACATGGTTTATGGGTAGAGACATCCTGGCTGAAAATTGCAAAATAAATGTGTCACAGTGAAAAAACATGAATTTGCAGTGTAAGAGAAGAAATAATTGATCAAGTTATGCAACATGAAGTGTAACATTCCTTCTTCCATTAGTTTATTTTTCTAGTGAAGCAATTATTTATTTATTTATTTATTATTATTATTTATTTATTAATGGGATTTATATGCCACCCTATCTCCCAAAGGACTCAGGGCGGCTCACAACAGTAAAAAACATACAATACAAAAATTTAAAATTTAAAAAATATTAAATAGAAATCCCCCCCAAAAAACGTTAATTAAAACCAGCAACAGCCAATATACACTAATAAAACCGATACCCCTCCCCCCCAGTCCAGGTCGGCCTGTTGAAATAGCCAGGTCTTCAGGTCGTGATGGAAGGATCGAAGGTCGGGGCCATCCGCAGCTCCAAGGGCAGCTGATTCCACAGGGTGGGCGCTCCCACAGAGAAGGCTTTCCCCCTGGGATTCACCAGCCGACACTGTCTGGCCAACAGCACCCTGAGGAGGCCCTGTCTGTGGGAGCGCACGGGACACTGGGCAGTCGTTACTGGCAGATGTTCCCGCAAAACCCCCGGCCCTAAGCCATGTAGGGCTTTATAGGTGATTACCAGCACCTTGAATCTCACCCAGAGGGTTGCAACCGGCAACCAATGCAGTTCACGCAGGAGGGGTGTAATATGGGAGTATTGGGATACTCCCATCACAACCGGCGTGGCCGCATTCTGCACCAGTTGAAGCCTCCAAGTGGTCCGCAAGGGCAGCCCCATGTAGAGAGCATTGCAGTAGTCTATACAGGAGGTAACGAGCACATGACTAACCGTACATAAGGCATTTCGGTCCAGATAGGGGCGCAACTGGTGCACCAGGCGAACCTGGGCAAATGCCCCCCTGGTCATGGCTCCTACCTGATCCTCCAAACTGAGCCATGCATCCAGGAGGACGCCCAAGTTGCGCACCCAAGTTAACACCTCTCCCCCCATAACTAAAGAAGGAATATCCTGGATACCCAAGATGCCGGTACGTACAGCCACTCGGTTTTGGCCGGGTTGAGTTGAAGTCTGTTCCTCCTCATCCAGATCTGTACCGCTTCCAGGCATCGGGACATCACGTCGAGGGCATCGCTGGGTTGGTTTGGGGTGGAGATAAAAAGCTGGGTATCATCAGCATATTATGGGAATGAAACACTGAGATGAGAGGCTTAAAAGAAAACAAAGAAACAAAAAACCTCCTAAAACTTTTTACCACAACACATTAAAGGTTAAGCAAGATAATATATTTTTTCCAAATCTGTTGCACTTGATTTATCATTTTGATCTGTGAATGAGATGTTCTAACCCTAACCCTCCCCTTCCCTCCCCTTTCCCCTTTCCCTTTCCCTCCTATATTGTTATGCCTTCCAGGAGTTCAAAGAGAAGTTTACAAAGGAATAATATTTATTTTATAATTGGACTTGTATGCCGCCCCCTCTCCGTGAGGACTCGGGGCGGCTCACAATTAAAACACAACAACAATAAAGGATTAAAAAAGGATTAAATTTAACAAGCCCAATCACTAAAAACCATTAAAATAATTTAAAAACCCCAGGAGGTCAGTCCAGCCCAGCCTGTTCAAACAACCAGGTCTTCAGATTGCGGTGGAAGGAGCGAAGATCAGAAGCCAAACGGAGCTTCAAAGGGAGTTGATTCCACAAAGTGGGGGCCGCAACAGAGTAGGCCCTTCCCTGAGGCACCGCCAGCCGACATTGTCTAGCTGACAGCACCCTGAGGAGTCCCCATCTGTGCACACGCACAGGGCGATCGGTATTTGATATTGACAGGAGACACTCCCGCAAGTACCCCAGACCCAAATTGTAAAGGACTTTGAATTTAACACCAACACCTTGAATCTCACATGGAGGGCAACCAGTAACCAATGCAGCTCGCGCAGGAGGGGTGTAACATGGGAGTATCGGGAAGCTCCCATCACAACCCGTGCAGCCGCATTCTGCACCAGTTGAAGCCTCCGGATGGTATGCAAGGCAGTCCTAGATAGAGAGCGTTGCAGTAGTCAAGTTGGGACATCACAAGTGCATGAGTGATCGTGTGAAGGGCATCTCGGTCCAGATACGGGCGCAACTGGCGAACCAGTCGGACCTGGGCAAAAGACCCCCTTACCGTGTTTCCCCGAAAATAAGACCTATCCCGAAAGTAAGACCTAGCACTATTTTCTAAACCTGCCCTAATATAAGACCTACCCCGAAAATAAGACCTAGTGTAAATCTCCAGTTCCAGGAAGACTTTTCAGGGAGCAACCATGCACCCACGAAACACCCCCCCCTACACACTCACACCCACTATTTGGCACCATAAATATATAAGACCTACCCCGAAAATAAGACCTAGTGTGTTTTTGGGAGCCAAAAAAAATATAAGACAGTGTCTTATTTTCGGGGAAACACGGTACTTACATAAGCTTACTTACATAAAAATATACACAAGAAGCAAGTCTTTAAAACAATGAATTCAGAATTAAAACATGCACAGTAAAAAGAAAACAATATAAGTAATTGTATTAAGTAAACAAAGACTGTTTAATGAGCATTCACACACATGTATGCTATGCATTTCGGCTTTATATTAGAATACTGATGGGATTCTTCTGCTTAAGTTGACACACAGCAGCCTGTTACACTGTCCTCCCATGATTCTAGAAAGAGCTCAGAGCAACTTACAGGAGTCAGATTAACAGAGAACATGCAGTTGTGGCTGAATATAAATTTTGTACATGAGCCAAAAAACTCCAAGTTTACTGGAGTTCAGATTTGGCAGGATCACTGAGTACATTTGTTATTGCTTCACAAATTGATAAGTGTTGATTAAGACAGAAGCCATCTTCCTCCTCCTCCTTTGTAGGATAACACCAGAAGCAAATGTTAAAAATAGAGAAAAATGTTAACAATATCAAAATGTATTGAGCCTGCAGATAGATGAAAGAGTTGAGAAGGAGAATTGACTAGACTCAAGCTTAGAAGAAAGGCAGGGATCCAGTTTTCCAAGCGATGGTCCTCTCTTCTGGCTGAAGTCTTCCTGTATTTGAAGGAACTGCCTACACCTAAACACTTAACATTGAAATCTGGTCAAAACTTGACTGCGTGGGGGGACACAGAGGCTCACACAATTGTGTGGCGGGTTGGCCCCATTAGAACCTCCCCTGTCTGTTTTAAGAACTGCTAATCTCCATCTTGGAATGTTTCACCTTTTGAAATTTTATAATGTTATTTTTATAATTTTACACTTTTTAACCTTAAATTATTCTGATTTCATTTTTATTGATTATATTGTACACTGTCCAGAGCTTCTCTCTGAGGGATATAAGTGGTAAAGAAATATGAAAAATAAATACATGAATAAATAAAATAAAAATAATTTCAGTGGCAAGACCTTCACTGAAGCATGCATATGACAAATGGGATAGGATAGGATAGTACAATGTCCACTGTAACTGCAGAAGATGTGCTACAGAATGCTAGAAGGACCAGTCCTATCACCTAATTGTTGGCTTAACTTGGTGTTGTGGGAAAATGTACACAGCTCAAGCCATAATTTCTTTCTGTAAATTCTTTATAAAATAAATTAAATTCTACCTGTTATGTATGTAGGTTTGAATGTCATTGGTTTAGTTTGAATTGAATGGGAGGAGGCCTTGAAGTCTGACTTTCCAGAGGTCTTCAGAGAAGGATTGGGCAAGTATATGGGGACCCCTATCACTTTCAACCTAGATCCCAGGGTGCCCCCAAATCGTCAATGCCGGCTGGCGGTTCCCCGATGATGAGCCTTTTCTGTCATGCCCCTGACCTCTGGAATCAACTGCCTTTGGAGCTCTGCCTGGCCCCTGACCTCCGCACCTTCGCGTGAGTTAAAGACCTGGTTATTTGACCAACCTGGCTGTGACCCTCTGGGGAGGGATGGTTTTAAGGTTTTATAATGTTTGGACTTATAATCTAATTTAATCGTTTTTTAAGTATTTATTGTTTCCTGCTTTAGTTGTAAGCCACCCCGAGTCTTCGGAGATGGGGTGGCATATAAGTTCAAATAAATAAATAAATAAATAAATTTGCTTTAAAGGAAAAAATTGATGCACAATTAGACAAATTAATAGCTCAAGGGGTTTTAGAGCCCACTGATCACTCCAGATGGGAAACACCCATAGTCACACCAGTCAAGACTGATGGGTCAGTAAGAATCTGTGGAGACTATAAGGGGACACTTAACCATGCGCTGCAGCAGAGCGCATACCCAGTTCCAGTGGTGCATCACCTGTTACATTCACTTGGCAGGGGTACAGTCTTTGCCAAATTGGATCTGGCCCAGGCATATCAACAACTAACAGTTGATGATGCCACTGCAGAGGCCCAAACCATTGTGACTCATAGAGGTGCCTTCAAATGTAAAAGGTTACAATTTGGAGTAAGCGTGGCACCAGGCATCTTTCAAAGCCTTATGGAAAGGATGCTCCAAGGACTGCCAGGGGTAGTGCCTTACTTTGATGATGTGTTAATCTCTGCTGAAAATGACACTCAGTTACAAGAAAGACTCAGAGAAGTTCTTACCAGATTCAGGAAAGCGGGGTTAAAAGTCAAGGAAGAAAAATGCACTCTTAAAACTGACAAGTTGAGTTCCTGGGCTACATGATTGACAAGCATGGCATCCACCCTACCGATGCCAAGGTTCAAGCAATCAAAGAAGCCCCTAGACCTAAATGCAAAACAGATTTGCAAGCCTTCCTTGGACTCATTAACTTTTATCACATGTTCCTACCTCAGAAGGCAACCATTGCTGAACCATTGCACAGATTACTTGATAAAAAGTCTGTTTGGGTCTGGGGAGGAAGGAACAATCAGCATTTAACAGTATTAAAAGACTAATCACGTCTGATGCTGTACTGATACAGTTCTCTGAGAATTTGCCTGTTGTACTGACTTGTGATGCATCCCCTGGAGTGGGGATTGAGCCACAGGCTTCCCAGTGGGAGAGAAGCCCCTATTGCATTTTACTCTCGCACTTTGACCAAAGCAGAGAGGAATTACAGCCAATTGGACAAGGAAGCATTGGCAATTGTTGCAGCTGTTAAGAAATTTCATGAATATTTGTATGGGAGAACATTTACCATTGTTACAGATCACAAACCTTTGTTAGGCATTGTGGCAGGAGACAAACCTACACCTACTATCCTGTCACCAAGAATGCTGAGGTGGACTGAATTTCTTGCTGCTTATTCATACAAACTTATCCACAAGCCTGGCAAGGACATTGGACATGCTGATGCACTGAGTCATTGCCCACTGCCTTGCCACAAGGAGGACTTTGAACCTGAAACACACACCTTTTCCTAGAAACTGTTGCCAAGCTTCCAGTTCATGCTGCTGAAATTGCCAGAGAGACTGCCAAAGACACTGTGCTGGCTCCTGTTATAGGCTGGATTAAGAAAGGTTGGCCTCTTCAAGATCTACCTCACCTTGCCCAACCTTTTAAGTCCAGGCAAACTGAATTATCTGTATTAAGAGGATGTATTTTGTGGGGTAACAGGGTGGTTATTCCTGCAAAACTGCAAAGAGAGGTTTTGGAAATGTTACATGAGGGTCATCCTGGTATTGTAAGGATGAAGGGATTGGCCAGGAGTTATGTATGGTAGCCAGGTATTGACAAAATGGTTGAAAACTGGGTTGCATCCTGTCCCAACTGTCAGGTAGTCAGGCCTGCCCCACCTCTCGCCCCAAACAGGAATGGGAATGTCCTAGGGGCCCATGGTCTAGGATTCACATTGATTTCGCAGGCCCTACCAGAGGGCACACCTTTCTTTCTTTTTTTTTTTTAAACAAATTTTATTCAATTTTTAACAATTTTTTAAAACAGCTCTTTTCAGTAGACAGCATGTTCCCGGGTCATCACTTTTACATGCAAATATGACAGTAGGTCTATATTCATTTTAAGCATTTAACTTCACTTCTATTCCATTTTAACAGACAAAGGGTCAAAGAAATTAATCCTAATCTCAAATCTTAATCTCAATCTGTATAACCCCCAGTTCATTTCGAGTTAATTGCAAATATATATATATATTTTAAAAACTTCATTTATAAATCTTACAAATAACAATATATTTGCCCATCATATTAAAGATAAAGTTCATCCATATCTATCCTTTAATTATCTTCACATTGTTAATACTCTTTTATCATTTACAGAATTCTTTTGTCCATCAGATTTGCCCTTTCATCACATATTCCCTCCATAATTCTAAATCCGTACAAATTTTAACACTAAAAAGAATGAGAAAAAACCTAGACTTGCCCCCTTTACTACTTTGAAAGTGACACCTCAGTGGTTAATATAGTAGCATAATCATAATCATTCCCTTTAAAACGAAAGATAGAGAAAAAGAAAAAAAGGAGAAAAGAAAAGCTCCCTTACAATATATCTCTAATCGATCGGGTTCCGCAATACATATCCCCCTAAGATTTATTTATGGTTCTAAGATAATAATAAAAATAACTAATCTTGGTTATTGACAAATCTCATTTTAGGCATTTTCTAAAATCATTTCAATTAATTCAATTTATCTAATCGTCATTTACCTTTCTTTTGTAAATAAGAAATAAAAATGTGACCTTTTACCAGTAAAATTGTCAGTAACCCTATTGTTTTACACTTTTATAATTACAATATATTCTTATTACCATTTCTTCATGCAGAACCCCTTTTAATACATTAGCCATTATCTCTATGCAAGCAAGTTTCTTTCTTCATTATGTAATTCCTGTCTTCTCTATCTTTTGTTCTTGTTTCTTGTTCCTTCTCCTCTCTTTTGTCCCGCTATCCCCCTTCTCTATCCAGTTTGAATCCTCTCTCTCTCTTACCTTTCTGCTCTCTATCCTTCTGGACCTTTCTAACATGCCTAATTTGATATTCAAAGTTTTCCGAGCCCCAAACTTAAATTCTGGCTTCTTCCTTTCCGGTTCGCCCCTTATAGCTGTCAAAAATATTTTACTTATTTTTTCCTTCACTTGAGACTGCGCCGCTTCTGTTTTTTTTTTTAAAAAAACTCATCTTTATCTTAATCCCGGTGCCTTGATCTTACCATCCGATACTCCCGGTTCCTCTGCTGTCGACTTCTCTCTTTCCTCCTGCACCAATCTTAATCCCGTTGAGACCTTCTCTTGAGGTGGCCATTTTGACCACCACTTCTTGACGTCTTCGGAGGGAAAAGACCACACCCAAAAGGGGAGATGCTCCCCTCACTCTGGCTGGCAGGTTTCCCTTTCTCCCGCCTCACGAGGCAGCTTCAGCCCCAACCTTGCAGGATCGGGGCTCTCCAAGAGCCAGGCTGGGTCGAGGACGATCACAAACCGCCACCTGTTCTCGAGAAGGCTCAACCCGGAAGTCTCCAGGGCACACCTTTCTTATTATAGTAGATGCATATTCCAAATGGCTAGAGGTAATCCCTATGGCATCCACCACAACTGATGCTGTCATCAAACAGCTCAAAACTTTTGTAACCCACGGGTTACCTGATGTTCTTGTCTCTGACAATGGCCCTCAATTTACATCCAACCTTTTTGAATCCTATTTAGCACAACAGGGTATCAGACATGCCCTTACTGCCCCTGGGCACCCTTCGCTAACGGCTGAACGCATGGTAATGCTTTTACCAAGGAGAAGCTTCAGCAACTGGGTCCTGGGGACATCACTGAGAAAGTTGAAAAACTTCTTAGTGTTCAGCACATCACTCCTAACCCATCTAATAACTTATCCCCAGCAGAGTTGTTGATGGGTAGGAAACTTAGGTCTTCCCTTGACCACCATCATCCCACTTACGCACCCAACGCATCACTAGATTCCACTTCCAAAGTTCGCACATTCAGTGTGGGTGATTCTGTTTATGCTAAGAACCTTATGGATGAACCTTTGTGGATTCCTGCTGAGATAACTCAGATCACAGGCCCTCGTTCTTACAGGGTGCAAACAGAGGATGGACTCCTCTGGAGCAGGCACATTGATCAACTTAGATCCAGGTTCTCTCAGGAACATCGCACTTGTTCCTCTCTAGTTCCCTCACCTGATGTCAATTCTAGGGGAAGGGAGGAACAGGAGGAAAATCAGCAAGCAAGAATCAACCCCATGTGTAATGAGCCATTACGACAGGAACCATTCCAAAACCTGTCACAATGCCAAAATCCATCCTTAGAAGTGGAAGATTGTACATCACTACCTGACTTGGGTGCTGACATTGGGCTGGAGATGGGTTGGGAGGAGAGACCAGATTCTAACAATCAAACAGGGTCTTCTTTCACAGGAAGTCCCAGTGGAGAAATGTCAGCAGACACATTTCCTCTCTCACCGGGTGAGAATGTTAAGACTTCTGAACCACGAAGGTCTCAACGTACACGCAAGAGCCCCACCTATTTAAAAGAATACATTAGATAGGTTGGGGTTTGGTATGGACTGAACCTAGTGGGGAGGGGCGTTATGTATGTAGGTTTGAATGTCATTGGTTTAGTTTGAATTGTTCTTGTAAAATGTCAAATAGGATTGGTTTAAAAAGTGCGGGAAAACCCTGCACTCTGATTGGCTGCAACTATGGCTGCTGGGTATAAGTAGCAGCCGTAGCCCAGCCAAGTTGGGTCCATTCGAGCTGTAGTCACTAAATAAACTCTTCACTGAAGCTCTTCGCGTCTGACTCTTCATGCAAACATAACACTACCTATGTATTCTTTGGGGATAAGAAGATGCCTCTCCTTGTTCTTAAAGTTGCACTGGGATTGGCATTTAGTCCATTTTCAGAACTTCAGAGAATTTAATGTAGTTCAATGTCATAACCTTTTCTGATGAGTTTCATTATTGTCCCTCAAGGCATAGAGATTGGCACTGCATGGAAATGATAATTGCCCCAAATATCAGCAATTATAACATGGGTGGGACTGAGGTAGGTGAGGAAAACAATGATTTTGTGTGTGTGTGTGTGTAGGGGTAGATTGATACATTTGTTGTGTTTTCTGTGAATGAGAGAAAAATCACTCTGATGGGAAATAAAGACCATGTTGGTCCACCATCTGATACAGCCTTCTTCATTATGGTCAAATGTTCTGTATTAAATTTGCTGATTTGTTCTGCATCAATGTCTCTTATTTCTGCTCCGTTGCTCTTCCTTTCAAGATGTGCAAATGACAACCCAAATGACAACCCTAAATGAAGGCTTTCATTTAGGTCTAACAAACAAAGCTAGAGAGAGACAGGATGCAAATTAGACTCTTTTTGGCAATAAAGACTTGAAATCAAGTCTCTAGATATCATGGAATGAAGTTTGGGCATTTGGAAAGGATCCCAAAAACTTAAGGAGTTATGGAGGATAATGGGAAGTCTTTGTTTGAAAAGGAAAATTCATATTTCTGACTTCTCTTACTGTTGTCCAAGCACATAGATATAAAAAGGCTTTCTTTTTCATTTTTTTTAAAAAAAAAATCAGTCCATTGTAGAAGAAAACGGGATATGAAGCAAGGCCATATTACCAAATCTGCTGAAAAGCCAGATCAAGGAATTGCTTTATTCTCTCTTCTTCCCTAAAGTTTCCCAAATTTTGAAATATCTACTCTATTCTAAACCTGTCATTCATTATTATTTTGAATACAAGCCATCCTGGAAGCATTTCTTATTGAAAATCAGGATTAGATATCATTAAGTAAATACATGTAAATTTTATAAAGAAAACCTTGGATCCAGAAATGCAAATATATGTAATCTGCATGAGCAAGGCAAACTTTAACGCAGAATAGGAGAATTACCAAGAACTAGAAATAGATCTGGCGTCTGGCAGATTTTGTTTTTTTTTTTTGGTGCCTTTGAGTCTGTGCTGACACCTGGTGACAGCCTGGAATAAGTCCCTCTATTTTCCTTGGCAAGATTTTCAGAAGTTTGTCCTTGCCTTCCTTCTTCTAAGGATTGACTGGCCCAAGGTCATCCAGCTGGGTTTGTTTAATCTTGTAGTTTGAATTTTTACATTTCCATTGATTCCTGGGCTATGGGCAAAAGCTTATGTGTTACATTGAAGTAGATGTGAGGATTGTATTGTAGGAAGCCACCCGCCTCCTAAAAGAATGAAATATTTAAGAATTAGGCTTACATGAGCTTTTATCCCCCCATCCCCAGTTGTATAACTACCTAATCTTTTTTGCAATTTTCATGTGATTGCAGAAGTATGTAATTTTCCTGAGTTTTTGGTAATTTCTTATCAAAGCTAATTGGTTAAGGAGGACAAGAGGCTCTGCAATCTCTTTTGATTGCTCATTCTACAAGCTGTTTGCCATGAATAATTTTGGAGAAAACACTGCTCTCCTTGATGTCTATGGAGATTCTCAGCCATCCAGGTCATGGTTGTCCCAAAGGTGCTTTTTCAAGTCCATCTGCATTTAAAATACAGGCCACTCTTTTGAAGACAACAAAGTCCATATTTTGGACAGAGGATCGCTGGTTTGAAAAAGGGGCTAAAGAGGCCATCTTTGTCAAAATTGAACAGCCCTCTCTCAACGGGTGGGGGGGGAGGGATATGACATCATCTACCTCCAATCTACAACACAGTCCTTTCAATAGTTCCAAGAAGGCTCCACGCTAATTTGCACCACTCAGGGGACCCTGATGACACAGATAAACCTCCAGGTGGCCTTAATGACTTGCTAAAAGGATGCAAATGACCAGCTGTCTGCAAGGAATATAAATCCTTCCATTCCCCACCATCCAGTTAGAGCTGAAGAAGCTTCTTGGGTGAGAAACGAAACACCTTCAAAGAAAAACTGGAAAGTTTAGTCGCCTCTTGAAAAAGCACTTTTGAGACTGCTCTCCTTGATAAATTTGTATCATTTATGTCACATTTGCATGTGTCTCAAACTAGATGTCTTCCCCATTTTATCTTGCAGAACTGTCATCATGGGAAAATTCCTGTTGAACTGCTCAATCATGATTCTCTTCATTTTGCTCCAGACTGAGGAGATTGTCTCCATTTCTAAAAAAGGAAGCAGCAGACTGAGCAGCAGCAGTCGAAAGCCAAGTCACAAACCCTCCCATAATCCTAGCAAACCTTCCCATCACCCTAGCAAACCCTCATATCATTCTTTCAAGCCGGCACAGAACCCACCTAAGTACAGGCCTGCCCAGCATGCACCCCCAAACAGGCCTGACAATCCTGTAAAACATCCTCCAAACCATGCAAACCCTCCTCCACATAATCCTGCACATCCACCCCATAATCCCGCCAATCCACAAAATCCAGGGCACCCTCCACCTTACCCTGTCAACCCTCAAAATCCTGTCCACCCCCCAAATAATCCTGTTAACCCAGGGAATCCCCCTCCATACAACCCTGCCCACCCCCCAAATAATCCTGTTAACCCAGGGAATCCCCCTCCATACAACCCTGCCCACCCCCCAAATAATCCTGTTAATCCCTCCGACAACCCACCCCCAAATAATCCTGTTAACCCAGGGAATCCCCCTCCATACAACCCTGCCTACCGATACCCAGTTAACCCCCAAAACCCAGCACATCCTCCCCCATATCCGGTCAACCCTCAAAATCCAGGACATCCTCCACCATATCCAGTCAACCCTCAAAATCCAGGACATCCTCCACCATATCCGGTCAACCCTCAAAATCCAGGACATCCTCCACCATATCCGGTCCACCCTCAAAATCCAGGACATCCTCCCCCATATCCGGTCAACCCTCAAAATCCAGGACATCCTCCACCATATCCGGTCAACCCTCAAAATCCAGGACATCCTCTACCATATCCGGTCAACCCTCAAAATCCAGGACATCCTCCCCCATATCCGGTCAACCCTCAAAATCCAGGATATCCTCCCCCATATCCAGGCAAACCCCCAAACCCAGCACATCCTCCACCATATCCAGCCAACCCACAAAATCCTGGGTATTTCCTACACCAACCATATAACCCCCAAAATCCTCAGTGGGGACACTATAATCCCAAACCCTGGAAACCTAAACCCCAAGATTAAGATGAAGCATGTGGCTGGAGCAGCAATTGTAGGTGGAACAGCAGGAGCTGTTGGAGGCTACTTCCTGGGACGTGCCATGTCTAATCTGCATTTTCAATTTAACAACCTGAATGAGGAGCGGTGGTGGTACGAAAATCGCCATCGTTACTCTGATCAAGTTTACTACCCCCGGTATATCCAGCCTGTTCCACAAGATACCTTTGTGAGAGACTGTGTGAACATCACAGTGAAAGAATACATTGAGCCCACAGGCAATACAACAGAGGACGAGATGGAAGCCGTGGTGGTGAAGCATGTGGTGAAGGAAATGTGCATTGAGCAGTATCGTACTTTCTCCAGCTCTTCAGGAGGCAGTTCCAGACCTCATGGTGGCAACCCAGTGGGGCCGAAGCCAAAGGATGATGAAGTGAAATATGTAGTGGGGGAACCTGTTGTAGATCTTCCAGTGGAAGACCCTGAGAGCTACATCTTAGGCAGCCCCATAGCCAAGATGTATTTTCGTTTAATGACAGCGAGGAAGAACATTGGTGGAATAAAAACCGCCACCGTTTTGCCACCCATGTTTACCACCCAAACTTTAGCCAGCCAATTTCAAGAGATGCTTTCCTGAGTGAGTGTGTAAATGTCACCATGGGAGAATATGTGAAGCCCTCTGGAAACCAAACTGAAGATGAATTGGAAGCCAGAGTGGTGACACAGGTGGTAAATGAAAAATGCATGGAGATGTACCCCCGCTTGACTATTTTCACGATGTCAGGCAGCTACTATAATAATAAACCAGAGACAGCTACTACACTGGAGATCAAAAGTGAGTTCAAACATGGAGAAGGAGCAGTTTTGGCTAATAGTCCTGGAGGAGTCAGTGGACACAATGCCCCAAAGAATGCTGTGCCTGATTTGCATTTTTCTTTTGAGAATGCTTTGTTTCTTATTCATCCTTTTACCATTTCAATCATTACCTTAATCACTCCTTTCCTGATCTTCTAAAGGTTATGCTTTCTAAGTCTCTTCCATGGTTGCTATTCTCTTATCAGAGGTCTGGAATATCTCTCTCCAACAAGAATTTAGTTGTGGTTTTATACTTTTCTGGAGACTGGATCAGATGCAAGGAGATGCAATGCATAGGCTACTTGTGAATGAATTCTAATTGCCACCATGCATCAGTCTAAAGTGATTCCTTTTTTGTATTTGTCAAGTCTAATTTAAGATGGAGACAGTGGATAATTCCCTCATTCCTGTTGCTTCGATCCTTCAGTGAAATCTGCTCAGTTTTCAGGAAATATTTTAGCAGTTCACATGATAGTAGAAGTTGCTTTTGAGAAGGAGGGAAGGAAGAAAGGAGGGAAGGAGACTTCTGAGATTATTTAAATGAATACATCAAGATTTGAATGGAAGGTTCCATTCAAATACACCTCAAGTCCAATCTTGGAACCAAACTGACTTTATGAACAATTGGGATCAAACAACTGAATAGGTTTGGATATCTTTTGTTTGACTATTTCCAAAATAGCTCTCCTCTAATGGGAGCTGATAATTCCAGCATGTACCTGATTAGTCAACCATTTTTGCTGAGTGATGAAAACTATCACACACCTCAAAAGAGAGGCAGGCAACATTTGATGGCAAACATGTTTTACAGTGTTGGATCTGACACCTGCAAACTTGGTGCTGAAAAACCATGAATCTGGATGGGCTGCAAATGTTGAGCTGAACACTTTTTTGAAACTATGATGTACCAACGTTAGATAGTTTCCTACAGGTTCCTAACTCTGAATGGTGGAAAGCTGAATTATCACTTTTCAGCAATTATGGAGAGGATGGAAGGTGTGTGTGTTAAGGGTTGCAGAAAGAAGATTTGAAATCACTTGTGGTTCTGGGGTTGCAGGACTCCAGCTTGATAAACTATTTTTGTGCCTTCTTTGTCTAAATTGTCATCTCTATCCTTAAATATGACTGGGAGGTTTTGTCCAGTCATTAATAATTTGTAGACTGAGAATACTGTTTGAAAGCCACATGGTTCTGTGTCGTTTTCCATTTTTTGTTTTCCTTGACCTCTTAAATGTTATTGAATACCTAAGTGAGTTTAAACTCTAATTGTCTATGGAGATCCTCAATCATCCAGGTCATAGTTGTCCTATGGTTATCTCAAGGTGCTTTTTCCCCCAAAAGGCACCTTGACTTTCTTGGTTTTTTTCCCTTTGAAAACATTTTAGTTCTCATCCAAGAAGTTCCTTTGATGAAAAGCAAAATGTTTTCAAAGGAAAAAAAGAAAGTCCAGTTGCCTTTTGGAAAAAAGCACCTTTGGGGTTAAGCTCTAATTCTACCTTTAGTATTCTTTTCTACCATGCTGTGAAGGTTGTCACAAGTCAGAAGTGGAAAGAGACTTAGCTTGGATTGAAATTATTCCAAAATTGAGAGCCAGTTAATTACAATGGGGTATCAATCCAACAAATGCATAAATATGTAATTAAATACATTTTTTAAAATTACATTTATATGCTGCCCTTCTCCGGAGACTCAGGGCGGCTTACAATTTTTGGGATACAACCCAATGCACTCAGCAACAGCCTTCATTCCATTGTATATGCCTGCTTATTACTAAGCAGCATTTTTACAAAGTCAGCTTATTGCCCCCAACAATCTTGGGTCCTCCATTTACCTACCCTGATTTACCTACCCTGAGAGGATGGAAGGCTGAGTCAACCTTGAGCCTGGTGGGATTTGAGCCTGCACTAATTGCAGGCAGCTGGAACTTAAGTACTAGGCATTTAACAGCTAGGCATTTAACATTTGGGTTCCTAAGCACTAGAATAGGCAGTTGACATCAGGATTAATGTGCTTCTTCTCTTGAAACAAAGAATGCAGTTGGATTTATTCCATTTTCCTTCCAACACTAGGATTCTCAAAATGAGTCTCTTTGAGAAAAGAAAAGCTTGGCTTAAATTCTGAAGATGGATTCCCATCATGAAAAACTGTCTTCTTTAAATGAGATGCGAAGTTAAATATTTTTTTTATCAATCCTTCATAGCAATGTGTTGATAAACACTCCTTGAACATCCTTGCTTGACTTCTCCTATCAGTAGGTAAGGTTAAGCTAGTAAGGCTAATGAGGAAGCAAAATCCTTCTGTTATCTCTGAGTTTGGATCTTGCCTTAATTCAGCTGTAAAAGGTCAGAAAGATAATTTCAAGCTAGCTTTAGCATCTATTTTATTAAGAACTAAGAAATCCCAAAGGCTAATTGGGATATACGTAATACAGTGTTTGTGTTTTTGTTTAATTTTCCTTCTTTATGTGGTGGAAAGAGCTATATAAGAACAGCTGGGAAGTCTATCTGAGCATGAGCGTTGCAAACACGAAGCTAGACTTTTAAGCTATTTTGGTCATTTATTACTATCTAACGTGCTCCATATGATTAATTTCCTTGTGGTATGTCGATTACTGTTCCAACACAAAAGTTAACTTGTTTGACATGCTAATCTCCATTTACTCTTCTCACCCTTTCAGCTAAACTGCCAAATAAAACTATGGCCTATATAGTACCAAAATAGGTCTGTTGGCCTTGTATTTAGTCCTTGTTTGCAAATCCACTGCTGTAGTAAGAAGTTGGATTAACTGATTAAAAAAAATCATTTCAAACTCTGGTATTCTCTGACTATGTAAATATGTTTAAGGAGGTTGCTTAGGCTGAATTGCCTTTTCACACCATGTTAAAATAATGTGTATTGATTTAATTTTGGATTACCATGACTAGCATCCCACTTGCCAGCTTCATAGTATCTTAAAATTATAAGAATGCCTGGTCCTCTATGGTGTGTGTGTGTGTGTGTGTGTGTGAGAGAGAGAGAGAGAGAGAGAGAGACAGAGATTGTATTACATTCATTTTCCCCATACACTTCTGATATATACACCATAGGGGCTTGATATTGAGATGGGCAATATATACATTTAATTAATACATAAATCAGTAAATAAGTGAGTAAGTAAAACTAAGCCATGAATCATGTTTATCCATTTTAAAGACTGTTCTGGCTTAGTGTGATGTTCAGATTTAGTGCATGCATGGTAAAAAAGCACATTATCCAAGACCTTTTTAAATTATTTGAGAAGAAGATGAAACAGCCACAATCAATTTTCCTCAGAAGCAAAAGTAGTGTATAAATATTGATCAAATGTTACACTAATTATTGTAAATCCTATCCAAATAATTATCTATCCCCAAAATGCTGTTTAAAAATCTATTTGCTTTCTTTTCCTAAAACCAAAGTCCAGCTGCCCAGATGAATCATTCCATTTAATAACAAAGTGGACCCATTTGGATCCAGAATCTTGGGTTTTATTCTGTGACATCTGATATTCTGGGAAAGGTTATTTTTGTAAATGTACACAAACAATATACTTGTATTATTAGGAATAATTTAACACAGTCCAAATGTTTATTTCTTATATTTTATTTTTAACTTTATATCAAACATTTAATTAAAAAAACATTTGCAAATCAAAATGAAGCCCATGCATAGTTACAGAGTTACAAAATATCCCAATGACAACTGATATGTCACTTCAAAATCCAACATTCCCCCCAATTTAGTTTTTTTTTGTTCTTATATGAAAACAACACTATTTAAAGTTGGCCTTTACAATAATCACCTGGCAAAATATTCAAATATACCAGATATAGTCAGTAGGTAAAGAGCATATCCTATTATAGTTTTTACTACACTTACAGTTTTATATCTGGTACAAACAGAGTGTCGATCAGCAAATCAACTGAAATACACCATAGTTTTAAAAGTACTGTTTATAATTACCATAGGCTGAAAGCATTAGGACAGACAAAATTATTACATCCCAAAGTACAATTTTCAATTAGGTCTTAAAATTAAACGACTATGGCATCTTCAAGCTAGCTGAATTCAAGTGGTTGTAGTGTTCTAGCAGTAATATTTCTAAGCTTCGCTGTATACAATGGAGAAATAACAAACACAAACTCTGCTAACAAACATTTGGTCAAAAAATGCGACACTTGTGGAGGCCATGTCAGCTTTTGCACCCCAAACTTCAAGGGAATAAATAAAACAACAAGGAAGCAAAAGAAGGGTGTGGAAAGAGCAAAGGGTTTGTAGCAATCTTGTTTAAAGAATAATTCTAACATAGTGCCTCAGTATGCAAAACGCCAAACCTAGTTCCGCAAAATCAGTTCACAAGCTCACCATTAAAACATCGAAGTTCATTAGAAGATCCTCCATGAATTTTTTATTCTGGCCTGTAGCTGAAGATAAAGGGATCACTCTCTCTTACTTAATAGACTGGACAACCATTTGATTGGGATGGTATAAGGCAGTGGTTCTCAACCTTCCTAATGCCATGACCCTTTAATACAGTTCCTCATGTTGTGGTGACCCCCAAACATAAAATTATGGCTCAGTTCCTAAGACCATTGAAAATATGTGATTTCCGATGGTCTTAGGTGACCCATGAAAGGGTCGTTCGATCCCCAAAGGGGTCACGACCCACAGGTTGAGAACCACTGGTATAAGGCCTCCTGCCTTGGTTGGACTATAAATCCCTTCCAGCCCTATGATTCTGTGTTTCATATTCCAACTAGCAGTATTGGGGCCAACTGAGACATCAGCATGGATGGCATGAGGAATTTTCCCACACACAAAAATGTTCTGTGAAATAGTAGCACTGTCAGGTTCTCCAGTTGTTCCAGAGACAATTCTAAATTTCAGTTTATATTTCTTTGACTTTCTAAATAAGCCAATGAAAGTGACTTTGGTACTGGAAGTGGAAGTTAATTCCAAAGTTCTCCAGAGTTAAAACCTTCAAATTCCTAGTGATTTTGTGGTCCAAGGATCTATTGGATGCTACGTAACTCTTAATGTTAATTGAATCATTTATATTAACTTTCTGATAAGCTTATCCCAATCAGAACAATTATCATTTAAAGGAGAAAAATTGAAGTCCTCTTAGGAAGATGAACATATATATTTCATATTCTTAGTCTACTTGTAAGTAATTTTTCATCATACCCTTGGACTCTGAAGTGCCACTATGGTAATTAACATTTTTCAATAACTTTAGATTTCTGGAACTTATTTCAGAAATAATTTCTTAACAGAAATAATATTTCAACCTGCTCCTTCACCTTCCAAAAACTGACATTTTAAATTTTCGGCTCTGAATAAAGTATTTCCACCATGGTATCTTTGTTTCAAGGCTACTTGCCTTCAGCAAGATTAATCACACGCTGTGTATCTGCAGCAATTGTGCTTCATAGGCAGTAAATTTTTCTTACATGTGGAATAGCCTTCAAAATGTCCATGTGTGAATCAGTCATGGTGGATGGGTCACTCAAGAGCTCCAAGGCTATCATGCAGATCAGCTCTGGTTGCCAAAGCCCTTTAAAATAATGCAAACCCTTCATTGTGAAGATATACTTGGCCCTTTGGAAAGCCAGACTTTGTGATAATACAAAATGATTGCTGCATTAAATATATAAATAAAAAAGGTTTTCTAGCAAGGTGCAATGCAATGGTAGCTGGTCAAAAATTACTTTGTCATTCTTATGTATGTTACTATATTGTGTGTAAACGCAGACTTGGTCAATATTTGAGAATGGAGTGAGATTTCTAGCAGAGTAGGGTTTGTTATAAAAAGTTATCATGTCCCTCCTTCCCCCACCCAAAACTTTTTTGCAGCTAAAGACAGAATCACAGGTGGTTATGAAGGGACCATGTGTGCTCAGAAGTCAGTATGTTCAAGAATACTTAAGAGATAGAACAGCTCTTAAACACACCCATTAAAGATTGCACATACAAGAATGTATTCTTCCACTAGGTGAATGCTTTATAGAGGTCCCTGCTCCACATTGCTAGCCCAACAAGAGAGAACCTTCAGGAAAACAATTCAGTGTATCAGGAAACACAAGATCAGTGTAACCATTACAAGCACAGAAGGGTTGGCAAGCAGCGAAGTGACACCTGACATCAACCTGTACTGCTCAGTGCACATCTGGCGCACCACTTGCGTCACTGTCTTTCTTTCCATGTCATCTGCTGTCCTGTTCCCACTGGGCTCGATGTACTCGGTCACGGTGACATTCGTGCAGTCTCTCACGAAGACCTCCCTTGAAACTGGTTGGTCATACTTTGGGTAGTAAACTTGGTCGGAGTAGCGGTCGCGGTTTTGATACCACCACTGCTGCTCATAAGGATTATTAAACATAAACCGCATGTTTGACATGGCACTGCCCAATAGGTAACCCCCCACTGCACCTGCTGCCACTCCAGCCACAGCTGCTCCTGCCACGTGCTTCATTTTGGGCTTGGGTGGTTTGGGCTTCCAGGGCTTGCCATACTGGCTGCCCCCATAGCCGCCTCCATAGCCGCCTCCATATCCACCTCCATAGCCACCTCCATAGCCACCTCCATAGCCTCCTCCATACCCAGGTTGAGGGTAACCACCTTGTGGGTAATTAGGTCTGTTTGGAGGATGTTGCTGGGGGTAACCAGGTGGGCGTTGGCCCCCTGTATTCAATCCACCACCAGGTTTAGGCTTCTTCTTGGAAAGAGAGGGATCCATCTGGAGCAGGAAAAGGAGAAGTAAAACCCAACTGGTCGCAAGGGATTTCCTCATTGTTGCTTACTCTACAAATCAAATAGAAGAAGAATTGTTAAGTGAAGAGCAGTCTGGAGTTTAAGGCCCCTGAAATTAAGGAGATCTTCCCATACCTTACATTTGAGCTCACACCAGAAGTTGAATTGCCTTGCGATAGAAAGGTCTATGTTTTAAGAATGGAGAACAAAGTTAACAGAGACTCCTTTTACCTGTACAGCTTGCACATCACAAACAAATTTTACGGGCTCCAGTGATTATTCAAACACTGTCTGTACAGATCTTCAGATCAATGGAGGTTAGTATGGGAGTCCTATATGCATTTTTATCTTATTAGCCACTGCACATTGACTAACACACAATTCATATAGGAGAAAACCAAACAAATTGCATTATGGCTCAGCACACATGAATCTTGCTTTACATTTCAGTATGTTTTAGACCAGGGGTCTCCAACCTTGGCAACTTTAAGACTTGTGGACTTCAACTCTCAGCAAAGCTGACTGAGGAACTCTGGGAGTTGAAGTCCACAAGCCTTAAAGTTGCCAAGGTTGGAGACTCCTGTTTTAGACTGTGAGTGGTATCTGTCCAATTGCACTGAATAACGAAAAGAGAACCTGAAATTCTATAGCTAGAAATGAAGAACTTCTAATCCTCATTGTTTCAGAGGCATTGATAATCATCATTGCAACAGGAAGATGATTCACAAACATCTCTTTTGCAAACACTGCAAAGAACCCCTGAATATCTTGAAAATGCCAAACACATGATTACCCAAAAGGAGAGAACCCCAAAGTAGCATCTTCTTCATATAAAACATGAACATGCTTTCCTTTTCATTCTGCTGTAGCTTTGTAAGAGCTGACCTGCCCTAGCAGCCAATAGCAGTTGGAGGCCAGTGTGAGAACAACAAAGCCATCATTTCCTCCCAGCTTTTGTTTCTGCCACTGTGCCTGAAACAAAAGACCTTTCTGAAAAAGCCATTGATCTCCCTCCCACTTTCAAACACAACCAATGTGGAGAATAATTTCTTCACCAATATGACCAAGAACATATATAATGAAAGCCATGGTGGAAAACAACTTACTAAAAACATCTGGGGAGGATCCAAACAATTGTTTCATTGATGGTGAATGAATATATAGTATGTATGTGTGTGTGTGTGTGTGTGTGCATTTATATTTATAAATGTGTGTGTATATATTATTTATATATTAAATATTTATACACACACACATATAAATTATTCCTGTAAGCTGCCTTGAGTTGCCATGTGCAAATAGGCGGCAATATAAATTTCCTAAAAATAAATAAATACGCACACACATACTATGCATATATACATATACACACACACACACATATATATATACACATATATACACATATATACATACACACCCATACACACACACATGGTATATATCATATATAGAATGCTTGGAAACCATAGGAAAAAAATTACACCATGAAATGGGCTCATGAAGTTGAAAGGACAGGGTTTTGTTGAGCTTTAAAACCTTGACCATGAAGACACAACAAAGAGATGCTTTGATATGTGTTGTTTCTGCTTTGTTAGGGAGTACATGAAAAAAGGATGCGCAAGCAAATCCTTTGTCCTTGAGGTATCTGATCTCCAAGGAAACCAACCTTTCTCACAGAGCAAGAATGAGGCTCTGGAAGTTCCCTAGTTATCTCTTTTATAACAATGCCATTAAGTCTTACCATTTTCAGGCAAAACAACCACTGCACAATTCCCCATGCTTTTTCTGATCCAACAGAATCAAAAGCTGTTGCAGACACCATTTAAATGGAGGTGTCCTGACTGATAGCCCATCTGGTAAAATCTGCAGGGCCCACTGAAGCTTTTTGATGAATGCATATACACAATTTGTGATAGCAGAACAATAATTTGACTTTACCAAGGATTGGGGAGATTTTCCAGGAATGCTGCATACACGCTTCTAACAAAAGGAGGATAGAACTAAATTTGCTAACAAGAGTTTTTATGCAGCTGTAGAATGATAGAAAGAAAATAACTCAATTGGACCCTCATGTCCTTTTAACCCTATATTTTTTACTGGAGAGCAGAGCTTGCTTTTCATCATGCAAGGGTTTTATTTATTCCTTGCTACACGTGCAATGAACCCAGCTGCTCACTAAATAGATCATTGTGGTGCTTTGTGTGCACAACAAGAGACAGCATGATTGTAAAACTGAATGTTTTATGTCAGCCTTTTATATTTCATGCTGATCTGGAACGATCTGATTTTCTGTTTAAGCAGATGACAGTAAAACAAGGCACTCTGGCATTTTAAGAATTATTGTGTTAAAATGCTTTGCACGCCATACACAACCTTGTGATGCCCCATGCTTATTGCTTGTAGAAATGAACTCAGTGCTCCCCATCCCCCATCCCTGCATTACGTTATTCCACAGGGACTGTATAATCAGCAAAGGATTTATGCTGCCAGCGAGTTATATTACCTCATAAATGAATCCCTACTTTGGAAACCTTGCAATCCAAGGTGGCAAAATCGAACAAGGAAATTAGATCAGCTAGAAAGCACTTCCCCCCCCCCATGCTTCCCTCATTATTTAAGGAAATCCACCTATCCTTAAGAAGGTACAACACCTTTGTGGTCCCCATTGCCAGTCTCTGTTCTGTCTCTGTTGTATCTGTTTTGAGTTACTATGGAATGGCGCACTTCTACTGCATTGGCTTTCCCCTTGGGCTCTCCAGCTGTCCCTTGTCAATTGTCACCAGCCTGGAAGAGCAGCAGAAATGGGTGAGCCTCATTCCCAGCCTCTTTCTGCCTCATTTGTCTACCCTACTTGGAGGGTAGGAGAAACAGGAAGAAGAAATAACCCCTGGGAGGAGGTATGCAGACCCCATCATGACTAAATGTAGCCAGGTCCTGTGGATTCCAACATGGGGAACCAGCAAACTGAGCATAGAAATTGAGTCATGGGAACAGGGCAGCTTTTCTTTTCCTGTTGTTTAGAAATGTTTTGCTTCTTATACAAGTAGCTTCTTCAGTCTGAGCAGGTTGATTGCCCCTCCTCTTACCCTGAAGGAGAATATATCCTCCAGGATCCTTGGATAAGCAGAGACATGTTTCTAACCAACAGGAAAAGAAAGAAGTCCAACAAGTAAACCCTAGCAGGATTTTACTAAATAGGAGGAACAGGGGAGGGAAACAGATTCCGGCAGAATTTTCTTGAATTCCGTTGCTAACGTAGCCAGGATTAGAGCTGGGGGCCGAGGAAGCTGACGGGAAGTGGCTTTTCCACGCAAGAGCGAAGTCACCCCGGTCTGTCAACCGTACCCAGCTCCCTCCTCCTCGCCTACCCGGCTTTCTGGGATTCTGTCGCTCGGCTCGGGTCCAACAGAGCCACCGCAAAGGCCTGGAGCCGCTTTGCCGAGCAGAGGGGGTCGTGGAAGACGATTTCTCAGACTTGCCCCGACCTCCTTCCTTCCCCAAATGGAGCTGAGCCATCCTCTGACCCGCGCTCTCCTCCGAGTCTCACCGACCTAGATAACGTTGGGCGGATCCTTGAGTTCGTTGAGTTGGGTTCGATCCGCCGTTGGGTGGCTCGAACCCAACGACGGTCCTCCGCGTCAGGTTGAGCCCCCCACGAGCAACGTCGGCATTTTGGTCTCTCTGCCCCCCATCACCCTCACCTTCTTTGCTTAACCCCAACTCCCTGCTCTCACCTGCGTCCCTCTCCTCCCGAGATCCTGGAACTGCGAGGTGCAACGCGACCGATCGAGCCACCGAGCGCGCGCGCCCGCTCGGGCTTTGGCAAAGGCGAGTGTCGCTGTTGCGAGTGGTTCAGCCGGCGCTTTTCTCCAGCGGGGAGGAAGTGGTGGTTATGGTGGTGGTGGTGGAAAAGGAGGAGGAGGAGGAGCGCTCCGCCGCAGCTCCTGGGAAGATAGTCCTTTCAGCTCTGAGCCGGGAGGAGAGGTGGGGACAACACCTACAGAGTACATGGCCAGCTCGTGACGCCAGCGGTCTTTCTAAATAAACTCCGGCTATATGTTTATGCTTCCGCCAAGTTGGCAGAGAAGCAGCTGGAATCGGGTGTTTCCCTTCATTTGTGCAATGTCATCCCCTTGGAGGTAGACCAGCCAAGAAGCAGAACAATAAATGTTAACTCTGTCTTGATTGAAAAGTGGCATTGACAGAATCTTGCAAATCTGAAAGTAGCCCTCCTGATGAGGTTACCAGTCTGGGTAATAGAATAACAGAGAAGCAGAGTAGGAAGGGACCTTGGAGGTCTTCTCGTAGTCCAACCCACTGCTGAAGCAGGAAACCCTCTACCATTTCAGACAAATGGTTGCCTAATCTCTTCTTAAGAACCTCCAGTATTGGAGGACCCACGACTTCCAGAAGCAAGCCATTCCACTGATTAATTGTTCTAAATGATGGGAAATGTTTCCTTAGTTCGAGGTTGGTTCTCTCCTTATTAGTTTCTGTCCATTGCAAAAAAATAACCAAGCTCAGAGAGCCCCAAGGACCCCGCATTTCAACCCCGAACTACAAATATTTTCCTTTATTAGTAGCCCTCCTGTCCCTCTCTTTTCTCTAAACCAGGCAGGGTCCTGCTTGCTCCACCCTCCTTCTACCTTTGGATTCAAAATGTTGTTTATCAGGTCAATGACAAGGCTGTGATTCTCTTCCGACTCCCAAGGTCATTCTCACATACCCTTACATGTACATATGGGATGTGTGCACAAGCTACTCTTGGGTGGACTCCCAAAGCACAATAAGTTAGGTTGTATGTGATGGAATGGTGTGCTAAGTCACCCTTTCTTGTCTGTCAGCTGTGATTTATGGCTTGGAGTGTTATGTGAATCTTGCTAATGATCTTTTACAAGCAGTCCTCGATTTGCAGCTAATGATGTTTTACAAGCAGTCCTCAACTTGCAGCCACAATGGAGCCCAAAATTTCTGTTGCTAAGTGAGACAGTTAAGTGAATTTTGCCCCATTTTAAGATCTTTTTTGCCCCGGTTGTTATGCAAATCACCACATTTGTTAAGTTAATAACACAGTTGTGAGGTGAATCTGGCTTCCCCACTGACTTTGCTTGTCAGGAGGTCACAAAGGGCTATCACATGACTCTGCAACTGTCATAAACATGAGTCAGTTACCAAGCATCCAACTTTTGATCACATGACCATGGGGATGCTGCAGCAGTCGTAAGTGTGAAAAATGTCGGTAAGCCACTTTCTCAGTGCCCTTGTTAACAGTCCCTTAACAAACTGTTATAAGTTGAGGATGACCTGTGTTCCTTGCAGCATTGCTAAGAAATGACTGGTGCAATCGATGATTCACAAATTGCCTGTTTTCTGGATGATACTTTATTAATTCAGGTCTTAAAAGCTTTTAACAGCCCAGTATTAGCTTGTCCTGGAACTTGGTGCCAGTCAAGGCTGAAGTAAAAAGTAGAATGAAAGATCTGGTGTGTTTGCATTTCCAACAAGCTAGGCAGATTCCAGCATGCTCCCACACATCTCTTCTTTGCCTTCCATTGTTGGAACACAACACTGTATTTAGAATTGCAAGCTTAACTGGAGATCTATGGAGTTTCCCTATACAGGCCCCCTTCTAGAGAGTTGCTATGGAATGCCACCTTGTTATCTAAAGGCTTTCTGGGCAACAGAAAAGCTGAGCTCACCACCTGAGTTCAAGGAGACCAGTTTTAAACAATGCTAGGGGAAGGTGAGAGGATTAAATGTCTTTGACCAAAGTTGGGGTAAGAAAAATATCCAGTCTCCTTGGAGGAAAGGCGAGGTAACAATAACAGTGGCCCTGTTCCATTAGTCACAGGAATGTTCTTCAGATATAAGAACCTTAAGGAAGTGACACATTGTTGGAAAATCCTTAAAAATGCTTTTTAAGGTAAAAACTTGATAACAGATAGAATGGCTAGAATGGCCTGGAACAATTTTCCCAATCTGGTTTTTAAAAAAATAAATATTTTGTAGGCGTTTATTTTGCTTTCCTTCGGTAGCATGGGTGTCAACCCTGAGGCTGGCCTGACTGAAACCATTTTGTCTGCTTCAGTGTTGCCACACTGGAGCTGAGAGTCAGGGAGGGGATTTGAGATATAGGGATTTTTGTAGCCAAAATGAACTACTGTCTCTTGGGAACCATGGACGTTCAGTGGCAACATGGAAGCAGACAAAATAGCTTTGGTCAGGCCAGCTTTAGGGTTGACATGGAAGCATCAAGATGTGGATCCATTCACTTGCACAATGAGATGGTAGCCCAATTTACTCAACCATTGCAGAATTCTACCACATGGAGTAAATATTTATTTATTTGAACTGTATTATTTTAATGCTCCTTTGTTGCCTTAAGGAAATAGGCTAGATTTTTTTTTATGCACTCCTGCGAGGCACTTCCGGGTTGAAAGAATTAGCTGGTGACATCACTGTTGCCCTGGAGACACCCAACTGGGCATCTCCTTTCATGTCCTTGGGAGGAGCTGCAGTGAAGGACCAGAGCTCAACCCTGTCCCATGGCAGCTCTCGGGTCTTGAGGGTGGGCTTGCTAACCTCCTGCCCAATGTCTCAACCACTTAAGCCATCATAGTTAATTTCCAGCTTGTCCAGTGAATTTGTTGATCAGATAGGTTTGACATCATAAGGCACCATGCTAGCATCTCAGTCAAGAGCTCTCTATTCCTCAGAACTCAAGGTTAGCAACCTGGAATAAAATGTAATCTAATCCATTAGAATCCAATCCAATCCATTAAACATCTACACCTTGCTGGAACAAGTATCTCTCACCTTGCTGGCGAGAAATTATCTTTATTCAATTTGCCTTTATAGTTTAATCAGATTTTAAATTTGCACTTGGAAACCTGGACCAGCTTCCTGAGAAAACCTGGGCATTCAGCAACCTTCAAAACATTCGCATATTTTTTTTACATAGCCAAGTTGGAGTCCAGGTGTTTGTAAAGAAAATAGGAAAAGGTTAACCACAGAAACCTCTCCAAGGTCCTGACGGGAGCTAATAATGGCAGTAAAAACAAAGATGTGGGAAACCTCAGAGAAGTGAGGATCTTTTCTTAGGAAGCCATTGCATTTTTATCACCGCAGAACACTTACCTATTGATGGAGGGAGCTTCCAAGGAAATAATTACAGGGAAATTGTGAGTAATAGACTGAAGGAACCTTGGCTAACCATTGCAAGAGCTTGATTAGGTTTCAGTTTTGTTTCCAAGCATAGTTAAGTGTTATACTTGATAATGGAAATATTTAGCCAGCAATTGGCAGAGGGTAAATTGATTTGTACAGATCTGTAAATGGTAGGAGGTATGATTCAAGATAGAATACTGTTTGGGCATGTGGAAAATTCCAAATTAAATTACTGGTACCTCCAAGGTGGGATGATCAAACACTTGCCCCAAATCGTGGCCAATCTGTGTTGACAATCAAGAATTTACTTTGATAAAATTTATAGTTTTCTTCAGTGTTTGTTTTGCAAGAAATTAGCAAGTCAAGTCAAGTTTAATGACATCAAGTCAAATCAAATAAAAGGTGCTTATTGCAGCCAAAGGCTAGCCAAGAAATTAGCAAGAATTTCTACAGGTTTAACTAAGGCCACAATCCTTTGAAGATAACAACTCACCTAAATTAGTTGGTAATCTTAAGCTTAGGTAGGGAAAGGTATAACAGAAAGAGATTTGGGCAAGAAAGAATATGTCTAGGAAGTAACATTTGGGAAGAAAATAATTGTTTATTCTCATTAAACCAGACTCAAAACTCTAGCAGCCATGGAAGAGCAAATTGAAACACTTAGAGCTGAAGAGCAACTCAACAAAAACAATTTTAAAATAATAAATATACCTATATCTATAAAGAAAGCCTTCTATTACTTTATATGGAATAATATTTTCAGGACATGTTTTCATTACCAACTGATTATAAGCTTAAAATATAAGACATTTCTAGGCCTCTGTAGCTAACCAAGCAAGCCAAGATTAAAAGAAGACCTGGCTTAACACAATGGATAATACCAACTCTATCTTGTTCATACATTATCACCTGTTTTTCATTAACTATGTGGTAGATATTTGTTAGGGTTTCAAATGAATTATGCACAAAGGCATTTCAGCATAGCCTACATATCAAAAGCTATTTCACAAATGAAAATAAGCTTCTTAAGAGCTAAATGAATCTGCATTTAGGTCAAGGAGCACTGATGCAATAAAAAGCTGATGGGTGACGGTTGCTATGGGAACCAGCTTTGTGATGGCATGTACTATAAGAGGCCTGGAGGTAGGGCTTCCTACTGTCCAATAATAATCTATCTGGGATGCTTTCTCACTTGGAAATTCCTGGTATTCAGAATGACATGCATATTGTGTTCTGGATTTATCCATTACCTACTTACATTGGCTTATTCAATAGCAAACAATTGCCACTTCTATTGCAAAATATGAGTAAGCAGCCACAGCATATTTAGGAGGAGACAGCATGTATTCTGCTTGTACAAAGTAGCTCTTTGAGCATTGCTTGCACTACAGTTCTGATTTGTGTTGTATGAATCTACACAACAATCAAGCCCTTCTTATTGCCTGACCGAAAATGAACATCTGAGCATTTTCCTGGAAAAGGCAGTTAGAGTAATCAGTGTGGGCTCTCTTTTTTTATTAGCAGGAATTATGAAAGAGATTTCTTTAAAAAAAATCTTTAATTTGAGTGCCCGTAGATATTGAGATTCCATATTAGCTATGTTATATTATTCCTATATTTTTTTTAAAAGCCACATTTAAATGCTGCTTAAAAACAAATCTGAAAGTAAAGCAACTAAACAGAACAGGTACAGTCTTCAATGGATAGTTAGGGCTATAGAAAAAAAATTATTGCAACCAGCCTGCCTTCAAAGTGTGATAGACACACAGATTATTTGTATATCTATTATACTCAGCCAATAAAGTATTCATTTTATCTGTCTGTCTGCCTGCATGCCTTCCTGCCAGCCAGCTGGCCTGCCTGTCTCTATCATCCATCTGTCTGTCTGTCTTTCTGTCTGTCTGTCTATGACTTGTATTCTGCATAGGTCAGAAAGAGGGCTGAGAAAATATCTATAGACCTTTACATCCTGGACATAAATGGTTTCAACTCTTTCCCCCAAGATGCCACTGCAGGGCATTGCAGGCCAAAACAACTAGACACAGATTCAGTTTTTTTCCTTGTGCCATCAGTCTGCTGAACACCTAACTCCCACAGCACTGTCTTATGTATAACTACATTTACCCATGTAGTATGGCTATATTAGTATTATCCTCTTATCTACAGGTACAGGTTAACAAAGTTGGAAGGGACCTTGTAGGTCATCTAGTTCAACCCTCCAGTCAAACAGGACACCCTACACCATTTCTGATAGATGACAGTCCAATGTCTTCTTGAAAGTATCAAGTGATGAAGCTTCCGCAACTTCTGAAGATAAGCTGTTCCATTGGCTGATTGTTCTCACTGTCAGAAAGTTTCTCCTCAATCTGTTCCACTACCTTCTCTAATTGGTATCATTATGATTATTATTACTTTATTATTGTGAATCTTATTACTGTGTTGCTTTGCATGCAGACTGAAAGCTTATAAACCAGAGACAAATTCCTTGTTCATCTGATCACACTTGTCCAATAACGTATTCTACTCTATTCCATGTAGAGACTTTTCCCAAGTCAGGGATATGAAGTAAAACTTTTGGCTTTTTTCCCCTTTAAGATCCTCATCATAGTAATATTTTGGGAGAAGCAAGTCACAAAAAGAGGGTTTTATTTTCATAGGAAAGTAACTACAGATTCAGATTAACAGAATTGGAAGGGACCTTGTAGGTCATCTAGTCCAACCCTCCGCCCAAGCAGGAGACTCTACACCATTTCTGGCAAATGGCAGTCCCACCTCTTCTTGAAAGTATCAAGTGATGAAGCTCCCACAACTTCAGAAGGCAAACTGTTCCATTGGTTGATTGTTCTCACTGTCAGAAAATTTCTCCTTATTTGTAGGTTGAATCTCTCCTTGTTCAGTTTCTATCCATTATTCCTTGTCTGGCCTACAGGTGCTTTAGAAAATAGCTTGACCCCCTTCCTCCTCTCTGTGGCAGCCCCTCATCAACACTGCTATCATGTCTCCCCTGATCCTTCTTTTCATTAGACTAGCCATGTCCAGTTCCTGTAACCGTTCTTCATATGTTTTAGTTTTCAGTCCCCTAATTATCCTAGTTGCTCTCCTCTGCACTTTTTCTAGAGTCTCAACATCTTTTTTACAATGTGGTGACCAAAACTGGATGCAGTATTCTAGGTGTGGTCTTACTAAGGCTTTATAAAGTGGTACTAGTACCTCACTTGATCTTGATTGTATCCCTCTGTTAATGCAGTTTGGGATTGCATCGGCTTTTTTGGCTGCCACTGCACACTGCTGGCTGATATTTAGCTGGTTGTTCACTAAGACTCCAAGATCCCTCTCACAGTTACTGTTATTAAGCTTCATTTCATCCAGTCTATATGTGTACTTTTGGTTTTTCTTGCCTAAGTGTAAGACTTTACTTTTCTCTATATTGAATTTCATTTTTTTTAATTACATTTATATGCCGCCCTTCTCTGAAGACTCAGGGCGGCTTACAATTTTTGGAGCACAACCCAATGCGCTCAGCAATAGCCTTCATTCCATTGTATATGCCTGCTTATTACAAAGCGGCATTTTTACAAGGTCAGCTAATTGCCCCCAACAATCTTGGGTCCTCAATTTACCTACCCCGAGAGGATGGAAGGCTGAGTCAACCTTGAGCCTGGTGGGATTCGAGCCTACAGTAATTGTAGACAGCTGGATCTTAAGAGCAGGCATTTAACAGCCTGAGCCACCAAAGCTCTTTGATAGATAGGGCCCAGTGTTCAAGTCTGTCAGGATCCATCTGGATCTTGAGTCTATTTTCTGGAGTGTTAGTTATTCCTGCCAGCTTAGTATCATCTGCAAATTTGGTAAGTTCCCCTTCTATTCTCTCACCTAAGTCATTTATGAAGATATTGAAGAATATTGGGCCTCAGATGGAATCTTGTGGTACCCCACTGCTTACTTCCCTCCATGTAGACATAGACCCATTAAGGACAACTCTTTGAGTATGGTTTGTCAGCCAGTTACAAATCCATCTGGTACTGATGCTGTCTATTCCACCTTTTTCTAGCTTACCAAGAAGTAGGTTGTGGTCTACTTTGTCAAATGCCTTGCTGAGGTCTAAGTATATTATGTCCACAGTATTTCACTGGTCTACTAATTTAATCATCATGTTGAAGAATGAATGAATAAATAATGAATAAATATACTTTGGGCTGATTTTCCACTCTGGAATAAAAAGACCAGTGTTTAAAATAGAGCTTTTTCTTTCAACTGCAGTATGTAATTGGCCCTTTAGAACACCAGAATATTGTGTACTCTAGCTATACATTTGTGTACTCTAGTTATACATTTTTAAGTGCTGCAGTTGCTTTTTATTTATTTCCCAAATTTAGTAACTTTTAGATGTGTGGATTTCAATTGCCTGAATTTCCCAGCCAGCATGGGAAAGTTCCTAGATTTTCAGATTGCCAAGTCTGAGAAACATTGCTTTAGATGATATCCTGAACAATCCTCTTTTTCTTCTAATCCATCTGAAACAGAGGCTGTTTTCAAAATCTTGGATCAAGTGCTAAATTTAACAGGCTACAGAAGAGTTTCACTGGTGTTAATGGATTGTTTGGCACAATTATAGCATAATTTGGCACTCCAAATAGCCTGGTTTGGTGTGTAAAGATGCACAGTAATTCTGTAATTTGTATGCCATTCAATAGAGACAACCAAAAAGCTAAAAAGGAAACAAAAAGTTCAGAACACCTCCTTACCAGCAATCTCTATACAGATAAACAGAGATTAACACCAGGATTAATACTAGACAATCAATCAGTAAACCACTTAGACAATCTAATAGTAAACAAGCTGATTGACACATTACCAAAAAAATAACAACTCTACTACCAAAACTGAGAGGGCAAGCCACTGTATATATAAGCAAAGAGCAAACTTACTCTCTTCTAGCACTGATGATGTTATCTAGTTGGGTAATAAAAGATCTGTAAGCAAGCAACCAAGCTCAGAGGGTGCCAAGGATTCCAAAGTTCAATCCTGAGCTACAAATATTCCCTTCTATTGGTATTCTATAAACTATATGACTGTCATAATTTTCATTTCCTCCATGCGTATTTTCCCACGCCAATGCAATTTACAGACGTAATTATTGGTTTCTATATAAAAAAGCAAAGGTTGGGGTCCATTAAAAGGAGGGGAGAATTTGATGGCAAAACTGGGAAAAAAATAATTAAATTGAAAGCTGCAGCACATGATACCAGTTGCAAGTTTAGATTTTAAAAAATCATATGTTTTTTACCCCTCATACTTTTCCCTGATCAAGTTTTTTTAATATTGTTTACAGAATATAACATTTAATGGTTATTTTTCATATTTATGCTATCACACACACACATTTATATGTATATCTGTATCGACCCATCTCTCTCTCCCTCTCCCTCCCTCCCCCCCTCTCATTGTATGTATGTGAGCGTATATAATTAAGAATTACATTTGGCTTTAATATACACAATTTAATTGAAGTTGCAGTATTTCTGATATCAAGTTTGCTTTTTTTTTTTTTAAAGGGAAGCTTTTGCTAAATGGGCTTTGTTCAGAGGTGCCAGATATATTTGTAGAGGGTCTCTGGTTATGATATAATTGTACAAAGAATATTGGACACGTATTGTTTTTGGAGAAAGACAGTTTTGATCACTGTTTGCATCTTCACCCATTACAAGTTTGCTTTCTCCATTGATGCCCATCAAAAGAAAAAAAATCTTTCTTAAACTGCTATTCATAATTTGATGCTAGAGCTACCAGCTCAAGATATGATTATCCAAGTGAACACTAGATGGAACACATATATATGGAGCTGTCTATATCTCTCTGCTGCCTTCTTGTGCCTTTTGCATTGCAGATAAAGGAACCTGTAATACTTTATGCATGAACCAACTACAGCAATAATTTCAAGAATACTTGAAGTTCTTTCAAAGACTGGCAAATGTGACACTTTGCCCTCAATGCCAGATAATGAGGGAGAGGAAACTGGTGAGCAGTCTGCTTATCGTCAGGGTGTCACAAGCAGAATTGTGCTATGAAATCACAGAAAAAGGCAGGGAGATTCTGTCTGTCTGTCTCTGTCTCTGTCTCTGTCTCTCTGTCTCTCTCTGTCTCTATCATGATCTACCTTGAAATTCATGCAAATATAATCATTCTGGAAATGTGAAAAAAGGACACTTATGCTCATTGTGACTGTTGATGAACAGGTTATTACTATGTCTATAATTCTAAGCGGGATGTCCTCCACTAGAATTCTTGAAGTGGTTCAGATATTTATGTAGGAGAAGAGCAGGCAGAGCTGGGAGCAGTGGTGGAGTTAATGTCATCAGTTTAGAGCAGAGGTGTCAAACTTGATTTCCTTGAGGGCCACATCAGAGTTGCATTTGACCTGGGGGGGGAGTGGGGGTGTGACCAAGGGGGCATGGTCAGGCTGGGCATGGCCAGCTCAATATCACTCATGTTGGGGGCTGGGGATCCATTGTCTCCAGTGGAAGAAGGCAAGACCAGGGAAAGCGCCAATCCCTTGTCCTCCAGAGGAGCCTCACTGTCCCTCTCAGGCCATGTGGAGGACCCTCTGATGACGGCACAGGCTGTCCAGAAGGCAAGCACCAAGCATGGCCTTCGAGCTCCCAGGGCACTGGAACCCCACAGCCCAACCCAGCCCAGCTCCGCTTCCCCAAGAGGGTGCCTGGATGCACTTACCTCCTATTCAAGGATGCTGCTGCTATGCTTGCTCTCTTTGGCCATGTTGCTCATGGTGTGTGCAAGAGGGCAAAGTGTGTGGGTCAGAAGGAGGCTCACTCCCCCTCCATGTGAGAAGACCTGCCTTTGTAACCAAAGCATCCTCAGCAATAGGATGAGAGGCCACCAGGAGAGGTCAGGAGGAGGAGGCAAGGGGATGGTGAAAGGGCAGCAGAGCTGTTAGTGGCCAAGTACTAAGGCAGGACTTCCCTCAGATCCTTCCTCCCTCTCATTATAATCTTCCTCCCTCCCTCCCTCCCCTTCTTCCCTTCTTTTTCTTTTTCTTTCCTCTTTCCCTTCCTCCTTTCCTGTCCATTCTTGGATGCTCAAATGTAAAAAGGGAAACATTTTTCGATGCCTCCTTGCCTTGTGGCCAAATGCCATTTTGCTAGTAGTTTATTTTGCTAGCCCTCTGCCAGTGAAAACAGAGTTTGGGAGGGGCACACGTGGCCCTCCCAAGCTCCGTTTTCAGCTGGTGCCGACCTCTTCCAGCACTCTGCCAGTGAAAATGGTCACCACCAGATTGTAGATCAGCATCTGGCTGGCCTAGACCAGGCTGAGGCACCAATGGCTGGTCCTTCTTTGTTTCCAGGGTGGCCCCGTGGGTCAGATCTAAGCACCCCGCAGGCTGGATCCGACCTGCAGGCCTTGAGTTTGACACCCCTAGTTTAGAGTCGACCGTGTTCCCACAAACGCTCCAGGTCCAACCCCTCCTGTATTCCACAGATCCTTCGGCACCAAATTGATGTTGAACTTTAGTTGACTAGATTCTTGTGTATAGGCTTGAGTCAGTCTTCTATGCTGCAACTGTACGAATGATCCTGATTATTTGCATTTGCCAATTCACCATCAGAGGTGGTATTCAGCAGGTTCTGACCAGTTCTGGAGAACTGGTAGCAGAATTTTGAGTAGTTTGGAAAACCAGTAAATACCACCTCTGACTGGCCCTTCCCCCATCTATTATCTGCCAAGTCCCAGCTGATTGGCTGGGTCTTCTTTTGTTGCCCTGCACAGGAGAATGGAGCTGGAGAGCAGGTTAGTGCGGTGGGAAGGGAAGGGGATTTTGCAGTAATCTTCCCCCAGAAGTGGGGTGGGAATGGGGATTTTACAGTATCCTTCCCTGCCATGTCCACCAAGCAACACCCACAGAACTGTAGTAAAAAAATTGAATCCCACCACTGTTCACCATGTCTCTGAACACATTGATTTTGTGGATAATCAGTGGACAATTGGCACACAGTATATAATATATCCTGAGGTATCTGCCTCTCCTACCAGGTTAGATAGTGGGTGCTCCAGGTCCCCTTCTTTAAATGTTGCCATCTGATGGGACCTCAGAAGCACAACTTCTTGATTATTGTCCCAGCTCTTTGGAACAATGTCCCACTTGAGATCCAAGAGATCCCTATCCTTTTAGTCTTCTGGAGGACTGTGAAGGCCTGGTTCTTCCATACAAAGATTGGGCTAGTATTGAGGTTCAGTTGCTGATATGTTTGGCTTATACCTAGTGGAAGGGTACCTTTGGAGCACCTGGCCAGAAGGGTACCTATATTTTATGGATTGTTGTGAGCCATCTAGAGTCATGATTTGAGATAGGCTGCCATGTAAACGTTGTGAATAAGTAAAATATAGATTTGGAGAAGATCCATTAAAAATGACCAGGGGGATGGCATTTTTCCTCTCTGAGAAAAGTTTACACTGTTGGGAGCATGTGGTTAAGGGGAAAAGAGATAGAGTTGTACAATAAAAGCATGCACCAAGTGTTTATGGAGCATTTTATCTTTCTCTTAATGCAAACCCTAATGGCAATTTAATTGATTATATTGAACGCATAATCCAGTAACAGCTACTTCTGGTGTTTGAGCTGGTGTGGTGCCAAAGTTACTAACTGTGAAATGCTCTTAGTTTGAAATAGTCATTCCAGATACTTACTGGAAATATTCTGATGCTTTCTGAACCATCTGGAGTACCAAACATCTGTTTCACTTTTGAAAGGCGACTTTTGAAGTTGGAATGGGGCAATTTGAGCTGGAGTTCAATGGGCAGAACAGCATTCAAACATTTTCCAAGAAAGTTGGAATGGTTATTTTCAAAACTAGAACTTTTCAGTTTGAAGTAATAAATAAAATAATAAATTAAAAAAGAAAACAAAAATCAACAAAAACCTTGATAACAAATACACCCCAGTCTCAACTCCATGTGCTCATTTGCCCAGAATCACATATGCTTGATGGTTCTGTTCATCAATAAATGGATCGTGTTTCCAATCAGCCTCCAGTCTCCATTTTGTCTCCAGTGCTTTCTCCCAGCTTGAAACTGGAGCAGATCAGTGATGGGATTCAAATTTTTTTACTACTGGTTCTGTGGGGGTGGCTTTGTGGGCGTGGCCTGTAAAATCTCCAGTCAGAGGTGGCATTTTCTGGTTCTCCAGAACTGCTGAATACCACCTCTGTTACATACCATTCAAAACAGACAATCAAAAAGCCACAAAGGAAACAAAAAGACCAAAACACCTCCTTACCAATCAATATCCAGAAGAGCAGAGAAATAACACCAAGATTAATTCAAGAAGGAAACAATATCCCAATCAAAGAATTACCTATTCAAATGAACAAGCTAACAGTAAGCAAACACAGTCTAATCAAGGAACCACTAAGCCTAACCACTAAGTCTAACCACTAAAACCACTCTCATCAGTGGTGGGATTCAAATTTTTTTACTACAGGTTCTGTGGGCATGGCTTGATGGGTGTGGCAAAGGAAGGATACTGTAAAATCTCCAGTCAGAAGTGGCATTTGCTGGTTCTCCAAACTACTCAAAATTTCCGCTACCAGTTCTCCAGAACTGGTCAGGATCTGCTGAATACCACCTCTGGAGCAGATGGTCTTTTTCTGCTATCAGTTTTCTATATTTCTTTTTTTCTATACAATCTTCTAATTGTTTGCTCATTCTTCTATTAATCTGGAAAGAAATGCAGAGAACCAGGCTATAATCAGAATGTTTGGCTATGTTGCCAGAGCTGCAGGTTCATTCTCTTAAAAGACGACATATTGCAAGAGAAATTTTGTCATTTCAGATTATTCATTAAAAAAAAGCAGCTAGTTCTTCCTGAAAAACATTTAAGAACAGAACAAGAACAATCCTAATGAAACCTGAATCACACATATTTTTTTAAAAAATCATTAGAAAAGAACAAGAAAAAGTTATAAGCCATTACAACTTTCTTAACATGTTCCTGGAATGCCAAGAGCCAAGAATAGAAAAAGCTTAAAATAATTATTCCAAGAAATTATTAACCTAAACTATCTGCAGTGTGTTGCATTGCTATGAACATAACCTTTTTCACTAGCAGTACAGAAAATTCTGCTTTTCAGCTGGGAACAAATTAAGTGATTTTCCCTCTTTCTACTCTCCTCTCCCCTTTATTAAACCATTTAAACCATAGGAATTAAGGCAAAAGCAGGAGATACCCATTTTTAAAAGATCTGGCAGAAATCTCTTAATCTTTCCATTTATAAAATACCACGGCTGGTCTGGGAGAGGCAATTCATTTACGGGGCTGGTGGATGTATTGATTGACATGTTGTGGGTGTTAGGTTTGCATGAAGAGTCAGACGCGAAGAGCTTCAGTGAAGAGTTTATTAAGTGACTACAGCTCGAATGGACCCAACTTGGCTGGGCTACGGCTGCTTTTTATAGCCAGCAGCCGTAGTTGCCAGCCAATCAGAGTGCAGGGTTTTCCCGCACTATTTAAACCAATCCTATTTGACATTTTACAAGAACAATTCAAACTAAACCAATGACATTCAAACCTACATACATAACACCCTCCCCACTAGGTTCAGTCCATACCAAACCCCAACCTATCTAATGTATTCTTTTAAATAGGTGGGGCTCTTGCGTGTACGTTGGGACCTTCGTGGTTCAGAAGTTTTAACATTCTCACCCAGTGAGAGAGGAAATGTGTCTGCTGACATTTCCCCACTGGGACTTCCTGTGAAAGAAGACCCTGTTTGATTGTTAGAATCTGGTCTCTCCTCCCAACCCATCTCCAGCCCAATGTCAGCACCCAAGTCAGGTAGTGATGTACAATCTTCCATTTGTAAGGATGGATTTTGGCATTGTGACAGGTTTTGGAATGGTTCCTGTTGTAATGGCTCGTTACACCTGGGGTTGATTCTTGCTTGCTAATTTTCCTCCTGTTCCTCCCCTTCCCCCCTAGAATTGACATCAGGTGAGGGAACTAGAGAGGAACAAGTGCGATGTTCCTGAGAGAACCTGGATCTAAGTTGATCAATGTGCCTAAGACCTAAGTTTCCTACCCATCAACAACTCTGCTGGGATAAGTTATTAGATGGGTTAGGAGTGATGTGCTGAACACTAAGAAGTTTTTCAACTTTCTCAGTGATGTCCCCAGGACCCAGTTGCTGAAGCTTCTCCTTGGTAAAACGTACCATGCGTTCAGCCCGGCCGTTAGCCGAAAGGTGCCCAGGGGCAGTAAGGGCATGTCTGATACCCTGTTGTGCTAAATAGGATTCAAAAAGGTTGGATGTAAATTGAGGCCATTGTCAGAGACAAGAACATCAGGTAACCCGTGGGTTACAAAAGTTTTTGAGCTGTTTGATGACAGCATCAGTTGTGGTGGATGCCATGGGGATTCCCTCTAGCCATTTGGAATATGCATCTACTATAATAAGAAAGGTGTGCCCTCTGGTAGGGCCAAAATCAATGTGAATCCTAGACCACGGGCCCCTAGGACATTCCCATTCCTGTGTGGGGGAGAGGTGGTGCAGGCCTGACTACCTGACAGTTGGGACAGGATGCAACCCAGTTTTCAACCATTTTGTCAATACCTCGCCACCATACATAACTCCTGGCCAATCCCTTCACCTTACAATCCCAGGATGACCCTCATGTAACATTTCCAAAACCTCTCTTTGCAGTTTTGCAGGAATAACCACCCTGTTACCCCACAAAATACATCCTCTTAATACAGATAATTCAGTTTGCCTGGACTTAAAAGGTTGGGCAAGGTGAGGTAGATCTTGAAGAGGCCAACCTTTCTTAATCCAGCCTATAACAGGAGCCAATGAAGTGTCTTTGGAAGTCTCTTTGGCAATTTCAGCAGCATGAACTGGAAGCTTGGCAACAGTTTCTAGGAAAAAGGTGTGTGTTTCAGGTTCAAAGTCCTCCTTGTGGCAAGGAAGTGGGCAACGACTCAGTGCATCAGCATGTCCAATGTCCTTGCCAGGCTTGTGGATAAGTTTGTATGAATAAGCAGCAAGAAATTCAGTCCACCTCAGCATTCTTGGTGACAGGATAGTAGGTGTAGGCTTGTCTCCTGCCACAATGCCTAACAAAGGTTTGTGATCTGTAACAATGGTAAATGTTCTCCCATACAGATATTCATGAAATTTCTTAACAGCTGCAACAATTGCCAATGCCTCCTTGTCCAATTGGCTGTAATTCCTCTCTGCTTTGGTCAAAGTGCGAGAGTAAAATGCAATAGGGGCTTCTCTCCCACTGGGAAGCCTGTGGCTCAAACCCCCTCCAAAAGGGGATGCATCACAAGTCAGTACAACAGGCAAATTCTCAGAGAACTGTATCAGTACAGCATCAGACGTGATTAGTCTTTTAATACTGTTAAATGCTGATTGTTCCTTCCTGCCCCAGACCCAAACAGACTTTTTATCAAGTAATCTGTGCAATGGTTCAGCAATGGTTGCCTTCTGAGGTAGGAACATGTGATAAAAGTTAATGAGTCCAAGGAAAGCTTGCAAATCTGTTTTGCATTTAGGTCTAGGGGCTTCTTTGATTGCTTGAACCTTGGCATCTGTAGGGTGGATGCCATGCTTGTCAATCATGTAGCCCAGGAACTCAACTTGTCAGTTTTAAGAGTGCATTTTTCTTTCTTGACTCTTAACCCCGCTTTCCTGAATCTGGTAAGGACTTCTCTGAGTCTTTCTTGTAACTGAGTGTCATTTTCAGCAGAGATTAACACATCATCAAAGTAAGGCACTACCCTGGCAGTCCTTGGAGCATCCTTTCCATAAGGCTTTGAAAGATGCCTGGTGCCACGCTTACTCCAAATTGTAACCTTTACATTTGAAAGCACCTCTATGAGTCACAATGGTTTGGGCCTCTGCAGTGGCATCATCAACTGTTAGTTGTTGATATGCCTGGGCCAGATCCAATTTGGCAAAGACTGTACCCCTGCCAAGTGAATGTAACAGATGATGCACCACTGGAACTGGATATGCGCTCTGCTGCAGCGCATGGTTCAGTGTCCCCTTATAGTCTCCACAGATTCTTACTGACCCATCAGTCTTGACTGGTGTGACTATGGGTGTCTCCCATCTGGAGTGGTCAGTGGGCTCTAAAACCCTTGAGCTATTAATTTGTCTAATTGTGCATCAATTTTTCCTTTAAAGCAAATGGGACCCTTCTGGGCTTTAAATGAATTGGGGCACCTTGGGATCTAGGTTGAAAGTGATAGGGGTCCCCATATACTTGCCCAATCCTTCGCTGAAGACCTCTGGAAACTCAGACTTCAAGGCCTCCTCCCATTCAGAGTTGCTCACGTGATTGATGCCAGTCACCTCGATGCCTAGTGGATTGAACCACTCAAGTCCACAGCAGTCTTGGGCGATCCTTGTCCACGATGGTCAGGGGCAAACGTTTGGTGTGGCCTTTAAACTTCACGTTGAATTCTCTTGTTCCAACTACTGGAATCTTGTTCCCTTGGTAGTCTTTAAGAGTCAGTGCTTGCTTCTGGAAATGTTTCTTCTGAATGTTGGGAAGTAGCCTGTGAATAGTGTCCCATGACACCATAGATAAATAGGAGCCTGAGTCCACTTCCATTTGGCAAGGCCTTCCTTCAATGAATACCTTCACATGTACTTTTCTGCTTCTCAAGGGTGAAGAATGACCAATGGTGACTGTTTGATGAGTTTCATTCTTCCCATTTGCTTCTGAGTTGCGCCCCATTTTCTCACTGAAGTTGTTGGGCTTGAATTCTTTCTCAGGAAATTTCTTCCTACTAGGTGGAGTTCTGGATGATTTGCAGACTCTTGCTAGGTGACCTCTTTTCTCACAACGTAGGCAGATGTTGTCTAAAAACTTGCATTTCCCCCTACAGCCTCTGCAATAAAATTCTTGCCTCTTTCTTCCAAGGTCTTTCCTTTTCTTCTCCATTCTGAGTCTATAAATTCCTTCCTCCACCTCACTACAGTCTGAATCAGAATCTATTTGCTCAATGGGTTGTTGTGGACTTTTCCACATCAGAATGGCTTGAGGCCTTGTTAATTTTCTTCATGGCTGCTGCTGAGGACTTGGTTGCTTCCGCTGAAACAGCTTCCTCTATGGCCTCCTTAAACGTGATCTTAGGTTTCATTAGTAATTTGCTCTGTAAGACCTTATCTTTAAGGCCTAGAACAAACCGATCACATGGCCTCTTCTAAGTTGGTAAACTCACAAGCACCCCCAATGTCCCTTAAACTTGCCACGAAGTCATTAACATTTTCGCTTTCCCTTGATCCCGACGAAAATTCGTGTCTCTTAATGAGGCACGATACTTGTGGGGCATAATGGGCTCTTAAAGCTTTTAAATCAGGCCATTCCATTACCTTCAAGTCTGCAGCTCCGCCAATGCCTTCGCCATCTTGAAGACTGCCGGACCGCAGTGCGTGAGAAATACCGCCCTCTTCCGCTTCTCGGGATGTCGGCGAGGTCGTTTCCTTCCAAATACATTTGAAGCGATCCGCATCGATTCCCAGTCTTCTGCCGCCGGATCGAACGGGCTGGGGGTGTTCAGCGCAGCCATCTCGCTCTTCTGCTTGTCTTCCGCCGTCTCTTCTTCAGGGGAATCCCACCTTCGCGCCAGTGTTAAGTTTGCATGAAGAGTCAGACGAAGAGCTTTGGTGAAGAGTTTATTAAGTGACTATAGCTCGAATGGACCCGACCTGGCTGGGCTACGGCTGCTTTTTATAGCCAGCAGCCGTAGTTGCCAGCCAATCAGAGTGCAGGGTTTTCCCGCACTATTTAAACCAATCCTATTTGACATTTTACAAGAACAATTCAAACTAAACCAATGACATTCAAACCTACATACATAACAGTGGGGGAGGAAGTTTTTCCACAGAGATATGTGGTTTTTGATGGGCCACTTGTGCTGCAGCTGGAGGGAAGTCTTTATCACCCCTTGCAATTACACCAGAAACAAACACAGTTGGTTTAGGTGGCCTGGTGCCACTTTCCCATTCCTGATCATCTTTATCTTTGTCTTCTTTGCATCTGGAGCATGGATGCTTTGCACAATTCTCATTCCACCAGCTTTGACTTCCATAAAGAACCCCAATACACGATCTGTTTTGTGGCTTGGACAGACACAGTCTGCCTCGATTCACAACACGTGTCCAATGTTAACATGTCAACTCGAAGAGTTTCTGTCTGTCTTCTATATTTCTATGCTCCTTAATGTGCAGAGCTTCAGGTTCAAAGACAAACAAGTGCTTCAGGGACGCAGGGGTGCACATGTGTAATATACTTTTGACTGCTTGTTCAGCAACCATTCAAAATTACAATAGCACTAAATGAAGGGACTTATGACCCCTGCCTGAAGCATGGCAGGAAGTGGAGCATGGGTGCCTCAGGGGTGGGGAGGTCCTGGGAAGCCCAGGGAAGGCCATGTGTGAGCTGGGGAGATGCCATAATGTGGTTCTGGGCCTGCACGAGACACCCCAGTGGCTCGCCCTCCCCTGTGGCACCCCACACTCTGCTTAATGACTGCAGGGGAGGGACTGGGATTGTTAAGTGTGGCAATTACATGTAGAAAGTTAGTATTTACCCCTCTCTAGAAGAATGAATAATTTTGGGAAATATTAAAAAACGCAGAATATTATACTTTCCCTAAAGAAGAAACATAAAAAAGAAACTTGTTTTTACAGACAGAAAGCAGTACTTAAGAGATAAAGAGGTAAATAGCTCTATCCATAGGCAAAGCAAATACTGCAGGCAGAAATCCATTCAAGGCAGGATATTTTGAAATTCCTGGCAGCAAAGTCTGAACAAAGGCAGAGTGATAGGATTAGCCCTCACTCAGGATCCAAACCACTACAAAGACATTAAGCCATAATAGGAATTGCCCAACACCCTTTCAGAACACAAGCCATTGTGTCATCTCAGTTGCACCCCCCCCCAGCAAACTTCAACCAAATCTGGGAGCTCAAACAACCCATAGAACCACCTATGATCCCTACAATAACCAACAGAATACATGTTCTTGCACAGGAACAGGAAGCTCAAGTGCAAAGCCCAAGAGTAGGTATAAATACCCCCCCAGTCTCAACTCCATGTGGTCAGCTGCCCAGAATCACATGTGCTTGGTGGTTCTGTTCATCAATAGATGGACCCTCTTTCCAATCAGCCTCCAGCTTCCATTTTGTCTCCAGTGCCTTTCTCCCAGCTTGGAACTGGAGCAGATGGATATTTCTTCCAACAGCAGGCATCATGCTTAACATGACTTGATCTGCACTGGGCAGGATCCATTATGGTTGTAAATTGAACACTACCTTGTACCCAATCAGTAATTTTTAAACAAAGTGCTTGTTTTTTTCCAGAAAAGAATTCAGTTGTGTAAGAAATTGAGGACAGATGCAACCTGAATTCTCCTACATGCTCTGAAGCACCTTTTACCATTAGCATCTGAAGCAGAGCCTTATTGGACAGAGAATTTAGAAAGCACACATACCCTTCAAAGACATTTTCAGATCGGATTTCTGTTGCAATACTGACATCTGTAGACAAATCTAGGAATTTCCAATTACATTCTTCTTTTTGAGGCTGAAATGAGCTCCAATGCTCATATGTCTTTGATGATGCAGAGAGAATGTACATGCCAGGAATTCTTCCAATGTCTTCACTTCAAGCATATTTGTCCCTTCCCAGTTTATTGGAGAAGAAAACTGCTGATAATATGGCCAGTGTTAGGATCACACTGTTATGTCTCTTCTCAAAACTATAATTGAGCCCAGTTGTAAATTGTGATGATCCTAAAGAAGACCACCATGTGACCATGCCTCATTTTATGACCTTTTTTGTGGTGGTCATTAAGTGAACACAGGAGGGCTGGATGTCAGATTCTGGGTGTGGGTCAGATTCAATCTGGGTAATTTAGGGGGGAAACCATTGTAAGTTTGATGGTCACTAAGCAACCAGTTGTAAGTCAAGGACTATCTCTACCCACTACCACTACTACATTATTTTACTAAGCTATCTATGGAATAAGTATTAAGTCCTAAATGGACATCTTTTCATGTAATTTCCATTCCCTATTTCTAAAGTATTGTGATCATCTTATGAGCAGATCATGATCTCTTTGAATGAAAATCTTAGAAATCCTTCTCAGCAGCACTGTGTTTGTGTATGTCACACAAGAGGTAACACAATTAATAAAATCAAATTAAAAAAAAGAAGCAGGGTGGTCTATAGATGTCACTGTTGCCTTGGGTTTCAAGAACCCAGTCCAAAAAAAAAAAATCAGGAGAGAAAGGCAGAAATCCAATCATCCTGATAAACTTAAGCAGCACATCAGATGGCTAATCTTTGGGTGATACCATGCTGAGAGATGTTGCAGATGTCTTAAAAAACAGAAAAGAATATAATATATGATTGAAACACAAGATGCTTTGTTTTTGGTTCTGCAAGCATGTAGGATAAAATCCAGAACACTGTTTCGGGATCAGGTTGGAGATCCACCATCATTAAAACCATTGGCTGATAAATCAATTCTAAGACTGCTGCTACCATTTCTGGTCTGTGTTGGGATGATCACCACATGTTCACAATTCTGGGGCAGTCTCTGTAGGTGGTCAGGGTCTGACTGATTTTTGGGCTTGAAAGCTTTGCAGGAAAATACTTGGTTCAGGGGTGGGATTCAAATTTCTTAATAACTGGTTCTGTGGGCATGGCCTAATTTGTAGGTGTGGCTTGGCGGTCACATGACTGGTTGAGCATGGCTTGGTGGTCTTGTGACTGGCTGGGTGTGGCTTGGTGGTCATGTGACTGGATGGGTCAAAAGATGGAAACTCACTTAACAATGCTCTTGGAGCAGGGTTGAACTAGATGACCTCTGAGGTCCTTTCTAGCCCTGGATTGCTGTGCTGTTTCAAAGCATCCTCTGAAGCTGCGTCTATGCCAGGGTTTGTAGTCCTTCCTTCCTCTCCTTTTTCTTTCCCTCCCTCCCTCTATTCATCCATCCATCCATCCATCCATCCATCCATCCATCCATCCACCCATATCTCATTCACTTTTCTTTCCCTTCCCTCTTTCTCCCTTCCCTCTTTCTCTCTTCCCTCCCTTTTGTCTTTCTCCCATCCCTCTTTCTTTCTTTTTCTTCTTCCTTTTAAAAGAAAGAAAGAAAGAAAGAAAGAGAGAGAGAGAGAGAGAGAAAGCGAGCTACCATGCATCTCTATGCATAGTATATTTTCAGCTGGAACCTCTTTCTACTTAAACCAGGGGTCCCCAAACTTGGCAACTTTAAGATTTGTGGACTTCAACTCCCAGAATTCTCCAGCTAGCTGGAGTCCACAAGTCTTAAAGTTGCCAAGTTTGAAGACCTCTGACTTAAACCTTAGTATAACACCTAGCCTAGCAAGAGCAAAAATGGGGTGAGGGGGCAGTGCCGGACGCCCCTGTGCCCTGTTTTTGCTCCCAGGAGGCTACCCTACACTTACCTGGGAGACAGACAGGCCTTGTGGGGATTCCTGGGAGGGGAGGGGTGGGGTGGGCAGGGCCAGCTGTTCTTCAGAACTACCGGTTCCACCGAACTGGATGTAAAATTAACATCCGGTTTGGCCGAATCGGCCCGAACTGGTAGAATCCCACCCCTGACCTGGTTAATAATTCACTGGGAGATCTTCAGGAAACACGAGGCCTTGAATTAGAGAGGGGAATTAATCAATCAATCTGGAAGAAGATGAAAGCAAGGCACTTTTGCATTGTTGCCAATATATGTGCATGCTCGTGTGGTTACCATGAACTGAGCTCATCCCGAGGGCATCTTCAAGTGCCTTCAGTACAGTTATGAACTTTCAAGAATCCTTTATTGATTTCTTTGCTTTCTAATCTACCTTTTCTGAAGAGTTCAAAAAAATATCAACAGTTCTTTGTCCTCCATTTTTCTCTAAGAGAGATAAGATAGATGATAGATAGATAGATAGATGGATAGATAGATAGATAGATATATTATAGACAGACAGAGAGACAGACAGATAGATAGACAGATGATAGATAGAGACAGGTGATAGTTAGAAAATGATAGATAGATAGAAAGATAGATATAGACAATAGATAGTTATAAAAAGAAAAAAATACAAGCATATAATTAATTAACATGCCATGTCTACAACAATTTCTAAAGCAAGGAATTTAAAACCTAGAGACACTCTGGTGCCATTCCCTGTACCCCACTCTTGGGATGATCATGTTTCATGACTGGGCAAAGTTTCTTGACACCAAGGAGCTTTAGAAAAAAAAAGAGGATGTTTCATTACCCAAACTAGGTAACATCATTAGTGCTAGCACAAGGCACTGATTATGTTATCTAGTTTGGGTAATGAAACATTTGCAAGAAAACAAACAAGCTCAGAGAGCACCAAGGACATCTCATTGTAATATTTTTACATCTCTCATCCTGAAGCCTACAAGCTTGACCTAGTTAATGAGAGAGATTGGGAAAGCTTTTGTGCCTTCCAATCTGCTTTGTTTGTCCTTTAATATTTGATTCAAGCTGACTCTGATAATACTACTACTGCCTAATGTGTTCCTTAACATTTTGTATTGATTTTGAACTGCCAATGTGATGGTTAAATCTTGGTGACCTTAAGATGTGAAGACTTCAACTCCAAGAATTCCCCAGGTTTAATTATTCCCTGCTTTTTATTATAAAGGTAAAGGTTTCCCCTGTCTGGTCATATCCAACTCTAGGGGGCTGGTGCTCATCTCCATTTCTCAGTCGAGGGAGCCAGCATTGTCCGAAGACATTCCTGTGGTCATGTGGCCAGAATGACTAGATGCCAAGTCCCACAGAATGCTGTTACCTTCCCACTGAAGTGGTACCTATTTATCTACTTGCATTTACAGGCTTTCAAACTGTTAGGTGGGCAGAAGCTGGGGCAAGAATGGGAGCTCACTCCATCATGCAGCACTCGGGTTTCAAACCTGGGCTGTCAGTTTTCCAGCTGACAAGCTCAGCATCTTTAACCGCTGAGCCATCATGCAGTTATTTTACTTTTAATTGTACCTTGTTTGATTAGGAGTTCTGCAGAATTCAAAAGCTAGCATACCTTTTAATGTAGTTTTGGCTGACCTTCCTAAAGCTAAACTGTGCAATCATTTATTCCTATCCAATGGACAAATACTACTATAATACTGCAAAATATAGATAACATTTTGAGAATTGGGGCTATGTTTTGGGAACTGTTTCAATCTTTTTGGGCTGCAACAGATAAGCTGGTGATGATGAGAGGGAGAAGTTGGTGATGATAATTCAATTAATTGTTATTAAGAATGAATGTTGTGAAAAGGAGATGGTTAGTTATTTGGGTATCATAGTTTCCTAAGAATTGTTCATGGTGTTACACAGATGGATTTAAAGTCTATATGTGGCCCAATTGCCTATCTTTGTATAAGGAGGCATCTTATGAATCCAGCCCAAGTCCTTTTGGATTTGGTTAAACTAGACATTATTATAATGTCATCATTTTGATGCATATCCAATCCTTTCCCCTGTAGGCATTCATCAGCAGATACAAATCTGGCAATCATTGTCTGGCAAAATGACCCCAAGAAAAATGTGCACAATACAACTAAACTTATTGGCACTAAATATTTGCTGAACCTTCAGAAGGGAATCGGAATTTCTTAGAGGTATTTTATGACCTTTCTATGAATGTTTGGCTTTCATTTAAAAAGTTATCTCATCCAGGGATGGCTATCAGACATGTCCAAATATTTGTTAGCTCTATGTAGTAAAATGAGCTTGAGATTTCTTTTCATGATATTCTCATTGGAAATAAGTATTATAAATAAGTATTCTTTCTCATTGGAAATAACTATTATAATGTTTGTCTACCCAAGAATGTCTTTTGAATAAATGGCAACCAGACATTCTGGTTCTATTGGCAAACAAACTTTCCAATTAATTTTAGTTTATGTTACAAACTAGAACAATACTCAAATATTTGGTTTATCACTCCCTTCCGCTCATTGCAATTAAAATACAAATTGCAATGGACACTTTACTAAACTACTTTAGCAGATGCTGTTCTATGTTCTTGCAGTTTGTGAACACTTTGCTAGGAATAATAAACTGCAGTTAAAGAACTATCCTGTACCCAAGTCAAAGTTTGCTCGGATTGTGGTTCTCATTTTCTCATACCTAAATAATTTTATTCTGTTCTTCATACTTCAAATAAAAGGATAATACAATTGGCCCCAATGGCTCCTACAGGAAAGTATCATAACATATCTAGTCTGGTCTAGTGCCGTGATGGCGAACCTATGGCACACATGCCACAAGTGGCATGCAGAGCCATTTGTACGGGCACGCGAGCCCCAGCCAAACTTAACTGCACTGCGCACGTGCGTGCCTCCAAGCTGATTTTCGGCCCATTTGAGGCCGTTTTTGCCCTTCTGGAGGCTCAAGGGAAGCCTCTGCAACCTCAGGAGGCCAAAAAATGGGCCTTTCAGAAATACCAGAAGTTCTCATTTTCAGCCTCCGGCAGGCCTCTAGAGACCAGGGGAGACCATTTTTGCCCTCCCAGGGGCTCGAGGGAAGCGTCTGCAGCCTTGGGAGGCCAAAAAATGGGCCTTCCGGAAATACTGAAGTGCCGAAATGGGCCTGTTTTCAGCCTCCCGAGGCTGCGGAGGCTTCCCTTGAGCCTCTGGGAAGGTGAAAAATGCCTCAAAGAGGCTGAAAATCAGCTGGGAGGCAGACACATATGCAGTGTAGGTCAGGGGTGTTGCGCATGCATGTGCAGGGGGGGCGGGGTGCATTGCATTATGGGTGCTGGCATGCGCGCACACTATTGCATGTGCTTTTGGCACACCGCAACAACAAAAAGGTTTGCCATCACCATTTTCTTTCCCAGAAAAATGGTTACTGCTGGTGGATTTGCCTCACAATCCGCTAAGTCCAGGTGTTTGCTTTTCCTTGGCCTTGGCCAAGTTTTTCAATTAATTTGTGCACTGAGCCTTAATATTCTTCATAATGTCCTTTACTTTTTTCTCACACAGCACTGCCTTTTTCTACATGCTAAGCATGGCCACTGTATGATTTCCCTGATTTTTTTCACTCTCATAGTACATGATTGTTTGAAATAATAACAATAATGGCAAGTATTTTGGGGAGCATCCCTAACATTTATTTTTTATACTTTCTTATTCTGAAGATGTATCCTATTGCTTAATTACAAAGTCTGTGAATGATTCAGTTGTGGGTCCTTTCTCCTTTAGCGATGCTTTAAGTCACTGAAGAATTCCAGTCAGCAGGTATCAATCATCAAACCCTTGGAAAGTACACTCAAAAAATCAACTGCCTTCTGGAGGTTTCTGTAGTCTCACAGTGTTCAAAATGCTGGGACTTTTCTCTTCTGACACCTGTTTTTTCTCTTTGTTCTTTCTCTTCAAATTCTTTTTGTTTCTATCTTGTGGCCATTGCTGACTTGCATGATCAGCAGGTGTCCAAAATGGTTAGATTCCAGATTCTAAAATGCCAACTAATCTTACAGAATATAGAATAGCAGAGTTGGAAGGGATCTTGGAGGACTTCCAGTCAAACCCGCTCCCCTGTTCAAGCAGGAGACCCTATACCATTTCAGACAAATGGCTGTCTATAATCTTTTTAAAAACCTCCAGTGATGAAGCACCCACAACCTTCCAGAAGAAAGCTGTTCCACTGATTAATTGTTCTCACTGTCAGGAAATTTCTCCTTAATTCCAGGTTAGTTCTAAAATTACTAATCTTAATTCTAAAGTTCCAAAATTATACAGAGAACAAAAGCTATTAATTATTTAAGTTAAAAAATAAATAAAATAACTAAGTAAACTATAGATAATCATTGGCTTATTCATTGCTCAGTGATTGTTCAAAGTTATCAGAAACCTCCCTAGAATTACTTATGACCAAGTTTATTTTAATCTATATATTTATTTTATTCAGGACAAGGTTAAGATACAAAAAAAAAATCCCAAATTAAAAAAATCACATAGAAAACAAAAGATAAAAAACAAGATAAAAACACAAAAAATTAAAACATTTAAAAAGGTGCATCAAAACAACATTATACACATATTATGCCCTCTAGTTGAATACTGATTAATATAATTACTATAACATTAATTTCCACCCATTGTGAAACAGGTCTTCCCAAATTTTTTAAACTACTAAATCTTTGCAAATTATTGGCCTGTCTTCTGTATGTTATATTAGTAACAAAGTAGATAACAGGAAGCATAATAAAACTGTGAATTGTTTTAATACTTATGACCCAGATTTGAATATCTGACAGCCAATCATTCCCCTATTCACATGATTGCATTTTGGGTGTTTGACAACTGACCCTCATTTATGGCCATTTGCAGTGATCTGCAGTAACATGATTGTGATATATGATTCCTTCCCCCTGGAATCTGGTGTTTACTTCCAGTTTCTGGAAAAAATACCCACTGGATACAATGGGTTTGCTTAACATCTGCTATGATCGCTTAATGACCATGGTGTTAATGACCTTGGCATTCACTTAATGACTGCTACAAAAAAGGTCAGAAAATTGGACATAGTCACATGAGAACTCAAAGTTTCGGTTAAAGCTGACTCGCTTTCATCACTGCCTGCATCAACTTCCAGCTAGCAGGTTGCCAAACAAAAATTGGAGGAGGGGTTAGTAAATTCCTAGGGAGGGGGAGGCTAAGGAATACATGAGAGCCTTCTTACAGCCATAGAGGAGATACTCACAAGGTTCTTGGAGCTACCAGCCAGCACAGCTTTCTTTTTGCCAAAACAGAAGTACTGAGTGTGATTGGTGGACAATGAACTGTAGGCGGCCCAGGGTGAAAAGGGGGTTTTACCTATGGGCTTTTCGCGAGAAGACCTCAGAGGTCACTTTGCTTCTCTGCTGTGCCTAACTGGATCTTTTAAATAAAGTTTTACTCTTGGTAGTTCTTATGTGCCAGGAGTTTTTTTCTCCAATGTGCAGTGGTAAGATGCTGTCAGTTCAGACTGGTTCAAACAAACCAGTAGTTCATACGATCAGCTGGCCATCCCCACCCTACCCTGTCCTTTATTTCCTGCTTTGTAGCTCATCTTAATCATGCAGCACAGCTGATTCCCCCCCCTCGCTGTTCTACATACCGTTGCTGACTTGGAAGGTAAGCAGCTGAGCTTCTAAATGCTCCATTTCCAGCAAAGTGTGAGCTCACTGAACCGGTTGTTAAACCGGCAGCATCCCACCACTGCCAATGTACCAAATGACAGTTTCCTTGAAAACTATACTTAATTATTAATGATGATTCAGGCCATATGTCTAGTTATGCTTATTATGCTCATCTTGGTATATATTGATGTAAGTTCTGCTGGCATTTATTTTCACACAGTTGCTTGATTCTGTGTTAAATAAATCTAAGGGAGTTTTAATAAAGGCTGTGAACATTTTGGATCATTAGAGTGTCCTGAGCTAATCTTGAAGTGCAACTAGCTGTAGCCTAGTTCTCTGATTTAACACTGCTTAGAGAAAAATGATTCTGTCTCATTGCATGGATATTTCTCTATCACTCTTTCTGCAACCCCCATCCCCATAAGGACTAGAAGAGATAGGATAGCACCCTTCCTGTGCTTGAGGGGCTGTCACAGAGGATTAACAGATTAATAGAGTTGGAAGGACCTTGTAGGTCATCTAGTCCAGCCCCCCACCCAAGCAGGAGACTCCTACACCATTTCTTACAGATGGCAGTCCAGTCTCTTCTTGAAAACCTCCAGTGATGAAGCTCCCACAACTTCTGTTCCCTTGGTTGATTGTTCTTGCTGTCAGAGAATTCCTCCTTATTTCCAGGTTGATTCTCTCCTTGTTCAATTTCCATCCATTATTCATTGTCTGGCCTTCGATGCTTTGGAAAATAGCTTGATCCTTTCCTCTCTGTGGCAGCCCCTTAAATGCTAGAACACTGCTATCATATCTCCGCTGGCCCTTCTCTTCATAGACTAGCCATGTCCAGTTCCTGGAACCATTCATCATATAGTGAACCCATTCTCCAAAGCACCTTACCAAAGCAGGAGTAAGGAGTAAATAAGTAAGGGGTAGAAGCTTATTAAATAAAGATCCAACATTGAATTAAGGAGAAATTTCCTGACAGTGAGAACAATTAATCAGTGTGATGGCATGCCTCTGAAAATTGTGGGTGCTTCATCACTGGAGGCTTTCAAGAAGAGACTAGGTAGCTATTTGTACAGAATGGTATAGGGCAGTGGTGGCTAACCTTTTTGGCTCCTGTGCCAAAAATTGCACACATGCTTGTGTGCACTTATGTGCCAGCACCATGCCCCACCACACTCCCTGCACATGTGCATGTGATTCCTCCCTCCCCCTCACTGCCCTCTTAGCTGCATTGCACCTCCCAGCTGATTTTCGGCCCATTTGAGGCCTTTTTCGGCCTCCCAGAGGCTTGAGGGAAGCCTCCACAGCCTTTGTAGCCCGAAAAATGGGCCCATTTCCTCACTTCCGGTATTTCCGGAAATACGGGAAGTGAGGAAATGGACTTGGTTTTCAGCCTACAAAGGCTGCAGAGGCTTTCCTTGAGCCTCTGGGAGGCCGAAAAAGGCCTCAAACGGCCCAAAAATCAGCTGGGAGGTGCATACATGCACAGTGAGGTAAGTTTGCCTGAGGCTCGCATGCTTGCACAAATGGCTTTGTGTGTCACCGGTGGTATGCATGCCATAGGTTTGCCATCATGGGTATAGGGTCTCCTGCTTGAACAGAGGGTTGAACTAGAAAACCCCCAAGATCCCTTCCAACTCTATGGTGATGAATGAATGTGATGACCCAGAGTATCTCAGAAATATAACGAAATCCAAAATGTAACTGAAAGTCCTTTAATGCCTTCAACTTGACTTCACTGTTTAATTGTTCACAGTGGAGGAGTCAAAATAACATTTCAAAGGCAAGAAACACAGTTCACATTCAAAGAGCTGATAATGAAGTAAAAGCCAAAAACAAACCGCATTGAATAAAGTTCCTCGACAGACCAGGTTAGATAATTGCCAGCTTCAGGAAGATAATCAGGGACAATCCATTGGAAGAACGCCAACCAAGATAAACCTTCTTTAGAACTAAAACACTAACTTTGACTCCAGCAATTCTAACTATGCATTTACAAACTTATATACATAGCTCCCAGCTGTAAGCCCTGAGGAGGATCATGGCCCTCTCCTCCCGAGTAGACCATGCTTTTCCCTGATCCTCTCCTCCCTGCATGCCCTGGGATGGATAGGAGATGGGTCTGGATCCTCCTCTGATTGCTCAGCCAGCCTCTGCCCTTCCCCAGCCTCCTCCACCACATCTGGAGCCACACTCCCACTCCCTGTTGGCTGTTCCTCCTCTTCCTCGTAGTCAGTCTCCACCAGGGGCATGACACTATCCCCCCTGCAGGTCCCCCTCCCCTGGGACTAGGCGGACGAGGACGTTGAGGGAACCGAGCATGAAAGTCCTGGACCAAACGAGGAGCATGAACATCAGTGGCATCAACCCAGGTGAAGTCCTCTGGCTCATAACCCTTCCATGCCACCAAATACTGAAATCGGCCCTGCAACTGGCGAGAATCTTGGATGCTATCCACTTCATACTCCTCCTCTCCCAGAGGGGCTACTGGGGCCGGCCGTAAGGGAGTCGATCTATGCGGGCTGTCGGCCAATACAGGGATTATCAGGGAACGATGAAAAACAGGATGGATACGCATGGTCCGTGGCAGGGAGAGATGAAAAGCCATAGGATTGACTACCACCTCGACCGGAAAAGGTCCCAAGTAACGGTGATCGAGCTTTTTCGATGGCCGCGTCATTGGTAAGTATCGAGTAGAGAGCCAAACCCGATCACCTACCACTAGAGGCAGAACATTGCGATGATGGTGGTCTGCAAACTGTTTATAGTCCTCCTTGGCTCTCTCTAGTTGATCATGGACCATGTGGTGCGTGGCTTTTAACTCCTGCAAGAACGTATCTGTTATGTATGTAGGTTTGAATGTTATTGGTTTATTTGAACTGTTCTTGTAAAATGTCAAATGGTATTGGTTTAAATAGTGCGGAAGAATCCCCACTCCCATTGGCTGGCAGCTACGGCTGCAGGCTATAAGAAGCAGCCATAGCCAAGCCAGGATGGGTCTATTCGAGCTGTAGTCACTTAATAAACTCTTTGCTGGAACTCCTCGCGTCTGACTCTTCATGCAAACTTAACACTGGCGACGAGGATGGGATTTCCCTGAAGAGAAGACGACGCCACGAACAAGCAACTGAGCGAGATGGCTGCGCTGAACACCCCCAGCACCGCTCGATCCGGCGACGGAAGACTGGGAATCGTATGCGGATCGCTTCCACATGTTCCTGAGGGGAACGATCTCGCCGGCATCCCCGAGAGACGGAAGAGGGCGGTCTTTCACGACTGCGGTCCGGCAGTCTTCAAAATGGCGGCGTTGGCGGAGCAGCAGAGCTGAAGGTAATGGAATGGCCCGATTTAGAGAAACTTTTGAGAGCCCATTACTTCACAAGTATCGTGCCTCATTAAGAGACACGAATTTTACCGTCGGGATCAAGGGGATAGCGAGAATGTTAATGACTTCGTGGCAAGTTTAAGGGACATTGGGGGTGCTTGTGACTTTACCAACTTAGAAGAGGCCATGCGTGATCGGTTTGTTTTAGGCCTTAAAGATAAGGTTTTACAAAGCAAACTATTAATGAAACCTAAGATCACGTTTAAAGAGGCCATTGAAGAAGCTGTTTCAGCGGAAGCCACCAAGTCCTCAGCAGCGGCCATGAAAAGATTAACAAGGCCTCAAGCCAGGCCTCAAGCCATTCTGATGGGGATAAATCCACATCTACTCATTGCAACAAATAGACTCTGATTCTGATGGCAGTGAGGCAGAGGAGGGATTTTTAAACTCAGAATGGAGAAGAAAAGAAAAGACTCTGGGAAAAACAGGCAAGGGTTCTATTGCAGAGGCTGTGGGGGGCCACCCCCGCACTGATTGCAAGTTCTTTGACTCCATTTGCCTACGTTGTGAGAGAAACGGGTCACATAGCCAGAGTCTGCAAATCATCCAGAACTCCACCAGCTAGGAAGAAATTTCCTGATAGAGACTTTAAGCCCAACAATTTCCTTGAAAAATGGGGCGAAATTTAGAAGCAAATGGCAAGAATGAAACTCACCAAACAATCACTATTGGTCATTCTTCACCTTAAAAAGCAGAAAAGTACATGTGAAGGTGTTTATTGAAGGAAGGCCTTGCCAAATGGAAGTGGACTCAGGCTCTTATTTATCTATGGTGTCATGGGACACTATCCACAGACTCTTTCCCAAAATTCAGAAAAAGCATTTCCAGAAGCAAGCACTGACTCTCAAAGACTACCAAGGGAACAAGATTCCAGTAGTTGGAGCGAGAGATTTCAACGCAGTTTAAAGGCCACACCAAACGTTTGCCCCTGACCATCGTGGACAAGGATCGCCCAAGTTTGCTGGGACTTGAGTGGTTCAAGCCACTTGGCATCGAGGTGACTGGCATCCATCACGTGAGCAGTTCTGACTGGGAAGAGTCCTTGAAGTCTGAGTTTCCAGAGGTCTTCAGCGAAGGACTGGGCAAGTATATGGGGACCCCTATTGCTTTCAGCCTAGACCCCAAGGTGCCCCCAATTCGTTTAAAGCCCAGGAGGGTCCCATTTGCTTTAAAGGAAAAAATTGATGCACAATTAGATAAACTCATTGCTCAAGGGGTTTTAGAGCCTACTGACCACTCCAGATGGGAAACACCCATAGTCACACCAGTCAAGGCTGATGGGTCAGTGAGAATCTGTGGTGACTACAAGGGGACACTTAACCATGCGCTGCAGCAGAGCGCATATCCTGTACCAGTTGTGCATCATCTGCTCCATTCCCTTGGCAGGGGTACAGTATTTGCTAAACTGGATTTGGCTCAGGCATATCAACAATTAACAGTTGATGATGCCACTGCAGAGGCACAAACAATTGTGACCCATAGAGGTGCCTTCAAATGTAAAAGACTACAATTTGGAGTAAGCGTGGCACCTGGCATTTTTCAGAGCCTTATGGAAAGAATGTTGCAAGGACTGCCAGGGGTAGTGCCTTATTTTGATGATGTATTAATCTCTGCTGAAAATGACACTCAGCTTCAAGAAAGACTCAGAGAAGTCCTTACCAGATTCAGAAAAGCGGGTTAAAAGTCAAGGAAGACAAATGTACACTCAAAACAGACAGAGTTGAGTTCCTGGGGTATATGATTGACAAGCATGGCATCCATCCTACTGATGCCAAGGTTAAAGCAATCAATGAAGCCCCTAAACCTCGATGCAAGGCAGATTTGCAAGCCTTCCTTGGACTTATTAACTTTTACCACATGTTTCTACCTCACAAAGCATCTATTGCTGAGCCCTTACATCGCTTACTTGATAAGAATGCTGTTTGGATCTGGGGGCGGAAGGAACAGTCAGCATTTAACAGTATTAAGAGACTAATCACGTCTGATGCTGTGTTGATACAATTCTCTGAGAATTTACCTGTTGTTCTGACTTGTGATGCATCCCCTTTGGAGTGGGGTTTGAGTCACAGGCTTCCCAATGGACGGAAGCCCCAATTGCATTTTACTCTCGCACGCTGTCCAAAGCAGAGAGGAATTATAGCCAATTGGACAAGGAGGCTTTAGCAGTTGTTGCAGCTGTTAAGAAATTTCATGAATATCTGTATGGCAGGTCATTCACCATTGTTACAGATCACAAACCTTTACTTGGCATTGTGGCAGGAGACAAACCTACACCTAATATCCTGTCACCAAGAATGCTGAGGTGGACTGAATTTCTTGCAGCCTATTCCTACAAACTGATTCACAGGCCTGGCAAGGACATTGGACATGCTGATGCACTGAGTCGTTGCCCACTACCTTGCCACAAGGAGGACTTTGAACTTGAAACTCACACCTTTTCCTGGAGACCGCTGCTAAGCTTCCAGTCCATGCTGCTGAGATTGCCAAAGAAACTGCCAAAGATGCTGTGTTGGCACCTGTTATGGGCTGGATTAAGAAAGGTTGGCCTCTTCAAGATCTACCTCACCTTGCCCAACCTTTTAAGTCCAGGCAAACTGAATTATCTGTATTAAGAGGATGTATTTTGTGGGGTAACAGGGTGGTTATTCCTGCAAAACTGCAAAAGGAGGTTTTGGAAATGTTACATGAGGGTCATCCTGGGATTGTAAGGATGAAAGGTTTGGCCAGGAGTTATGTATGGTGGCCAGGTATTGACAAAATGGTTGAAAACTGGGTAGCCTCTTGTCCCATTGCCAGGTAGTCAGACCTGCCCCACCTCACTCCCCCACACAGGAATGGGAATGTCCTAGGGGCCCATGGTCTAGAATCCACATTGATTTTGCAGGCCCTACAAGAGGGCACACTTTTCTAGTTATAGTAGATGCATACTCTAAATGGCTAGAGGTAATTCCATGACATCCACTACTACTGAGGCTGTTATCAAGCAGCTCAGAAAATTGTTTGTAACCCATGGGTTACCAGATGTCCTTGTCTCTGACAATGGCCCTCAATTCACATCTAACATTTTTGAATCCTTTCTAGCTCAACAGGGCATCAGACATGCCCTCACTGCCCCTGGCACCCTTCGCCAACGGCCGGCTGAACGCATGGTACGCTTTACCAAAGAGAAGCTTCAGCAGCTGGGTCCTGGGGACATCACTGAGAAGCTTGAAAAGCTTCTTAGTGTTCAACACATCACTCCTAGCCCATCAACTAACTTGTCCCCAGCAGAGTTGTTGATGGGCAGGAAACTTAGGTCTTCCCTTGACCGCCTTCATCCCACTTATGCACCCAACGCACCACTGGATTCCACTTCCAAAGTTCGTTCTTTTAGTGTGGGAGATTCTGTATGCTAGGAACCTTATAGGTGAACCTTTGTGGATTCCTGCTGAAATAACTCACATCACTGGCCCTCGTTCTTACAGGGTACAAACAGAGGATGGCCTCCTCTGGAGCAGGCACATTGACCAACTTAGATCCAGGTTCCCTCAGGAACATCGCCTCTGTCTCTCTCTGGGTCCCTCACCTAATGTCTCTTCTAGAAGGGAGGAACAGGAGGAAAATCAGCAAACAGGAATCAACCCCATGTGTAGCCATTGCGACAGGAACCATCCCAACCCTGTCACAATGCCAAGATCCATCCTTAGAAGTAGAGCCATTGCACAGGAACCATCCCAACCCTGTCACAATGCCAAGATTCATCTTAGAAGTGGAAGATTGCACTCACCACCTGACTTGGGTGCTGATATTGGAATGGAGATGGGTTGGGAGGAGAGACCAGATTCTAACAGTCTAACAGGGTCTCCTTTCACAGGAAGTCCCAACAGGGAAATGTCAGCAGACACATTTCCTCTCACTGGGTGAGAACGTTAAAACTTCTGAACCACGAAGGTCTCAACGTACACGTAAGAGCCCCACCTATTTAAAGGAATACATTAGATAGGTTGGGGTTTGGTATGGACTGAACCTAGTGGGGAGGGGTGTTATGTATGTAGGTTTGAATGTTATTGGTTTATTTGAACTGTTCTTGTAAAATGTCAAATGGTATTGGTTTAAATAGTGCGGGAAGAATCCCTGCACTCCCATTGGCTGGCAGCTACAGCTGCAGGCTATAAGAAGCAGCCGTAGCCAAGCCAGAACGGGCTATTCGAGCTGTAGTCACTAATAAAGCCTTTTGCTGGAACTCCTCGCATCTGACTCTTCATGCAAACTTAACAGTATCCACTGCCAGAACTGGGGAATCAGATGGGGCTAAAGGGAAAAGTCGTGGATGAAAACCATAGTTAGCAAAGAAAGGTGACACACAGGTGGATGCATGTTGAGCATTGTTATAAGCAAATTCTGCCACTGGCAGCATTTCCAGCCAATTGTCTTGTTGAGTATTGCTGAAACAGCGGAGGTACTGCTCCAAAATAACATTCACTCTCACTTTCCCCCCATCAGTTTTGGGGTGATGAGCAGATGACAGACACACCTGAACCTGCAGTTTAGTGAGTAGGGTGTGCCAGAAGCGTGCCATAAATTGTACCCCCCGATCTGATACTATTCGGTCTGGTAACCCATACAACCAGAATACATGGTGGTGCAGGCTGTTAAATGCCTAGCACTTAGTTCCAGCTGCCTGCAATTAGTGCAGGCTTGACTCCCACCAGGCTCAAGGTTGACTCAGCCTTCCATCCTCTCGGGGTAGGTAAATTGAGGACCCAAGATTGTTGGGGGCAATAAGCTGACTTTGTAAAAATGCTGCTTAGTAATAAGCAGGCATATACAATAGAATGAAGGCTATTGCTGAGCACACTGGGTTGCGCTCCAAAAATTGTAAGCCACCCTGAGTCTTCGGAGAAGGGTGGCATATAAATGTAATTTTAAAAAAAACAGAACAACTGGGCCATTATCCTGGCCTTAGGAAGACCCGAACATGGAATAAAGTGGGCCATTTTAGTCAACATATCCACCACTACCAAAATGGTTGTAACACCCTTCGATGGTGGTAGCTCAGTGATGAAGTCCAATGAAACTGCCCCCCAAGATCGTTCTGGCACGGACAAGGGCTGCAAGAGACCAGGGGGTGCACCAGGAGCATACTTGGCTTGTTGACAGATCCCACAGGACACCACATATCTTGACACATCATGTTTAAGTCTCAGCCACCAAAATGTCCTTGAGATGAGGTGCAGTGTTTTGAACACCCAGAGTGTCCTGCCGCCAGACTATCATGACATTGACGTAGGATAAGGCCACGAAGAGGACCTCCAGGCACGTAAATGCGATCACGGAATTGCAACAGGTCCCCAATATAGGCCCAAGGAGTCTCTTGTCTCTCATTCTCATCCAATTCTCAACGTCGAGCTGCCACAAATGGGTCCTGCCGCTGCGCCTCCTGAATCCTCACTCGGAGGTCCACAGGTTCCTCAGTGGCCGCAAACTGCTCCAACGGAATCACCATTCGGGGCAAGATTTTATCCTCCCTTCGGTATACTCGGGCTTCCAAAATAGGGCATTGGCATGTTGATTCCCTCCACTCAGAACATAGGTCACCCATAAATCAAATCGAGCAAAGAATAAGAACCATCTTACCTGATGCTGGTTCAATGTCCAAACTGTACATAGGTGTTCCAAATTGTGATGGTGCATCCGAACCTCGATTTGGTGATGAGCCCCCTCCAGGTGGTATCACCATGTCTCAAAAGCAACCTTAATCACCAAAAGCTCCTTGTCCCAAATCGTATAGTTGTGTTCTGGAGCTGACAACCTCCAGGAATAATAAGTGCACGGGAACAAGGTGCCTGCGGGAGCATAGGCCTGGAGGAGCACCGCACCAACCACCACATCGGAGGCATCTGTTTCCACCACAAATGGCTGGCCTGGATCAGGGAGTGTGAGGATAGACTCGGAAGCAAAGGCGACTTTCAACGCCTCGAAAGCTACCTGCTCTTCAGCACCCCAGTGGAATTTCTCCCCCTTCTTGAGCAGATTAGAAAGGGGAGCAGTCAAGGCAGCAAAGCGGGGAATAAATGTGTGGTAGTAGTTTGCAAACCCCAACAGTCATTGCACATCCTTAACCCGCTGTGGAGGTTCCCACGCCTGTAACGACTTGATTTTTTCTGGGTCCATTTCCACCCCGGCAGGTGAAATATGATGACCCAAGAAGTCAATCGTGGTTTGTGCAAACTGACACTTCTCACGCTTAGCAAACAGGTGATTCTCATGCAAACATTGCAACACCAGCCACACAAGTTGCCAGTGTTCTTGCAGGGAGTCCGAGTAAATCAAAATGTCACCTAGATAAATGACCATAAATTGATCCAACAAATCATGGAAAACATCATGCATGAAATGCATGAACACAGCTGGGGCCTTGGTTAATCCAAAAGGCATCACGGTATATTCAAAATGACCGTACCTCATCTGGAAAGCTGTCTTCCACTCATCTCCTGCATGAATGCGAACCAGTTTGTACGCACTATTCAAGTCCAACTTCATGAAGTTCTTAGCTTGATGAAGCTGCTCAATCAGTTCAGGGATGAGGGGAAGCGGGTACCGATTCCTCACAGTGATTGAATTCAATTTGCAGTAATCACAACACAAATGTAGCTCTCCTGATTTCTTTTTTTACAAAAAGCACCGGTGCAGCCAATGGGGAGGTGGAAGGCTGGATAAACCCTTTCCAGAGGTTCTTATCAATAAAATCCCGCAACGCGGCCAACTCCAGTTCCAACAGGGAATATATCAGACCCACCGGCAATTTTGCATCGGGCAGCAAGTCGATTGGACAGTCATATGCCCTATGCGGAGGCAACTGATCTGCCTCCTTCTCCCCAAACACATCGGCAAAGTCCACCAACTCTGCAGGTAGATCCAGGTCCATGGGTGTAGCCACACTCCCTGCACAGGAGCTCAAGCAATGGGTGGCATATTTCCTATCAAGTAACTGCACAACTCCAGATGACCAAACAATCTGTAGATCATGGGCCTGTAACCACTCCAAACCCAGCACCACTGGAAAATGAGAAAATGAGGCACTGCGGCAATGTAGAACACGGCTTCCTCCACATGCTGCCCAATACACATGCAAAGGGCTTTGGTTGCAGCAACCACAGGTCCTGAACAAAGGGGTCGACCATCATCTCCACCATTACTAGAGGGGACACTTGTTGCTGAGGAATGAAGCACTGCTCAACAAAATGAGCATCCATGAAATTGGCTGTGGCCCCTGAGTCGACCAAGGCTTGGATCTCCATCACTCCATCACCAGGCATGAACACACTTGCTGGCAACACAAGGTGTTTCACCAATAATGACTGTGGTAGAGATGTTGAAGATGTCAAAGGTGGCGGGGATGACAAAGTTGGTGAAGATGGTGGGTCTAAGGACTTTACACCCTGACCTACAAACCCCCATAGGCTGAGCGATGCTTGTTTCCCGTCACCGCTGACGTTGCTGCTGTGGATGTCTTTAACAGGACACTTGGCTGCAAAATGGCCTCAATTGCCACAATAGAGGTATAAACCATCACGATGACGTCTATCCTTTTCTGCTTGAGACAGGCAAGGGCGGGCAACCCCCAACTGCATGGGTTCCTCCAAAGGCACCTCCACCAAGGACGCCGTCCTGCTGGAAACAGATACAGACTCCCTCCGTCGTCACACCCATCGCTGCTGATACAAAGACACAGATGCATGAGCTCCTCAAGGGTGCGAGGGCATTCAGGGTGCACCAACTCGTCCAGGAGCTCCACTGACAAACACTCCTGGAACTGGTCCAATAGTGCTGCCTCATTCCATTGTACATCCTGGGCAACCACCTGTAAACTAGCAATATAATCCATGAGTGAGCCACGCCCCTGCTTCAATTCTCTCAAACGTCTGATTGCTGTTTGGCTTCGAACAGGGTCCTCAAACATGGCCTGAGACTGATGGCAAAACTCGGAGTAATTGTCCAACACCTGGTTGGGCTGGGTCAACAGAGGCGTCGCCCAACATGCTGCAGAGCCTGACAACAAACTAATCAAAACCCCCACCTTATCCCGGTCAGTGGGAAAGTCCTCAGGCCAAAGGCTCATGTAAAGCTGGCACTGCCCCAAAAATGCTGGAAATTGGGCCAATGAACCATCAAATTTATCTGGCACTGCCACTGGGCATTTGCGGCATGGCCGGGCAGCTTGCATTTGTGCCACCTGTGCAGTCAAAAGAGCCACTTGCTGGCTTACCTGGGCATTGTCAGCTCTGAGCTGATCCATGGTCTCCCCACAAAAAGCAAAAATAAGTTGAAGGGGTGGCTGGAGTCAAAATGTGATGACCCAGAGTATCTCAGAAATATAACAAAATCCAAAACGTAACTAAAAGTTCTTTAATGCCTTCAACTTGACTTCACTGTTTAATTGTTCACAATGGAGGAGTCAAAATAACATTTCAAAGGCAAGAAACACAGTTCACATTCAAAGAGCTGATAATGAAGTAAAAGCCAAAAACAAACCGCATTGAATAAAGTTCCTCGACAGACCAGGTTAGATAATTGCCAGCTTCAGGAAGATAATCAGGGACAATCCATTGGAAGAACGCCAACCAAGATAAACCTTCTTTAGAACTAAAACACTAACTTTGACTCCAGCAATTCTAACTATGCATTTACAAACTTATATACATAGCTCCCAGCTGTAAGCCCTGAGGAGGATCATGGCCCTCTCCTCCCGAGTAGACCATGCTTTTCCCTGATCCTCTCCTCCCTGCATGCCCTGGGATGGATAGGAGATGGGTCTGGATCCTCCTCTGATTGCTCAGCTGGCCTCTGCCCTTCCCCAGCCTCCTCCTCCACCTCTGGAACCACACTCCCACTCCCTGTTGTTGGCTGTTCCTCCTCTTCCTCGGAGTCAGTCTCCACCAGGGGCATGACAATGAAGTTCAATGAAGGCTAGAGGAAGATGAAAGATCAAGACAGACCTTTATCTCTAATAACCAAAAAATAAAAGTTGCCTTGAATTATATATTTTAAAAAGGTAGAATACAAATCTAACCCCCTCCTCCACTTTCATTGACCGATTTCAGATCCTTCTGTTAGCTTTAGTTTTTCAAATTATAACAATATGTCTTAAATAATGTCTGAGTGTTAGGGAGATCTTGCAGTCTGTGATTTTCATCCCCTTAAGTAATCTCTATCCTGGCATGAGATATGCTGAATTTGACACATTCTGCAGATGTTCTGGTACCCAAAATGCATTGGGGAAAAACAAGGAGATGTCACGCAGATGAGCCATTGCTGCGATTCTCAAAAGAAAATACCTCCATCTCTGTCCTGACTTCCAAAGCCCAGTGGGATGGCACTTCCGCAACCCCATTCTGGCAGAACTTCTGAGGGTTGAGCCCTCCTGCAGGCTTGGGAAGGGAACAGCAGCCAAACAAGTTTTATAGTGCCAATATTTGATTACACATCAGTCCAGTAAGAGCATCTCTAGCCACTGCACTGATTAAACTGCTGGCAGATTTAACTAAGGGAAAGCCAAGGGTGAAAGAATCTAGGCATCCAGATTGTGTTCCCAAATGTCATGTAACTTTGGATAAGAGGAATGGATGGGCAGAATTAATTTGGATTCACACAGATTACATCTGGCTGGGAATGAAGGAGGTCACTCCTTTATTCTTTTTCCATCCTAGCATTACCATCACTAACTTCAGAAATGGACCTACCAGAAAAGGAAAAAAATGCCCATTTTATTTTGTTATTCTCATCGGCAGATATCGAAGCTGAAACAAACAGTAGCTGCATAAACCTTGGGGATTATCCTTGTGTTACACAAATCGGAATATATCATGTTTTACCTTTAGCCATCTAAAAGAAGGAAGGGAGGCAGAAAAGAGGGATGTCGCTTCCTGAATGTAGAACATAGAACAATAAAGTTGGAAGGGACCTTGGAGGTCTTCTAGTCCAACCCCTGCTCGAACAGGAGACCATTTCAGATAAATGGTTGTCTGGTCTCTTTTTGAAACGGCTCTCTTTGAAAGCCTCCAGTAATGGAACACCTACAACTTCTGAAGGCAAGCTATTCTATTGGTTGATTGCTGTCACTGTTAGGAATTTTTTTTCCTTAGTTCTAGGTTGCTTCTCTCCTTGATTAGTTTCCATCCATTGTTTCTAATCTTGCCTTTTAGTGCTTTGGAAAATAGTTTGTAGGACCCCCTCAAATATTGGAACACTGCTATCATGTCTTCCCTAGCCCTTCTTCTCATTAGTTAAATAACCCAATTCTGATAACCATTCTTTGTATGCTTTAGCCTCCAGCCCCTTAATCATTCTTGTTGTTCTCTGCACTCTTTCCTATACTAAGGAAAGTTTTCTTTCAAAATTGGGGAATGAGCTGAACACTGAAGGGCTAAGAATTTTTTGATTAACCCAGTGCAAAGATCAAAGGGCACAGCAGTTATTTATTCTTTCTGTTCCTATGTTTCTTCTTCAAAACCATCCACATCCTTGTTTGCCTCTGCAAAGTGGAAGAAGGCTTGACAAATGGAACTTTCAGCACAATTGTGACTGGTAATCTTAAGTGTAGCTACCTGGAGACCCACCAAATGCCATCTGGCTCTACAGCAATTAAAGCTTTGTGGATTTACAGTGTTCTAATCAATACTTTCACTTTCCATGGAGATTTTACATTTCTTGTGTTGCTGACAGCTTCTCCTGGTCATGCTTTTACCAAGGAGAAACTTTGATTTGCTATGAGCAGGGGATTTTACCATTCTCCATTCATCATTGCTCTCAGATGTCACACATTTCTTAGGTGGGAGAAAATACCCCATTCTATAGAAGGCAAGAGTTTGTGGAGGATGTAGTAGGTGCCAAAGGGTGTTGCTGCAGATGGCCCTCTTGGGTGACTGAAAGATAGGGCAAAAAGCTGCAGAAATCTATTATTTTTGTATCACTGTCTATGTAGTAATGTAGTGCTTTGCACTCATCATGCTTCACCCAAAGCACTCCTTAGATGCTGTTCCACAAAGGAACAACCCTCACCACTTGTGTCCTCCTGGCAACTACCCAATAAAGGCTTTGAAGCATCCTGATAAGGATAAAGATAGTATTAGAACATAGATTATAGACAGGGGTGGGGATTCTACTGGTTCTCACCTATTCGCTAGAACCTGTTGTTAACTTTCTAAGCAGTTTAGAGAATCATTGTTGGAAGAAATCTCCTTTTGTTTTTTCCACTTTACAGGGCTAATCCTGTAAGGAAGGCAGGAAGGAAATAATTCTGGTATTGTTTCTAGTGTAATCTTTATTGCCCTGCTTACAGAAACTGCCTCTCCTTAATCCTTATTACAGGCTTGAGATTATGCCTAGACTTTCTGTTTCTGGAGTTTTTTTTTCTTTTGCTGGTACTTTCTTAAAGGGGAAGGGTTGTTTTAAGCTTTTTACACTGCTGCTGGGAGGAAATACTCCCCTGTTGAAGTTCTTCCAGCCAGGATCAGCAGTTTGAAGAAATAATTGAATAATGAAGCAGAGCTGCCAGATGCTTTTAATGACAAGGAACCAACAAGGCTACTTGGCTAGCTAGAAAGATTGACATTCAAACGTGAGTTTACATACCTTTTCTGAGTTTTGGTTTAAAACTGGTTTTTGGTGAAGTTTAATTCCGTGTTATTCATGGGATAATTTTCCCTATTCAGCTTTGTTTGGAAGGAAAAAGGTTAATCTCTGTTCCTGAAAAGAAACTGGGTTGAGAAATCTGGCTGGTTCCTGTGACCATTTGTTCTGGTAATTGGTTTAACAAGCAACAGCTACTGTTGTGATTTAGTGATTTGTATTGTGTTTGAATTTTTTCCTGCCTTATGGTTTCTTTTTCTATCTGGGGAGTGGGTCTTCCTTCACTGCTTTAGTGGTTCCTGGCACTGTCCTTTTGGGGTACTTCCAAGAGGCAGGATACAAGCTTGGCACTGATTTTTTTTACTGCCTTTCTGGGGGGCATGTGATCTTTCCTTAAATCTGGATGATATCCTTAGGATATCTTGTGAGGTGAGTGAGACCAGCTGGTGTCTTTAAGTGGTGCAAAGGGATCTAAGGATTGCTTCTCCTGGGTGTGCTCTTTCTGGAGAGCTTAAATGACCTCTGGGTTTCACTTTATGAGCAAGAGTTGGCTGCTGATAGTTATCATTGCATTTTAACTATTTTAATTCCTCAAGGTGCTCTGGCACCCTGCCTGATTTGTAACTCCAGCTTGCAGGTATTTTTAATCTAATGATTGGTATTTAGGGAAGCTTTTTGTAAGCAAAGAAGTTTTTTGTATTTTTGTACAGGTAATCCTTGACTTACAGCAGTTCATTTAGTGACTATTCAAAGTTACAATGGCACTGAAAAAAGTAACTTATGATGGTTTTTCACACTTACAACTGTTGCAGTATTCCCATGATCTTGAGAGGCCAGGTGAGGAGAAGCACCCCTTGACATGAGTGATGTAGAGTTGGCCACGCCCACCCAGTCACAAGACCACCAAGCCACACTCACCAAGCCTGAACTGGTTGTTAAAATTTTTGAATCCCACCCCTGAATATAGGGCTGAAGGAATCTCAGAGGTCTTCTAGTCCAACCCCCTGTTCAAGGCAGGAGACCTTATGCCATCCCAGTCAAAATGGCTGTCCAATCAATTCTTTAAAACCTCCAGTGATGGAGCACTCACAAGCACTAGGAGGCAATCTATTTCACTGATTGTTCTTACTGACAGAAAATTTCTCCTTACTTCTAGGTTGGATTTCTATGTCCATTGCCTTAGTCTTCGAAATTTTTTTTCATATAATACATCTAGTTGCATTTTAAAAAATCATACAGCGGAATCTCGGGTAAGCTTCTGACCATGACCAAATTGGGTTCTGACCCAAAAAATCCACAACATTTTTGAATTGAGTCACAATTTAAAAATTGGGTGGAGAACAAAGATGGCCACAGTAGATTTCCTTTCTGCGCTGATTTCCCCTTCCATGCCATTTTTTGGTAGGCGCATATGCACACAGTCTTGCCTCCGGTCATGACCAAATCAGGTTGTGACCGAAGTTACAGAATGAATTATGGTTGTGACCAGAGGTTCCACTGTATGTGAATAGGTGGTTGTGTGTGCGGTTCCAACTAGCCCCTTCCCATCTTTTCCTTTGTGATCTGCTATGAAGTGTCTTCCTAGGTATGGAAGTTCTAGTTCCAAGGGCACATCTGAATTTTGAAAGCATGACAAAAAATGGCTGTCACTGTGGTGGGTCCTGCTTATCATATCTGAAGATGGGAGGGGGAGAGATGACATGTTTACATCATCATCATCATCATCATCATCATCATCATCATCATCACACAGTACTATGACTTAGCTACATCTTTGTCAGATCCGTGTATCTGTCATTTCTTCAATGGAAGAAGAAAAGCCTTGGTGGTGCAGGCTGTTAAATGCCTAGCACTTAATTCCAGCTGCCTGCAATTACTGCAGGCTCGAATTCCACCAGGCTCAAGGTTGACTCAGCCTTTCATCCTCTCGGGGTAGGTAAATTGAGGACCCATGATTGTTGGGGGCAATAAGCTGACTTTGTAAAAATGCCGCTTAGTAATAAGCAGGCATATACAATGGAATGAAGGCTATTGCTGAGCACACTGGGTTGCGCTCCAAAAATTGTAAGCTGTCCTGAGTCTCTGGAAAAGGGCGGGATATAAATATGAATTTTAAAAAAAAAGGGGGGGGGAGACTGAGAAAGAAATCCTTCTTGATGTAACCTGAATATATTTAATCTTATATCGAATTTGTATAACCTACACATGATACAATGGAGGGATGAAACCCAGATGGCTGGAACCTATCACCTCTGGGAGAGACAGCCAGGAGATGAAGAGACCATAAAAATTCCACAGTGAGATGTGTCCTGGGAAACTCTGAAAAGATCGTTCTAAAAGGGGGTGGGGGAATTAACATGTTGGCTCTTTGTTTTACTAAATACACATCAAGATAAGGGGAGGAGTTTTAAACTCCCTTATCTATCTCTGCATGCCTGAGAGACCTTAGACACTGCTTTTAACCCCTATATGAATTGTCTCATCTCAATAAAGGATTCCTTTTGATACGTTTTGATATGTTTTCAGAAGTTCATTCTAGTTGACTGAATGGGAAAAGTTCTGTAGCCTGACAGTCTTTCAGATGCTGTTTGTCAGTACAGCATTTTGTGTGTCAATTTCATTGCTCTCAGCTCATAATTTTGGCATATTGTGGTTTGTCAACAGCTTTGCTCATTCTCACTGCCATGGCTAATCACGAAATGATCCTTTACTGAAGAAAAACTGGTAACTTAGCTGCCTGCCACTTTTTATCCACACCTCATGCCAGCTCTGTGACATCTTAACTTTTCTTTGTCTATTTTATGGGCAGATTTTGAAATCATTCACTTAGACCTAGCCATCTGCCACCTTTATATTTTTAAAAAAATATTCTTGGATAAGGTTTTGCAATCTGCCAGCTTCTTATCTGATATTTAAAAAAAAAACTAAAAACCCACTGCTTAAATACTTTTTAATCAATACTTTACAGAAAAGTAAAAACTAATGCAAACTAATTATAAATAAGAGCTCTCCTGTGAAGGGTAGTTAAAAATTTGATAAATAAATAAATAAGAAAAAGAAAGAAATTAAAGAGAAAGCTAAAAGTGCAAGAAAGGGGAAGGAAAGTCAAAGAAAAATAGAAAAGAATAAAAAAACATACAAACAAGTAGCTTCCAATCTACTTTATAGCAGTTTTAGCTACAGTGATAAATTTAAAAGAAAATTAAATTTAAATAATCTGATTAAAAAAATAGGTGGGGCAAGAAGCTTGGTGGGTTCCAAGAGAGAGATCTTTGAGCAAATTTCTACCAATATTCAAACTATTAGTTGAGCGGCATGGTGGCGTAGTGGTAAAGACACTTGCCTCCCACTTGGAAAGTTGAGAGTTCAATCCTAAGTAGCAGCAGATGTTTCTCTCCTAGGGCTCAAAGAAAAAAAATCTACTGTGAACTCCATGTGGCATCAGGAAGGGCACCCAGCCAGTAAATGCTTAGTACCATCCAGTTGCCCTGATGGTACCCCAAGTTAAGAGATTATAAGATTATAAAATTATAAGGGGAGTTCAAACTATTAGCAATTGCAAAGCTTGGCCTTATGTTATGGATCAGTTGGCATAATTATTGGTCAATGAACCATATATTAAGGTTGCCATGTTACACAGCAAGAAGAAAACAGGACAAGAATTCTACATGGAAATGGAAAACAGGAAAAGAATTCTACATGGAACTCAGATGCCACCTGGTAGGGGCAGAACCCACTGAGAGCTTCTCTGTTTACATATGAACAAATGCCCATTGACAAAACTGTCAATATATTAAAACTGTTTGTTCAAAAAGAGTTACCTTCCAGGAATTGAATTTAACTAATATGAAACTAGACAGGTAGGGGAATTAACCCACTTCCAGCTAATTGATTTCCTATTAACCTGCCACAGTTGCCTTTGTGTTTGCTTTAATGCCTAAATATAAAGTTGGCATGTTAATCGATGGTGAGGAGTGTAATTACATTTTTATTGCACCTTTAATTTTGAGTTAATTATAATCTCACTTGACTAGTGTCTCATAAATATTAACACTCAAAATGTGGCCTTTTAATCATTTGAACATTTGGTTTGATAACCTTAATAAACCCACTCTGAATGTTTATCTGAACTTGCAAAGAAATCTTTGAAAGGGTCCAACAGTCAAGTAAATTGTATTTTGGCATTAGTTTTTTTCTACTTTATTGTGCAGGATCTAGTGGTTAAATTGAGGGCTATTCAGGTTAATGAAATAGAAAAAATAGAAAAAAATGAGAGAGAAGAAGAGGAATTCTTCAAAATTCCCTTTGTTCAGTAATATACATAGTATGATAAAACCCAGATATGAGAAATTTAGACTCAAATTACTGTCTGTTGGATGGCTTTCAGAAACTATTCATCTTTGCAACGTCTATCTTGTCAGGGTACAGTAAGTTAATTGCACAGAAAACAGAATAAAGGCACAAAGAACTATTCACAGGTAAGAGAACTGGTCTAAAATTAAGATGAAATTGTAGGATCTTGGATGCTTTCTAAGCTTGTTTTCTTGCAGATGTTTCATTACCCAACTAGGTAACATCATCAGTGCACTAGATGTAACCTAGTCAGATAATAAAACATCTGCAAGAAAACAATCATGCCCAGAAAGCATCAAATACCCCACAATTCAACCCAAATATTTTCTTCTATTAGTAAGATGAATTTCAACAAAATTAATATAGAAACTTACCTCTGTTGCAAGGTACAAAAAGTAACATACTTGTGTAAGATCTAGGAATTTTGACCTGCAAACAAATACAACAAATATAACAACAACAAACCCAAAAAAGGTAGAATCAAATGGATCACAAACTGAACATGAATCAATGTGACACAGCTGTTCAAACCTTCTATTATCCCTTTTTGTCCAGTTCTTGGTACCAGGTTTCAAAAAAGAGATTGAGATACTGGAGAGCATCCAGAGAAGAATGATCAGGATGATGAAGAATCTCAAAATACATATGAGAAATAAAGTTGAAATTACTTTGGGGGTGGGGGTGGGCAGAGAACTTTCCATCTTTTTTTTTCAACTTTCTGCAATTTTATTTGACTTTTATATGTTATAAAAAAAAGTTTTTTATTTTTGATACAAACATACAAACAGGACATACAAAACATAAAAACCATCTTCCATATATACATACAGTGTGTCAGTTGGTTACAAATCCTTTGTGTCATCCTTTCATATTCATCACTCACAATTTATCAAAAAGAAAATTTCTCATATTATCAATAAAACATTATGTATTTATCAATTATTACTTGTGTACAATTAAACTATTTATTTCATCATATATACGAGATATATTTTAATCTAAAATTTATGTTATACTTTCATCCAATGGTTATATATATCAACATTATATTTTATATCAGCCTATTATATTTCTATTACAAAATTATATAGTCTATTGCATTACCAAGTCTTTTTATCCAACCATTGATAAAACAAATCCCATATCTTGTAAAATTGTTTATCTTCTTGTTCTCTAATTTCAAATGTCAATTTACTCATTTCAGCACAGTCCATAATTTTCCTAATCACTTCCTCCTGCATAGGTATTTTATCATTCTTCCAATTTTTGGCAAATACAATTCTAGCTGCTGTTAAAACATTTACAATCAAATATTTCAACTCTTTATTGTAGATATCTGGTATAATTCCCAATAAAAATATTTCTGGTTTCAAGTCTATGTGTTGTTGTATCATTTTTTCCAACCATATGTGGATTTTAGTCCAATATCTTTTTGCATCCGAACAAGTCCACCACATATGGTAATATGATCCAGGTATCTGATGACATTTCCAACATTTATCCGATTTATTCTTAAACATTCTTGCAATTCTCGTCGGGGTAAGTGCCACCTGTAAAACATCTTATACAAATTTTCTTTATAAGCAGTTGACATTGTCATTTTATAATTCTGGGACCATAATTTTCCCATTTCTCTAGATCAATCCCATATCCAAAATTTTCCCCCAAGCAATCATTGTTTCTTTAACTTGTTCCTCTTCCATTTTAATTTCTAAAAATATCCATAAAGTTTTTTAATCACCTTTTCATCAGTACCCATCAATATTTTGTCTAGCCCAATCTGCTTGTTATAAATACCTTCTACTTTAATATCCTTATCAAATCTAGATTGTACTTGCAAATATGAAAACCAATTCATTTTTATACCTTGTTCTTCCAACGCTTGCATAGATTTAAGTTCACCCCTTTCATTCAATATCTCACCATATCTAACTGTTTGTTCCTTTTTATATTACTGGATATGAAAAGGCTTCAATAGTAGATATCCATATTGGAATTTTCAAGTAATGTTGTTTTTAATCTTCTCCCAGTTTAAAAACAAAGCTTCTCGAATATAATGTCTTCTAAAATACCCTTGTGTTTTAGTTCCCTTATACCAAAGGAATGCATGCCACCCCAATAACAAGTCATGTCCTTCTAGAGTCAATAATCTAGTATTCCTTAGTGTTATCCAATCTTTTACCCACATCAAATTTGCCGCCTGATAGTATAGTTCCCAATTGGGCAAAGCAAACCCTCCTCTTAATCTTGCATCCTGCAATAACTTAAGTTTTATTCTTGCTTTTTGCCTTGCCATATATATTTCAACATCATTCGATTTAGGTCTTCAAAAACTCTTTCCCTAATCTGATTGGAATTGTCTGGAATAAGTATAGAATTCTAGGCAATACATTCATCTTGATTGTTGATATTCTCCCAATCAACGATAGTTGTAAGTTTTTCCATTTTTCCAAGTCTGTCGCTATCTGCTGTTTAAGTTTAATGTAATTATCCTCCTTCAGTGTACTACATCTTGCTGTAATATATATCCCTAGATACTTAACCTTACTTGTGACCTGTATTTCTAAAGCTTCTTCCAATTCTTTCTTCCATCTCGCTAACATATTCTTTGTTAATATCTTTGTTTTGTCTTTATTAATTTTCAATCCTGCTACTTCTCCATACTCTTCTATTCTTTCAATTAGCTTAAGCTGATTCCAGTGGGTCCTCTAATATAAATACCAGGTCATCTGCAAAGGCTTGTAACTTATATTCTTCTCTTTTAATTTTCATTCCTTTTATTTGTTTATCTTCTCTAATACACCTGTTTAACACTTCTAAGGTTAACACAAACAGCAGGGGCACAGTGGGCAGCCTTGTCTAGTCCCTTTTCTTATATTTATAGGCTCTGTCAATTCTCCATTTATCAAAACCCTTGCGGTTTGTTCAGAATATATAGTCTCAATAGCACGTATAAAATTTTTGCCAAAGCCCATTTGTGTCAATTGTAGTAACATGAAGCACCAACTCACGTTATCAAAGGCTTTTGAGCATCCAGAAACATCAAGGCCATTTGCTTTTCAGGATGTGCCTCATAGTACTCCAGAGTGTCCAGGATTATTCTCATATTATGTTTGATTTGTCTTTTTGGCAGAAACCCATTTTGGTCAACATGTATAAAGTTGTTTAAGTATCTTTTCAGTCTTTCTGCCAAAATTGAAGCAAAAATTTTATAGTCTGAATTTAATAGGGAAATAGGCCTATAATTTTTAACTTGTTGTAAGTCTGTGTCTTCCTTCGGTATAAGTGTGATATAAGCTTCTGACCAAGTCTTTGGTATTCTCTTCTCTTGCATGACTTCATTCATAACTTCTAATAATTGGAGGTTTAACACCTCCTGAAAAGTCTTATAAAATTCCACTGGTAAACCATCCGGGCCTGGTGCTTTCCCTGTATTTTGTTTCTTTAAGGCTTCTGTTAACTCCATCATTGTTATATTCTCTTCTAACATTATTTCGATATCTTTAGGTATCTGTGGTAACTTTGCCTTTTGTATATATTGTTTAATTTTTCTTCTTGAATACTCTCTTGATAGTACAATTTTCCATAATAGTCTTGTATAATTCTTTTTTTCCTTCATTTCCGTAACAAGGATGTCCTTCTTCATCTATTAAATGGCTAATTTTCCTTGATTCTCTTTCCTTTCTTAATTTATAGGCTAACCATCTTCCTGGTTTGTTTGCATCCTCAAAATAATTCTGTTTAGCATTTTTAATCTTTTGGGCTAGCTCTTCTTTTTCCATTAATTCCATTTTATGTTTGGTTATATCCATTTTGATTTTAACATCTTTTTTTGTGGAAATTTCTGTAGTTCTTTTTCCAGTTTTTTATATTCTTCTTCTAATGTTTTAAAAGTCTTTTTTGTTTGATATTTCTTTTCCTTGTATAATCAATTATCAAGCCTCTTGTATAGGCCTTCATCGTGTCCCAGAGATTCTGTAACGATGTATCCTCTTTCTTATTTTCTTTAAAAAGAATACCAGTTCTCTCTCCATTTTCTGTTTAAAATCTTCTTCCTTTAATATCTTATTGTTTAATGTCCATCTAGATCTCATCTTTTGTCCTTTCCAAATAATAATCATTGGATTATGATCGGCCCAAATACTTGCTTCTATTTCAATTTTTTGTATATTAAAAATAGATCAGCTGATGTCCATATCATATCTATTCTTGACCATGATTCATGCCTGTTTGAGTAAAATGTATATTGTTTATTTCCTATATTTCTCTCTCTCCATGCATCTTTTAAATTTATTTCTTCTATCATTTGAAAAAAGGGTTTTGGTAGTTTCTTTCTAGCTTTCTTTGTGGCTTTTTGTGATTTATAATCCAGCTGCTCATTAATTATTCCATTAAAATCTCCCATCATGCATAAATTAACATAGTCCAGTTCAATTATTTTTTTATGGAGTTTATTATAAAATTCCTCTTGGTGGTCATTTGGAGCATATATTGCTATTAAAAGTATTTTAGTATTATTGTCCATTATTTCTACCATTAAGATTCTTCCATCATCATCTGTATAAATTAATTCAGCGAAATTGTTTCTTTAATATATAGAACCACGCCTCTTTTTTTACATTGTGCCAATGAAGTAAACAATTTTCCTAATTTTTTTTTTTTCAGTACGTGTTCATGTTGTTTTTTAATATGTACCTCTTGTAGGCAAATTATATCAAATTTTAATTTCTCCAATTTGTGAAATACTTTCCTTCTTTTAATGATTGAATTGAGTCCATTTATATTCATCGTAACCAGTTTTCTTTCCTCCATTTTAGATTTTGTAAGAGGGATTTATTGCTCTGGTGGATCTTATTTCTCTTCGTTCTCTGGGTGCCCCGCCTACTGCGCCTTCTTCTTTTTCCTTTTCTTTTTCAATTACTGCTATCAACTCCTTTTGAGGTTCAATCAGGGGCTCTTCTTTTCTTGTATCTTCCTCCTTTCCTCTAATATATTCATAATAAAATGATTCCGCCTTTTCAACCGTGTCAATTCTATGTCTTTGTTCCCACCATGTAAACAGAAGGCCTTCTGGTATCAGCCATCTATAATTTATTCCTTTTCTAAGCAGTTCTTTGGTTAGAAAGAGGTACTCTCTCCTCGTCTCCCTTACTCTTCTTGGTACCTGTTTCAGCACCACAATTTCTTTGTCTTTATACTTTAATGTCTTTTCTCTTGTCATTTGCAAAATTTGTGTTTTAATAATTTTCTTAGTAAATCTAATATGGACTTCTCTTGGTAGCTTATTCCTCATTGCATATCTTGTATGTACACAACACTTCATCCATTCCATCCATCATTTTCTCTTTCGTTATTTCTAGTGCTTCCGCCAATATTTCTATCATTTTTCCAACGAGGTTTTCACCCTTTTCTTCCTCCACATTTTGAAATCTCAAGTAAAATTCTGATCTATCCATCTCTCCTCTCAATGATTCAATCCTGTCTTTTTCAACTTCACTCAATCTGATATTGATATTTCCAATTTCCTTATCTCTTTGTTCATCCTGCTCTTCAATTTTCTTAATCTTTTCATCATATTTGGTCATCATCTCTTGGATATTTTCCACTTTCTCATCTGTCTTTCCAATTTTGAATATTTTCAACTTTTTCATCCATCTTATCTATTTTCTGCTGAATCTTCTCCACCTTTTGATTTGTCTGTTCAATTTTTGGGGAGATATTCTCATTACTCTTTTCAACATTTTCTACTTTTGTCTGTAGAATTTGAATTCCTTGCAAAATCTTCTGTAATGTATCCTCCTTCTCTTTTTCCTTTTCCTGTTGCAACATTGCCTGTATTGATCGCTGACCTCCAGATGGTGAAGAAGCAGGAGTTGTTGATTGAGAGCTTGGAGCTATTGCTTTTCTACTCATTTTATAGTTATTTCCTAGTAGGGCCCCAAAAAGCAGAGGGCCCTCCAAAAATAATAAAAATAAGTAGACAAAAAGGGAAAAAGTAAAAATTAAAATATTAAGGAATATAAAAAAAATTAAAGAAACAAAAAAAATTCTTCAGGTTCTTGTACACCTTAATCCAGTTGGTTCCACTTGTATACAAAAATAGGGGAAAAAAGTAAAGAAGAAAAGGAAGGTCTCAAAAAGCAACAACAGGTGGTTACCAGTTCAAAAAATAAAAAGGAAAAAAAGGGGAGAGACTTCAGGTATTTATATACCCTAATCCAGGCGAATCAACAAGATAAAAAAAGAAAAAAGCGAAAGGGGAGCAAATCATAGGCAGAGAAAGGGAAAAGAAAATTCCTGGCTAAAAATTGAAAAAGGGATAATCAAACAATAAAAATTCAATCAATGGGGGTGTGGAAAAGATAGAGCAGCCACAAATCCAGCCAAGAGAAAAAAGAAAACTACTGCCACCAGATGTCCAAGGCTTTTTAGAATATCAAGTCAAATTTCCAGTAGAATATATTTTCAAGGTCACTTTAGTCTTCTTTCTTTCAGTTCCAACTCTGGGTTCCACTATCAATAGTTCACAGATGGGCACCTGTGTATACAATCCGTCGTGCTCACCCCACTATCTCTTTCAAGAAGGAACTCTATGTCCTTGAATGCAGCTCACATAGATAAACAAACGAAGAAGAAAGGAATACAGTATATCCAAGCCTCTAAATGGCAGTGCTTTCACTTTCACTCCTCCCCTCAAGAGCAAGAAAAAAGGGGGGGAAAAGAGAAAAGGCACATAGGTATTGCTGTCTTTTCTAAAAAGTTCTTAAAATCATAAACAGCGTTTAATCCAAAAAATATTGGTGGAAAAAAAAGAAAAGACCATCAGAACAAAGATTATTTTACATAGAGGAAAAGCCAGTCCCTTTTAAAATCAAATAGTTCCAGAAGAGATAAAAAGGAAGAAAAAAGCTGTCAATCTTAAGAAAAGCTTAATCTCTCTGCTTATAAACTGTTCTCTTTACTTTTTAAGTCCACTTTCCAGTTATTGGGGTGTTCTCTTCAGAAATAAGTAAATAAAAAAGAACCCCTCACCAAACCGACACACCTTCATCCGATCTTGCTTTTCTTTTGGAGCTGTCCCAGCTTCAGCAGCTTGATGGCTGCCTCTTTTCCGCCAGCAAAAAGAGCTTCTCCTGGATCAACCAGGGACTTTGCGATGTCCCTGGGATCGACAGGACGTGCTCTTTCCCTTCACTATCTCTTCGGTACGGTTTAGGTCCAAATGGACTGTCCAGCTGAGAAGATATCTACAGCGATCCAGGAGCTTCCCGATCACACGTAGTATCACTGGGACACAAGCCCCGCCCTCGACCAAGAACTTTCCATCTTGTCTATCATTTCAAGCAAGCTCAAAGGAGTGACCCCTTCTAGGTGACCAATTATTTGGTCCATAAGGCATCACCCAGAGCAGAAAGCAGTGATAAAGGCAGTGTTGTCTTGGAGGGACTAAAATGGCACAATCAATATGTGATTACACACATGTGTGTGCTTTAAAAATGATAAATCAGCAACTTTGTCCATGATCCCAATTGTGCTGCTGTTTTGAAAGGCCTTGTGTGTTCAAAATTCCTTGCTAAATTGATGGGGATGCTTCCAAGCAACTAGAAGCAAAAGGACAAAGAAAATAATTTTCATGCAGAGAAGATCTAAGACTGATCTCTCCCACATTTCCCTGCTCCTAACTTTGAAATCTGTTTCCAAACTTGTTCCTCCCATTATCTCTTTGTTAGAAACTGGAAAATCTTGAAGCAAACAGAAAAACTAATTCCGAAAATATGCCAGCCGTTACTATGTTTTAATAGCTGAGAGATGTTTTTAAAAGCCTTTTATGGTTATTTGAACAATGAATTAATTTTTAATTAGGCTTCTTGATCTAATTGCCAAGAAAAGATACCTCTGAGTCACAAAAAATGTTGCTGGTGTTGTTGGGGTTTGATAAAACTTATAATGAATTTATCAACATGGTAATATGTTAGATTGTATAAATGCCTCTGTTCTGTCTCATTAGGTTTAAAACAATATATTTTTTCAATTAGAGCTGAACAAAGGATAACATTTGTTTTAGGAAGCAAGACTGAACCTGAAAACAGTAATTTGTTATTATTTTAGCTTTGACAGATTCAGTGTTAATTTGGTGTTTATCCAACTTCTATTGTGCATACATTAAATATCTTCCCTACCAACAAATTAATTCAGAGGGTTTTTTTTTCAATAGATGTACTGAATTTTTTTCTGTGGATAATTCCCATGACTGTCCCCACACTTTTCCTATTTTTATGTATCTGATTTCACATGACCAGACAACATAACTATTACTTCCAGTTGAACAGCCATAGTTAGTTTGATTCCCATAGCTAAATAAAACCAAACCAACAGTATTGTGGCTTATTTAATACAATATGTGAATGGTAAGTAGTAACTTAAGTTTCTTAAGAAACACCCCGAGACCCACTCTCTTAGCCTGAAAAGGTGTGCTTGTCTAATAGAGAAGCAACAGATGGATCAGCACAAAATTCTCCAGTCAAAGCAGAGAGAGCAAACCCAAGCAAATTGGTGAAGAAGTTGGCACATGACACATGGCAGAAATTAAGAAATGTCCTGTTTATGAGTAAGATTCTTTTCAAATGTAGAACATTTCAGAAGGCTAGCAGTTGGGTAGGAACTCAAGCTTCAAAGATTTCACTTCGAAATTCTAAATACATTCTCTGTTAATCTTGAAATAGGAAGTAGAACATAAAGTTGGATTCACATTTAAAATAGACCTTTAGAAATATTAACAGAATAATAATGAGAACAATTGAAGCAGGTATGGGATTTATTGCTTTCCAAGTTTCCTTATTTTCACTTTTTTGTTCTTATTCTGAAACTATTTTGCAGGAATTGAATACATCTACTTTAATAAAAGAAGGACTAGGGATGACATGATAGCAGTGTTCCAAAATCTCAGGGGCTGCTACAAAGAAGAGGGAGTCAAACTATTCTCCAAAGCACTTGAGGGCAGGACAAGAAGCAATGGGTGGAAACTAATCAAGGAGAGAAGCAACTTAGAACTAAGGAGAAATTTCATGACAGTGAGAACAGTTAATCACTGGAACAACTTGTCTCCAGAAGTTGAGGGTGCTCCATTATTGGAGGCTTTTAAGAAGAGATTGGAGAACAATTTGTTTAAAATGGTATAGGATTTCCTGCTTGAGCAGGGGTTCCTGCTCGAGCAGGGGTTGGACTAGAAGACCTCCAAGGTCACTTCCAACTCTGTTATTCTCTTATGTAAGGCTATAGATTTCCTGTTACTAATTTAAAAGAAGAGAGAGATATTCCTTGAATTGCATCTGAAAAGATTCTACCACTGATTAAGATTCTCCATTATGTATGTAGACAAGCAATGCTTATAAGGTAAACATTCTTAAAATGCATTTCTGAGTCCAAAGTTCACAAATCTCCATAAAACACTTGCACTAGCATGTCAAACCTGGGGATTCTTCTTTAATTGTAAGTTTAGTTTCTTCTGGTTCCCTCTAGTGACCAACATTCAAGGTCACATCTTAGAATAGAATAGAATAGAATAGAATAGAATAGAATAGAATACTTTATTGGCCAAGTGTGATTGGACACACAAGGAATTTGTCTTGGTGTAAATACTCTCAGTATACATAAAAGAAAAGATACATACATCAGGAGTCGAGAATCATAAGGTACGACACTTAATGATAGTCATAGGGTACAATAAGCAATCAGTCATACTAGGAAACAGTCAATATAAATCGTAAGTATACAAGCGACAAAGTTCCAGTCATACAGTCACAAGTGGGAGGGGATGGGTGATAAGGAGTGATGACAAGATTTAACAGTAATAGTAGTGCAGACATTGTAAATAGTTGGACAGTGTTGAGGGAATTATTTGTTTAGCAGAGTGATGGCTTTTGGGAAAAAACTGTCCTTGTGTCTAGTTGTTCTGGTGTGCAATGCTCTATAGCGTCGTTTTGAGGGAAGGAGTTTAAACAGTTTATGTCCAGGATGTGAGGGGTCTGTAAATATTTTCACAGCCCTCTTTTTGACTCGTGCAGTATACAGGTCCTCGATTGAAGGCAGGTGGGTAGTAATTGTTTTTTCTGCAGTCCTAATTACTTTCTGAAGTCTGTGTCTGCCCTGTTGGGTTGCAGAACTAAAGCAGACAGTTAAAGAGGTGCAGATGACAGACTCAATCATTCCTCTGTAGGACTGGATCAGCAGCTCCTTGGGCAGTTTGAGCTTCCTGAGTTGGCGCAGAAAGAACATTCTTTGTTGTGCTTTTTTGATGATGTTTTTGATGTTAGGCGTCCATTTTATCACGTTTGGTTTCCCCAAAAATCAAAACAACCTGTTTCCCAAGGGAAGAATCATGATGCCTTCCTTGATACACACTGATGTGTCTATAATTGCCTTCCTTCCCTGAAAAAATACAACAGTTCATACAAAAGAGGGAGCCTGCAGATCCATTTAATTCTACCTTGTATAGCAACAGATGGACTCTTTGGGTTCCTCCACCCTGCGTTACATGCAGTTTGATTTAAAATGTCCCGATTCAACCTGAGTTCTTCTCTCTTGCCATTCCTATGTTGTTTTCAATCCTAAAAAGATCAATAATCCATTAGCCACATTACAAAAGGCTCCAGAACTTATAAAAAGTGATTGCTATGTTCCTTGCCGTTTCCATTTGGAGAAACGTCGGTTAATAAGATATCCCAAGTTTATCTGTGAATACATCAAAATGGAGCTAGTAGTTATTTTTACTTTCTTTTTCAATGGATCATTATGGGCTGTCCATCACCAACTCATTTTAAAATGACAAGGTTGTAGAAAGGGTGGGTAAGTATTATAGAGGGAGACAGAAATGTTGCCTCTGGAAATAGTGCTGGTTCTCTGTGGCTTTTGATTATGGGCTTCCTTCTGAGTGAGAGTGGCTTTTTCATGTTGCTTTTATTTCCCTAATGGATGACTTTGCCTGGGTTTGTTCTGCAAACAGTTGCCAGAGTTTGGTTGCCAGCAATATATGAAGCATGTTTTCCTTGGGGAGAGGGTGGGGTGGGAGAAAAATCAAAGGTTGCATTAAAAGATGACATTTCTGTTAACATCTGCAATAGCTCATGTTTAATTACTGGGAACACAGTGCTGAAGCCATAAATAACAGCAAACAAGAGTTTGTGTCAGGCCTGTCCCAGCTTGGGCATTAAGGAAAGAAAGAATCAAGACTCCATTTGTAGCAAAAGGTATACTTTAACTAAAGCCAAGTGGTTACAGAGTAAGCAAAACCAGATCTGAATATCCCTGTGTAAAACCAGTGATTTTCCTTTCTTTCAGGCCGTCTCCCCTTGGTCATTTCATTAATGTTCAATAGTGTTCAAACTTTTAGGTGTTTTGGTAACAATTCTAAAATTTGACACCTCTTCGGTGGCTGTTTGCAATCCATTCTCATGCCTGTATTCTTGGATATTTCAACTCTTGCCTCTTATCTCAGGTTGGCACCTCTGGTTCCTATTATCCCCCCTCCCGACATTCCCCTACTTTCCCCTACTCCATGGCAGGATGCCATCATAGCGAAGCAGGGCTGAAGCAGTGTGTTGGCAGATCTGACAGTTCTGCCATTAGAGAAGCAAAGTATTAGTTGTTATGGAACAACTTTTAGGGACTAGGTGAAGGGGCTTGTGTGGGTAAATGAAATTGTGGGCTAAGTCATTGGACATGTATATGTCCAGAAGGGTCTCCCAAGGTAATCAGGTCATGATGGATACCCCAGACTAATACTGATGATATCTGCCAATCCGCATTGGACCAGTGTGGCAGATTATGGTCTATTCCTTCCATACGCTAATAGCACCTCAAAAAAGCCCCTCATTCCCCAGAAGTCCTAACTCATGGCAACGAGAAGACCTGCCCAAAGACAGAGGATGCTAAGAACCATGAGGTTAGATTAGGCTGCCTTAGGACATTGGAAGACATCAGCAAGTATTGCGGGCCCAATTGGCAAAAGAAAGCTTAGGACTGTATAGATTAGAAACATATGGAAGATGCCTTCATCCGGCAGTGGATAGACAATGGCTAAAATGATGATGATGATGATGATGATGATGATGATGACATAGAATTAAACAATTGTAATGCTTTTACATTGATACAATATGATTTAGGTTCAGGTTTTTTTTGCTACAAATGGATAGATCTCAAGACATCTAGAACAGGGTGCCTATCTCTTCTCGGTCTAAAACCGAGAAATAATAATGACAGATGATGGATGACAGATTAAATGGATGGAAAACCAAAGCTTTGCATGGACAGCACTTGAAAAACATTGAAGGAAAATGTGATAACAACTTGATATGGACTTGGCTTAAGATTTATTTATTTATTATTATTAATTCGACTTATCCTCCCCCTCTCCGAGGGACTCGGGGCTCTCACAACAAAATAGAATAGAACAATAAGTTACTTAAAATATTTAAATTAAAGCCAATTAATATTAGTATTATTATTAAACCCCAAAATTACGTAACAACCCCAAGTCAACACTGCCCAGATTGTAAAAACAGCCAGGTTTTTTAGCTCACGGCGAAGGTGCGGAGATCGGGAGCCACCGGAGCTCCAGCGGAAGAAGATTCCATAGAGTGGGGCTGCCACAGAATAGCCCTCCCCGGGTCCCCGCCAAACGCATTGAGTCGCAGGAGGGCAGCCCGAGAGACCCCGCCTTGCGACTACCGGGCGGCTGGTATTTGAGGCTGGGAGAGTCGTTTCTCGAAAATATCCGGACCCATGCCATGTAGGACTTTGAATGTTAAAACCAAAACCTTGAACCTCACCCGGAGGGCACCTGAAGCCAATGCAAGCCACGCAGGAGGGGTGTAACATGGGAGTATCGGGAGCTCCCATCACAACCAGCGCAGCCGCATTCTGCACCAGCTGAAGCCTCCGAGTGGTGCACAAGGGCAGTCCTAGATAGAGAGCGTTACAGTAGTCCACCGGAGACACGAGGCCTGAGTGATCGTCGCAGGGCATCCCGGTCCAGGTTGTGCTAACTGGCGAACCAGCCGGACCTGGGCAAAGGCCCCCCTGGCACGGCTCCCACCTGCTCCTCCACTTGAGTGAATCCAGAGAACCCCCAGGTTCCGTGCCCTTCCACAGGGGGTAACACCTCCCTCCCCATGACCAAGATGGAATCTCAACTGACCGGGATGTCGGTACGCACAGCCACTCTGTCTTGGCTGGATTGAGACGAAGCATGTTCCTGTCCATCCAGATTCGCACGATGGGAACCATCAAGAAAGAAACGGAAGGTTTCTTTCCACTGACAATCCAAACTGCTAACTTTGCAATGACAAAGTTGAAACTGTTTCACACTTAATATGTGAGTGCAGCAAAATCCCACAAACTGACTACAAAGCTAGGCATGATCAAGTTGCTAAATGAATCCACTGGTCATTATGTAAAAAATACACCCTACCTGTATCTGAAAGGTCATGGGAACATAAAATGGAAAAGGTTGTCAAGAATGAGATAGTGAAAATCTTGTGGGACTTTTGAATACAGATGGATCACCATTTGGAACACAACATGCCAGATATCATGGTTGTCGAGGGCTGAACTGTGCAATTTGTTGAAAGCGCTGTACCAGGAGATGCCAGAGTTGAAGAAAAAGAACTGGAAATAAATCACGAAATATCACAACCTGGCCATCGAAACTATGCGATTATGGATGAAACATGTAACATTGATACCCATTGTCATTGGGGAGCTTGGTACCATGTTCAAGCAGTTTGTAAAATACATCAAGAAATTGCAGCTTCCTGAAACAACACCAGTGGAACTGCAAAAAACTGCGCTACTCAGAACAGCATATATTTTAAGAAGATACTTGGTTGATACCTAGAACGCTGACAGCAACCCGTATCAACCATTCAATGGTATTTGTGATGCATTTTTGAATGTTCAGTGGACTGAGTTTCATATTGAATGAATAAAGTATATAATAATAAAAATGCCAAATCCATTCTGAATATCTGGATGACTGTGCGATGAACCACAATTCCATTTTATAATAATTTCTTTATATACAGATACAGAACTGCATATGTTTTAGTGTCTCTGATGGCTCTTTGATTTATGGAATTTTAGTTAGAATGCCAAATTCTTGCCTGTTGGAAAACATTGTCTATAGAATTTATATCCTGAGAGAAGGCACTAGATTCAAGGGTGGATATTGCTATACCCTCCCCCTTCCTTCCTTCCTTCCTTCCTTCCTTCCTTCCTTCCTTCCTTCCTTCCTTCCTTCCTTTCTCCCCCCCCTCCCTCCCTCCCTCCTCTTTCCTTCTCTGGTAAAGTGCAGAGCCATCTTGTTAAAATAGTACTCTGAGCCTTATAACCCCCCTGATATCATCCCTATATCAAATATAATGGCCTTCTGCATCGCCCCTACAGCTCATAACAGAGGAAACTGGAAAGCTATTTTTCAGCACTAGATGGCACTAAGGGATCAGCTTACTCTCCCCCACCCCTTCATTTGTTAAGGAAAGTGTAATTTATAGGCAGTGGGAGATTTTTTTTTTGGAAGAAAATTTGGGGTCTTTTTAGTGTGGAAAGAATGAACTGAAACACATCCAGTGAGATGCATATATATTTGTGGGGAATCTGAAAACAGAGAAGTAAAATAATTTTTTTCATGGAACTGGCAGTGTATGGTTGAAGACATTCCTGAAAATAATCTTGCTGAGATAAAAAGCAAACCAAATTCAATATAACACACACTGTGATTGTATGATTATAATTGGCAACTTGGCTTTTTTTCCCCTCAAACAACCATGAAACCAAACCTCTACATCTCTGAAAGTGAAGAGTTAAGGTGCCATATTGTAAGTTATCTCAAAAACCTAAACCCTCCAAAAACTCTCAAGACTGGTGGCAAACTATGTCATGTGAGGCTCCGTTCAAAATCCAAGAAAGAAAACCTTAGACTCCATTGTTATAGAGAAAAGAACTTTTACTGACAATTGAAGTGGCAGCATCAGAATAATACAAGATCTGAGGTATTAGGTATGAAAATCACATATACAAAGTTATGGCAACGTTCCCACCCACAATAGTTCAAACTGGCCATCCAATCTGAGATGTGTATAATGTAATGTGGGGCATCTTCAGGTGATATTTCAGACATCTGGCTCACCAGGGCAGTTGACCTTGGCCTAGACAGATAAGAGGCTACATCTGCGCAGTAAGCAAGTGAGCATAGTCAAGAAAACATCCCAACTTTTACATTTCACCAACTTAAACCTCCAGCACTCTTCCCCCCCACAAAGCTCAATTATTCTTCCCTCCCCCCATTTCTATGGCAGCTGGAAAGACAAACAGGAAAAGGATTCTTGGAGGCTGACATTCTGCATTTAACTCTGAGGAGCTAGCTTTCAAAGTTACTTAAAGTCACACACTTAGGAGGAATTGAGCCAAATGGCTCTTGTTTAGTCTTGTCCATATTCTCTTCAGTCCTGCTCATGTGTATCTCTTCCAGACTGTGAGCTTAGCTTTGCCACCCAAGGAATCTTATCTGACACCAGGCAATACTCTCTTGGCTTTCAAATAGTAGTAACAATAGTACTTGGATTTATATACCGCCCAACAGTGCTTTATAGCAATCTCTGGACGGTTTACAATGTCAGCATATTTCCCCGAACATGCTGGGTCCACATTTTAGCGATCTTGGAAGGATGGAAGTCTGAGTCAACCTTGAGCCCCATCAGAATTGAACTCTAGGCTCTGGACAGAGTTTGCCTCCTGACCACTGCATTCTAACCACTGTAGCACCAGGGCTCCTAATGATCCTACTTTGCTTTGTGTAGCTCCCTTTACTTATAGTTGGGGTGTTTGGCTCTGAGATACAACCCGGTGCCTCTAGTAGAAAGCAGGGAAATGGACTTCTTTACCCAAGTTGATAGAAATATCTTCTTTTCTGTGTGGGTGTCCAGCAAAGGGCTGAACTGACACTACACAGCAGCTTTGATGTTGTGGATTTGAGATGGTTCCTATGAGAAGGTGTTTGTTTTTAGAAGCTAGATCAAAGGGGCTCTGGAGACCTCAGTACAACCGAGAAAGCTCTGTCCCCCCTTTGCATAACAATTCTCTTTAATTTCTTTAAAATTTTGGCTCAAGTATGACAAGCTTGCCACATTTGAGGGGGCTTTTAGCAGGCCTGAGCAATGATCCCTGCTGAATTTAACATCTGGCTGCTTCCTAATTTGTTCAACAAGTGTGAAACTCTTAGTGAGCTGGACTCAGATTTAGCATTCTTCATGGCCACGCACATCCAAATGATTGCTCTCCTAGCTGTTTTGAAATGGCTCTGTGACATAAATCTGAAAAATGCACACCCATTTCAGATGCTTAAGGTTCCAAGTCAGGGAAAACATTTTGTGCTCTTTCATTCCGAACCAGCAGACTTGATTCTTTGTTTACTTCCCGCTCCTATAAATGATTCTTACTCTGTCATAAAATATGCCTTCTCCGATGCCCTTGAGCAAAATCAGGAACATTCCTTAATGAGCTGGCTGCACCCTGTGCAGAAATGATCTAGTGAATGACATGGCCTCTCTGGGTAGGTGTTGGGGCAGGGTACAATTAGAGAAAACCTTAGCTTATTTTCCAAGAAGAACCAAATTGTAATTAATACCTTACAGTTTAAATTAATGCTGTGCAGAAAAATCCTGCATTTACCCCCCCCAGCATGTTTCATTTTATTTAATAGAAAAGAAACTTGTACCAAAATCTACTTCACAGTTTCTACTATTATGACAGCTTGAAGATGTCTCTTCCTGCAATAACTGAACACCAGGATTTAGATAGCTGCTAAAGCTAAGGCACTGTGTATTAGCCAGCTAAAGGGCACAAATCTGTGACTTTGAGTCTCAGTAGAGGGTCTGAAGCCCATTGAATAACATCTGGCTTTCCATGTCTGAAAAATCCCATTAAAGGCTTAAACCAGTCATGTGTGGTGCCTGGTGGTAGTCAAAGACTAAGCAAAGGGCTTCCATTTTGTTCCTCTGTGTTTCAATATTTCTTTTAAATAATCTTGGAGGAATTTGGAAGCTTGTTTATTTACTGTTTGGAGGGTGCAAACAGTACAAAAATGTGCTTTTATGAAAGGCAACTGGATTTTCTTGTTTTTTTTTTTTTGAAAACATTTTGCTTCTCATCTAAGAAGCTTCTTCAGTTCTGACTGTTGGGGAATGGAAGGAGAGCTAAAATTGACCCTCAGTGTGCTTATGATCAGATAACTGCAAATATAATTCCTTCTATTCCCTGTAAATCAATCAATTTTTGGATGAGAAGCAAAATGTTTTCAAAAGAAAAAAATCAAGAGAGTCCAGTCACCTTTTGGAAAAGCACTTTGGGACAACCATGATTTGGTTGACCAATATTGTTGCTTCTTGGCATGCATTTGTCCTTCTGAAGATTCCCTGGTCGACCATACTTTCCAGCCAGAGAAAAACACAAAATCACAAGATCTTGGTCTTGTGATTTGATAGAAGCAAGACTCTGACCACTACATCAAACTGCACCTTTAACATGTTTCTGAATATAATGAAATAGAATAAATGTCTCACTATCATTAAGAAGCCCTTTCCCTCTGAAACTGAAGGAATAGCTTGTTTTTTTATCTATTTGGTTTTCACCCTGTTGATTTAATTATGCGTGGGAATCGAAAAGGGACAAACCACCTTAAACATACAGTATCTGGGGAAGGATGTGCTTCTGTCATGATAGAATTTGGAAAAAATGCCCAAAAGATATTAGGAATAAAATCTTATTACATCCATTAAAAAAAACCTCTCTAACTAGGCTATTCAATCCTCTTCTGAAATTGGTTTCAGAAAGATTTGAAAGATTATTCCATGACAATTGGCATGTTCCTCTGATTCAATCATCTTTCTGATGATTTTATGCCTATACCCATGAAGTTGTCTCACCAACAAGGTTTTCTCGCCCTTTTTACAACTCTGTAATCCCTTAATTCGAGGTGGAGTTTGGAACGACGGGATGGAGCTGAGCGTTTACTTGGACAGATGTCCTTCCTGACACCATGCAGAGTTCACAGCAGATATTTTTTCTTTGTGCCCTAGGAGAGAAAATCAGCCACTACCTAGGATTGAACTCTTAACCTTCTAAGTGGGAAGTAAGCATCTTCACCACTAGACCTCCATGCCACTCTTTTCTCACCAATAATATGGAAATTATTTGCCACTCCTTCACCTAGATGTTAATTTTTCCAGTCTAGCCTCCAGTCACGATATTTAATACGTGTCACCCATTCAAATTCTGATCAGACTTAACTTGGCTTGGCTTCTAAGGATAGATAAACTTATCTAGGGTTTACATTTAGATATGCCTAAAATAAATTCCTGTGATCTTTTCCAAAGCCATCACTTATTCACAGCAAGAATCATTTATTGTTCACCAGCAATTACTGATTGTTCCTCCCTTGGTATTCTATTGGGGGTGGGTGGGAAGATGGTGTTTTCTTTGATCAACAAGAATTGTTTAATTCTTTGAATGTCTGCAGGTCTAGGAATTCAGATGCTTTATTGCAACAGCAAATTCTCTGCCACTTACACAACAACTTCCTGATCTGATTAATTTATAAGAATAGCGGAGTAAGGATTAAGTGGCTCCTGCTCAGTCACCTTCCATCTGAAGCTCAGCTTGCTAAATGGTCCTTTCTCTAGCAGCAGAAAGCAAAGCTGTTACTGATTTATAATATGCATCTTTTTTTCTTTTTGCAATCATTGGGGTGGCAATCACACCCTTTCTAGTGCACACAATTAGGGAGAATCTTGTTAATCACCAATTAGCAGCTATTCCCTACTAAGATCCTGGAGGGGGAGAAACAAGCTTGCAGTTTTTTGTTTTTAAAAAAAACATACATTTTTCCCCATTAGAGAGACAGGAGCAGTATATTAAAGGGAGCAGCAGGGGTCAAATGCCATCCACCTTTCTCCCATGCAAGTTTTAATTATAGCTCTAGATTTCCCCAAGATAAGTAATCAGTCTG